>OU612070.1:4515242-5733536 GCA_914767715.1 Membranipora membranacea | reverse complement strand
TACATCATCAAAAGCGCTTCCACGTCTAGACGGCAGCTCCAAAAAATTAAATAATTGAAAAAACATTTTTATTCTTTCACTCTCTAATATGCTAAGGCCTGTGACATGCTTGTTAATATAACTGGCCGTGATGTCATGAATTACGCGGCAGTGAAATCTAACATTTTATTCCTAACAGGGGAGAGGATGTCTGCGGTACCTGGTACACTGATATCTACTTCTTCTTTGCTGACGATGTACCGTACTTCTTTGAAGATACAGTACCTGAAGCTTTCATCGACCTTGGGGATGAGTTCATCGATTTGGGCGAGAGTACTTGGGACTTGGTCGTGGACTTCAATGACTGTATGTTTGTAAATCATGTAAATTTACTAATCTCTCTACCACGGACTAAACTGTAGTGCAATAATTTACAGAACTATTATCATTAAAATGTTGCAAACAAGACAGAAATACAGACAGACCAATATACAGACCATGAATTCCAAAAAAAACAAAATTTCGATTATGTTTATACCCACGCTTTTCTTTGTATCTTCACACGCAGTGATTGATGATACCATTGGAGTTGATTTTGGTGAAGTAGCCATAGATATCGGAGATGGATTAGTTGATGTAGGGGAATTTGTCGTTGATGAGATTTACGGTAAGTTTAGGCAGCGATTGATAATCTAGCATGAATCAAATGTGATAGAAATTCCTTTTCACACTTCATTTACACAAAACTACATGACACTACATTGATTTAACAGTGTCAATTTATGCTAAATAATCAAAATTATTAATATTTTTAGCACCTGTTGAGAATTTCGTTGTTGATGCTGGCAACTGGGTTGGAGGTAAGTTCATAGTTATATACACTAAAAACTGTTTATCATGACAGTTGTTGTTTAAAATGGAGTAGTTGTATGATCAAATCCTTAAGAATGGCCGGCAAAATAGTTGTTGCCTTAACGCTGAGACTGCATCATCTGCACCATGACTCGTTCTCCCCTTTGTAAACGTTTGTTATTCATGCTGTATTCATTTTGTATGGTAAATATCTCTAGATGAAAACGGTTATTTCTTTAGTGTGAACAAATTTCGATGCTGTAGAATAAGCAGTTAACTATAAATTCTTGGTTTTCACTGATGCTCAGTATGTGAAAACGAATGATTCTCGCTATTTTTACAGATTTGTTTGGCAAGAGACAGCTGATAAAAAAGAGACAACTGAGAGAAAAGAGACAGCAAGATATTCCCACCACAGAACCAAGCTGTAACAATCTCAAGGATAATCCAGAGTACTGGTGTCTGTACTATATGGATAGCGCTCACTGCAAGGACTGTGAGTTTGATCCTGACACACGTGAGTTACTTATTACTACTTATACCCTGACAAAGGCAACCAATCACTTTAGAGTAAGATGGTTAGTGCTGCAGCTACCTGTAGTCACGGGGAATGAATCCAAATGCTGTTTCAAAGAAAATTAACGATGGAATTAGATAGAAGGATACATGTATGTATGATGCCATTTCAGGGTTTTTAGTTGGTTGTATTTTATGTACGGCTGGCTAACAAAAGTCATCACCCCATTAAATGTTTGAAATTGTGGGAAAGCGCAATCGGAGCTTCTAAGATTAATCGTTCCGGTCCCCAGTACCATTGGGTATATACAAGGGGTTCTAAATCATATCACAAACACTCCTATTGCAACATATTTGAATAGACAACAAATTACCAGTGTATACAAAAAAATATTAACATTCTGACAGTCATTTTTGGGTGTCTTAACATTTTTTGGAAATAAGAGTTTAACCAATAGTCTGACTTGGTACTATCATTCGCATTTGCATTAAGAAAGCCAAAACAATTTTTTTCAATCCATGCCCATCATTTCAAAGTTTGCGAATGTGAATGGATTGAGATACAAATCCCTAGTTATAAAAGGCACCAGCCCTGATTCTTAGCATCACACTGAGAACATAAGCTAAAATCTTATTGCCCATAATTGACAGAGTGCCCAGGCTGGACTGAGGCCGTAGCTGATGTACAGACAGCTGTCGATAATAGAGCATGGATCGCTGCTGCCACAAATCAGAACTACGCTGTCAGGAGTGTAAGTACTTGTTATCAACATCTTACATATTAATAGTTCTAAACTACCACAGCATATTTCAGATGGCCTGCAGTTCACATATTCTACAACTTCAACACAGCGTACTTACACAAAATGTCAACAAAGCATTGAAGAATTTCTTAATCAAAATCTTTGAAATCAATCTTATGATGAGATGAAGCAAGTGTAATGGCCTTTGATATGATGGTTGTTCCCTGGTGATAATGCTTTGTGATTGGTGGACAACATCAAGTTAGGATGTCAGTATCATGCATATAGATGAGACACTCACTATAGAAAATAATATCATTATTTGCATTTCATTTTACAGCTTATGTATGACCCGACTGGTTATGACGCTGAAGGCAAACTCTCAGACTGTGCTGTGGAGGTATCCATGTTTGGGTTTGACTACTCCTTCGTAGTTGCTGAAGCTATGAATCTGTTCGACGCTGCAACATCTGGCGCCATCATCGCCGAATATGCTGTGGCTGCCGCTAAAGTAATGCACTAAAATGTGATTATGGTTGCTGATAGAGTCTAAACCCGATGATGTTTTTATATCTCATAATATGATAACTGTGAGGCTACATATATTTGTGAGGAATTTTCTATCATGCAAGAGCATACAATCACTATCAATGTTAAGCTGATGATTCATGGACCATCTTTGTTTAGACCAATCACTCTCCAGCATTGCTTCAAATCATAGTGCGGAGAAAGTTTATGCTTTTGAGTCAATAAAATATGATCTGCATTACAACATTGTACTCTATAGTTGTAAAAGTCAAAGAGGAGCTCTAAAGTCTGGTAATTATAATTAGGCTGGAGAAGGTTTATAAAATCAGGACCGGGTCGGCTTTGTGCATGATAACAACTGTTAGTTGGCAGCCAATAACTGTTTATGACAGCCATATCTTGGGGTCATGACATCAAGAATAATCATGACATAAGATTCGTAATGGGTGATAACCCCCATGGCCCATCTACTGAGTTTAACTACCTCGCATGAGAAAAATTAATGCGAGTAATTAGCAAAACCGACTCGTTCTCCGTACTGACCCAAGGTGGCTAAACCCGACTGGATTTGAACACGTTCCAGCCTTAATTATAAACCATTATAATAATTAGAATCTTAATCATAAATTCTTTTAACTTTGGACCGGTAATGGGCTGTAAATATCATTACGGGCAGAATACTCTGCAGTAGTATTGTATGTGTTGTTGCAGCAATTCGTGAAGCTATTCTATACAATCTCTACCCCTGACCTCAGGAATAGCCCTTGTAACATGCTATGACCCCCACAAAACCAGAGGGCACAATATTGTACCAACTGATATCAACTTTGTGTTGACTTATGTAGTCTTATTTCACAGTGATTTGGCCCTATCAGGATCACAAGGTCACGGTCTGATCGGGATGAGATCAGTGTCTACATTACAATGGCAGAATTCATTCCCATGAGGTCGCCTACGCTCACTCAGATTAAAGAATAAGTCTATTATTCCTTTCTTTTCTTGGGTGACTTGATCGCCTACTCCGTAGAGATCAGTGTGTTTTGTCTCCAGAATGTTATGAGTATCATTATCACTATACAACATAATTTAACCATAAATCGTAATGCATTTGAGAGACATTACAAAGAGGATCTCTTAACGCAATGTTATTTACTCTCATGGATTACTATGACCTGGGCATGAATGACCTGTCGACATCTTATTAGTCTGCCCTAGGTTAGGAGGTGGATGAGTTAGGTATTAGATATAATAACTAACCATTCAATCATTTCCTAATTTTATTTTACAAACTTATATGTTAGAAATGAGAATTAGGTTATTATTTTTGCTTAGTATCATTCCCATGTCAATTCTACATATCACTGACTGCAATCCATGGATTGACTTGAGAAAATTTCGAGGCTATGTGGGCCCTATGTGATCCATGGAAATACATCCCAGGCAAGAAGTTTGCGCTGAGCTGTAAAATGTACAGCTAGCTGGCCTGGCAGAGCGATTATAATCAAAGGCTGCAGGCCGGAAGGCCCGTGATTCAAATGCTGGTGGCTGCAGAAACCTCAATCTATGGGAATGGATACATATTTTGAGGGTTGACCCAAGAGTTGACAACTCAGCTCGAGCTCAAAATTTAGATGGAACATAGTAATTACCATGGATGAAATATTTCCACATGATTTTATTACATGACACTTTTAGCTTGACCATGATTCATTTCCTACATGCACATTTATTTATCCAAATGTTTTCAACCAACTATCAGCAAGGAATTTATGTTTATTGTATTATGTGATATATGTTTTATAGTAAATGAATTTTGTGTTTGATTAATCGGACAGTAATTTGGAGTTGTTCACTCCTTGTCTCAAATCCCAAATAATAAAATATCCTCCAATTTTCTGTTTTAGAATCTGCGATATGTATGGTTCAAATAGTGCAAATGCAATGGTAGCAGATCAGGACTTATAATTGCTGATAATTCGGTTATTAGAGAGAGACTTCAAAATCGCAACCGAACTGTTGATCAACAATACCAGCGGTAAGTAGAGCTACTATCGCACAATGTGCGCTAGCCTCAACTACTGAGCACTAGTTTAGTTTTGTGTTGGGCGCAATTCTCAGTGGAATTGCTCAAGGATTTAATTTCAACAATAATAACAAACTATAAATATGGTTCTTATCGTCAGGCAATAAATCAATCACTGTTTTGACAATAACTTGATTTTTTGGTTTTTTTCATCGATTACTAATAATCAACTTTCTTTATTTGGCAAATGTGCTTTTGCCTATTTTTGCCACTGGAATATAGTCATTATTGAAATCACTGCAGTCATAACTAAAGTCATAATTGAGTCATTACTGGAATTGAGTCAACCATTGGCCATTACATACCAAATATTACTGCGACACGATCATAAAATGTCAAACATTATTTATGTGTAGGACTTGCCTTATGATGTCACATGCAACAATCAGGAATATGACCAGACGGAAGTAGTTTAATCATTAAAATTAAATGCGTTATTAAATTAGCTAGAATCTTTGGATCGGTTTACAACAGTTCCCTACTGTAACCCGCACTACCTCCCAAAACTAGTGGAAATGAACGCCATACATCAAATAAAAATTTATAAAATCATTTAGCAGATTAAAGACTATTACAAAGACGTATTATAATGTGGATTAAAAAGCAGAGTTTGCAACATAAACAGACCAGTGACTTGAAAATCCAATCAACAGAATTTTTTGGCACCCAATCTGCATTTTTTTAAGGAGGCTAGAATCAGGAAAAACAGGTTCACCAGCTCATAAAGCGCACAGGCAAAGACTTACACAAAAAACCCTTCCACTTTGTACATATTAATGATTAGGATTATATTACCTAAGTCCATTGCTCAAGTCATACTCAATGTTTACATAAGAGAAGAGTTACGTATCATGGTAGACACCAGAGGGCGATGTCCCCCTTATTGGCTAGAGTCAAACCCTCATCGAGGATTTCAGCTTTTCGTTGGATGGTGACCGTTCAACAATGCTTTCCCTTTGATAGAACTTGGGTGCTTTTTGAGTGATTCGACCATACTGTTGATGTGTTTAGGTTGGAGTACTCCACTGTCATATAGAGTGGCTAGGTGGCACAGAAAGTTATTCCTTAGCTTGAATGAGAGAATATATGAATTTCCACGTACAAATTGAATGCAAGCTCCCTCAAACTGAACGTCACCGATGTACCTTTAAACATTGAAAAATGGAATAACACTAATAATCGGAAGCGCGACAACTTGGCCTGAGCCAAACTTGGCCCGAGCCAAACTTGGCCCGAGCCAAACTTGGCCCGAGCCAAACTTGGCCCGAGCCAAACTTGGCCCGAACGAAACTTGGCCCGAGCCAAACTTGGCCCCAAATATCAAACTTGGCCCCAAGTACTGAAACTTGGCCCCAATTAGTAAAACTAGGCCCCAAATATAAAACTTGGCCCCATGTACTGAAACTTGGCCCCAATTAGTACAAATTGGCACCTCATATAAAACTTGGCCCAATGGAATGAAACTTGGCCTCAATTAGTAAAGCTTGGCCCCGGTTAGTAAAACTTTGTCCAATGCAATGAAACTTGGCCCAAAATATAAAACTTGGCCTCATGTACTGAAGAGTTGCCTCAATTACTAAAACTTGGCCCCATATTCTGAAACTTTGCCCCAATTAGTAAAACTTGGCCTCAAATATGAAACTTGGCCCCAAATATGAAACTTGGCCCCATAGACTGAAACTTGGCCCCAAGTAGTAAAACTACTTGGCCCTCAGTACTGAAACATGATTTTTGAATGCCCAACAGAATATATCTTTTTGGCGCCGAAAAATGGCGGCCGTGCTTTGACTTTGCTCTCCAAGCTTCTCTGAATTTATCAAGTTTTATATCAGTATAGGCACATAATAACAGCCTACTGTATCAACATTGATCGTAGAACACTATTAAGCATAGGAAGGAAGTCTAAAACCATCCAAAAGACACTCTGGAGCACTAAATACAAGGATTTAGTGAAAGCACAATCACCTGAGATTTTGCGGAGTAAAATAAGAGGGAAAAGATCAGGCACCAGGAACAGAGTAAGAGAGTCAAAATACCATGGCAAGATCAAGTCAGCATTACCTAGCATTTATCTCTCAAATGTGAATAGACTTTACAACAAGGTAGATCATCTGGAGGCCATAGTGACATCAAAATTCCTCCAGAATTGCTGTGTGTTAGCCTAGACTGAAACATGGCTCACTGAAAATCATTTAGACAGTTTAATCACTCTGACCGGATACTGGTCTATAAGCGGTAGGTACGAAAAACCGAACCACGAACTCACAAACAACGAACCTTTAAAAAACCGAACCCTCAATGTGTCTGATAACATAATTTCGGCCAATGATGTTCTTTGTAACAAAAAGTCAAAACTTTGATGAACAGTTATCCTCTCTTGCACTTTGGTAAATGGTAGAGGACAACTCCAATCCCAGCAGAGAGTTTGGGACATATGAGCAGGGAGAGTGGGAGGGGAGCAGGGAGTTTGTCCCCGACTGAACAAAGAAGGGGATTTTGTTCTAGAAGAGACACCAGGCTAGATCATGGCCTGAACGATTTCCAGATTGAGACAGAGGTTACTACCATGGTGGTGCGACTGATCCTGGATAATTGAGTGATTATTCACAAATGCACGCAGTGATGCTTTTACTTACTAAATGATGCTTGCAATTACTCTCTTTATGTGATCATTGCACTGTTTGAGTGATAAGGTGATCCAATCAGATAACATATTATATGCGCATTCAAATAAAGGTAATGGTTCAGAGAAGAGACTGTTGATGGTGTTTACACGTGTATTCAATGAACTTATTTGTATATTATGGTGCCTGAAAAAGCGGCAAAATGAGAGGCAGAAAAAAAGGCCTGAGAGAATAGTAATGGCTCAGTTGGATTAATACTGAAGTGTGAGCATTCATGTCTGTGAATACACGTGTGATGGTAGACCATCGGGGACATAAAGCAGTTCCTATCCAATGGTAGTGGCAATATACGTTGTTAATGACAGTAAGCTAACTATCAAGCCATCACTGTTGCATAACAGCTATCACAAGGATTGTGCTGTGACTTCTGGTACTGCGTAACTAAAAAAAGAGAAAATATCACATTCAAATTCATAGAGAATGTTTGATATCATATGTCATGATATTATCAGTTAAAATCTAAAACTCACTTTTTGCTCACTGCGCTCTACTCATAGCTTTAGGGCAGCATGAGGCAAGCTCCCCGTTTCTTCATTGCCGGTTAATATTATTTGCTTTTTTTATGGCTAGATGGTGACTGGTGAAGCTCACACCACATTACATTATCAATCATGCTCGACTGGGATAAAATGAATAATACACCAATTAATTTTGGTACATACCTGACCCAACTTGCAGCTTAATTACTATGTAGTTGTTTTACACGAGGCCGTTTCAGAAGACTAGGATATTATCATTATCAGTTTAGTCCGGGCCACCACAGCTTGAACCTGACTTCGTTACACAGCTATAGTACAGCATGTTAGTCTGACCATCGGACCAAAATAATTTTGTATTCTGTGGTACGAGTCAGAGAAATCAATAGCTGAGGTTGTAATGAGTAAGGGCCCGCATAGATATCTACAAACACAAGATTTCTTATGTTAGTTATTACAGAATATGCAGTTAATATAGTATTTGCCTAACCACTTTCATACTAGTAGGATCATTCATAGATGATGAAGCCTGATCAAGTTAATGTAAATTTCAGAGAGGCAACACTGATCTGATATATCTTAGAGTAGCACAAAATGCTGTATGTAAGACCTAACAGTTAACAGTTATAGTTATATATATAGTAAATAAGCTCAATTTTTTATAGAAGAATTTTAATGTATATTAGAGGTCCTACTTTCCCCCTCATGCTTTGTTTGAAACCAAAGAACAGCCATGAACTTTCAAAACAATATTTCAAGATAGGCCAACACCCATAGTACATACTTGTTAACTCTGTTGAGAGGTGATGATTCAGGAGGCAGCCTTCTGCTCCTCCTGTGACGAGTCAAAGGGGCTCCAATTTACTAAACTGTGACCATTTCTAATAAATAAGTGTGGTGTGTCCTCCATTACAGCCTTCTGTAGTAGCTCCACATACTTCCATCATTTTCAAACTTGCAGGAATATATATACAGTCAAACCATTCCTCTCTCCAATGCAAAAGTTCATTTGGATTCATGATGACTAATTTGACAATGACATCTACTTGGTGTGTACCAAACTGTGCCATCTTGCTCTCCATAATTTTTCATCAAGTGACCTTGAGCTAGTGCACCTAGTTAGGATGCAATGAGCTCTATTAAAAGTCAAAGTTTGATGTCTGTTATATTATTGGTCACTTATCAAAAACATGACATTTCATTGGCTACTGACAATTTAAACTTTGAGCAAATTGATTTAAGCAGGAGAGGATAATCCTGAGTTCGGTTTTTAGAGGGTTCGTAGTTCGTGAGTTCGTGGTTCGGTTTTTCGTACCTACCCGGTCTATAAGGCACGATAGAGACAATAGAGCCACTGATAAAACAAAGGGTGGTGGTTTAATTGTTTATATAAACAATAGCTGGTGCGACATAGGTAATCAAATATCGATCCACACCGATCCTACACTGGAGATGATGGCAATCAGACTAAGACCATTCTGGTTGCCAAGGGAAATCCCTTGTATCATCTTATTGGTTATTTACTGCTCTCTTTTTGGACCTTCAACTTCAACCGTTGTCAAGGAAGCAGTTTCAAAGATAAATCATCAAATAGAAACACTAGAGAGAGGAAATCCCCAGGCTACTATCATTGCTTTGGGCGATTTCAACAGTGCATCCATCAGCCTACCTCACTTCAAACAGCAAGTGACCTGTTCAACCAGGGGTGAGAAAACCCTTGACAAATGTTATGTTAATATCCAGAAGAAGAGCTACACTACCACTAAGCTGCCAAAAGTGGGTAAATCTGACAACCACTCTGTACTGCTCCTACCAACATACAAGCATAAAGCCCTGACCAGTAAGCCTGTCAAAGTAGCCAGGCAGGTTTGGAATGAGACCAATACTAACAAGCTCCTCAGCTGCCTTGATGATACCGACTGGCCTGTTCTTCTCAACTCACCTGATGCTGATGTCAATGTAGCTACTGATACCTTCATTGACTATATGAACTTTTGCATTGAAGAATGCATTCCAACAGTAAATGTGACAATCCCAGCAAATGATAAAACCTGGATTACTCCCAAAATCATAAGGTTGATTGATTACAGAAATGAATGTTTTAAAGATCAGTCCTCTGACCACCCTAAACTGAAAGCCCAGGTCCAATGGGAAAATCAGACATGCCAAGAGACATTATGCCTCCACTGTTGAACAATCTATGCAATCTAATAGCAGAATGGCATGGTCTAATTTGAAATCTTTATTGAAATTGAAAGATTCTAAACAAGAGTGCTCTCTCGATGCTGATATTTTGAATGTTTTCTATAATCGTTTTGAAAAGGCTAATGAAAGTCCTTTTTTGCCTGATATTGTTAACTGTGATGATTTCTTTACGTTTTCTGAAGTTTATGCTGTAGTGCGCAGTCTCCAGACGAATAAGAGCCCTGGACCAGACCATCTGACTGCACGATTGCTGAAGACAGCTGCATCCTCGCTCACCGAACCGCTGCTGGCGTTATTCAATATGTCAGTGAAGCAAGGTACTATGCCATCAGCATGGAAAGCAGCCACTATCAAGCCTTTACCAAAACTGTCCGGTGCATCAGAACCGAAAGACTTCCGGCCCATAGCTTTGACATCAGTCGTAGCAAAGTGTATGGAGAAGCTGATAGTGAGGCGCATAGCCCCACATCTCCATGACTCATCACAGTTCGCATATCAGCAGAATCGGTCGACTGAAGATGCACTCATCACTCTTATTGACTCAGTAAGTCTCCATCTAGACAATAATGCTAAAAACTATGTTCGAACACTATTCATTGACTACACCAGCGCCTTTAATACTATAAATCCGTCCCTGCTAATCTCCAGACTCTGTGATTATGATATTCATCCGAATATTCTTAACTGGCTTTACAGTTTCCTCACAAATCGCACACAACGTGTTATAACAACGTCCAATGTATCAGCATCTACGACAACATCTACTGGGAGCCCTCAAGGCTGTGTGCTCAGTCCGCTACTTTTCTCATTCTATGTATCCAGTATGCCAACACTCAACTCCAATACCGAAATCCTCAAATATGCTGATGACACAGTCATACTAGAGTTTCTCACGAGTACCCAGCCATCGTGTCTCCAACAAGAAGCAGATCATCTATCTGCTTGGTGCTGCGAACATGACCTGCTTCTTAACTCAAAGAAGACCAAAGAACTGGTTTTCAGCAATGCACGGGATAACCCGACCACACAACAGCTGGTAATAAATGGTTCCCCGATCGATCAAGTAACGGAGTTCGTGTATCTTGGTACTACGCTAACTACTAAACTTGACTTTACAGCCTCTGCCAACCGAACTGTAAAGAAAGCTAGAACTCGACTTCACATTATGAGCAAGCTGTATCATCTGGGAATAGATACCAGATTGATTACATCATGCTACAAATCCTTCATCGAAAGCATCCTACTCTATCATCTAGTAGTGATATATTCTCATCTTAGTGCAGACTCTAAAAAACATCTACAGCGAGTGGTGCGCTCAGCCGGTCGCCTCGCAGGAGATATCACCTTCACCGCAGTAGCCGATCTCTACCACAACAAACTCGCTACAAAGAGTCTTCGCATGGTGGCAACCGAACAAACTCCCATGTTGACATTTACTCAATGCCCATCAGGCCGATATTCCACCATCCGGTACAGAGTAAACCTTCGCAAACTTTGTTTTAGAGCTAACTGTGTTCACTATCTAAATAGCGTTTTTTCAAAAAAGTAAACTTTTTATGTGAATTTTTATCCATTTATTTTTACCGTCCATACTTTTAACAAGAGAGCACTCACATGAAGCATTTTATTTCTCTAATTGATGAGACAAAAAAAATAAACACATCACTTGGCCCCAATTAGTAAAACTTGGCCCCAAATATAAAACTTGACCCCAAGTACTGAAACTTGGCGTCAATTAGTAAAACTAGGCCCCAAATATAAAGCTTGGCCCCATGTACTGAAACTTGGCCCCAATTAGTAAAACTTGGCCCCTCATATAAAACCTGGCCCCATGGAATGAAACTTGGCCCAAATTAGTAAAACTTGGCCCGTAATATAAAACCTAGCCCAAGGTGTTGTACTTTCGATTAAAGGAAACAAACATAACAATGTTTCATTACGATTTCACATCGAGACAACAGAATGTTATAATATAATAAATTAATATAATAAGCACTACTTTAATCTGTATTATCAAACTCTGTGTACAGGCCCGGGACTTCTTTGTTCCTCTTTCACAGTTAGAAGAGATGGAAACACTTTATAAAACCAGGATTCGACCAAAGTAAATTACGTTGACTTCATATGTGCGCAGCAATTCCAATTTACATCTTGCATGATATCAAGGAGACGTGATGGTAACTCCACCTGTTTGTGAGTGATAACTCTGGGTAATGAAGAATGAGCTGATCTTTTATATATCCAATATCAAAATTTTTGTTACCTCTCATGTTGTACGAAGACTGGGGAAATTGATCTGCAAATCTGTTATAATATGACAGTGCATTATCATCCACTATTTAGGCGGTGTTTAGTGATTGGTCATCCAAATCTGATATATGCTCAACTAGATACTTAATATCTTCCACTCCTGAGGTTGGATAGAGAATACTCAGTCCTGACAGACTATGAGCCAAATTGCTATGAATGACACATTACATCAGTTATGGGGATCTGGCTAGCTATCAGCTTATCAGCTATATGTGATACCATAGTATCTTCCAATCACATAGGGTTATATCCAGATTGATGGATGTAGATCCTCGGTAAGCCAATCTGCAATATGTGATACCGCAGTATATTCTACTCTCATAGGGTGCCAATCTGTTGAACATTGTCTTGCTGCAAGTGGACTATAGTGTAGGAGTTTCTTGTACAAATGTTCACCTGCCCAGTTCCGATTATGAAAGACTGTTCTACAATATGACCTGGCGATGCAGCTAGATGGTCACGTCATTGACACTATATTTTATATTTATATTTCTATATTTTTATCTTGATCAAATGAGCTCCAATGTGGCATATATTAAGTATATCATACACATGCATTGTAAATAGTTCATGGCATTGATAGACTTAGAATCTTACTGCCAATTATGTTTCATTTAGTTTGCTGCATCATCATTATAAATTCTCAGATTTTCATCTCATTTCTTATCCCACAAATTTGTATTTAATCTCATATTTTTTGTCATCATTTTACACGGTGGTACCTATGTATTAATTATCTCTTAAGAGACTGTGAAACTAAGTTTTGTAAATAGCTAACAATCTAACTGCCCATACTATTTCATTTATAATTTGCAACAACCATTGTATATTGTCTTATTGTTACCTCATTTCTAATCTCAGAAGAAATTTTATTTTGTCTCTCAATAGTTTTCATCTTAGTACATGGTAGTACCGAAGTATTATCACTTGAAAGCCAAATTTTTGTGTTGCATTAAACTCAAAGAACTATTGGTTTTAGCTCAGGTTTAGATATTACATAAATACTGTAGCTGCTTACTCTATTTCATATTTTGCATGAAACTTTATAAACATATCATTTTTAATCACACATTCAATCTCCAAAAATTCATTATGTCTCTATAATGGAAACAATGTTTAATTTTGCAAGAACGGATTATCATTTTTGCCTGCATACAGTGGCTTTTGTGTTTTTCTGTAGTTTTATATTCAATAATAAGGTAACTATTACTACACATGCATAATTCTCTTTCATTTTTTTAAATCGATGCTTCTGATAATTGATTGTATTAAATAAAAGTTTATTGCAGCTACACACACGCTTATTTCATAATCTAAACGCATGACACAAATAATAGCATATGTCTTAACGACCAGATAAGGTAATTGACTTTGGTATTTTACTAATTTTACTATGTGTATAGCTGTGCCTCTTAGAATGCAATGCTATACTACTTTTATTGAATGTATATTTTTATACCACCTTAGCACTCTATATGGCCACTTATCCTCGTCATCTAGGAAATCGCTCAATAGAGTTATAAGCCTCGCAGGCTATCTAGGGAGCTGCAAGTTTGACACCATCGAGTCAATATACGAAAGAGTGATGAGAACATGATGCCTCAGACTCGTAGCTACTGACCACGCTGACCCAGCATTTATACTCGATGAACTTCCGTCTGGTCGATACAGAGCAATCAAAGCGAGGGTAAACATACGAACTGACTGTTTCCGATCCCTCTGTGTGCGGAAGTTAAATAGTATACTCTTTTAGCCAACTAATGATAATTCTTACTGTTTATTAATTTTTTTTCAATTTTTTAAAACCAACCAGACCAAAACTTTTTAATGTTTACACCATAACTTTTATTGCTCAGCGAAAACAAAATATTTCTCAAATATGAGACTGTAATGAACGATCATCATCATATGGGGCCAAGTTTTGTATTTGGGGCCAAGTTATACTGATTGGGGTAAGGTTTCATTAGATTGGGCCAATTTTCAGTACATGGGGCCAAGTTTCATTACATAGGGCCAAGTTTTATATTTGGGGCCAGGTTTTACTAATTGGGGCCAAGTTCCAGTACTTGGGGCCAAGTTTTACTAATTGGGGCTAAGTGCCAGTACTAGGGGCCAAGTTTTACTAATTGGGGCCAAGTTTCAGTACTTGGGGCCAAGTTTTACTAATTGGGGCCAAGTTTCATTGAATGGGGCCAAGTTTTACTAATTGGGGCCAAGCTTTACTAATTGGGGCCAAGTTTCATTGCATCGGGCCAAGTTTGGCTCGGACAAGTTTGGCTCGGGCCAAGTTTGGCTCGGGCCAAGTTGTCGCAGATTCCTAATAATCAACTGGTAAAACACTAATGGTATGGATCTTGTCACTATCAACTTGTCTGCATATCTACCACTTTTGTTAGGACTCTAATCGAATTTTTTGCTCGCTAACATTACCGATCTCTATTGTTCATATAAACTCTCACCTTTGCTAGCCAAAATTGGTGTGAGCCAAACTAGCTAAAATATACTCCAGCTTATATCTAGAGTGGTTTATCTTATCTACACACTTAAATGTAAACATCAGCAGCTAATCTTTCTATTCATCACCTAAGACCCTCACATTTCATGTTTGT
Source organism: Membranipora membranacea (assembly GCA_914767715.1). NCBI lineage: Eukaryota > Metazoa > Bryozoa > Gymnolaemata > Cheilostomatida > Membraniporidae > Membranipora > Membranipora membranacea. The sequence continues at coordinate 5,718,551 of OU612070.1, read as the reverse complement.
CCTCGCAGCGGAATCAAAATTTTCCTATTGATGGGACAAAAGGAATGATATATTTTTAAATTCTAATTTTTCATTTACAAGTACAGTGTAAGCCGGACTTTATAATTCAGAACTTTTGTTAATTCAGACAAGGAAAATTTGCATTCTAATGTCACTTAATTCAGACTCTGCTTAACTAGGACAATTTTTGTGTGGTCCCCAGAGGTTTGAATTAAGTGAACTGCGCTGTAGAAGGCTTTCAACGGTCAGTACAGGATCAACCTACTGAGTGTTTTTGCTAATAAAGTGGTTCCATAATTTCATAAGTCCCTTCTCCTTCTCTCCCCTATTGACATCTATAAACTCTTCTATAAGCTGTCCGTAAGCCATTCTGTGTCCTCTCCGTCTGAGTCAGCGTCGAAATCGAGTTATCGAGTGATAATAGAGCCTGGTAATATAGAATACAGTATGAGAGGGAAGTGATAGATATCCCAGAATGCATTTACTGTGTTGGTTATACATTGTATCATGCAGCTTGTGGGTAAAAATAAATTCAATACTGTAAAACCTCTTAATAAAGTCAGCAGACTTATAAACGAAGGTGACTTATAAAATGATAATTTAGATGCATCTGATTTCTGAATCATGTTTTCCTGAGTTCTAGCACTTGTGATGTTGTGGATTGTTGAGAACTAAAAATCACACTGAGCACACATAAACAAGGATATCAATTGCAGCTTTTTATTTAGGAGTTGAGTTCTACATTAAAATTTCCCCATGGTCCAGGCAACTCTTATTAATTTGTCGAATAAAAAGCAGGCCTTCACACACACCATACATGTAAAGTAAATGAAATACCTGATACAATATGAAATGTGAATTACAGTGACACTCACCTATTGTGGCCGAGTAGAGCATTACTATTTATCAGAGGCAGAGGCTCAGGTTTGGAAAACTCCTCTATTGATAGAGCCTTCTTGTTCGCCCTGTGAATTAGATATAGATATATTTAAAGATTTTCCTGTGTCAGGCCAGCATACAACGATGACATCGTTCCAATGGCTACACAAATTACCTCTTATTTTGCTTGGAAATACATTCAAGATTTTTTGGAGCTGAGGTTAGCCTGATCCCAATTATTATTTTTCACCGGGTAACTCAGTTTATACCTTGTCTATTAACATCATGTAAGAGCATGGATGACTATTTGCCAATTAGATATACTCTCCATGGCTCGTTCTAACACCCGGCACAGTATAATACTTACCTTATATTGAGTACTTCTGTGTGAGGAGTTCTATGTTTGGGTTCTGCTCGTTTGAATGTAGATAATATAGAAGCACTGCTGTTGTTGGTGGTGGATCCTGATTTCAGTATGGGAATAATATCTAGCGGTTTCCCACATACGACCCGTCATAATGTACGTTCACTGTCACTATAATCGATGGCTCACCGTCAGTCTCCTATTGAATACATGGAAAAAACCATCAGAATGCAACGCGAAAAATTAGTTGATATTAGATTTTAGTAGAGAAGAAGGCCAGTCTTGAGTACTTTGCCTGATTGGGATTGAAATGTAAGATAAGTAAGACATGATAACATCTAGCCATCAGAATGTGCGCAATATGTAGGCTAGATTTTACAGATAAATCTGCATGTAGCGGCGCCATGTTATGCCGTGATATCGACCTATGAACCAAAGCTGGCTCCTTCCTCCCTCTTCCGCTGTGCATTGTGGGACTTTCAAGCTTAATTCTATGTAATCTTGTTGCAATTTACGAGTATAGATGAAGCATAGCAGACATATCGTGAGCTAGCTCACATCAAAGAGTTTAAGACTTAAAGACTTGACTCCTTGCTCTCATTTAACAACTGCTGGATGATACGTGCTGCACAACATTTTGATTCCCTACCCATCTAGTCTAAAGGGATGCCTGTGTTTCAACTTTCTTGATGTGTGCTACGGGTGAGCAAGGATACTTATGTCATCAATGAAATACAGTCAACAGAAGCCGGCTAACACTGTAGGCCTAAGAAGTTGGTACAAAACAATCAAGGCCAATCATTTGTCCCAAATCTAAATTTTTTTAAGCACATTTAATGGAAGCCACACAGTAGATACTACACTTACACAGAGATTCAAATGTGCTATTCGGTCACATAACCATCATGTCATATGAAAAATTTGCACCAATAAGGTTTGATATATTAGAGATGAATGATGAAAATGGATTCAAAACTTGCCTGATCGGAAAAGAAAACAAATCGCCACTGATGTAAAATTTTGAATAGTCAGTGGTGTAATAAATGCCGGCAGTGTGCTATTAGTCTTGACTGATGTCCTCAACTGCACGCCGCATACCTTGAAGAGAAAAAGAAGTCTGTTGTGACATAGCCTCAGGTGTCTGAGTAAATAGACTAGTACTGAGGGACGGGTCTGTTTTAGACAGAACGGACATGTGTAGGAATTCTGTACTGTAGTTTGTGGAGCTCCCTTATACTGCAGCACAAAAGACAGTCTCTGGTTGCCTGAAATAAACTTATACAAATCAAAAAAATATTCATGTTTTTTATGGATTCCATTTTAAATTAAATAGATTGAGATATATACGCAAGAACACAATTGGCACATTTACAGACTTAATCCTTTCATATTTAACTCAGTCTCAGCAAAACTCTGTCTAGTAAATTTTGGCAAGGCAAAAATTTTGCTAATTCTAGCCTTCATGAAATGACAAACTTTTCATCCTGTGAAGACTTTACCCCTCTTTACACCAAAATGACGTGTCATCAAGCTGGTGTATAGTGAAATTTCAAATATTCAACTGATATTTTCCCATCAGAATAAAAAATTGTATACCACATCATAGTAAGGGTGGCCAAATTGCCTCAAATTACCCACATTATACCTCATCAATAGAACAAAAAAAAAGGGTTTCCATATCAAGTGCTCTGATGCGTAAGGTAGTGAACAGATACTCTTTGGTTTAAAGGTGTAGTCCTGACAAGGACTGGTTGTGTTGATAACAACTCTCTATACCCTGACTCCACTGAGGCTTATTATATACAAGCCCGCTGTCTGAAGTCCTGTATCTCCTGAAGTTTACTGGCTTTTCTGTGAAGATACTCTCCATACATACACAATACTCCCTTAGTACTGTCTCTCTGTAACTCCAGTGTATATACTAGGGCTAACCTTCCATCTCTTATGCTCTCTGTAGTCTGAGATCAATACAGCGCAGGTTATCTCTCACCATTAGATACTGCTTAGCTGCTGACTCCATGTCTCCACTGATTTCCTCTAAGAGATCATTGAGGACATCTGCATTAAATTGATCTGAGCTGTAAAGATCCATGTTTGTACTCTGAGTTTTACACATCAAAATTTGGTGCCAAAGAAAACTGGCACATCAACACAGTTCAAGGGAAGGCGGTTGGAATAATAGGATCAACGTCCCAGTTGCTGGGACTTCTTGATGGAACCTACCCTTCAAGTGGACAGTTCTATTGGATTTCACAATTGCGCCTACCACCTATTCGCTTAATATTTATACCGCTGATCATTGGGTTGGGGTAAATATTTTCAATGATAGCACATATAAAAAAGTCGCTAATCTGCGAAAGTTTTCATACGTGGATGGTATAATAATTGACAGCAAAATTTCCCCTACCATTATTGATTGCAACTTTGTGGCACACAGTCCCTTACTGAATTACCTCAACTGGTTGTGTTTTCGATTGGTTGTCTGAATAATAAATGCCAATATAATTAAATAATGGTTTGTGGTTAACACTGTGCGAAAATATTCTACTGAATGAAAATACTTTTTGTGCTTCCTGAATTTTTTGCCAGTTGTACGAGGGTATATGTGATAGAAACAAAATTATATACCGTCAGCCAAAAATAATCAGTCACAATCCAGGAATTGTTTACAGTGAATTTTAACAAATAAACCCCTTCTTGAAAAAATGAGATGGCTATAAGGTGTTGTATTGTTGCGTACAACCATATTTCCTCTCACATGTCCAACACTATCCATATGATCCAATTGTTTTTTCAATGATTAAACAGTATCACAGTTTGAATCCCCATGTTTACTTTGAGATAGTAATTAGTGGATTATCTTGTCAAGAGCAAATACCTATTTACACATTTAGTTCAATATCTATGCCAATTATGGATAATAAATTTAATGATTGGATTATAAAAGTAAATTGAAAGCAATACATTCAGGATTATTACAACTTGGCAGCACAGATGAGGTGAATATTATTATGTAACTGCCACCTGCCTGCCTGCACATTTTGTTATCAGAAAGTTGTCAAATTTATGCCTGGAGAGGCGCATTTTGACAACTTTCTGATGACATTGAGATAAATATCTTTTGAATTCAAATTCCTATATCAGAGTATATGAGCTTGAATTCAATAGATATTATCTTGGATTTACTTTATTCATAGATTTAAGTACACTGCCTTAAACTAAAAGGGCTACCTGCAGAAACCAACATAATGATAGTTCTAATAACCAATGTCATTTAGAGAGACACTTTATTCTGGATCATCTCTAAGTCACATCGGGCTTCATACTGACTTTGACACTATAAATACCACATGCTGCCGCAGTTATGAGACATTCACTACGTTGATTCACATCAGTCAGAATGGCGAGGCTTCTAGTCGTATTTCTATCTGTTGCTTTATCATGCATGGGATTGCAGATTGAGCTACCGGCATCACAACTATCTTGTAAGCTCCATTATTATTATACTTTGTTTGTTGAGTATGATTGCCCTATTTATTAAAACTCATCAGTTTTCATTTAATATTTCTAGCACTAACTTCAGGAGGAATTCCAACTCTCCAGCAGCATATAGCTGCAGATAACGCAGCTGTGGAAGCAGCTCTGGTGGTGTTCGATCCTGTGAATGAAACATGCCACGCTATTGCTGATGTAGCTCGGGCCGACTGCCAATCATGTGTAGAAAGAAAATGCAACTCAAGGTAATCTCATCATTGGTAGCACAATTACACATTACTGTATAAATCCACTTTCAAAACATAAATTATGGTTGATGATCAGCCAACTACACCGTAGCGTTCACATAACAGGACTCTAAGTTGTATTTTTTTAAACAATATATCATACTGGCATAATGGCAAAACTTAAGTGTAATGATAATTCATCAATGATCTATGTTATGGTCTGGCTGTGTTATGCATGTGAACTCACACATCATCAACAGCGCTGCCATGTCTAGACGTCAGCTCCAAAAATTACAATATTAAAAACATGTTTTTAGTCCTTAACTCTCTAATATGCTAAGGCCTGTGACAAGCTTGATAATATATCTGGACGTCATGTCATGAATCATGAGGCAGTGAAATCTAACATTTCGTTCCTAACAGGGGAGAGGATGTCTGCGGTACCTGGTACACTGATGTCTACTTCTTCTTTGCTGACGATGTACCATACTTCTTTGACGATACAGTACCTGAAGCTTTTATTGACCTTGGGAATGAGTTCATCGATTTGGGCGAGAGTACATGGGATTTGGTCGTGGACTTCAATGACTGTATGTTTGTAAATCATGTAAATTTTCTAATCTTCCATAAAGTCTCTACCACAAACAAAACTGCAGTGCAATAATCTACAAAAGTATTATCATTAAAATGTTGCAAACATGACAGCAATACAGACAGACCAATCTACAGACCATGAATTCTAAAAAAGCAAAATTTTGATTATGTTTATACCCACGCTTTGCATTATATCTTCACATGCAGTGATTGATGATACCATTGGAGTTGATTTTGGTGAAGTAGCCGTAGATATCGGAGATGGATTAGTTGATATAGGAGAATTTGTTGTTGATGAGATTTACGGTAAGTTAGTAGTTGAGGTAGCGATTCATAATCTAGCATGAATCAGTTGTGATAAAAATTCCTTTGCACACTTCATTAACATAAAACCACGTTATACAACATTGATTTAACAGTGTCGATTTATGCCAAATTATAAAAATTTATTAATATTTTAGCACCGGTTGAGAATTTCGTTGTTGATGTTGGCACTTCGGTTGTAGGTAAGTTCATAGTTGTATATACAAAAACTGTTTATCATGACAGTTGTTGTTTGACATCAAGAATTTGTATCATCAATACTTTAAGGATTACCGGCGAAAAAGTTGTTGTCTTAACGGTGAGACTGCATCATCTGCTCCATGACTTGTTCTCCGCTTATACGCGGGTTGTACCACACCTTGGGGTTCAGAACCAGGATATGAACCCAGGACTCTCAGCATTCATCTACAAACCTTCTGAGCTACCTCTCAGTCCTGAAATACAACACAAAGTGTGTGTACTTTTGTTTTTCAGGCTTTTCTTTAAATGTAACAAGACATGGGGAAACTTTTTGACCCTTCAGACAACAAAAAAGGATCTTATTCAAATTCAAATTTTGTATGGTAAACATCTCAAGATGAAAACGGTTATTTTTTTAGGGTGAAAGAATTTCGATGCTGTAGAATAAGTAGTCAACCATCAACTCTTGATTTTCACTGATGCTCAGTATGTGAAAATGAATGATTCTCGCTATTTTTACAGATTGGTATGCCAAGAACCTGCTGATAGATCTGAGACAACTGAGAGAAAAGAGGCAGCAAGATATTCCCACCACAGAACCAAGCTGTAACAATCTCAAGGACAATCCAGAGTACTGGTGTCTGTACTATATGGATAGTGCTCACTGCAAGGACTGTGAGTTTGATCCTGACTCACGTAAGTTACTTATTACTACTTATACCCTGACAAAGGCAACCAATCACTTTAGAGTAAGATGGTTAGTGCTGTTTCTACCTATAGTCATGTGGGAATAAATTCAACATTTGATTTCAGTGAAAATTAATGATGGAATTAGATAGAAGGATACATGTATGAATGATGCCATTTCGGGTTTTTAGTTGGTTGTATTTTATGTACGGCTGGCTAACAAAAGTCATCACCCCATTAAATGTTTGAAATTGTGGGAAAGCGCAATCGGAGCTTCTAAGATTAATCGTTCCGGTCCCCAGTACCATTGGGTATATACAAAGAGTTCTAAATCATATCACACACTCTCCTATTGCAACATATTTGAATAGACAACAAATTACCAGTGTATACAAAAATATATTAACATTCTGACAGTCAGTCAGTTTAACCTATAGTCTGACTTGGCACTATCATTCGCATTTGCATTAAGAAAGCCAAAACAATTTTTTTCAATCCGTGGCCATCATTTCAAAGTTTGCGAATGTGAATGGATTGGGATATAATTCCCTAGTTATAAAAGGCACCAGCCCTGATTCTTAGCATCACACTGAGAACATAAGCTAAAATCTTATTGCCCATAATTGACAGAGTGCCCAGGCTGGACTGAGGCCGTAGCTGATGTACAGACAGCTGTCGATAATAGAGCATGGATTGCTGCTGCCACAAATCAGAACTACGCTGTCAGGAGTGTAAGTACTTGTTATCAACATTGTACATATTAATAGTTCTAAAGGATCGCAGCGTATTGCAGTTGACCTGCAGTTCACATGTTCTACAACTTCAACACTCAAGCGAAATGTCAACAAAGCATTGAAGAACTTCCTAATAAAAGCCTTGGAACTTAATTTTATGATGAGACGAGATGAAGCAAGTGTAATAAGCTTTCATATGATGCCTTATGATTGGTGGACAACATCAAGTTAGGATGTCAGTATCATGCAAGTAGATGAGACACCCACTACAGAAAATAATATCATTATTTGCATTTCATTTTACAGCTTACGTATGACCCAACTGGTTATGATGCTGATGGCAAACTCTCAGACTGTGCTGTGGAGGTATCCATGTTTGGGTTTGACTACTCCTTCGTAGTTGCTGAAGCTATGAATCTGTTCGACGCTGCAACATCTGGCGCCATCATCGCCGAATATGCTGTGGCTGCCGCTAAAGTAATGCACTAAAATGTGATTCTGGTGACTGATTGAGTCTAAACCATAGATTTAAAAACTGTTTTTTAAATCTATGGTCTAAACCAACTGATGTTTTTATTTGTCATAATGTGATAACTGTGAGGCTATATACATTTGAGGAATTTTATATCATGCAAGAGCATACAATCACAATCAGCTGATGATTCATGGACCATCTTTGTTTAGACAAATCACTCTCTTAGTACGGAAAAAGTTTATGCTTTTGAGTCAATAAAATATGATCTGCATTACAACATCGTACTCATTGAATTCCATATCTGGAATAGCATCATTAGCTTTCTTTTGCCGAACAATAGGCTTGCAAAAATAGCCAGTCCCTTGTAGCATTCTGAAAGAGCCCAAATCATCAATGTTGAAGCATACTGACTCTCGTGATCTGACTGGGCATGTAGATCACTGATAAACTAGGCTATAGTTACCACAAAGTAGATGTCGTAAGGCTAAGTATAAATCATGCGTGACTTTAAATTGCGCATGTGCAAGAACAATGAGTTTAGTCTAGGTTCTGAGAGAAAATTTGGTCAGGGAGAATGGGATAGCCCCTGCATGGACTGCCAATCAAAATCAGCTAATAGTGACAAGAGAGAATAACTATCAATATCAATTCCGCACGCATTGAAGAGCATACCACCAGAGCAGGTAGCCAATCAGATGGCTTCGGAATTCCGAGACTCAATTTTGCAGAGATCAGCTCATGCCCAGAGCTGAGCATGCGCAGAATGATGTTGAAGGCATTTTATTACTGTCTGCAGTTTAGTAAAGAAGTCGATTTCCCAGGCTTTGTAATTCATGCTACTAGGGACAGCCAATCAGATCAATGCCAGGTGAGTCCCTGTGTTCAGTGTTCTAACTGCATGATCTTGTGATACTATTTCCATTCTATGAGTAGAAATTAATTCTGTGATCGTACTCTATAGTTGTAAAAGTCAAAGAGGAGCTCTAAAGTCTGATAATTATAATTAGGCTGGAGAAGGTTTATAAAATCAGGACCGGGTCGGCTTTGTGCATGATAACAACTGTTAGTTGGCAGCCAATAACTGTTTATGGCAGCCATATCTTGGGGTCATATGACATCAAGAATTATCATGTCATAAGTTTCGAAATACGTGATAAGTTCAATAGCCCTCATCTCCTAAGTTTTAACTACCTAGCATGATAAAAATTAAAGCGGCTAATAGCGTTGTATTCAGGGTCGAGTCAACGGGTCGGGTTTCGGTTTTAGGTGATGATATCGGAAATAGAGATTATACCATGATAAAACATATAGCTATTAGTCATGCTTTTGCTGTGATTATTATGAATGGCTAAAGGCCTTGCTACATGAGCCCAATGTAGCAATTACAGACATCTTATTAGTCTGCCCTAGTCCTAGGTTAGGGAGTGGAAGAGTCAGGTATTACATATAATAACTAACCATTCGATCATTTGTTTAATTTTATTTTACAAACTTATATGTTAGAAATGAGAATTAGGTAATTATTTTTGCTTAGTATCATTCCCATGTCAATTCTACATATCATCTTGCACTGACTGCACTCCATTGATTGACTTGAGAAGATTTCAAGGCTATGTGATCCATGGAAATACATCCCAGGCAAGAAGTTTGCGCTGAGCTGTAAAATGTACAGCTAGCTGGCCTGGCAGAGCGATTATAATCAAAGGCTGCAGGCCGGAAGGCCCGTGATTCAAGTGCCGGTGGCTGCAGAAACCTCAATCTATGGGAATGGATACATATTTCGAGGGTTGACCCAAGAGTTGAAAACTCAGCTCGAGCTCAAAATTTAGATGGAACATAGTGATTACCATGGATGAAATATTTCCACATGATTTTATAACATGACACTTTTAGGTTGACCATGATTCATTTCCTACATGCACATTTATTTATCCAAATGTTGCACAACTAAACGTAGTCAGCACATGAATTTCAGGATGGTGTTTCACTGATAACGTGTTACTTAGTGAAGTGTATTATATGATAACTTACATTTCAAACAACTGACAGAAAATTTAGCAGAACATTGATTGTAAAATATTCTTACGAGCATCCACTAAACTCCGTCCGCCCTTTATTGAATGCAGGTTTTAAAAGGTTTTCAACCAACATTTTATAGCCCACACTCAATATAGGGCAAAGAGCATTATTTTTTCAATTATTTATGAGACAACAGAAATATTTATATTCAATAGAGAGCATAACTTTTAATTTTTTATAGACCATCAAATTCTATAAAGCTGTTTTGCATGAGTGATACTATGATGGTAGATATAAAAAACTCTAAACTTTATACACTACAATGTTGAGTCTGCACACAGACATAAAGTTCTTCTTTGACTTTTACAACTAAAATATAATCTCTGAATGTACTTCATGTTTATTCACTTAAAAATGTAAAGTTTTATTGTTATACCCATTATTAGAGATTGACTGGTCTAAACAAAGATGGTGCATGAATGGTCATCATAACATCAGTTGATAGTTTGCTCGGGATTATATATTATTCCTCAAACATAATTGCAGCCTTACAGACAGAAAATAATGATGAGAAATATAAACATCATCAGTATCAGCAATAATATTATCGCTGTTTAGTGCATTACTTTAGCAGCAGCGATAGCATATTCGGCGATGATGGCGCCAGATGTTGCAGCGTCGAACAGATTCATAGCTTCAGCAACTACGAAAGAGTAGTCAAACCCAAACATGGATACTTGCACAGCACAGTCTGAGAGTTTGCCATCAGCATCATAACCAGTTGGGTCATACGTAAGCTGTAAAATGACAGGCAAATTATGATATTATTTTCTATAGTGGGAGTCTCATCTACATGCATGATACTGAAATCCTAACTGGATGTTGGCCACCAATCACAAGGCAGAGAAAAACCATTATATCAAAGCTTATTACACTTGCTTCATCTCATCATAAGATTGAATCCCAAGGTTCTGATTAAGAAATTCTTCAATGCTTTGTTGACATTTTGCTGTGCTGAAGTTGCAGAACGTGAACTGCAGGCCATTTGAAATATGCTGTGGTGCTTTAGAACTATTGATATGCACAATTTTGATAACATGTACTTACACTCGTGACAGCATAGTTCTGGTTTGTGGCAGCAGTGATCCATACTCTATCGTCGACAGCTTTCTGTACGTCAGCTACGGCAGCAGTCCAGCCTGGGCACTCTGTCAATAACATTTCAGTATAGAGACACAGTTGAGAACTACAATTACTACAATTTGTAGACTCAACTAGACAGTACTGTTATGATTATAAACCTGGCCAGCGTGGTGGATGTGATTGGTTATTGGCTGGGTTATCTCCAAAGATATGGCCAATCAGAGACAACACATTGGCCACTTTAAACTGTGACTGCAATAAAGCAGAGCAGAGGGAACACAGTGGTTAAGCATCTGACTGTAAAGTTCTTTGATATAATATTAGCTGGATTCCTGAGGGTATAAGTAGTGAAAGTCCTACTAGGCCATGTTTGGGACGGTTTTAAAGATCTCAGGCTGAAAAGTCATAAGGGCGTAAAAAATAAAACAGCCAGTGAACCAATTTGCAGTAAAACTGCTGCAAAGTCTGAAAATTGGCACCATCGTGGATTATAGTGATTAATTGCCTCCCCCTGACTATTATGATCCACTACAATCCTTGCTGAAATAATTGAAAAAAAAACTAATTTCTATTTTTCACAATTTTCATCTTTTTATTATTTTTATTTGCCCTATGAACCCACAACATTTGATTTACTGGGGTAATATATCCACTTTTCTAATGAAACTGACCCTTAGCAATAACTTATGTGTGTCAGGATCAAACACACAGGCACTGCAGCGAGCGCCATCGAGGTAATACAGACACCAGTAATTTGGATCATCCTTTAAATTGTTGCAGCTTGGTGCCGTGGTGGGTATATCTTGCTGCCTTTTGTTTCTCAGCTGTCTCTTCTTGCCCTTGAACAAATCTGCAAACATAGCAAGAATCATAGATTGTCACATATTGAGCGTCAGTGGAAATGAAAAAACTTTATTTTTTACGGCAGGTTTATCCGGTTTTAATGAAAAGTTTTGATTAAAGAAATCTACAGTCTTAGTGGTACAAAATGCATGGCAAACCAACAATTCAACAACAAAGTTTTGTACCCAATTAATTGTTATACAATGAAAATTATACATGCCCGTCCCATGACAAATATATTTTATCTAAAAACTGTTCATGACAAAACATTTTTGAATGAATGTTTTTGCCACCCGGTAGGCACAGCATGCCTTTAAAATTTCCCCTCATTGGAGATACCTTAAAAACGAAAATTACTCGACTAAAATTCATCAAATATTCTAATTATACAACTAAGCACTTACCTCCAATTGCATTGCCAACATCAACAACAACACCCTCAACAGGTTCTAAAACATAAATAAATATCAATTATTATACCTAAAAGACGGAACAGAGATAAAAAATACATAGCAATGCACTATGAGTGAGAATGAGAACTCATTTTCATCACAACGATTCATAGAGATAAAATATCCCGTCTTTACTTACTGTAAATCTCATCAACAATGAAGTTTCCTGCATCAACAAAACCTTCTCCGATATCGATGGCTACTTCACCAAAGTCAACTCCAATGGCATCATCTATCACTGCATGTGAAGATATAAAGAAAATTGTGTTGATATGATGAAACCCAGAGGCTGAGGTTTCGCTCAATAAAACTATCATCAAGTATGAAGAAGATGACACAACAATCGCTAGTACGATGACAATATTTACAAACATACGATTATTGAAGTCTACGACTACATCCCAAGTACTCTCGCCCAAATCGACGATCTCATCCCCAAGGTCAATGAAAGCTTTTGGTACTGTATCCTCAAAGAACTCTGGCACATCATCAATAACAAAGAATAAGACATCGGTATACCAGGTAGCGCAGACATCCTCTCCTCTTTTAAAAATAAGAATAATGAAAGAGATCAGTTCTCACAACTGAAATGTCATTGATTTCACTGCGGTGATACAGCAAGTGTGTCACTAAGGAAACAATGGCAAAAGTTTAAGATGACGAAACACAATAAAAAAAGATACTTTCAATGGAGAATTGTACTGTACCTTAAAGACTTTGTTTGAGGCTGCTCTTTTGTATCACATCTTATTCTCCATATTTTATTCTATCATGTGAGCGATTTTCAGCTTTAGAATCCAAATATTGAGGAAGTTATGGCCTCTCAAACTTCCAAGGTGACAGCAATTTATCGGCAGTAAGAATCAGGTGGCAATCCCTAGGGTACGTCACAACCAGTTAACCTAGTTGGTCCAAGTGGAGTGATGGTGGCGTCGTTGCCTATAGGTAGGTTCGATTCCCACCCAGGTCTGAATTTTGATCATCATCTTATCTATGTGATTATTAGTGTATTGACTAATAACTCATAATGTCTATGTCACATGTCTATGGTTGTGACATACCCAAGGGGAAACATCCGCTTATTCCCAATGCCGATTGAAGGCAATCACCCTGGAAGTTTGAGAGGCCATAACTTCCTCAATATTTGGATTCTAAAGCTGAAAATCGCTCACATGATAGAATAAAATATGGAGAATAAGATATGATACAAAAGAGCAGCCTCAAACAAAGTCTTTAACTTTTATTAAGGTTACACTTAATCGATTTCACGAGTGTGATGCCAATTTTTTTCCTTGATTGAGATAATAAGAGGAGATATACAGTATAAGAAGATTGTACTGATGATGACGTTACCTTGCGTTGCATTTTCTTTCTACACATGATTGACAGTCGGCCCGAGCTACATCAGCAATACCGTGACATGATGCATTGACAGGCTCAAATACCAGCAGAGCTGCTTCCAAAGCTGCGTTGTCTGCAGCTATATGCTGCTGGAGAACTGGAATCCCTCCTGAAGTAAGTGCTAGAAAAATTAAATGAAAACTGATGAATTATAAAAACAGCAATCATATTATGTACAGTTGATCACCTGACACAACAAATTCACAGAGCCTTCTAGCCTACATCGGCACTGTTTAACGGCATGGTGCGAAGGTCCAAGTAAATGAAAATGATATCTATGTCTGTGCCATGACATTGGTTGGAGTCGTAAGGAGTCTCAAGGTCAGACCAAAAGAACACAACAAGCAAAGACACAAGAGACGCAGCTTACAAGATAGTTGTGTCGCCGGCAGCCCAATCTGCAAGCCCATGCACGATAAAGCAACGGATAGAAATATGACAAGAACCCTCTCCATCTTGACAGATGAGCTATTTGTTCAGTATTACTTCATAAAACAGCAACAGGTAGCATTTATAGTACTCAAGTCAGCTTGTAGGTACTAGGCAGCGAAGAGATGATCATGATAAATCTCTATGGAGGAGATTCAATGTTATATTACATGAAATACATTTCTGCAGGTAGCAGTCTCAGTATTAGATAATTAATCTAATATCTTTTGAATATAGTCTGTATCCAAAGTAAAAACAAGTAAACATCTTAAAATTTCTTATATCATAGACATAGGCCTACTGCAATTGACGATTCATGGTTGACAACATGCTGGCAGGTACAAGAGACAAAGTCCACATAATATAATAATAATTTAACTGATTGATAAGCGATAGCTACAAACTTAGATAATTTCATGATATAAGTTAAGCGATGAGAGGAGACTGCACTGCTAAATGTAGCAGTTTTGACTGTAGACAAACATTTCGACATATGACGTAACGTAGCATGTGATGTAAAAGGATATGAGTGTGGAAGTACCAGCATCAATGAGATATCACAGACCACACAGTATGATTACCGATAACAAGCAATCACGAGTAGAGATCCATGTTATGTTGGTGAATATATCTATGATCGCAGATTGCATGATTACTATGACATAGACATGTCAACATCGTATTATTGACGCAATTTTATTATTATTCATTTGTGTCTTCACAATAACAAAATAAAACTCTCAGTTTTAGCTAAGCAACCCTAGGCCTAGTGGATGATTCAACGCATGCAATTTCCTTAATCAGTAGTAAATGCTTCTCAAACCCTGCCCAGCACTGAGAACCATGAAAAAGATATTCCAGAAATCCTTTTTACTAGATTCCTCCTCTTGATCAGCACCAGAAATATGTAAAGACCACACATGGCGTGGAAATCGTCTAGAATCAGAACAATAGGTAAAAGAGCGGGTTGTTCAGTCGTAATAAAATTGATTAATAATAATCAATGTAAAATCCCGTACACATTAACTCTGTCAACTGTGTATGAGATTTTATTTTGATTATTTATTATCCATTTTCTTAAAACCGAACAAGTCCTGCTTTTTCCTATAGAGTAGGATATGGTGTCAACATTTTCTTGATCCATTTTGAAGCCGCTCGATTGGACACCTCACAGGATCAGAATATAAATGGTTTAAATTTGGCGACTTAGAATTGCTGAACTATAGAGAAAATGTTAGCAATGAGGTTGAAGTCATTAGCCAAAAGCGACTGCGCTGTGGAAAGAAAACTGATTACTAGTGATCAATGGAAAAGACCTACCAATCATGAAAATTTCTTACACTGTTGAGAGCGGCATTCATGCATTGGGAAGTGGCTCTCAACTGAGTAAGTAAATAACCATGATTTATTGGTTTTTTTCATCATTTACTATTAATCAACTTTCTTTCTATGGAAAATGTGCTTTTGCCTATTGTGGCGACGGGAATATAGTCATTATTGAAATCACTGCAGTCATAACTGGATTCATAATTGAGTCATTACTAGAGTTGAGTCACCCATTGGCCATTACATATCATTTATATTACTGAGACACGATCATAAAATGTCAAAAATTATTTATGTGTAGGACTCGCCTTATCATGTCACATGCAACAATCAGGAATATGACCAGACGGAAGTATAGTTTATTCATAAAAATTAAATGCTGGTACTTCCACACTCATATCACAAAAAGTCAGAGGCAAAATATTTATGCATAAGCTTGTTACGGGGCTTTGATCAACAAATATGACATCAAAAAACCCCATTGGAACACCTATTGTGAAACGAATGAGTTCGGGATGTTTGATAGGCAGTAAATTCTCTGACTTGCGAATGGTGGGCTGATCCAATTACTCCTTGCACTTTTACTAACATATGATGGGAGCAATGCTGCTTGTAAAATCAGTTAGCAGATTAAAGACTATTACAAAGAGGTATTATAATGTGGATTAAAAAGCAGAGTTTACAACATAAACAGACCAGTGACTTGAAAATCTAATCAACAGAATTTTATGGTACCGAATCTGCACTTTTTAAGGAGGCTAGAATCAGGAAAAACAGGTTCACCAGCTCATAAAGCGCACAGGCAAAGACTTACACAAAAAATCCTTCCACTTTGTACATATTGATGATTATGATTATATTACCTAAGTCCATTGCTCAAGTCATACTCAATATTTACATAATCGGAGTTAGATTTACATATCATGGTATTCACCAGAGGGTGATGTCTCCCTTATTGGCTAGAGTCAAACCTTCATCGAGGATTTCAGCTTTTCGTTGGATGGTGACCGTTCATCAATGCTTTTCCTTTGATAAAACTTGGGTGCTTTTGGAGTGAGTCGACTATACTGTTGATGTGTTTAGGTTGGGGAACTCCACTGTCATATAGAGTGGCTAGGTGGCACAGAAAGTTATTCCTTAGCTTGAATGAGAGAATAATCTGAATTTTCATGTACAAAACTGAACGTCACCGATGTACCTATAAACATTGAAAAATGGAAAAACACTAATAATCAACTGGTAAAACACTAATGGTATGGATCTTGTCACTATCAACTTGTCTGCATATCTACCACTTTTGTTAGGACTCTAATCAAATTTTTTGCTCGCTAACATTGCCGATCCCTATTGTTTTTATAGACTCTCACCTTTGCTAGCCAAAATTGGTGTGAGCCAAACTAGCTAAGCTATACTCCAGCTTATATCTAGAGTGGTTTATCTTATCTACACACTTAAATGTAAACATCAGCAGCTAATCTTTCTATTCATCACCTAAGACCCTCACATTTCATGTTTGTCCTCGCAGCGGAATCAAAATTTTCCTATTGATGGGACAAAAGGAATGATATATTTTTAAATTCTAATTTTTCATTTACAAGTACAGTGTAAGCTGGACTTTATAATTCAGAACTTTTGTTAATTCAGACAAGAAAAATTGCATTCTAATGTCACTTAATTCAGACTCTGCTTAACGAGGACAGTTTTTGTGTGGTCCCCAGAGGTTTGAATTAAGTGAACTGCGCTGTAGAAGGCTTTCAACGGTCAGTACAGGATCAACTTACTGAGTGTTTTTGCTAATAAAGTGGTTCCATAATTTCATAAGTTCCTTCTCTCTTCTATAAGCTGACCGGAAGCCTTCCGCTGCCATTCTGTGTCCTCTCCGTCTGAGTCAGCGTCGAAATCATTAGACAGGATTGGCTGGTTGGTTTTCGAGTGATAATAGAGCTTGGTAATATAGAATACAGTATTAGAGGGAAGTGATAGATATCCCAGAATGCATTTACTGTGTTGGTTATACATTGTACCATGCAGCTTGTGGGTAAAAAAAAATTCAAACTGTAAAACCTCGTAATAAAGTCAGCAGACTTATAAACGAAGGTGACTTATAAAATGATAATGTAGATGCATCTGTTTTCTGAATTATGTTTTCCTGAGGTCTAGTACTTGTGATGTTGTGGATTGTTGAGAACTAAAAATCACACTGAGCACACATAAACAAGGATATCAATTGCAGCTTTTTATTTAGGAGTTGACTTCTATATTAAAATTTCCCCATGGTCCAGGCAACTTTGATTAATTTGTCGGATAAAAAGCAGGCCTTCACACACACCATACATGTAAAGTAAATGAAATACCTGATACAATATGAAATGTGAATTACAGTGACACTCACCTATTGTGGCCGAGTAGAGCACTGCTATTTATCAGAGGCAGAGGCTCAGGTTTGGAAAACTCCCCTATTGATAGAGCCTTCTTGTTCGCCCTGTGAATTAGATATAGATATATTTAAAGATTTTCCTGTGTCAGGCCAGCACACAACGATGACATCGGTCCAATGGCTACACAAATTACCTCTTATTTTGCTTGGAAATACATTCAAGAATTTTTGGAGCTGAAGTTGGCCTGATCCCAATTATTATTTTTCACCAGGTAACTAAGTTTATACCTTGTCTATTAACATCATGTAAGAGCATCGATCATTATTGGCCAATTAGATATACTCTCCATGGCACGTTCTAACACCCGGCACAATCCACTTACATAGTCAATGAAAATTATCCTCCTTATTCTCTCAATCGCCCTGCTCGATTGTTCGCAGCAGGTCACATGATTATCCCAATAAAAAATTAGTTGAGCCTGGATATCAAAGTATGGCTGCTGCGCCAATCAGATTCATTCTAAACATGAAAAAGAGCTTGTAAAAGGAATCTTTGGCTAATCAACAAGAACTACATGGATTTTGATAAAACTCATTTATTACGGGCTATATCAGAATCCGTGTAGTTTGTGGATAACTGGTGAGAGCTTACATTAAATCAAACCAAAACAAGCTGAACTTAACTCCCGCTCAAATCCATGGTAGGTAAGTATAATACTTACCTTATATTGAGTACTTCTGTGTAAGGAGTTCTACGTTTGGGTTCCTCTCGTTTGAATGCAGGTAATATAGAAGTACTGCTGTTATTGGTGGTGGATCCTGATTTCAGTATGGGAATAATATCTAGCGGGTTTCCCATGTACGACCCGTCATAATGTAGGTTCACTGTTACTATAATCGTTGGCTCACCGTCAGTCTCTTATTGAATACATGGACAAAACCATCAAATGCAACGCGAAAAATTAGTTGATATTAGATTTTGCCCAAATTGTTGGTAAGGTAGTAGAGAAGAAGGCCAGACTTGAGTACTTCGCCTGATTGGGATTAAAATGTAAGATAGGTAGACAACAATCTTTGGTTGCAAATTGTTACAAAACAAAAACACCATAATTCTTCATATTATCAAGGAATCATTGATATTGAATCACTTCAATGACATAATAGACTATGCACCAAAAATATATGGGAGAAACAGAGTTGCAATTAATGGGACGTTGGATAATCTGCTGGCGACAAATTGCATAACTTGTCTTGAACCGAACAAATATCAGCGAGTCTAAATGACATGGACATATAACGTAAGAGGTCGGCTTTGTATTATGTCACCACGATATGGATGCGTAACTTTTCCGCAACTATATATATATTTGTGTTAGCTTCCTGCGACATGATAACATCTAGCGATTAGAATGTGCGCAATATGTAGGCTAGATTTTACAGATAAATCTGCATCTACCCGCGCCATGTTATGCTGTGATATCGACCTATGCGCCAAAGCTGGCTCCTTCCTCCCGCTTCCGCTGTGCATGTTGGGACTTTCAAGCTTAATTCTATGTAATCTTGTTGCAATTTACGAGTATAGATGAAGCATAGCAGACATATCGTGAGCTAGCTCACATCAAGGAGTTTAAGACTTAAAGACTTAACTCCTTGCTGTCATTTAACAACTGCTGGATGATACGTGCAGCACAACATTTCGATTCCCTACCCATCTAGTCTAAAGGGATGCCTGTGTTTCAACGTTTTTGATGTGTGCTACGGGTGAGCAAATTTACTTATGCCATCAATGAAATACAGTCAACAGATGCCGGCTAACACTGTAGGCCTAAGAAGTTGGTACAAAACAATCAAGGCCAATCATTTGTCCCAAATCTAAATTTTTTTAAGCACTTTTAATGGAAGCCAGACAGTGGATACTACACTTACACAGTATTCAATTGTGCTATTCGGTCACATAACCATCACGTCATATGAAAAATGTGCACCAATAAGGTTTGATATATTAGAGACGAATGATGAAAATGGATTTAAAATTTGCCTGATCGGAAAAGAAAACAAATCGCCACTAATGTAAAATTTTGAATAGTCAGTGGTGTAATAAAAGTGTAGTCCTGACAAGGACTGGTTGTGTTGATAACAACTCTCTATATCCCGACTCCACCGAGGCTTATTATAAACAAGCCCTCTGTCTGAAGTCCTGTATGTCCTGAAGTTTACTGGCTTTTCTCTGAAGATACTCTCCATACTTACACAATACTCCCTTAGTACTGTCTCTCTGAAACTCTAGTGTATGTACTAGGGCTGACCTTCTAGCTCTTACTGCTCTGAGATTAATACAGCGCAGGTTATCTCTCATCAATAGATACTGCTTAGCTGTTGACTCCATGTCTCCACTGATTTCCCCTAAGAGATCATTGAACATATCTGCATTAAATTGATCTGAGATGTAAGGATCCATGTTTGGACTCTGAGCTTGTTGTGTTGTTTGATATTTTCTCGAGGTGTTTTGTGACTGTGATTGACTGGTTCTGATTTCTGTTCAGTTTCCGGTAACCTTATATACCTTATGATGCTATACTTTTATGATGCCACTTGTAAACCACTGTAGGTGACACCACAGTGATGACACTGGCAGCAAGTGTGTACAGGTGTCCATGGCACATGACAGGCAGGAAGGTTTTGTATCCATTGTTCATCAATCAGTAATACCTTTTCATTGCTCACTTTTCACTTGATTAGATTTAGGGGATTATGTACTTAATGACTTAGCAAACTGTCAAATTTATTGAAAGGTGTTATGATAAATTAATTGCTATTTATACATCATGTAAACAGATTAAATATTCTAAACTACATTATCCAATCATTGTACACTATCCACACTCTGGATTTAAATGAGTAATCTTAGAACCAACACACTAATCTACCATAAATTGATGCATCAAAATTTGGTGCCAAAGAAAACTGGCACATCAACATAGTTCAAGGGACAGGGGATGGAGTAATAGGATCAACGTCCAGTTGCTGGGACTCCTTGATCGAACCTACCCTTCAAGTGGACAGTTCTATTGGATTTCACGATTGCGCCTACCACCTATTTGCTAAATATTTATTCCGCTGATCATTGGGTTGGGGCAAATATTCTCAATGATAGCACATTTAAAAAAGTCGCTAATCTGCGAAAGTTTTCATAAGTGGATGGTATAATAATTGACAGCAAAATTTCCCCTACCATTATTGATTGCAACTTTGTGGCACACAGTCCCTTACTGAATTACCTCAACTGGTTGTGTTTTCAATTGGTTGCCTGAATAATAAATGCCAATATGGTCATATCCCTTTCCAAAATTCTACCTTCTTCAAAGACGCTTTTTATCTTTGAAGCAACCTCTATACCATAGAGGCCTACCATCCATCTCAAATAATCACCATATTGACTAATTATCTATCCTTCCAGGACCGAACTGTAACTGGTTTGTGGCTATCTCTGTGAAAAATATTCTACTGAATGAAAATACTTTTTGTGCTTCCTGAATTTTTTGACAGTTGTACGAGAGTAAATGTGATAGAAACAAAAGTATATACCGTAAGCCAAAAATAATCAGTCACAATCCAGGAATTGTTTACAGTGAAATTTTACAAATAAACCCCTTCTTAAAAAAATGAGATGGCTATAAGGTGTTGTATTGTTGCATACAACCATATTTCCTCTCAAATGTCCAACACTATCCATATGATCCAATTATTTTTCCAATGATTAAACTGTATCACAGTTTTAATCCCAATGTTTACTTTGAGATAGTAATTAGTGGATTATCTTGTCAAGAGCAATTACCTATTTATACATTTAGTTCAATATCTATGCCAATTATGGATAATAAACTTCATGATTGGATTATAAAAGTAAATTGAAAGCAATACATTCAGGATTATAACAAGTTGGCAGCACAGATGAGGTGAATATTATTATGTAACTGCCTGCCCCCTGCCTGCCTGCACATTTTGTTATCAGAAAGTTGTCAAATTTATGCCTGCAGAGGCGTATATTTGACAACTTTCTGATGACATCGAGATAAAAACGATAAATATCTTTTGAATTCAAATTCCTATATCAGAGTATATGAACTTGAATTCAATAGATATTTATCTTGGATTTACTTTATTCATAGATTTAAGTACACTGCCTTAAACTTAGAGGGCTACCTGCAGAAACAAACATAATGGTAGATCTTATAACTGATGTCATATAGAGAGACACTTTAATCTGGATCAGCTTCATACTGACTTTGACACTATAAATACCACATGCTGCCGCAGTTATGAGACATTCACTACGTTGATTCACATCAGTCAGAATGGCGAGGCTTCTAGTTGTATTTCTATCTGTTGCTTTATCATGCATGGGATTGCAGATTGAGCTACCGGCATCACAACTATCTTGTAAGCTCCATTATTATTATACTATGTTTGTTGTTACCTCTTGGTCTGAGCTCTTTACTGCTCATTACTCATGTGTATTTAAGGCTATGTAGGCACTGTGAAATATCCGGGTCAGGTGATCAACTGTACAATAGTATGATCGCTGTATTTATTAAAATTATTATCAGTTTTCATTTAATATTTCTAGCGCTAACTTCAGGAGGAATTCCAACTCTCCAGCAGCATATAGCTGCAGACAACGCAGCTGTGGAAGCAGCTCTGGTGGTGTTCGATCCTGTGAATGAAACATGCCACGCTATTGCTGATGTAGCTCGGGCCGACTGCCAATCATGTGTAGAAAGAAAATGCAACTCAAGGTAATCTCATCATTGGTAGCACAATTACACATTACTGTATAAATCCACTTTCAAAACATAAATTATGGTTGATGATCAGCCAACTACACCGTAGCGTTCACATAACAGGACTCTAAGTTGTATTTTTTTAAACATAATATCATACTGGCATAATGGCAAAACTTAAGTGTAATGATAATTCATTAATGAATGTTATGGTCTGGCTGTGTTATGCATGTGAACTCACACATCATCAACAGCGCTGCCATGTCTAGACGTCAGCTCCAAAAATTACAATATTAAAAACATGTTTTTAGTCTTTAACTCTCTAATATGCTAAGGCCTGTGACAAGCTTGATAATATAACTGGACGTCATGTCATGAATCATGCGGCAGTGAAATCTGACATTTCGTTCCTAACAGGGGAGAGGATGTCTGCGGTACCTGGTACACTGATGTCTACTTCTTCTTTGCTGACGATGTACCATACTTCTTTGAGGACACAGTACCTGAAGCTTTCATTGACCTTGGGGATGAGTTCATCGATTTGGGCGAGAGTACTTGGGACCTGGTGGTGGACTTCAATGACTGTATGTTTGTAAAATTATGTAAATTTACCAATCTCCATAAACTCTCTACCAGGAACAAAACTGTAGTGTAATAATTTACAGAAGTATTATCATTAAAAATAATGTTGCAAACATGACAACAATACAGACATTCCATTCTACAGACCATGAATTCTGAAAAAGCAAAGTTATGATTATGCTTATACACACACTTTTCTTTATATCTTCATATGCAGTGATTGATGATACCATTGGAGTTGATTTTGGTGAAGTAGCCGTAGATATCGGAGATGGATTAGTTGATGTAGGAGAATTTGTTGTTGATGAGATTTACGGTAAGTTTAGGCACCAATTGATAATCTAGCATGAATCTATTGTGATCAAAATTCCCTTTCACACTTCATAAACTAGATTACACTTCATTGATTTAACAGTGTCGATTTATGCTAAGTAATCAAAATAATTAATATTTTTAGAACCTGTTGAGAATTTCGTTGTTGATGCTGGCAACTGGGTTGGAGGTAAGTTCATAGTCGTATATACTAGAACTGTTTATCATGACAGTTGTTGTTTCACATCAAAAAGTTGTATCATCAAAACTTTAAGAATGACCGGCGAAAAAGTTGTTGCCTTAACAGTGAGACTGCATCATCTGCACCATGACTTGTTCTCCGCCTATAGGCGGGTCATACCACACCTGGGGTTTAGAACCACGGGGTATAAACCCAGGACTCTCCGCGTTCATCTAAAAACCTCTCAGTCCTAAAATACAACAAGCGTTTGTGTACCATTGTACAATTTAACACGACATGGTGGATTTTTTTTACCCTCCGGACAACAAAAATACTTTGTTCATAAAGATTCAAATTTAAATTTTGTATGGTAAACATTTCATGATGATAAGGGGTATTTTTGTATAAAATTTTGATGCTGTAAGATAAGTACTTCACTATCAACTCTTGATTTTCACTGGTGCTCAGTATGTGAAAATGGATGATTCATGCTATGTTTACAGATTTGTTTGGCAAGAGACAGCTGGTAAAAAAGAGACAACTGAGAGAAAAGAGGCAGCAAGATATTCCCACCACAGAACCAAGCTGTAACAATCTCAAGGATGATCCAGAGTACTGGTGTCTGTACTATATGGATAGTGCTCACTGCAAGGACTGTGAGTTTGATCCTGACACACGTAAGTTACTGTATACTACTTATACCCTGACAAAGGCAACCAATCACTTTAGAGTAAGATGGTTAGTGCTGTTTCCACCTATAGTCATGTGGGAATAAATTCAACATTTGATTTCATTGAAAATTAACCATGGAAATAGATACAGGGATACATGTATGCATGATGCCATTTCAGGGTTTTGAGCTGGTTGTATTTTATGTACGTCTGGCTAATAAAAGTCATCACCATATTACATTTTCGAAATTGTGGAAGGGAACAATTGTATGGCGAACTTGCTTCTCATTACTAGACAAATGATGGCTAGTTCCATCATAGGAGCTTCCGTGATTGGTCGCTCCAGCCCCAAGCACCATTGGGTGTATATATCTCCTGTGTTTTACGAGGCCAATAAATCACCAAACATTTTGCAAGCTGCATGAATATGTGTACCTGTAGAGGGTTCTAATTACATCATAAACTTTCCTACCAGTGTGTACAAAAATATTATTATCCTTACAATCATTTTTGGGTGTCTTAAGTTTATTTTGGAAATTGTCAATTGTAGTTAAACCAAGGCTAATACTTTACTTTCATTTGCATTTGCATTAAAAAAGGATTGCCAAAACAATAATATTTCTAATTTGTGGCGAATGTGAATGGATCGGAATATAAATCCCAAGTTATAAAAGGCACCAGCCCTGACTCTTAGCACCACACTGAGAATATATGCTATAATCTTATTGCACATTTTTGACAGAGTGCCCGGGCTGGACTGAGGCCGTAGCTGATGTACAGACAGCTGTCGATAATAGAGCATGGATCGCTGCTGCCACAAATCAGAACTACGCTGTCAGGAGTGTAAGTACTTGTTATCAACATTTTACATATTAATAGTTCTAAACTACCACAGCATATTTCAGATGGCCTGCAGTTCACATATTCTACAACTTCAACACAGCGTACTTACACAAAATGTCAACAAAGCATTGAAGAATTTCTTAATCAGAACCTTGGGATTTAATCTTATGATGAGATGAATCAAATGTAATAAGCTTTGATATGATGGTTGTTCCCTGGTGGTAATGCCTTGTGATTGGTGGACAAAATTCAGTTAGGATGTCAGTATCATGCATATAGATGAGACACCCACTAAAGAAAATAATATCATTATTTGCGTGTTATTTTACAGCTGATGTATGACCCAACTGGTTATGATGCTGAAGGCAAACTCTCAGACTGTGCTGTGCAAGTATCCATGTTTGGATTTGACTACTCCTTCGTAGTTGCTGAAGCTATGAATCTGTTCGACGCTGCAACATCTGGCGCCATCATCGCCGAATATGCTGTGGCTGCCGCTAAAGTAATGCACTAAAATGTGATAATGGTTGCTGATCAATGAATCAATGATCAATGAAGTGTAATCTAGTTTATGAAGTGTGAAAGGGAATTTTGATCACAATAGATACATGCTAGATTATCAATTGGTGCCTAAACTTACCGTAAATCTCATCAACAACAAATTCTCCTACATCAACTAATCCATCTCCGATATCTACGGCTACTTCACCAAAGTCAACTCCAATGGCATCATCTATCACTGCATGTGAAGATATAAAGAAAATTGTGTTGATATGATGAAACCCAGAGGCTGAGGTTTCGCTCAATAAAACTATCATCAAGTATGAAGAAGATGACACAACAACCGCTAGTCGATGACAATATTTACAAACATACGATTATTGAAGTCTACGACTACGTCCCAAGTACTCTCGCCCAAATCGACGATCTCATCCCCAAGGTCAATGAAAGCTTTTGGTACTGTATCCTCAAAGAACTCTGGTACATCATCAATAACAAAGAATAAGACATCGGTATACCAGGTAGCGCAGACATCCTCTCCTCTTTTAAAAATAAGAATAATGAAAGAGATCAGTTCTCACAACTGAAATGTCATTGATTTCACTGCGGTGATACAGCAAGTGTGTCACTAAGGAAACAATGGCAAAAGGAAACACAATAAAAAAGATACTTTCAATGGGAATTGTACTGAACCTTAACTTTTATTAAGGTTACACTTAATCTATTTCACGAGTGTGATGCCAATTTTTTTCATCGATTGAGATATGGTAACAAAAATTCCACTTTATTATGTACAGTTGACTGGTTATCAAGCATGAGGCATAATAAGAGGAGTTATACAGTATTAGAAGATTGTACTGATGATGAGGTTACCTTGCGTTGCATTTTCTTTCTACACATGATTGGCAGTCGGCCCGAGCTACATCAGCAGTAGCGTGACATGATGCATTCACAGGCTCAAATACCAGCAGAGCTGCTTCCAAAGCTGCGTTGTCTGCAGCTATATGTTGCTGGAGAACTGGAGTCCCTCCTGATGTAAGTGCTAGAAAAATTAAATGAAAACTAATGAATTATAAAAACAGCGATCATACTATTGTACAGTTGATCACCTGACACAACAAATTCACAGAGCCTTCTAGCCTACATCGGCACTGTTTAACAGCATAGTGCAAAGGTCCAAGTAAATGAAAATGATATCTATATGTCTGTGCCATGACATTGGTTGGAGCCGTAAGGAGTCTCAAGGTCAGACCAAAATAACACAACAGGCAAAGACACAAGAGACGCAGCTTACAAGATAGTTGTGTCGCCGGCAGCCCAATCTGCAAGCCCATGCACGATAAAGCAACGGATAGAAATATGACAAGAACCCTCTCCATCTTGACAGATGAGCTATTTGTTCGTTATTACTTCATAAAACAGCGACAGGCAGCATTTATAGTACTCAAGTCAGTTTGTAGGTACTAGGCAGCGAAGAGATGATCATGATAAATCTCTATGGAGGAGATTCAATGTTATATTACATGAAATACATTTCTGCAGGTAGCAGTCTCAGTATTAGATAATTAATCTTATATCTTTTGAATATATCATATATATATATATATATCATTATATCATAGACATAGGCCTACTGTAATTGACGAATAATGGTTGACAATATGCTGGCAGGTACAAGAGACAAAGTCCACATAATATAATAATAGTTTAATTGATTGATAAGCGATAGCTACAAACTTAGATAATATCATGACATAAGTTAAGCGATGAGACGAGACTGCACTGCTAAATGTAGCAGTTTTGACTGTAGACAAACATTTTAACATTATGACGTAACGTAGCATGTGATGTAAAAGGATGAGTGTGGAAGTACCAGCATCAATAAGATATCACAGACCACACAGTATGATTACCGATAACAAGCCATCATGAGTAGAGAGAGATCCATGTTATGTTGGTGAATATATCTATGATCGCAGATTACACGATTACTATGACATAGACATGTCAACATCGTATTATTAATGCAATTTTATTATTATTCATTTGTGTCTTCACAATAACAAAATAAAACTCAGTTTTTAGCTAAGCAACCCTAGGCCTAGTGGATGATTCAACGCATGCAATTTCCTTAATCAGTAGTAAATGCTTCTCAAGCCCTGCCCAGCACTGATAACCATGAAAAAGATATTCCAGAAATCCTTGTTACTAGATTCCTCCTCTTGATCAGCACCAGAAATATGTAAAGACCACACATGGCGTGGAAATCGTCTAGAATCAGAACAATAGGTAAAAGAGCGGGTTGTTTCGTCGTATTAAAATTGATTAATAATAATCAATGTAAAATCCCGTACACATTAACTCTCTCAACTGTGTATGAGATTTTATGTTGATTATTAATTATCTATTTTCTTAAAACGGAACAAGTCCTGCTTTTTCCTATAGAGTAGGATATGGTGTCAACATTGTCTTGATCCGTTTTGAAGCCGCTCGATTGGACACCTCACAGGATCAGAATATATAATGGTTTAAATTTGGCGACTTAGAATTGCTGAACTATAGAGAAAATGTTAGCAATGAGGTTGAAGTCATTAGCCAAAAGCGACTGTGCTGTGGAAAGAAAACTGATTAGGGGAAGGCGGGGCACGTTGAGCCATGGGGCACGTTGATCCACCCCACTTATTTCAAATACTATTTTATGTTTTGAGTTTTCCTCTCCATCAGAGGTCATGTGACCAAAGGCACCCTTTTTGAGCAGACAAAAAGAGAGATAGCTACTAGGGGAAGATAATTATTTAGTTTTTCATCGTTTTTAGAGTAAAAAAGTAAATACTGCGCCAATCGACGGAAATGTCATTTATTCCCAACAAGGCGTGACTGAGAAGTTGCAACTTTTATTATGTGATAACATCATATTTAGTCTCAAAATCACATAATCTAAACTTATCTCTGATGGAGAGATTTTGTTGAACTCGAATTGAAAGTGAAAAACAGGCTGTTGGGGCACTTTGAGCCATGCCCGTTGGGGCACGTTGAGCCATGCTCCGCAGTATATAAATGTTATATGACGAAAGTGTATATGAAGTATATGTACACAAAAACAAAAACATTGCAATTGATGTTTCTTTAATGAAGTCAGCAATTACTCTGAGTTCACTTTTCCCTTCACTTATCACCAAGTTTGCCATGTGCAAGTTTTCCTCAACGGCAAAAATTTAAGAGATTTATTTGTGTTGCGAATTATATTTTATAGTTCACTTGAGTGAAAAAATGAGCTGAATGCAATGAATTTGGTTCCTTTCCTTTATTTCTTATGGTTGCAATGAATTAAAAAGTTATCACCAGCAAAGAGATGACCATAACAGAGTGGCTCAACGTGCCCCATTCAAAACGCAGACCCGGCTCAACGTGCCCCGTGCTTGGGGCACGTTGAGCCGCTTCCCGATTTCTTTTGAAACAGCAATATTTCCTTTTCTTGCTGCAATAGGTTTCTGACCTCACTCATGTTGATGGAAGACATGAAGACCAATTTCAGTGCCAATTTTTGTTAATCTGGCACAATTCAACTGCATGTTACAATGAAATATGTAAAAACTGGCTCAACGTACCCAGCCTTCCCCTACTAGTGATCAATGGAAAAGATCTGACAATCATGCAAATTTCTTACACTGTTGAGAGCGGCATTCATGCATTGGGAAGTGGCTCTCAACTGAGTAAGTAAATAACCATGATTTATTGGTTTTTTTCATCATTTACTATTAATCAACTTTCTTTCTATGGAAAATGTGCTTTTGCCTATTGTGGCGACGGGAATATAGTCATTATTGAAATCACTGCAGTCTAACTGGATTCATAATTCACTATGGTTCCATGCTGCGATTATGTGGTTCACTCCAATTTTGAATCTAACCATTCCCATGATGGGAAAAACATGAAAGAATCTGCCCGAAATCCTTACAAAATCGAACCTTGGAAACATAGTGAATGAGTCATTACTGGAGTTGAGTCACCCATTGGCCATTGCATACCATATATAACTGAGACACGATCAAAAAAATGTCAAAAGTTATTTATGAGTAGGACTCGCCTTATAATGTCACATGCAACAATCAGGAATATGACCAGACGGAAGTAGTTTAATCATTAAAATTAAATGCGTTATTAAATTAGCTAGAATCTTTGGATCGGTTTACAACAGTTCCCTACTGTATCCCGCACTACCTCCCAAAACTAGTGGAAATGAACGCCATACATCAAATATGTCAAATAAAAATCATATCAACTTGATTTCTCTTGTCAAGCGAGGCATGAAAGAAAAGCTTTCATTCATCACAAAAAGTCAGAGGCAAAATATTTATGCATAAGCTTGTTACGGGCTTTGATCAACAAATATGACATCAAAAAACCCCATCGGAACACCTATTGTGAAACAAATGTGTTCGGGATGTTTGATAGGATAGGCAATAAATTCTCTGACTTGCGAATGGTGGGCTGATCCAAATACTCCTTGCACTTTTACTAACATATGATGGGAGAAATGCTGCTTGTAAAATCATTTAGCAGATTAAAGACTATTACAAAGAGGTATTATAATGTGGATTAAAAAGCAGAGTTTACATAGACATTTACATAAACAGACCAGTGACTGGAAAATCTAATCAACAGAATTTTATGGTACCGAATCTGCACTTTTTAAGGAGGCTAGAATCAAGAAAAACAGGTTCACCAGCTCATAAAGCGCACAGGCAAAGACTTTCACAAAAAAAGCCTTTCACTTTGTACAGATTAATGATTATGATTATATTACCTAAGTCCATTGCTCAAGTCATACTCAATATTTACATAATTGGAGTTAGATTTACATATCATGGTATTCACCAGAGGGCGATGTCTCCCTTATTGGCTATAGTCAAACATTCAGCGATAATTTCAGCTTTTCGTTGGATGGTGACCGTTCAACAATGCTTTTCCTTTGATAGAACTTGGGTGCTTTTGGAGTGAGTCGACTATACTGTTGATGTGTTTAGGTTGGAGTACTCCACTGTCATATAGAGTGGCTAGGTGGCACAGAAAGTTATTCCTTAGCTTGAACGAGAGAATATCCGAATTTTCACGTACAAATTGAATACAGGCTCCCTCAAACTGAACATCACCGATGAACCTATAAACATTGAAAAATGATATACAGCGTAAGCTGGTTAATTCAGACTTTATAATTCAGAACTCCTGTTAATTCAGACACGGAAAATTGGTCCCTTCAGCCAGATCTCAATACATTCTAATGTCATATGTTCAGACTCTGCATAATTTGGACATATTTTTGAATTTTGAGGTACCAAGGGTTCGAATTAAGTGAACTCTGCACTGTAACACTATTAGTATGGATCTAAATCAACTTGTCAGCAGTACAATATTAATAATCAAGCCAAGGTAGGCGTTGGCGGGTCATCAATATCTCAGACCGTTGTTAGGTCTTAATGTTAAATACCCTAGATGAAATTTTTGGCTAGCCAACATTACTGAACTTCATTGTTTTATTTAGACTCTCACCTTAGCTAGCTAAAATTGGTGTGAGCTTACATTAAGTCAAACTCAAACTAGCTGAACTTACCTCTAGCTAATATCTAGGGAAGGTAATCTTATCAACACATCAAAATGTAAAAATCAGCAGCTATTTACGCTATTCATTACCTCAGACCCTCAAATTTGATGTTCATCCTTGCAGCGGAAATAAAATTTGAACTATTGATGAGGCAAAAGGAATTTACCTGTTGTGTCTATATAAATTTTAAGTAGTAAGGCTTTCCATGGTCAGTACAGGTTCAACTTACTGAGTGTTTTTGCTTATAAAATGGTTCCATAATTTCATAAGTTCTTTCTCTCCCCTATTCACATCTATAAACTCTTCTATGAGCTGTCCGGAGGCTTTCCGCTGCCATTCTGTGTCCTCTCCGTCTGAGTCAGCGTCAAAATCATTAGACAGGATCGGCTGGTTGGTTATCGAGTGATAATAGAGCCTGGTAATATAGAATACAGTATGAGTGGGCAGTGATGCGTATCCCAGGATGCACCTTATGGGTAGGTTATTTATTGAACCATGCACCTTGTGGGTAATGAAAATACATTTCAATACTGTAAAAAATTGTAATCTAGTCACCAGACATATAATTGAAGGCAACTTATGAAATTATACAATATACAATATGGGTGGGAAGTGATGGATATCCCATCTGGATTATTGAGAACTAAAAATCACACTGAGCACAAAACAGCAAAGATATCAATTGCAGCTTTTTATTTAGGAGTTGACATCTATAATCATATCTCCCAGTGTCCAGACGACTCTTATTAATTTCTCGAATAAAAAGCAGATATGAAGTGTGGATTACTGTACAGTAACACTCACCTATTGTGGCCGAGTAGAGCACTACTATTTATCAGAGGCAGAGGCTCAGGTTTAGAAAACTCCTCTATTGATAGAGCCTTCTTGTTCGCCCTGTGAATTGGATATGTTGTACAATCATTATATTGAGATCTGATTTAAAGTTTCCCTGTGCCGGGCCAGTAAACAATGATAACATCGGTCCAATGACTACATCAACAACCTCTAATTTTACTTGGAAACAGATTCATGAATACGGAAGTATGGGCGCTGTGCCATTGATATTCATTGTTAACATAAAAAAATAACTTGCCAATAGAATGTTGGACTAATCTACGAACTACATGGATTCAGATAAAACCAATATTCTGTAGATGACTATTATAGTCATCTACAGAATACAGGTTTTATCAGAATACATACTAGTTTGTGGATAACTGGTGAGAGCTTACACAAAGTTAAACCCAAACTTTACTCAAGCTAATATTTAGGGTAGGTAAGTGTTATACTTACCGGATATTGAGTACTTCAGTGTAAGGAGTTCTACGTTTGGGCTCCTCTCGTTTGAATGCAGGTAATATAGATGCACTGCTGTTATTGGTGGTAGATCCTGATTTCAGTATGGGAATAATATCTAGCGGGTTTCCCACGTACGACCCGTCATAATGTAGATTCACTGTCACTATAATCGTTGGCTCACCATCAGTCTCCTATTGAATACATGGGAAAAAACAATCGTAAGCAACGGAAAAAAGTGTTAGTTGATATTAGATTATGCAGTCTACAACCCAAACTGTTGGTTAGGTGGTAGAGCATAAGGTCAGACTTGAGTACGCTGCCTTATTGGGATTAAAATGTAAGATAGGTAAACAACCATCTTAGGTTGCAAAATGTTATAAAACAAAAACATCCCAATTCTTCATATCAACAAATCATTGATATTGAATCACTTCCATGGCATAACAAACTATGAACCAGAAATACACAGGATTGCAATCAATGGGACATTGGAAAATCTGCTGGTCTGCTGGCAACAGATTGCATAACATGTCTAGTACCAAGCAAATGTCAACTAGTACAAGTGATATAGAGATAAAGCGTAAGATGTCGCCTATGTATTATGTCACCACAGCATGTATGCGTAACCATACCGCAACTATATGTATTTGTGTAAGCTTCCTGCGACAAGATAACATCTGGCCATTAGAATATACGCAATATGTATCCTTCCTCCCTACCTCCCGTTTCTATTGTGCATGGTGGGACTTTCAAGCTTAATTATATGTAATCTTGTTGCAATTTACGAGTAAAGATGAAGCATAGCATTCTCATTTAACAACTGCTGGATGATACTTGCAGCACAACATTTCGATTCCCTACTCATCTAGTCTAAAGGGATGCCTGTGTTGCAACCTTTTCAATGTGTGCTAAGGGTGAGCAAGTATATCATGAAAGACAGTCGACAGATGCCTGCTGATACTGTAGGCCTAAGACAATGCTAAAAAAATATCGATGCCAATCATTTGTCCCATAACTCAAAATTTGTTTAAGCACTTTGATATCGAGGCCAGACAGTGGATGCTACACACGCAGAGATTCAAGTGTGCGATTCAGTCACATAACCATCATGCCATATGAAAAGTGTGCTCCAATAAGATTTGACATCTTTGGGATGGACAATGAAAATGGATTCAAAATTTGCCTGATCGGAAAAGAAAAGAAACCGCCACTAATGTATGGTTTTAAATAGTCAGTGGTGTAATAAATGAGGTCTATCTGCCGGCAGTGTGACATTAGTCCTGACTGAAGTCAAGAACAACCTCAACTGCACACCACTTACCTTGAAGAGAAAGAGAAGTCTGTTGTGACACAGCCTCAGGTGTCTGAGTAAATAGACTAGTACTGAGGGACGGGTCTGTTTTAGACAGAACGGACATGTGTAGGAATTTTGTACTGTAGTTTGTGGAGCTCCCTTATACTGCAACACAAAATACAGTCTCTGGTTGCCTGAAATAAAAAAATATACAAATTATAAAATTTTCCTGTATTTTATTTTACATCAAATAGTTTGAGGTTAGTTTATGAGGACACCATTGGCAGATTTACGGACTTACTCCTCTCAAATATTATTTTATCTGAACCCAGGCTCATTAAAACTCTGCCTAGTAAATGCTCGCTAGCTATAAATCTTGCCAATGCAAGCCTGTATGAATTGACAAACTTTTAGTCCTGTGAATACTTTACTCCTCTAGGGATACCAAAATTGTGGGTCATTTCAAACGCTCTGGCGCAAGAGATAGTGAACAGATACTCTCTGGTGTGAAGGTGTAGTCCTGAGAAGGACTGGTTGTGTTGATAACAACTCTCTATACCTCGACTCTCGACTCCACCATAACGCTTATTAAATACAAGCGCGCTGTCTGAAGTCCTGTATCTCCTGAAGTTTACTGGCTTTTCTCTGAAGATACTCTCCATACATACACAATACTCCCTTAGTACTGTCTCTCTGTAACTCCAGTGTATATACTAGGGCTAACCTTCTATCTCTTACTGCTCTCTGTAGTCTGAGATTAATACAGCGCAGGTTATCTCTCATCATTAGATACTGCTTAGCTGCTGACTCCATGTCTCCACTGATATCCTCTAAGAGATCATTGAGGATATCTGCATTAAATTGATCTGAGCTGTAAGGATCCATGTTTGGTCTCTGAGTTTGTTGTGTTGTTTGATATTTTCTCGAGGTGTTCTGTGACTGTGATTGACTGGTTTTAATTTCTGTTCAGTTTCCGGTGACCTTATATACTATACTCTTATGATGTCACTTGTAAACCACTGTAGGTGACACCACAGTGATGACACTGGCAGCAAGTGTTCACAGGTGTCCATGGCACATGACAGGCATGAAGGTTTTGTATCCATTGTTCATCAATCAGTAATACCTTTTCACTTCTAGCTTTTCACTGGATTGGATCTAGGGGATTATTGCAAACTGTCAAATCTATTGAAAGGTGTATAATAAATTAATTGCCATATTATACATCATGTAAACAGATTAAATATTCTAAACTACATTATCCAATCATTGTACACTATCCACACTCTGGATTTAAATAAGTAATCTTAGAACCAACACACTAATCTACCATAAATTGATGCATCAAAATTTGGTGCCAAAGAAAACTGGCACATCAACATAGTTTAAGGGAAAGGGGATGGAATAATAGGATCAATTTCCAATACATAAGCATAGCAGCAACATATTTTTGTCCCCAGCCCAGAGCTGAGTGATCAGCAACTCTGAAATTTTGTGAAACTAAAAATTTAGCAATGGCTGGTACTATCAGCACTTGATATCCCAGAGTTATTCCCTATTCTCAAACAAAAATCAAATTCATATTTGTCTCCCAAGGATGATGCAGACAAACTTTCAACAGCCGTATCACCATGCACAGCATGTGTCACAGAGTAGAACCAAACTGATGGGACTCCTTGATAGAACCTACCCTTAAAGTGAAACATTTATATTGGATTTCAAATTTAACATATCCCCTATTTTTTGAATGTTAATGCCGCTGTATATTGGGGTTTTGGCAAAAGTTCTCAACGATAGTTCAAAACCATAACATTTTAATGATTGAATTTAGCAATTATACGACAGGTTGCTAAATTTTAATTCATGAATGTTTTCATCTAGAGGGGCGGTAGTAAGCAAATATATA
Organism: Membranipora membranacea; assembly: GCA_914767715.1. NCBI lineage: Eukaryota > Metazoa > Bryozoa > Gymnolaemata > Cheilostomatida > Membraniporidae > Membranipora > Membranipora membranacea. Next base: position 5,682,630 of record OU612070.1, on the reverse strand, counting down.
ACAAAGTTCTCCCTACTTCAATAGATTGCAATTTTGTGGCACACATTCCCTTACTGAATTGCCTCTACTGGTATAGTGTTTCCTAGTGATTGCTTGAATAATAAATACTAATTCAATTATATCCCTTTCCTAACTTGTACCTTCTTCAAAGCCATTTTATATCATTAAAGTAACCTCTTTATCAGCCAGCACAAATAATCATCATAATAACCAGTCATACATCAAGAGACTGGTTTGTGGCGACCATGTGAGGGATATTCTACGGCAGGAAAGTATGTTTGCGCGTTCTGAATTTTTTTGATAGAAACAAATGTACTGTAAGTTCTTTGCAGCAAATTTCAACAGCTAAAATAATTTTTTGAATGATGAGATGGCGATTAGGCGTTTTACTGTTGACATAACCAGATTTCCTTACACGTATCCAACACTACTATATCCAGTTCAACCAATTAATTTTTCAGTAAATGATTGAGCAGTATCACAGTTTTAATTCCTATGTTTATTTTGACATAGTAATTAGGAGATTATCTTGTCAAATAGGCAATTACCTATTTATACATTTAGTTCAATGTCTATGCAAATTATGGATAATAAATTTCATGATTGGATTATGAAAGAAAATTGAAAACAATAATATCAGGATTATAACAACTTGGCAAGTGCCAAGCACAGCTGTGCACACATTCTAATGACAGTATCTGACAGTGTCATTGATTCCTTACCATCACAAGGGATTAGAAGTGACATCATAGGAGTATCGTATATAAGGTCAGAGGTACCTGAACAGAACTCAGAACCAGTCAAACACAGCCACAGAATACATCGATAATATCAAGCATCGCAACTAACTCAGAGACCAAACATGGATCCTTACAGCTCAGATCAATTTAATGCAGATGTCCTCAATGATCTCTTAGAGGATATCAGTGGAGACATGGAGTCAGCAGCTAAGCAGTATCTAATGATGAGAGATAACCTGCGCTGTATTAATCTCAGACTACAGAGAGCAGTAAGAGATAGAAGGTTAGCCCTAGTATATACACTGGAGTTACAGAGAGACAGTACTAAGGGAGTATTGTGTATGTATGGAGAGTATCTTCACAGAAAAGCCAGTAAACTTCAGGAGATACAGGACTTCAGACAGCAGGCTTGTACCTAATAAGCCTTGATTGAGTCGAGAGTCGGGGTATAGCGAGTTGTTATCAACACAACCAGTCCTTCTCAGGACTACACCTTCACATCAGAGTATCTGTTCACTAACTCTAAAGCTTTTGGAATGGGATAAATGTTTTATGAGGAATAATGTGAGTCATTAGAGTTGATTTGCCTACCCTAGCTTTACTATGACGTGGGGGGGGGGGGCTGGCGGACAGTGGGCAAGAGTCTGGGGGGGCTCTGACTATGATGCGGCGAACAAATTTTCATTCTGATGGGATACATACTATCAGTTAATTATGTATATTTCCGCAATACAACAGCTTGATGGGCTGTGGTTTTTGTGCTATGAATGCTGCTTCAGCTTAAACTTGGTTATAACCTCTGGTATAGGTTATATACTCAAAGAGCTTGATTTATCCTGGCGTAGTTGGGTGGCAACCCCTAAATGTGGTTAAAATTCCAACTTGATTTAGAAAATTGGCTGAATAGAGACTGTCAAGGTGATCAGGATGGATGCATGTTGCATAATGTTTAAAAATATGCGCAAAACTGCAAGAATAATCTGGCATATGGAAAAGAGACACCAAGGGATTTCGTTTTGAAAAAGGGAAAATCAGAATGAGTGGGTGTTCAAGTTTTCATGAATCTCCTTAGCTGATGCTAAAGGGCAAAAATGGTTGCTAAGAAGACCAAGGGAAACTTTTAAACAAACTTAACTCGGCATTTTCTTCGGGATTCAAACATTCTGATAGATATTGTCATCTTTGTAACCCTATTTGCGATTAGCCAAAATAAGTGCAAGGTGAATTCTCCCAGTGAAAGGGGATTTCTACCAGACTATTAGGATGTTTCATTCCACCAGATTTCTAGGAAATATCTCCCAAACCAACTCACCATTATTGAGTGCAGTTGATGTAGTTGGCGGACTAATAACGCCTTGTGCTTGAGGGTTGTTATCTCCCATCCCTGCCTCGGGGATAGCTGGGCTGTTAAAACCCAGGCTATTTTTGACAGGAGATTTGCGTCCTGACCTTTTATTACTGAACTGTATGGACTCAAATACTAGCTGTGGTTTAGAATTCATCTCTTCCCAACCCTATAACATAACATCTCGGTATGTAAGATTCTCAATGGTTTGGTATAGAAATATCTCTAAAGTTTAAATAAATCGTTTGGAAATTTCACAGGCCCATCATCAAATCATTCAATACAAACACATACATGTGTACGTATATACACATTATACTTAAACGCATTACTTTCAGATGATGAGCTGATGGAATTTTCAAACTATTTATTATAGAAGGCACGGCAATTCCGTTGCTATGAGACCATAGATCTGTCCCTTGTTATATCTTATTTATGACACATTCAGTGATGGATCAATGGTCTCTATGGTACTGCAAATTCAAGCAGTATCTAATATAATTCGGAGTTGTCCTCTCCAGCAACATAAATATAGGGAGAAAGTAACTCCGAATTACATTGGTTTGTTTGTTTCAAGCGGTTTCAGCTATTATCCCTGCTGGTGCATGATATTTTACATTTATATGTCAGTAACATATCCAAGAAATGGTGACCCCAAGTCAGATGAATCCCACTTCATACCAAACTTTGTACACCTGATTGCATGATGCTAAATCTCTGATAATTCCAGCCCAGATGCAAGTTGGCATCCAAAATCATAAAAGTGGATAGCGGATAACGTATGCTTACCACATATTCGGGTACGGTCTGTGGCGAGCTGTTATTGGTTACAGCTTGTAGGTACATTGTCTGCGTCGCTTCAGGTATATAAGTTTTCCCTCCCGAGTATAACAGGAGTGTAGATACATACTCCTTAAAAGAGTACTTGGGTTCTGTTGGCTCCATCATAGCTTTCCGTTTCGGCTTCTTAGCTGAAAAACAAGCATATATTACCTAGTGTGAGGTTTAAAAATGTGTTGATTTCCAACACTTCACTACCATATGCGGACAATTGACGAACCAATGCCAAGCACACCAAGATATCAACAGTTATCGAATTCACAAAATCATATCTACGATTGTCGCATCTCTTGCCAAGCTGATCATGCTATAAAACGGAGAGTAAATGTGCTTGTCTCCACATCACATAGCAAACAGAACTAAATTTTTCTGTTCTATGGCTGTAATGTATTTGAAGTGTAAAATTCACGGAATAGGATTGCGATGTAAGAGTACAGAGTTATCTTACCCTAACTCCACATAAATAACCTTTAATACCAGAATGAGTTTCCCTGTCACCGTTGTACGTAGAAGCAGTTGGACATTCAATAGGCACTTTCCCTGCACCTAGCGCTAGGTCCACCAGCCGCGGCATGATACATACTTGACTTTTTGGACTTTTTGAAAGCTAAAGAGTCTACTGGCTGACACTCCATACGCCTGCCTCTGGATGACAGGTCGAGTGGCAGCTCACTCACTCCTGCCATGTCAGCAAAACCTTTCTCCCACTCCTGATTACTACAGAAATACCAGGAGCCGGCAGTCTTACCGTATGCTGGACCAGGTCGCGGTTTCCTCTCTGTGGCTATGCTGACTTTAGCCTTAAGGTAACAAGCTGACATATGGTGAGAGCCGACATCAGACGCTATCTCGTTGGTGTCTAGTATGACTGAGTGATTTGTGGTGTCCAGATCTAATGGGGTCTTCAAATTTATTGACTTGATGAATTTTTCTTTGGATGTCACATCAGTCTGTATAGAGAATAGAACAAGAAAAGCGATCAGGTTATGTCTTCAAGAACCTCAATTAATGCAACCGTGGTGTTTCAAGCTGTTAGATTTTGTTTCATGGACTTAGAGAATTCCTTACCCGCACACCACGTCAGTTGAGTGTGACCATAATATAAATGTTTAAGGCTCATAGTGTTCACCATCATCTTCTTAATCAATCCTAATCAACTTCAATTTTACGATTAAAATTTATTGGCCAGGTATTAAGCCAAACAATATTGTGAGTTACCCTATTCCCGTCAAAGAAGGAGAAGGATTCATAGTAGCCTAAATGACGTAAGTATTGCAAGATGAACTTGCTGAATTCGTTCAAATAATGTTAGCCTCTAACCTTTCTGCGCTTATAGCAGTTTTTGAGAAGATACAAGTCTATTGTGATGTCCTTCTTGTCTGAGGGGGATAACCTGATGTTTTTAATATTTAAAAGACTAAGCTGTATCTGTGAGCAAACTGAAGCAAAATGTGATAATCTGTCAACCAGCAGCTCAAAATCTCTGTGTCTGAAACAAGGGACAATATTGAGTAGTTAACATGGATGTTCCTATTTCACCACAGTTAAAAAATTGTAGAATGCCAGTGTTTTTTGGATTGGTATATTCACCCGAGAGGATTAGGTATTCGCAAGAGGAAACCTCGCTAGCTAACCTTTTCATAACTAAGATCAAGCTTATATTTACCCCTCAAGGTTATACCATTCTCAGAGCAATTTATGGATATCTCATCAGCATAGCTCGTAGTGAAAGTCATGTTTGCTCGAAATAATTGAATCAGACTCACTTTCTATAGGAGTCAGCCAGTGGTTGGGGAGGTCTTCTAGGTAAATAAACCAGATTCCGTTGTAAGAAAACCGGCTGCAAAGAAAAAGTAGCGGTGAGTCATGATGATGTATACTAAAATGATATGCTTAACCTCGATACATTGCAATTCATCCCGACAGGATGTTCATGCAAACATTTTTGGTAAATGAACCGCAATGGAATGCCATGATAACCAATGGTGATTCATGGCAATTTCCCAGTCCTCTTCTATACAAATGTAATGTGAACATATTGTTTTACTTTGACTTCAAACTTACTGGCCTAGATCCATTATTCATAAGTGCTCTATATATGTACACAGCATCTACAAAACAATAACATTATTAATTCAGAAAGTGAAAGTTATAATGATTAGTTGTTTTTCTAGCTCATTTTGAATCAAGACAGGCAATAATGGGAGAATGCTACGCATAAAAAATCACTAGTAAAATGCCTCTGTTTCATTACTCGCTCACCCTCTATACTTGGCTGTCTCTCAGCATGAGATGATCCCTTCTCAGTAATACCTCGACTCGTCTTATGGTACCTGGTGCGTTCTCTATGGACTGGAGGGGGCGGAGGAGCCGATATATCCATATCTGGTTCTGATCGACTCCTGCTACTGGGCCTGCTTCGATTGGTGAGGTGGGTTGTAGGACTGCCCATTGGAGGGACGGAGTGGGGCATGTCTTCTTCATTTAAAGCACAGTCTGACATTGATGCACTGGATGAACCATTTAGTAGATTCCTGAGATGTTTCTTCGGGAACGGTCTAGCCAATGCCTGCAGCATATCACAGGAACGTTGTTTACCACAGTTGTGAACAATATAATTGTCATTTAATTGTGATATAGAATGCAAAACAACATTTATAATAACTCAAACAAGTTTTGTTCACTGACACATTCCAACAGGTTGACAACATCAACAACACATATTGCGAATTAAGTTTGGATGAGTGGGTGTGTATAACAAGGACACTGAATTGTTGGGTGACAACAGGTAGATATGAAGACATCGATTAATACACTTAAAAGTCGGTGGACGGAATAAATCTGAATGTACTGATAGCAGAGGGTGTTAAAAGCAATTATTTATAATCTGAACAGCGCTCACAGCAGGTTTGTTGGATGAGCCTTTGCGACGGCGCTTACTTCTGTTGTTTAGAAGCTACAACATGTAATGCATCACAAACAGAATAACCACATATTGGGTTAGGGTGTTTACAGCAGCTACTGATATCTGACTAGTTAATGGTCTTGTTAGAGTGGTCAACAAAAGCTTGATGTTATGAAAAGGGCAATGTATCATATTTATTCGACACATCTATATGCAAGGATCAACATATTCATTTGTGCACTGCTCAATCCAGAAGCCAGACCATTATCCACTACTGCCTCCATTAAGAGGGTAGTTTCAAGCTGAGGAATATATGCCCCAATTGAGACTGTAGACCAACCTGCAGGTCGTCATTTGTGAGCTCATCAGTTTTGACCCAGCGCCTTTTCGTTAGCCCATTCTCATCCTCTTCTATTACACATTTGAAATTTTTAGGTGGCATGCTTCACATCCAATAAGAGCCACACAACATTGATATAGGTTACAGTGCTGTGATTAAGCATGAGCAGCGATTCAGATCATCTAAACAACAGAAAATATTTGAGGGTAGGAATCCAAGAGGCAAGAGTGTAATGTAATGTGGGATGCATGCTGACATTAAAGATTCTTCTGTAGTAAACACACGGCAGCTAAAATTGATGTGTGTGGCTGAGGTTACGATAGATATGATGAGAATGGACTGATCCAAGGACCTCCAACATACTGTTGTGCCACGTTACTGATACCTTCTGCTGAAAAAGGGACTTGTCTCCAAGAATCATAGGCCTAGTGACCTTATGTAATTCCATTAGGCACTGCATTACATATATGACATGTCCTGCCAATATATATCCTATCCGTAATAGTGTTTCATTATACACTACTATTATGGACCGCACTATCTGATAGGATCTAAGCAGCCATTCACAACAAATTGATAGCTAAATAACTAATTCTGGATGTGGATGATGATGAGTATAAACATATATTACATATATATATATATATTATAAGACTATGTATATAGACCAGAGGCCTAAGCCTTGTCATGCTCTCCACTAATATACGGCCAATGAGAAATATATGTATAAATCTACAAGTACTTGAGTATTACAAGCTAATATTAATAGTAAAATTAATAAATATATTTTCTTTCATTTGTTGAATCACATTTTTAGCTGAACTAGTCTACCAACTCTAGCTATTTGAATATATATTAATATAGCTGAGAGCACTACTGAGCTAGTGTACTCACATTAAGTGATGTTGCCTTTTTGATAGATAGTTTGTACAATGATTTGTATGGTCTATTTGGCAGATTATTTTATTGAAAAAATTTGAATTTTTGTTTTCCCTCAGCAAATTTTTCTACATCACTTTTCCTGACCTTCTAATGACCTTGGTTGAAGTCGGCGGGAAATCAAGCCAGCCAATCACTAGTGTTTTTGTAGTTTTCTTACACTAGAAAACCTTTTAAAGGCCAGTAATCTTATGACCTTGTAAAGGTCACACAACCAAACAACTAAGTACAAAGTTCAAGAACATTTCTTGAAAACATATCATCATTAGCACATGACATCCTCACTCACATGCTTGTACATGGCCAAGCTACTTAAAACATACATTTACACTTTGAAATCCTCCTGTACTGTTCTGCCTCAACAATCTCAAATTTGGTGTATGGATTTTGCTACACAACACTGGTAAAGTAAGAATACAAACCTCCATCATCTTTTCATTATTATTAGTTAGTTGGTTGTAATACAGTATAATACTATTTCTTGACTTGGGGCTTTGTGTGGGTACCAGGAACTGCAGTAGTCCTATGACTAATCCATTCACTAGGCACATACTCTACAGTAGTAGACAGTGACATAGTAGGAGATATTCCCAAGCAGTTGGGTGAAGGGGGCCAGATCCACAGTATAGTTACAGTAGAGTAGTGGTTGTCAGGTTGAGTAGTGGTAACAGTTATGAGTATAAATCCCATGTCACTCCTTGGGTACTGCAGCATCATGTCTATAGCAGAGTTAAGGAGTGTAGCCAACAGTCGATGCTAGTAAGTTGCAAGGAGGGTATGTGTGTGTTTTGGAGGAGGCCGCAGCTCATCCATGTCCAAATGCAGAACATGGTCTCCCATTCAAAATCTTATGCCCCAAGCACGGAGATTTCTCTCTGCCTCAAGCAACTGACACTCACGCAAAATATTTATTCAATATTTTTTCCCATGGCCAAGTTCTTTAGTAATAATGTTTGGTGACATTAGTGGGAGGCTAATATTCTTCCCTCAGAATAGGCTACATCTCCTCTTAGGTGGGACATTATGAGCTTGATATGGAGATAATTCTGAATATTTCCACTCATTCCTTATTTGTACTAATCTCATTTTCAATTTAGGCTCATCAGGACAAGAGGAGTTCTGACCGAAATCACATTCTGCAATCAACAATACCATAAAGCTTTGTGACTCAAAGTAGTGTTTGATGGCTAGAGCCAGGCAAAATGGCCACAGTAAAGAAGGTAAGTGTGACATGGATTGACTATCGTCAAGCTGGTCAACACATTCAGTTCTGTAGGTGTGGACGGAGATGCTCCTCAAAGATTTCATTAGACCATCCAAAGATTTTATATTCCTTCCTGCTTCATATCCTGTGTTTGATAAGTTTGACCACTCCTCTAAAATAGCAGGGCAATAGGTATTTCTAAGCACTAACTCCTTACCGCATGGGCACTGGGCCCAGGCGCAACATAAAGCGCTGGTACTTATTGGAACACCCTACCGAACTTGGATTCTCAAGTAAAACTGTGTACATGCGCCAGAACAGTAAATTATGCTCCGAAACTGTGACTACACTACAACTTTAATTAGATATTCACACAAATTTCACTTTTTTCAGGGAATCATAACAACAGTGCGGATGTGGATGCTGCCGATCGTGATGGTGCCAATGGCGATAGGCTGACTCCGATAGATAATGATGATTTATCTACTGATACCCCACTGGAGCAGCTTAGACAGCTCATACCTCCGCCAGAGACAGGTCAAGGTGACGCCAGACAGTCACCTGAAACATGTACTACTGCCAAAAGATGCCTTAGGTATGACTTTTAATCAATATCACTTTCCTATTGTTGAGATGGTTCGATCGGTCAGCACGCATGTTATTCTCCGACAGGTGATATGTGTCTCAATGTTCGAGGGTTCGAGTTCTGTTGGGAGAGCATTTTTGATTGATTGTTCCAACACCAAAGAGTTTATCTAATTCTTTATCAGAAAGAAGATAAGGCCGGGTAGGAAAGGTTGCATATAATATGTGATACTCGCTTTCATCAAAATAGCCTGGTGGTTGTTATTGAGATTTTTTCACATTAAGCTATCAAGATATAAACATCACAAAATCTCCTATATGTAATCTTCCCATTAATGACATGCACCATTGTTACTTTCCAGAGTATGAATTCATGCCTCATTAGCCTTGAATATTTGCTGACTTGGGAGGTAGCCAGAAATCAAAGTTTTTTGCCCTTTCTAGAGTGTGTATCATATTTATTGAGTTGAATGGTTGATTATCGGTTATCAGTTATAATTACTAGCAAGCTGCTGGTCGTATTAAAGAGTTAGATACTACCAGCAGCCTTCCCATAAAATCTATCATCGGTACATGTTATATTAGATCCACTTAACTTGTCTTTGGATGACCTTCTGTTCTTTCCAAATTTCAAAAATCGACAACTAGAATTTTAAGTGAAAGTATATTAAATCCTCTTACATTGCAATAATTATGGCACAGAGCATAATGATGAAAATTTAAGCGATTACACAGTTCAGATGTTGGGTCAAAGGGCTATCAGGGTTTTCAGAGCTGACATGTAGGGTTATTAAGAGGTTTGTAAAAAATGGATGAATTTTATGGAGCCCTCACACATTTGAAACTCACTTTTCTTAGTAAGAGTATTTGAATGTGTCTGAAACTAAAGCATAGGCTATATGGAAGTCAATAGCTATAGAGCAGAAAAAGCTTGCTTTGGATGATTTGAGTTGGTTATGAGACAACAAAATTTGATATTCACACTGATACACAAATATTGCTGAGTTCTTGTTTATTTCAACTCCCATGTTGACTGCATCATTAACTTAAGTCAATACCTCATGCTTTGCCTAACACCTGTCTTCTGTTGTGAGCCGCAGTGACATAGAACACCAATATAGGTCTATCATTTAGTAATTATCAGGGGGTTATGCATTAGTTATCAGGGGAATTTATAGGGTACGCTGGTAATGTGAAGACTGGAGTTTAAGTTATGTACTGGGTTCAATGGACAGAGTAAGTTCCCGCCCAACTTCTGTCCTGTCCTGGATTTAAACATAATAATTACAATATGATTTTCGAGGAAGTTTAATTTTCATGATATAACAATTAAGTTACTGATATTGTATTACATGAACTCAACGATCCTTTTTAATGTCGCCAAATTCGAGGCTCAAAATACTTACATTCTACAAAGGTGCAGTGGAGAGGAGATATGGGTACATCCATATATACTTAAAGGGATATTTCTTTATATCTATGGGTACCATAAATTTTTTTTAGTACTTTTTTTGGCATCATAATCGACTTTAAGAAAAAAAACAATTTCCATTGTATTACAGTCTAACTATCATCCTGATTCTGTTGATGACATGTAAATCTTTCTCTTGTAGATTTCTGTTATGGAGTGTCCTAAACTTGCTGTTATTTCTCTCGGCATTCCTTCTTGTAATAGCGCCGCTCATCATAAAAGTATTTCCTGAAATTCCAAAGCACATAATCTATCTTAATGCATGTAAGTAAAATCCAGGTGTCTCAGTATTTCCTAAAATGAAGTGAAAAAGTTAAAAAACTTATTTTTATAGCCATTTCAATAAAACTCAAGTGAACTCTGCAATCAAAGCAATTATTATAAAATATTTGCTGGGAAGCTACAGGTCCTATTCCAGATCAGACTAAAAATGTAGAGGTTAACTTTTGTGAGACCAAAGCAGTGTATTGTCTGGCAGTGCAGCAGTGATGCATTATTTTTACACAAGTTAGAAACATGCGGTTTTAAAAATGTTGCAATACAAACTGTCAGTAAGACTACTAGCGACATGTCAATGAAGGAATTTTTGAGATGGGACAAGTAGTTTCTGAGAAACTGAAAAGGCGATAAACATGTGTGGGGGTAATTTTAAAATTTTGAAATAAAATACTGGAAAAAGCCTTTTGAAAGCAAGTGATCTATTTTATTTTGATTTATTATGCCACCAATACTGGATCTACATGTTTGTGGTACCCAAGAATTCACAACACCAATCTAAATTCTGTGTTCTAAAATTCCCCTGATAACAGTTGAGTTGGAAAAAGCAATTCTGAATAATCTTGTATCATTGATCTGTCCAACCAGAGTCGCTTAGACCTTTTCTTGAGTCCCTTTTTGATGCAGTGAAGAATAGATCAAAACCAACAGACAACCTGCTTGAACTGCAGATGCTATGGAGGATTTTTTATGGGAAAATACTGAGATCAACTCTGGCTAAAAAATTATGTAGGCTATAGTGATGTCTCAGGTAGGCCTACAAGCTACAAGCAAATTAGTGAAGCCATCATAATGGAGAAAATCAACTTTTACAATAATTGACCAAGTGAACAGAGTCTTTTATATGTCTCGAACAGAAGAGTCAATCTCTTACCCAATGCCTATGTCATGCTAGAGCAGTGAGGTACAATCCATTACACTGAATATATTTTTCAGAAAATGAGCTTTGATCTGTGTCATCGTATACTATCCTGTGACTAAAACATAACTAGCTGATTGTCTTCGAGGTTCTTTGGTGTGGAGGGTCATTCAAATTATCCCTATCACTTCGCTCACAGTTATCCCTCATATTTGATCTTCCAATTGAAAATATCTGATCCCAAATCTTTCACTCAAGAATGTATTCAGTTTCATCAATGAGTGAGCAATGCTTTAAAAATCATCACTATCACACTTTGCTCAAAATAATCGCTCATATTTAGTCTTTCGATTAGATAAATTTGACCTCAAGTCGTTCTCTTAGTTTCATCCATGAGTGAGCAACTCTGCAGATCTCCCAGCATTCAGATAGTGATTTTGGCTAATGGTAATTTAATGACACCCTCCCCCACCCCTGGTTACATTTCCTCACCACAATACTGCAATGTAGATTTTCCAACAGTGATCAAACACACATACCATATGGCCTTGATAGGCCTACTGTGATATATCTGATAATATATAAATCAATGATCGTGTTTGTATTTGACAGTTAAAATTCCATATCATGTGAACCTAACAGATCCGAGCTCAGTAGACCTCAACTATGCACGCAACTTCTACCACCAAACAGAAGAGGGTATTACTGTAGGTGTTTGGTAAGTTAAACATTACTCCTACATTAAATATACTAAATGATATCACAGACTGAAAAGTATCTTAAACTCCATTAAGTAGCTGTAGATCTTGCTCTGTTCCATGAGGAGTAGGAGGTGGCTCAGTTGGTTAGAGCGCCCAACTTCAGCATGCAAGTGTTGAAGGGCGCGGGTTCACATCCCACTGCAGTCAACTGACTTCTGTGACTTGTTGGACACCAGATGTGTTCCGACCTGCCTACAAAGTGAGAGCAAATTGTCGCAGACATTGCTGCCTCGCCTCACAAACAATTGCACCACCTATACATTGGATTGAGGTGCATGACTGAACCTTGCAATTTTAACCAGCATTTATCATTGCAAGGGGATTCTTTATATCTATATCCACGTGAAAAAGTATCAAAAGTGTTAACATCATTTTTCTAGATAGCACAACTCCAACTTATTGGTACTGTTTTCAGGCATATACTACCAAAATCTTATGAGCAAGAAGGATTATCAGACAAAGATTATGATGATACGTTGAGATTCGGTAAACCCATAATATTATACTGCCACGGAAATACCGGTACAAGGTAGGTGCGGCTGTATGCTTATATTTTTTCACACGATAAAAACTACACCGTCACTGTCTTTTCTAGGAAAGCGGCAATGACTTTGTGCTGAAAATTGAACACTTTTCCCTACGGATATCATAGTATCTTATAAAATTGGAAGAGAGGGTAATTGACAAAATTAGGATGTGCTTCATCTAATTTAGAACCTATTTTCTACAGCCATAACTTCTTCAGGTCTTTTGAATATCCTATATTCTCAGTTTTTCCAGTTTTACTTAAAATTGTTTGGAGATGGGAACAAAATAAATAAAAATTATGTTTCTTTGAAGAATGGCGTACCTGGTCGAGTGTTAGGAATTTTGGAGTGGAAACACATCGAGATGATATGATAGTATTGATTGTAGCTAGACTTTCTGTCTCATGGTAGTGCAATTGTGCGAATTTGAGCAAAGACTTTGTGACCGATTGTTGATGTTGATTCAATTTTCACAGTGTTTGTTTTCCTGTTTTGTAGGGGTACAAGCCATAGAGTAGATATGTATAAACTGTTAGCAGCTCAGGACTTCCATGTGATAGCTCTCGACTATAGAGGTAAAATAACACCCGGTTTTTCTGTACATATAGCAGGGTATAACATATCATATCTGTTTATACTAAGGTGAAATGTATTGAGGTCAGAACTTCAGGACATGGCCTCTGCATGGAAATTCTTAGAGGCTCCTTCTTCAGATGAGCTGTCTTTAAGATATAAATGTGTCTAGGCGCAGACTGTTTCAGTTCGTTTTCTGTAAGAACCAATATTCCCTGTAAGAACCCTGTAAGAACCATATTCCCTCTGTGAATCACCTCAACAATTATTCCTTCTATGATGGTATTGTTAGACTAAGCTCTGTTTGTATATATGGGTAGTTTGTCTCCAAAGCTTTGATTTGAGAAACTCTGCTATTCTGAGGTATGGCCTCTCAACACCTGCTTTGATCGGTCAGTGAATGTCACATGACATCATGCACTCTGCCCTGTGTTGAACGAAGAGGAATTATTTCAGATTTGACCCCGCATCTTGTTAATTGCAACTTCTAACCGAGGAGACGATAGGCGGCTTCAGATTTGGAAATGTGTCTCCTCCGATTTGATTAATCCTTGGTTACATCCTTAAACTTTAGTAGTTATCTCACTCACCACACAAGGGATTTAGACATGTAACACTTGGTGACACAGCTGTCAAGGTTAACACTTTATTATCTGTGCCATAGGGTATGGGGATTCTACAGGATCGCCAACCTCCGAGAATGGCGTCATGACGGATGTGGTGTCGCTCTATAACTGGATTAAACAGTACTCCAAGGGATCACCGATCTATGTATGGGGTCATTCACTTGGTACCGGGTAGGTATTGTGCTCAATAAGTTACTTAGATATTCTAGAAACCTGTATCAGCCATAGGGATAGCTTTATCTTCACATGTATTGACTCCAAATTCAAGAACTATGAGCTAAGGAACTCATCCTTGGTATCTAAGTTGCTTGCCGGCTAAGTGGAGATGCCTCAGTGATAGATTCAAATGAAATTCATCAATTGAAAGTTTAAAAATTATTGAGAATCAATTTCAACTTCATTCACATATTCATGAGCTTATTAATATCTCAATTATTATTTATTGATGAATTTAGTATTGAGTTATCAAGCTCATTAATATTCATGAATGATGTGGATATGGAAGCTCAACAAACGCAAGTTCAAACTTCGAATAAATTTTTGATCTAATATTCAAAGATTCAAAGCTTTAATACTAGGATTTAACCTTATGAGCTCACTTGATATTTACATACTCTTCATGAAAAGATAACTCACAAATAGATGACTTGTGATAATAAAAGCTAGCAGCAGAATTAGAACCTTACCTGGTTATAGGTATATTATATTTTGCAGTACAACGATATAATCTTTCTATATTTCATATAGTATTGCGACAAAGGCAGTGCGATACCTCATAGAACAAGAGAATGATTATCCGCAGGGCTTGGTTCTGGAGTCGCCATTCACTAACATATTCGAAGCTGCTCTGGAGCACCCGTTCTCTATAATATTTAGAAAGCTTTGGTGGTTTGATGACTTATTCTTAGAGACCATGCACACATACGGTATCTACCTACAAAGTGATGATCAGTAAGTTCAAATATATATATACATATACTTATATTGTCAATCTAAGATCATCTTTTATATGTTTTCCCTGCAGTGACAGAACAGATAATTAACAAAATAAGGAAAAGCGGAGCATCAAAGAAAAAAATGCGCAAGTAATAAAAATTAACATTTTCAAAGTGCTTTGATAGTAGTTGTCTAAAATGAGTAAGTTTTGTTGATGAACGTTGATGAAGATATAGCGTAGCATAAGCAGCAGTGGTTAAACTATGAATGGTTGATAAACATATAATATATATACTGTAGAATGGATTTAAAGTACGCTATAATATTTAACGTTTTTGTGCCAAAAATGGTTCTTAAAATTTTAACGAAATATTATTTAACTATTGACTTGGCTTCATCAATTAATTTTTACTATTGACCTGACCTCAACAATTTATTGCTACTAGGTTTTCATATTGCTAGATAAGTACAAGCACAAAACAGCTGCTGCTTACAAAAATTATGTGCTCATGTCAGGAGGGTAGACAACTCAGATGCTGCTAATTTCTTCTCTCAAAACACGGGAATGTGACTGTGTGCATAACAAACTGCCAATCCTATGAGTATTTGGTACAATACAACAATAATCCTATGATAATTAATCATAATATACCAGTGTGAGAGCAAGCAACTCCCTGGACATTAAATATATGTTGTCAAGAATGATTACATTATTGATTTTTTATTGGTTTTTATTTTAACTATTCTATTGAGGTCGCTAATGTCGTTAACAAATATGTCGTTAATGAAACCCATTCTACAGTATGGTTGATGGAAGTGTTGCTCACCGATAGTACATGTCTTCTGTCTTCTATAGGCCTGATATAAATTGCTGGGTACGCTGACAATTTGAATAATAATAATCGAATATGTTCAAAATGGGACACTCGTCTAGCAGGCTGTTCCTGTATGAATATATTGGTGAGAAGGTGCTGTTAGCATATTTTACTGCGTCCTTAAAGGATGAAATGATGTGAAATTAAATTGAACGAGGTAGTTGAAAAGTATGTGAAGTTGTGTTTTAACTGCAAGATAATCCATTCTTATCTTTTCTTTCTTTAGCATATGTCACATAGACATACCGGTTATGATCCTGCATGCAGAAGATGACATAGTTGTACCGTTCCTTCTCGGCGAAAGGGTAATTACAGTCTATGGAAAATCTTTGCTAGTGACAGATTAAACGAAACAACGTGTCTGTGTATAACTTTTCGAGTTATTTAATCAATGGATACAGAATAATGGTTGTATGCATACCAATGTGCTTAGAAAGAGCGGCTGTATACTCAGGCTGATATTTTTTTGTATTTTTAATCCACCATTACATATTTTGTCCTCTCTTGCCTCGCCCAATGGTGATTTTATTAAAATGTAGTTGAAAAGATCCACTGAAGAAAATTATTTGCTGCGCAATGTGTTGTGTTTATGACTTTGTTTATTGTTGCTTACTTTTCAGTTATATGAGAGAAGTAAGAAAAGGCCAGAGAGGTTTGCCCGGGTCACATTCCACAGATTTGCCTACGATAGAGGGCTGAAACACAAATATATATGTAACGCTGAAGAACTACCGGACCTCATACGGTAAGTTTGACAGTGTGCTATCAAGTTTTGTTTAAATGTACAAAATATTTGGCGACACATTGAATCATAATATCCATTAAATTCACATTAACTTATTATAGAACCATTTGAGAAGTTGTCTCATATTCTAAGCAGTCATCTACTAGGAACCGAAAAGAGGTCGACACATATTTTAGATCTGTTCAGCTACCACTTTTTTCTATAGAGTTGCTGAATCAGTACCATTCCTTCCATAAAACCTTTCTCTTACTTTACCTGCTAGCTATGATGTTTCTGCTCAATTATCGGATATCTTTCGCGGTATGAGTATATCAAACACCATGGTTATACTATCTTTTAGCACCTTTACCGTTGGTTGTGATGAGCACCGGGAAAGTTCTAAGAATCCAACTCAATATATAAGCTGGTGTGAACCCGAGCTATAATGGTATGGCATGTTGATAGACAGTTTGATTCTACATAATTAAGTTTACTCAATATATCTTCATCTCTACGTGTTCGTTGATCTGACAAACTGATATCATGATTGCTCATAGACAATTATATACATTCGATTATTGTGATTTTGTTGCTCATTGTAAATGTTTTTTTCCCCGTTGAGTGTAAAGTGTGTACCACATCCGCATATCAGTATGGTAGGCTGTGATTGGCTGGTTTGAAATTGAAAACAACAGCGGGGAAACCTAGCTCTTAAAATCTCCAATCTCAGATGAGTTGTATCCTGTGCCAGAAAATCACAGCCTTGGTGGATCATCATGACATATAAAATATACTTAGCCATTAGTACTGGAGACATTATAGCTCATTCAATGTTTATTTTTGATTTTTGTGCAGGGATTACCTTGATTTCAACTTTTTTCCACATATCAGATGGAGTATTAATCATTTCCTGTGTTTTGGGTTTGCATTTAGGTTTTCACGTAGTCTTTAGTATTCTGTGCCAAGAAAAATGTGCAAAAGGGTTTACTGTTGTAGAGAGTGTTAGACACTGCGCAGGATTACACAGCGATTTTTAATACACCATACTCTTTTCCCTCCCAGTAGAAGATATTACGTTGGCCGGGACTATCAATTATTAAAATGTCCCTAACTGTGTGTTCACTATCAATTTATTGCGTGGCAATAATCGTTTTGAAAAGAGTTTGTTCTTAAAAGTTAACGTCTCTTCATATATCATTGTTAATCGAATATACTTGCATCAAATAATAGATATAAAACTGTTCTAGTCAGTATGAGTTGCCAGCATGATCAATCTCCCTCTGCAATAGACATCAACCTGGACTGTTTTGACTGCTGCATATTAGGCTTTAAACCTGCGTTAGTCAGTGTTCCAGTAAAGTCAACAGACATATTACCAAAATGCCCCTCCTTGTCCTCCACCCGGGAGCACTTTAATAACGCTTTGTAAGCTACAGCAAACCTGGGGTTCATGCATGCATATATGAATATGTTCACACAAGAGTTTGTCCATGCTAGGATCGTGAAAGCTACATAGTAGATGGAAGGGTACTGATTGTGGATGTCCAGGACGTGGATAATGGCGATCGGGCACCAGCAACATACTATGATAACAAAAATGAGAAGCAACATAAACACCACTCTTCTTTGTTTCCTGGCCGCATCCAACTTGAGTTGTGTAATCATCTGCGCCACCGCTCTGGCAGTGAGCGGAGGAGCTCCTGTGTTTGCTGAGTTGTTGCGCTGCAAAATTGACCTCAACTTGTTTAGTGATTTGGTGTTTTTGAGGGTATTAGAGCCTCTCATATTCTCGCTTAGTGAGTTGTTGGATGAGGATACATCTCTGTCTGCAAATATTATGCTTGTCTCTGAGTTACCCTTGTCTACCAAATCTCTACATATATTGTCAAAATTGCCATCTGGGTGAAGCAACATCTCTTCCAAGTCTTTTCTTTTGATTAAATCCTCCAGAGTAGATAATGGTGTTATTGAAGAGGTTAACCCCACTTCTTTCTTCTCGAATAGCGAGACTGACAACAACCGTTCTATGTCATCAGAAGCATCACTGAATATGTACGGCCGCTGGACATTTCTCCTTCTAAGGGCCAAAGTCTCACAAAGATTATACGAAAGACTTTCATGTAAGATGGCTTCACCTGCGGTGGTCATGGTCAATGTGCTTGCTCCGGTACTTGATACTCCTACTGGTAGTGGGGCACAAGCACCATCGTAGTTTGCTGAGTTATTAGCATTTCCTAATGTTCGTTCTCCAACTGTTCGATCAGCTAATGCCTTGTTGACATTTGGTGACTGTTCTCGGTTGTTCCTATCGGTTAGCGTATCAATGACCTTTTCTGCTGCGTCCTGTTTAACTGGAGGTATCTTCCTCACCCTATTTCTCCTAACGATCTTTTGGACAGTTATATTTCCAAGCCCTACTGGCAATGCGTCAGCTTCAGGTATTGACTTAGGTGGGGATGATGATGATGAGGTATACACATATGTTGATGTCCGCTCAGTGTTTTGTGTTGGGAAATCAGATATCTCGGTACCTGCCACCGCCTCAGTTCTTTTTCTCTTTTTCTTCTTAGACTGTGTAGTAGTAGTCGGTTGAGGTCGAGTGACCGCAATTGCCTGTGGGGTGATGGTATCTGAATTATCCTGGCTCGAGTTGTTCTGCTCTGCAGCCATAGCCATCGCTTCTGTAAGGTTTTTGAACAAAATGTGAGATAGTGGATATTATATGGTATGATGAAAATGATAACCTCGGATTGTATCATCAAATAATAGGACACCGAGTGCGGAAGACAATACTTTGTGCATTGCTACTGGCAGTACTATCTCAATTGCAACCATAGAATTAATATACTTAATATACTTAGTATATTAAGTCCATGATTGCAACCAACTCATAAATCTGCCTCGTAAACCCTATTCAGTAAGGTTTCTAAAACAAGATGTATCTCAGACCACTAGTGGTCAGATGAAATCCTCTTCCTTTAACAAGTTGTCCAGACAAAAGCTTTTGTCTGGACACCTTGTTAAAGAAACAGGATTTCATTTACCACTTTCTATCAATCCACTTACCTTGAACCTTCTTCTTATCATGCTCTGTCATCATTACAGTAGTAAATCCACCATCGCCACTATTTCTTTCGGTAGATAAATGTGTAGTATTCCAATCAGAGTCTGATGTTGGTTTAACCTGGTCCTCACGTGTGAACCTTATACGTCTTAGGTTATTTGTGGCTTTAAAGTGAAAAGAATAGTTCGCATATCAATATAGCTCTTCATGGCAACTTCAAATTTGATCAATGATGTAAAGGCCATCATAATATAATATAATATGTTTTAATCCTGCCGAACCGGCGAATGTGAATAACCCTTCCACAATTGTCATACCAATGAGGTGGAGTGTTGCTGGTAGTGAAATGATTGCTAGAAAATGATGATGTGATGTGAACGTTTCAGCCACGATTTTGAACAGGACATAGATATCGAAGCAAGAAACTTAAGTGTTTTTATGTAAATAAAGTCTGGAAATAGAATACACCATAACTTTTTGTTAGTAAGGTCACAAAATATCCTTTATTATTGTATCCCATCAAAGGCAAATACATTTTGTATCACTTCTGCATATCCTCCATCTTGCTGTCAAAATAACCATTAATGTTGGACGACTAAAAGTTAGTTAGAGAACCCCATACATAAAGATGTTATGGAAACCATTTAGCACAAAGATAATTGGAGAAACGCAATCGCAATATTATACCAAACTTTTAGAATATTTTAATATGTACCATTAAAGTCTGCTGCCTAATTTGCGAGCTTGTGAGAAGATGGATGTGTGCAAAAAATGGTCCTATCAGCAACATTTCAGAAGCTATGCATGATTATCTGAGATTCCTTGATATTATCAATTACTTTTACATCGCTTTAATAACTGGATGATTTCTTTATCCTCATTTGTAAGCTACATACCGAAGTAAGCTCATCATCCTGGTGAAAAGTATAGGGGTTGAAAATAAACCATGTAAGCTAAATTGAGCGCGCTCCTGTTTTGATGATAAGTGTCGGATTAGCTGGATGTTGGTTGATACTTGGTCATTATATTTAATATGATATGAAAGTAAATTATAGTTATAATTTTAACCAACTTACGGGGCGGACCCAGAGGATAATCTACCTCCACCACCTCCTCTGCCTCATACTTCCCGGCTTGTATCTGGAATACTTGAACACTGGATCTCATCTGGTTCAACACCACTGCAATAAAAAAACAATCAACTTAACTATCAGGGCCAGGCTCTTCATTTCTGAGATTCATCATGGTTTGCCATATGCGTAAATTGAAGCGTGACGCCCAAATCCATTTGAATCCCGGTTGGTAAGTTTAGACATAGGGAGGGCTTAGTACAGTTTTTACTGATAAGATACTTGAAATAAACAAGAATATACTTATAAACACTTTCTTCCTCTTTGGGACTGAGATACTATGCTTCTGCCTTGCCATCGTAGATTAGAGGATCGTGCCGCGTTGACAACACATTTACTGATTGTAGTCATCTTCGAACATTTCTTCTGCATGCCAATCTTCGAGGTTCTTGAAGCCTTTGAGATCTTAGATGGCGCTCTACTCACACTTATATCGACCTTCATACCCCGATCACTATCACTCCAGTTCTCGTCACAGGTAGAACAGAGGACCGTCTCACTGGGAGCATCCTGTACAGCATTAATGTGTGCTGCTTCAATCGCCTTTTTACGAGCTTCCATAGTACCTGATGAGATGCAAATATATGATGCGGGAACGCCTCCCTTTAGAACTCCCTATATTAACCGTATATTCAAATTTGAAACGATTTCATGTTTTTGAAAATTTGTATTGCTAAGGCATCTAAGGTGTATAGATTTCCCACAAGTTTTGCAAATCATGCTATGGTATCATGATGTCATTAAACATGGTTTGTTATTAGCTGAGGCCGCTCTTCAATTGGTTCTTGTATGTTATGATAAGTTTGACTATAAACAATTGTCTCATACCGCCATTGATATAGCGCCAGGCTACAGTGCTTTTGGCGAGAGTACGATCCCCACTCAAGGTGCAATATTTACACGCAATGTAGTCGTCTAACTAAGACAATTTACCATAGAAATCAAGTTGTTTCTTGTGCAGAGATAGACCTACAACACTTGGCCATAAAATTGAGGTTTTGCTCACAATAGATATTGCTTTGGGTTTTGGGCTTTTGGCTCTATGCTTCTATAGAGGCATTACTGTACCTGTCCATTGGATACTTGCAGCCGTTCCATTTTTCAGATCGGCTTGTTGGTTCTCAATCGTCTTCATTGTTTCTGAGATTTTTGAAAAGATTTTGTTGAGAAAGAATATTGTAGCCAGTACAACAGGGAAAACTCCAATACTGCAGCAGAAAATTGTTCCAAAGAGATAACTGTTCCAATCATAAGCTAAAAATAGAAGGTCGGATTGAATCAATTAAAGCTGCAAAGGGTTATTTCATCTTGGATTTAGGCTTCATTGCGCACAATGCTAACTTGCCTTGCTACAGAAAAAAAAGCAAACTATAACCTACATATCAGTGACTTGATCCAAATTATTCATGTTGTAATTCATATGATTAGTAATTAACCTGGACAAGACACTTTATAGAAGCAATTAATTGTTGGTGACGTAACTACATGGGGTTGGGTAATAGCAATGGAACTATCATTGTTTTTCAGTCCACAGTCAAGGTTTTTTGTTGATAACTCTATCAATTTTGATCGGATTTTCAGTTGGAAAACTTCTAGAGATTCAGCAACATTTCTCATTAATTTGATGTAGTTTCTTTCGAAGAAAAAATTTTTTGAGGTGAAAATTAATATTAAGCTGTTCTCAATATGCTGCTATCTATATCCATTGCAATTTTCAGGCAATGGTTTATTTTGCCCCAATGAAATCAGAGGTTGAAAGCATACCTATAAAAAAGCAAGTATGGAACTTAGAGTGGTATCCATATCTTCCAAAGCCTATGAGCGGTGGAGAAGAAATCAGAAATGCCCACATCCAGATCGCTGCTATGATCAGCCCCACATAGCGCTTAGAAGAATACTTTTTGTAGGTTGCCTTCGACTTGCACAGAAATAAATACCTGAAATCAGCAAAAGAACAGGATCAGACGTTGCATAATCTATATATACTGCAAACATACTTGCCGTCACTATTTTTCAACCTTGAATGTAGGGATTTGAGAACTTGAAAGAATTTATTCAAAGCATAAGGAAAAGGCTGCATTAAAACCTGCTCATAATGCCCTTTTAGTAATCAATTGTGTCAAACTGCTTGACGCTCCCTACTGGAGCAATCTTCTGCCAGGTGAGCGGATCTGGGACCTTGATAGCTTAGCTAGTCTAAGAGAAAAGTGATAAATCCTGGGATGGCAAAGGCCTAGCGGATGAAAGGTCAAATATTGGTGGTATATAAGAAGATTTCAGACATTTGTGTTGAGACCAATGGCTTTTAGTATTCTATTGTTACGCTTTCATATATCTTATCTTATCTTATTCACACTGAAACTTTGGTTGTCAGCCAAGTTCCCCACCACAAGTAGATTAAACATGTAATGGATACCTATTCTATTTTTGTTAATAAATTTGTGCAAAAACTGCCACCCTTCGCAAGATCTTCATATCTCCTCCCTATTTCAAGGCCTTTTTTAGCACACAATTAAAAATAAAAATTCACAAAGATCATTATCTTTGCATCATTGAATTCCATATCTGGAATAGCATCATTAGCTTTCTTTTGCCAAACAATGGGCTTGCAAAAATAGCCAGTCCCTAGTAGCATTCTGGAAAAGCCCAAATCATGGACGTTGAAGGCATTTTATTACTGTCTGCAGTTTTGTAAAGAAGTTGATTTCCCAGGCTATATAATTCATGCTAGTAGGGACAGCCAATCAGATTAATTTCAGATGAGCCCCTGTGTTAAGTGTTCTAACTGCATGATGTTATGATACTATTTCCATTCTAAGAACAGAATTTAATTCTGTGCTTTGCATGCAAACTTTAAAACAAAATCTGTTTATCTCTTCTCACCTGTTGAAAGACACAGCACCTGCACTGTGCAATGCACATAACATAGTGGTTATGTTGAGTACCGAAGTGTATGCGCAATATGTGTAGTTGTAGCTGCTTGACTCCTTCAGGAACTCGTAGATTGTTGCTGGAAGATTTGATAATAATAGTAATGTGTCAGATACTGCAAGGTTGAATATGAATCTGAAAATAAATGAAAGATTCTTAATATGGAAATATTGTGAATTTGGTCAGCGATGGCTCATTCAGTGGCTGCAAGCAAAAAAAGCAGGGAATCTCATGAATCTGAATATTAAATATGTATAAGGCTTTTGCTTGACCCTTGTTTAAGAAACATTTTAAGATATATTTTGTTGTACCTCAGAATAGAACCCGAAAACACAAGTTTTTGGAGAGGGCTCAAACAAAAATTATTTTGACTCATATTTGGTATATTATCTGCTAAGTTATATTTACATATTTGGTGCTGTCTGTAAAGATTTGTTCAGAATTATTATAGACATTGTCATAATATTTCCTAAGACTCCGAGGATACAAGCTATAATTAGATATATCGCTATGTAAAACTGTATCTCCTTGTCTATTTCATCCTCCTGTTTAAATAAAACGAAACAAGTGCAATAAGCCAAGGCCACATCAGTAAGTTATATGGAATACATTTGGGCTCATCAATAAAAGTAATGTCACAATTTTGCAGTAAACCTGGAAGCACATGATTGTGTATTGTCTCAATAACAAGGCAAACATATAGCAATGCGTACAGGGGTCAGTGTTTGGATTAGATCCTGCTCGTTTGTTAACCTGAGCATTCGTATGATTAGTGGGTGCGATCAGAGACTATCGATAATAAGACCTTCCACTTGCCATGATAGCGTATATAGCCGATGCGAACACATTGAAAATTAGGCTCCGCCCCTTTATGGTGGTAATCGCTTGGAGGTAAGCGTACCCAGTGCTATGAATTTACCATCAAAAATTGACGAGGTGAAGGATTTGGTTGTTTATTTTATAAGTACATTCACACAAAACTCTCAATAATATCAACTGGGACAAATGAAATCTAAGATGTGACATTTATATAAAATATAGGCCTCAGGGAAACGAAATACTTGGTGGATGATAAAACCTTTTGGTAATGTAGCCCCCATATGTATAGACAATTGAATATTCAATGTGAAAATAGTTAAATGTGAACAAGCACTGATGTTATATTCTCCAGTTCCGGTGACTGAATTGAATTTATCAGTTAGGCCAGCACAGAGACTTTCTATACCATAGGTCTGAGAAAAGTATCATCCTCAAAAAGTCTAAGCTTTCCCGTTTAAAGTCAGCATACTGCTGATTGTTGCCTGTAGATATGTGCTTTCAACTGCTCTGAATCTGTCTATGAAGCCCAAACAAGTTTTCAAGGCGATTTGTAAAAAAAACCTTTCATAGCCCCAACCATCCCGCAATAACTTTGAGGCAGAGAGGGAGGTCTTCTATCTCTCAATGCAGTAAATTCTTTACATTTGTCAGCATTGAATTGTCAGTATGAATCTGCTGACGATGCACTTTACTCTGATGCCATTCTTACTTCAGTTTTGAATGTGTGTGTATGGTTGGTACTAGTCATTTTTTTATATTAATCTTAGAGCATATATTAACAAACAAAAAGAAGCCCTCTTCCTCTTGTCCTCACACATGAAAACCTTGTCCATGAAACTCATCACAACAGCTAACCTATGTCAGGCCCATCGTGACATCGCAGTGGGCAACAATGATGGATTATACTGCACAGCCCCCTTACTTTCTTACAAAAATACAGACCTGTATAATATAAATCTCTGGCTAAGAATACAATAACAAGTTGATAGTGACTTTGTTGCTGTCTGATCTGGTTTTGTCATCAAGATTGTGGTTATTTTGCCTCGAATAACTCAGGTGAAATTTTATTGAGAAACCCATTGCTGTCCAAGGCAGCAGCGCTTACTTTACAACCAGAAGTGGGCGTGACCGTTAAATAAAGCTGATTGGCTATTCGCATTTTATGCGCAAGTGGAAGGTCTCTATATCTATAGCCTCTGGTGCGATTGCATATCAGTACAGCTGTAATAGGGCAATGTATTTCACTTTCACATGATTGATTGACCTTATGAACTTTCACAATAAATCATATGAGTGGCGGGCTATCTAATGTAAAAAAGCCTCTACGCGATGTATAAATTGCAGTGTGCCTATCTGTATGTTTATGAGGCTGGTACATTGAAGTTTGGTCTGGCATTTAATTAGTCGGGGTTAAAAATCTTTGCTTCTCTGTTTCAAATGCTCCATAAAAAGAGATATGTTAATATAACAAATTTGAGTTCTCTGTACTTTGAAAGTACAGAGATTGTAAAAACCGTTATGAAATACCTTCAAAACTGTAGTGTTGTAGACTATATCCATTCTTTGACATCAAATTTTCATGCATGTGTTTCTCAATGCTTATCCCTTATTGTGGAGTTTTCTAACGTTCCTGTTTGACTTTTCTGGTGAGCTTGTAACTGCATTGCTAACCAAGCATACAATCTTCTCTACTACAACATGGTGTATTGCCATCTGCTTTATATTGTTCTGCTCATGATCAACAATGAGTTCACTTCAGATCGCAAAAATAAATTGTTACACAATCACTGATGTTCTATTGTCTAATTTAAACATACTTTTGTTTTGCCTAGTGTATGTCTATGTGGACAATGCCAATGGAGAACAACCCCTGATGTGTATCGTAAGCTCCCCAAGGGCCGTATCACTGTAGGAAAGGTACCTCCTTTCCTTTCCTCTCCTGACCAAAGCATGCACAGCCTGCCGGGGCTTATATCCCTATATGCTGTGAAAAACCCATAGACTTCATGATAAACCTAGACAGGACACGATATACAGCGGAAGTGAGGCACTTAATTGTGGGCGACGTAACGACATTGGAAGGTGTAGAAGCGATGATGCTATCCTTGATTTACATTCCAGGTTTTTTTAATAATAACTCAATCAATTTTAATCGGATTTCTAGTTTGAAAATTGCTTTACAATCAGCTGCATTTTGTTATCAACATGATTTTTTGAGAAAGAAATAGAATACGAGGGACTGCACACGTGCGATTATTTACAGCTTCGCAAGGGAAAACTGTTTGTTTAGTGGTCTAAGTTTATAGTAAGCGGCTTATAATTACACGCTACAACGCTTCTCGCAGCAGATTATACTAGGGCAATCCTTGGCTCGAGAGATTAGTCTCATTGGTTAATTACAATTACCAGTTGTATTTTTCACGACGTTTATGATGGGTATCATTAAAAGGCTCTGTTTATGGAATATCATTGGCTGATAGCTAACCTTATGATTATATCGCAGCTTGTAAACACGCTTTGTGTCTGCAGTGAAAAATGAGGAGATAATGAGCAAAGCTAGAATTTCATGCTCTATTTTATTTTTACTAGCTCTAGTTTTCTAGCTGGTCTGTGGACCGCTTAAAGTTGATAACAAGATGCTGCTGATTGATTGATTGATTGATAAACTCAAAATTCGATCAAAATTGATCGAGTTATCAACCAAAAAACCTGGATTGCGGACAGTAAATCAATGATAGCATCATTGCTTTTACGCCTTCCTAAGTCGTTGCATCGCCCACAATTAACTGCCTCAGTGCTTCAATGTTAATGCTCCATATAGTGTCCTGTCTAGGTTTATTATTAAGTCTATGAAAAAACCAAAGAAATGTTGCAACACTTTTATTATGCATGGGCTTCCCAAGGTACTGTCAGTCTGCCATACTTTGATCTCATACTATTCCTTTTTCTTCTGCCCTTCAGATGGTTTAGTTGCACATCATTACTAGCCTCGTTCACGCGGCCACGGGTTTTGGTTTGGTTGGTGGCCTTGTAATTCTCGGTATAGTATCGGTAGTTGTCTTCTGCTGTTTTAGCTCTAATCTTCACCACTTTGAGCTTTGACTTTTTCTCTGTTCCATAGGCAAATAAATTAACTTTGTCATTTATCATATTCAAAATAAATATAAATAAGTTGATTGCACAAATTTTTGCAGCAATAATGTGAAAACATGGCTGAGCTAAAGTTTTTTAAATAACCAAGTATGCACAAGGTGCATGTACAAGTTATATTTAAATAGCTGTAGTGGCTAGGATGCTTAGGCTATTTCACAATAGAACAATCGAGAAATGTATTGACATAAGTTTGAGTGCTTGATAATTTACTCTGCCTACACATATGCTGCACGGTCATTTAAAAAAAACCTTTTGCATGCATGGTTATATATGGAGATATACAAGGCCACCAACCAACCAAATAAAAAAAACCAAAACCCGTTGCCCTGTGAACATTGCTATATCATTACAGCTTTCATCTTCAAGGCCAACTCATAATAAACTATATACCAATTGTAACTCCTACTAAGAGGCACAAAAATAATCTTTCTGGTGGTTACTGTACGAGTAATTCCTCTGATGCAACGCGATTCAGTGATTCTGCTGTCTCAGCTGTAACAGGTGTTGTGATGTATTCCAAGTTAGGGAGAAAGATTGTTGTAGTTGTATTCTGTGTATGATGCGAAGTATTGGGAATTGCGCATGTTTTGCAAAGCATGTCTTTCTCTTCCTTGAATGACGAGCAAAGTTTTTCCTCATATATACTCGTGTTTTTTATAGGTGGACTGTGGTTTATTCACCTTATGTATGTATGTATGTATGTATGTATGTATGTCTGTATTGTATTGTCTCAGGAAGAGAAATAAAAACGTTTATGTGGGTGCTCTCTAAAAATATTCTCCAAAAGTAAGCTCAGTTTGATTGTAATGTAAAAATATTTGGATGTAAAACGATATATGGAATAAAATTGTATATTGAAATTACACTTCAAATCTATTTACGAAAAACTGTGTTCAAATACCTGACAGAGTGGGCCCTAAAACAGTTAGAGCGTAGCTGAGTTCGTTGTTTTATTGCCTGAAACCGGCCTGATGGAAGCGTTGTTAATGTTAGCACTGGATCAGAATTGTTGCCAGCAACCATTCTCAGGCTCTTGGTTTTCAGTTTATGTGCATATAGGTCTTGTGTATTAGTAAAAGATTGACCGCCTGCTAGGTATTCTGCAGTACTGATAAGATGTTTTAGTCTTCGATGAGAGTCTGATTTGAGATGTTTAAAGACTACCACTAGATTGTAGCTGATAACAATTTCTATAAAAGATGTGTAACACGTTCGTATGATTTTCTCGTTTATGCCTAGATGGTAGAGCTTGGCAAGTATGTGAGTTCTGCTACGAGCTTTCTTGATGGTCCTCTCGGTATTAAGTGTAAAGTCTAGTTTATTAGATAACACTGTGCCCAGATAGGGGAAGGAGTTCACAACTTCGATGTTAGCATTGTTGATGACTAGTGATGGCGCTGGCAGAGGGGTACCTCTTACATTGCTGAATACTAGCTCCTTCGTTTTCTTGGCATTGAGAAGAAGGTAAATGGAGAAGCACCAGTTTTCTAGATGGGTAGCTTCTTCTTGTAACTTTGTTGGTGCTGTTTCAGAAAGATATTCTAATAGAAGTTTAGTTTAGTTTAGTTTAGTTTATTTATGCATCCGATATCATGATATTGATAAAAATGAATGCTTACAGTGTTGGGATAAAAATGACTAACAGCGAAGATTATTAAATGAGACATAATAAAATGGAAAAAGGATTTGGCACATTTTTGGGACCTACATAGTTTAGGTCTAAAAATGGTTTTGCAGCGAGAAGATGTTCTACATTCGTTCCTGAGAATACGAATAAAACGAGGGTGTGTTCGATCATCAGCTATTTTTACAAAATGCCTCTTGCTCTGATCCAAAATAAAATCATGCAATGAGGATAGATTTAAAATCTCCAGCCTTTCTTCATAACATAGGTCTGGTAAAATGGTCCTTGTGGCCGATCGCTGGATTCTTTCAAGGCGCACAATGTCACAATCATGTAAAAGTAAAAACCAAGCAGGAGCAGCATATGTGGCTAAAGATCGTATGTTGGCACAATAACATTTAAATAAACCGTTGGTATTCATACCTAGCACCTTAAGTTGGCGTAATAAAAAAAGTCTCGAATTGCAATTAGATATAATGCTATCTACATGACTAGAAAAATTAAGGTGATTGTAAATATAAACTCCTAAAAACTTGACTAAAACAGAAGGTGCAATATGAAAATCATCATTTAAAGCTACAGGCTCATCATATGTATGCCGGTGATTTATCAAAATATTTATACTCTCCGTTGTTTCGGCATTTAGATTCATGTGGTTGTTTTCAGCCCAATTAATTGTAGCAGTTATAGCTGGTGCCACATCAGCTGTCTTTTTGCCAAAACTCTTGTAAAATGTAGTGCCGTCCGCATATTTTACGACTTTAAAATCATCAACAAAAAGATCATCTACATAAAAAAGCCACAGGAGTGGTCCCAGTTTTGTTCCTTGTGGAGCTCCTACGCTAATATCAATAAAATCAGAAAAAGTGCCATTTACTTTTACACATTGCTTCTTCCGCTCTAAAAAGCTACTAAGTATGTCTAAAATATTACAATTGGTTCCGTAATCCTTGAACCATGTCGTAAGCATATTTTATTTCCGTTGTTGATTGATGGACTAAAGGCATCTGTGCTACATACAGAGAGAACAGGAACGGACTCAGGACACAGCCCTGTGGACTTCCTGTTGACGTGCTGATGATTTTGGATGTGTTGGTTGATGTTATCACCTTCTGTTTTCGGTCAGTCAGGAAACTATAAACCCAATTTACTATGTTTGGATGGAAGTCATAGTCACTGAGTTTATCTGTGAGTAATTTTGGTTTGATGGTATTGAAGGCACTTGTATAATCGATGAATCGAGCTCTGACATGGTTCTTGGCATTCATATCCAGATGTTCGCTGATCATGTCAATCAAAGTGATAAGAGCATCTTCAGTTGACCTATTTGGTTTGTACGCAAACTGTGATGAGTCATTCAGCTTTGATGACATTCTTTTGATAACTAGTTTTTCCAGGCATTTACTGACAATCGATGTTAGAGCTATCGGTCTAAAGTCTTTAGGTTCATTTGCACCAGCACATTTAGGTATGGGTTTGATACTTGCCATTTTCCACACTGGAGGCATGCATCCCTGTTTGATCGACATGTTGAACAGGTCAGTGTGTGGTCGAGCAAGGGTCGGCGCTGATGATTTGAGTAGACGGGCTGTGATATTATCTGGCCCTGGGTTCTTTTTCAGTTTGACGCCGCACAGAATGGAATACACTTCGTCAAAACTAAAAGACTCATCACAATATGACAAAAGAGATGGTAAAACAGGTACATCACATGGCTTATCAAATCTATTAAAAAACTGATTCAAAGTGTTTGCATCGAGAGAGCACCCTTTCACATTGGACTTGATCTTCAAAATACCTTCAACTGTGACCATGCCATTCTACTGTTTGATGTCATATTTTGCTCTATTTCATGAGCATGTTCTTTTTTGGCACGTCTGATGTTAGTGCCATGCAATTGGCAGGTGAACAAAGGATTTAACAAAAACCTTTCTCATTGGCTTAGCAAATCAAACGTGACCTTGAACTCAATAATAATATCATGTGATTATTCAGGAAGTCACATCTCATAAATATAATCCAGCCACAAAAGGTGAGTTATACCGATAATATGTTATATGTCATAGGTCATATATTGACATGCTACTCTGCCTGTAGTGAATACGGACTGGTGCATCTACCAGATAGGCTGGTCAAATTGCTACACAAGCCTATTCATATCTAGGCCTATTCCTTTGACAATACAATCTTTTTGGTTTGACTTCCAAGCAAAGCAAGCCTATTGACGTTATACACCACCCTGTCCGCTATAACATAAGCGTCCAGGGTACTCAAGGGCATTCAAGATGATGTGACCAGACAGATACAATACTCTGTGGATCATTAGCTGTGCTCTAACTACCATCTGTAGGATTTCTGAGCACTAGAAAAGTAGAGACTATTCCAGAGATAAAAAATAATGACAAACAATTCCATTTCTTGTGTCATACTGCAGAATAACAGCTCATGCAGCCTAGGTGTCAGGCGGTTTTCCTCTACCCCCTGTAAGCCGAAAAAATAGACAAATTAATTGTTCAGTCATGTGAGAGGTTGAGGAATTTGGATCAATTCAGTGGCAATGAAAATTTACTATACACACCATAACTATCATACTTTTTAGTAGTATTATGTATTACGTAGTGCATAGGTGATCAGTAAGACATTTTTAGGCACACTAATGTATACAATTGTGACAGTTTTGTATTTTATAAGCCAGCAAATCAAATGATTTGTTGCGTGTAAGTTAATGAGGCCAATGAATCATGTGATATAACATGACCAATGATATCTCTATATATACACACAACCAACCAATTGTCACGCTTATGCTCCGCTTTATGATCTGTGGGCAGTGAATTGACTCCTCTATGCTTAGCTAATGCGCTGGTGTTACAGAGATATTATACACAAAATCTACTCTCAAATTGTCCAGATTGTTGACCAATATCAAGAAGAACATGGAGGTCAAACGTTTGCTGGGATTCTTTGCTGTGATTTTGGGAACATTCTCTGCTGGTCTTCCTTTTACGGATTGCGGTGAGTAATGCTATAGTCAGAAAATTAATAATAAATGTTGAACTAATGTCCGTAAATGAGAAAATTAATTGTGGTTCAAAGTCTGTCAAGTTATGAAGATAATAAAAAAGGACTGTATGACAAATTTTCCTTATTTCAAGGATCAAGAAAAGGAATGGTAAAGTACGTTACTCTTGAGCCGTCTCCAAAAGGCTCTTGCACTTATCCAAGAGGTAGAAATGTGACATTTATATTGGAACTAGAACTGGGTAAGTTTGACACAGCACCCACATCAACAAGCTTAAACTACAGCTGCCACTCACACTCAGAGAATACAAAGTTCTGTATAGCTTGAAAAATACTGAGTGAAGCTTTTATCATCTAATGGGGGTGTGTTTTTCGGAGTAATCTCCCTTGATAATTTGCAGATGAGACCATACTTTTTCAAGATTTTATATAAGCCATAAAGGAAGCAGATGAGTCCTTTTGTTGTAAAAACTTCTTGGTTTCTGCTAACTAGTACAATCGATCTACTTTTTTGGTAATCCAAAAATTTGACCTATATGCTGAAAGAACAAAGAATGCTTAAAACTTAATTTCTATTATAATTAAAATGTTATAACAATATATTGAAATAAAAAAACCTGATCAATCACAATGAAATTCAGTGTAAGGAAGGGAGGTGTATTGAATTATCAAGCCAAATTTGTCGTACAATAATCTCATCTTAAATAAAGTTATTGTATAACACAATTTTGTCTCTATCCTAATTTCCCTGGCTGCCAGAACAAAAGGTGTGGTCTGCTTCAATGATAGCGTATATGAAAAATTTCTCAGCGCCTGAATTCCAGACACAAACCCATTGGCTCATAATTAGTAAAAACTGATAATAAAATAAGAGTATTGAGTCAATGATCTATTCGATGAAATAGGGGCATTTATTTCACATCCTTTGTCTTACAAAAAAGCTTCTGCAAACAATCTACCCATTATGTGGCAATACTGTGACTGAAACATCATTTGTCTATCCAGGATTCAAATGGCACGCATTTCCCTGCGCGGCAGCAGTAGTTTAAGAACTTTGAGTGTTAAACGCACCCCAGCAAAAATGCAATATCAGATGAGTTGTAGTTGTTTCGGTCTTTTAGTGACACCCTGTACCCTTCACTTACGATTCCATTAAGACAGAGGATGTTACACACATTATACCTCAAGGATTTATAGCTTTGATACAGACTATCACGCCTTTGTGAATTCTATTCTTTTTTTACCACATAATAGATGTAAAGAAGATGATGAGCTCAACTCATCCCAAGAAATAAAATAATAGAATATATAGAAAACACACTAATGGATAAAGTTTAGCTCTAGTTAGATATAACTTTGTGTGGACAAGTTCATTAATCTTTTTTCTTCTAGAATTGCTCCTTGAAAGATTTAATTTTGGTAGCTTTGGTAGTTTTCTACCTCAAAAAATGACTTGTTTGTGATGACATAAAAAGGGGCTGCCTTTTTGTATGTACAATCAACTTTTCCTAATTGAAACCCATAACTACAACACGCTAACTGCATAATATGATAATTTCACATTCTTTTCATTTGCACACCACGTGTCTCTATTACCATCATAGAACACCTAGCATGTTTTCAGGATATCTGTATAGATTAATTTTCTGTTTGAGATAGAAGAGAGAACAAGTATGCTGAGAGTGGCCCTCTGCAGTGCTGATGTCAAAGTGCCGGACTGTAACATTCTGGAGAACAACAACGCTTGTACCCAGGGTGTTACCTGCCCAACCGTACCAGGAACTACATACACCTTCAAAACTTCCCTTCATATCAGGAAAAATTATCCCGCAGTAAGTTTTATTTTTGTACTATCACCTACAACTATGATATACAAAAATAATTAATTACATCAATCCATAATCCATTTATAAATTCTGCATTACTGCTTTGAAAAACCAACTGCTAATACACAGCGAAAAGAGTTTAGAACCAGTTAACCTACGATGGAGCTGAGCTTACTAACTTTGATTGTTTGATTATCAAGACTTGATAATGCAACTTTTGAACTGCGCCCTTGGTCTATCGGATGAAACTCATCCAGAAATGCATTGGCCAATTTATCATTGATGATGATGTAAATATGACCAACGGGGGTTTTAATCTTTGAGTTAGTCTACCCAATGAACTACTAGTTCATTGGTCTACCTCTAGCCAAAAGACGATTTAAGGCTTTTTATAGCTGGTTTACGCTATATGCAGGCACCTAAATAAGGCCAAACCTCATTTTATAGAGCCAGTTAATTGGACGGTAACACATGGCCATACCAAATGCTAAATTAGAGAAAAGTCCCTATGTACAGTGCAGAGCAGTCAGGAAAGATACTAAGATAATATCACAGAGTAAGGATATACAGAGGGGACACTTCAATGATCGGTAAAGTGGCTGCGATTATTATTCACTGGGGGAAATTTATCAATCTGGCCACCTGCCAATTTCTGAATTTATACTAGAACTGACACCTCAGGACCCAACTCTAATTATGGTGCGGTGGAAGGTAGGGATAGGAAAATTATGAGGGGATTTGCTTGAAACAGCAATATGTTCTGTGAAAAACTGAGGCGTGTCAATAATGGGTGATTATTTGAAAAATTGGGACCGTATCACAGGTCTTCTCCAAAACTTTGGCCTTTGGCAATGTTTGACTGCAGAAAAGATGCAAAGCTGTTCGGCTCAGGAGGTCAGATCAGAGCTTAGTTCATTTGTCAGAGTGACGCTAGATCAAGTTTGATCCATTTGCTTGCATTTGTGCATCAGTTACTCTCCCTCCACTAGAGGGTGTAATTATTGTAACAACTGCCTCATTCATTTCATTGGTCTTGGGATATATTATTCATTATGCCAATAAGAGCAGGCAACTTAAATGTAAGTGTTTAAAACCCATGTACAACTGTGATATGGCATATTTACTAGGCTTAAAATTAAATTAAATTAAAAAAAATATAATTACATAGCGGTTGCTACATGAATCTCAGAGATTTGATTTGATCCTCTATTTGCCGCTGAGGCTTTTTTTATAGTAAAGCTGTAACTGTCTGTGTGTATGACATGTTGTGCTAGCCTACCTATCCAGAAAAATCATGAAACCTCTCTTTTCTTCATGTGTATCTCTAAATTAGTTAGACGGGCAATCAAATTTTATTCTTTTAAGCCATGTTCTTCCGTTTTTTTGGAAAGGCCGTTTCCTAATCCCATAACGACCCCCAACCTATCCCTCTTAGCTAACAGATAATTATTGTTCTGATGTTTCATGTAAAAATCAGCATCAAAGCTGTTTGTGTAAATGCACAAAAGTTTGTTCTCACACATCGTCATCCACTCGTCATCCTAGTGCAATGCACTTTGCAGAAACTTCCTTTATAGACACAACCAAAGGTGACCACTCAGTATCATTAAAATTCCTAGATATCTTTGTAATTAATAGCTATGGTCAGAACTGTTGCTCCTTGGTCAGAGCAGCCCTTTGAATATCAGCCTAGGCAATTTATAAGGTGTATTGACTGTCGATAGCAAGCATTACCTTAAAATTTGAAATTTTGCAGTTCTTGGCTCAAAAGTTCAAATTCAAGTATCAATGAAAATCACAAGTGGCCTATTGGCTGTAGAATATTTGTTTTGGGTGTGGCCCCTACGAGTTCAGAATTAAACAAAAGGTATTTCTACCTTTTGGTTATTAGCCTTTGAACCATAGCAAAGGATTTGAATCATTTATATTTCTTTTGAGACAGATTTTAAACATTTTGCCAAGGCACTTCGCTTAAATGATTTACTCAGGTATGAATGCCCTTTTACATATTTACCTTTGAACCATTGAAATTTCTATGAGAGCAAATTTAAACCATAGATATTTAGATATATAATCATAGTGCTTCAAAACAAACCAATCATATTACAGTAAAATAGGTGAGACCAGCTGCATCTAGCAATTTTCAGGAGTGACTGTCCAATCAAAGTGCTTCAAAACAAACCAAGCATGATAGAATCACTGAGGTCAGACCAGCTGCATCTAGCAAAGTTTTCTATGTTATAGGATCAACTGCTGTTGTTCATACTACTCCCAAAGAGCAGATCAGGTATGAATCTAGTTCAGTTGACAAAATTTGAAGCTGCATGGGCAAAACTGTAGGTGTTTATTGTGTGCAAAAATAGGGCTCAGCTGCCACATAAGTTGTCTATTAGATGTCTATTAGAGTTGAGAATAAGATGTCTATGTCTATTCGCACCCGCACATTTTATCATAAAACAATTCCAAACACTAATCGTGTTTAGAGTTGGGGATGAGTTACATTGGAGTTTTGAAATGCAGACATATCCACCTTTGATAGGTCATAATTCATTCTGTATTTATCCTAAAGACTGATTTCCAACTTTTTTGAAATGTCCAACCTTCAAGCTATACACCAAATTATTGTAATTTTTTGCTAGGATACATGGCTATGAGTAATCCAGGTTTATAATATGAGTTTTTTGCATATAGATTTACATGTGACAATTGATAGACGGCTGGTCATCAGAATTAGGAAATGTCCGTGCATTGACCTAAGCCCAATGTAAATCTATATGATAAAACTCATTTTAAAAACCTGGAATACTCATAACCTAGGAATCCTAGCAAAAAAATTACAATAATATGGTGTATAGCTCAAAGGTTGAACAAGTTGGAAATCAGTCTTTAGGACAAATACAGAATTAATTATGACCTATCAAAGGTGAATATGTCTGCATTACAAAACTTCATTGTAACTTATATAAATTCTGAAATTGGTAGGTGGCCAGATTGATGAATTTCCCCCAGTGGAGAAAAACCGCAGGCACTATAACAGTCATTGAAGTGTCCCCTCTGTATATCCTTACTCTGTGATAATATTATTGCTTAGATAAACAATCATTTCTCTTGCATCATATTGTTGTTGAAGTTGTTTCAAAAAAGACAACATTTTGCTAAGAAATGATAAGTTACAACCGGCAATAGTAGTTCTGAGAAAAGTTCATGTCCCTTTAATGACTCATAATTGTCATTGTATAACCATCCAAAGCTGTTTATTATCTTAAACTGAGATCTGATGGAATATTCACACAGATATCCTGGATTTTTCCTGTTCTTGTTAAAATATTTGAAAATCTATCGTTATGAATAGTCGCTGACTATTTGTAATGCGTAATACAGATACATAATACAAAATCATAATAAAATATAGCTGTTATTGACTTCACCCTTCACAGATATTGAATATTACTTTTATCTCACATGTCGCTCATACCCTCAAAATATTCCATTCCAATATTCTCCATATGATAAGTCCAGCTGTCCACCCTCCTTCCCGTATATCAAAATATATATTGTTATTGTACCTCATGACTTATCATGCTATTTATTTTCAATTTCAGATCAAGTTTACCTCACAGTTCTTGTTCACAGATGATATGGGTCAACCTGCAATTTGTATCCAGATCCCAACAGCAATCTGCTAAAGTATTGTCAAATATTCGAGCCACTTGAGGTCGAACACCCAAGTAGAACAGACACCCACCCCTCTTTAACTCATAACTACCCATGTTTATTTTGCATGGAGGTAACCCTTTCCTGTTGAGGAAGGGGGGCAACTCCATAGAAAAAGTTTTGGGTTGATCTACTCAAACTTATCCAGCAAATTTGTCATGGAATTTTGTTACATAGAGGTGTTAAAGTGAGTGTAAAGGGAACAGGTTTTTGGTATCATTCTAGAGCTCTCAGTCTAGTTTAGAACATTATGCTATGTCCAAAAGCAGCCTGTGACCCAGTTAAGAATTATTTTCACTTAAAGTTGGGATGAGAAGGTACTAAAAAGGTACTATTTTTCTCCTTTGGAGTTGTGATCACTTGTTGAAAATAGTACCTTTTTAGTACCTTAGATTATAATGGGAATATACAGTATGTCGTAAATAAGACTTTTCGTTATGAAACAGTGGTTTTGATACTCCCTACATACAATATCAAACCACACAGAATTTATCTATTGAATGAATGAGTCAATACAATTCAAAGTTAATCTGTCCCATGTTATGTGGCTTCGCTGGTAAAATGAGATAGTGTATAAAATGATAAAGCATACGATTGAAATCAAGCACGACAAAAATTACAACTCTAGCGCATCCGACAGCGAGAGTGAA
Source organism: Membranipora membranacea (assembly GCA_914767715.1). NCBI lineage: Eukaryota > Metazoa > Bryozoa > Gymnolaemata > Cheilostomatida > Membraniporidae > Membranipora > Membranipora membranacea. Next base: position 5,644,172 of record OU612070.1, on the reverse strand, counting down.
AATTACAGGGAGATTAACAGATCCAGTGACAGCGAGATTGAATATCATTTAGGAGGCAATTATAGCAAATCGACCTCGAGTCCGTGTGATTATCATAGGGAAAATATCCCTGAGGAAGTCCCACCACTCAAGTTTAAATCTGTATGACTTCGACCACTTGAAATAACCCACAGTGCTTTGACAGATACAACATTTTCTGTTAACCATGGTTACTGCTTGAGATAGAAATGGGCAATATAAAGGCAGATCAATACATCGGTAAAGTATTTCAAGGTTTGGTTTATATTTATTTGATGAATAAATGAGATTGTGGCCACATCGATTGTATCGAAGATTATAAATACTAAGATATGACATTCCCATCAAACTCTGTCTTCAGCCCGCATGTTTTATGATTAGTGGCTTTCAATAGAAATCCAATGGAAGATACAAAATTTACACAGGAAGACTATGTTTTTCTAAATTGCACAGAAATCTAAAATAATTTGTTTTTAAAACTCGACATTTCAGGCACTAGAATGATGTTAAAATCCAAAGCATGCGATGATCAACACCAAGTGATTTGAAGTTTTGAGAATCTTTACAACAATTTTTGCAAATTTTCTGATGTTTGGACGCACAAGATTTTCTCGTAGAAACTTTGTTGTTTACATCAAATACTGGAATTTACAAGTCACAAAGTAAATTGAACTAAATAAATTTGTCATCTAGTTATTTCGGACTTCAGGGTGATGAAAAATGTAAATGAATTTGACTGCCTCCTAAAGAGGAGTATTGATAATCGTGTTAGCAGTGGGATACCTTGAGAAACTTTCTATATTATTTTACGTCAGATCTTGTCCATCTATGCATCACAGATACTCAGCACATCTAAACATGGACTATCAATATTACTGACTGAGTGCAGCAGGCCATAATATGAGAACCTATGTCAAAGCATACATCTGTCACTTCGGAAATTAATTTGTCGAGATTTTGAGTTATTTCATCAGTATGTATCTTATTTGGGGGGCTAGTGGTAGATTTTATCGCAAGATTTGGTACAAACCATAAACCATTGTATGGACCATTTTTAGGTAAATCTGAAATAAGCAAGGCTTTGTCAGCAGGAAGAATCCATTGCTCTAGTTTAATCTTATTTAAACAGAGCAAAAAAGCGCGGCGGCCGTTCCCGCATATACTTATATAGTATATACTGTGAGGAACGGAAAAGGAAGTAGGGGGGGGGGTAAGGAAGTTACTCTGAATAACTCCAAGTTCCAACACGTAATTTAATGAATTTAGTTATCTTTGCGTATTCAATTTGGAGTTGTTTGCTCCTTCTATAAACTCTATGAATGAATAATATATCGATGACGTAATTCAGGTTCTATGTGTGTGTGTGTGTGTGTAAATTTGGTAGCACTCAATTAACCACATGTGTCAATTAACCTTGGCAAAATTTCAAGAGACGAACAGCTGGCTTCCCTTTCCAGGTTTAGAGAAACCCTTAGAATTGTTTATAAGTCTGACCACTCTTGAACTAAGGAGAAGTTGGCTCCTTAGTCATTCAAAGGGCAGCTCCTGCCAATAAACCGCAGGTATCCCTAAATTGGGCTAGCAGAAAGCTTGTTATAAGCTTGAGACAATACTCATGCACCACAAAGCGATTGATAACTGTATGTGGTTTATGAACTCGTGGCTATAATAAATATTAGCCTGTGGTTCGTAGCTTGATATATATATTGCGTAGTTATCTATAAATAATCTCACTTATTTGTGGAGATTTAAATTCCAACAAGGTTGTTGGACTTTGTTTAGTGCCTGGAAGTCCAATTAGGTGACACCGGCAGTTGTATTAGAATCACAGGCCTTGTAACCAATTGATAGGTTACAGACTTCAATTCACTTCTCTGTCTGGAATGAGAATAGCTCTAGGTCGCTTCAAATTTGGCTTTAATTTTAGCTCGATACTTTTAATTGACCTATCACAATTCTACTTCAAAGTATCTTTGACCACTCAAAGATAATAAAATTCTTGATGCTTATAGAGTGATAATTTTACAAGGTCAACGACTGCGCTAAAGACTCTTGATGATATATACGACTTTTCACAATTCTAGTTCAAAGTATCTTTGACTACTCAAAGATAATAAAATTCTTGATGCTTTATTAGAATGATAATTTTGCAAAGGTCAAAGACTGGGTTAATGACTCTTGAATCCTGATACTCGGTGGTTGTTTACAACTCAATAATTTAATCAAGCGGATGCTTAGTTGAGGTCAATACAACTATTTATTTTGTTCTAAATTTAGAAGTGAATACAAAAATGTCAATTTAAAAATGTAGAAGTATAAAATTATTAATAAAAAAATGATAATAATCCTTTTCAAAATAAAATATAATTACCAATGTATCCTTGTCGTCCTCTTGCTTATAATATATCCAGACTCCAAAGTGTGAATAATCCAGAGTAAAAATAATTCATCGTAAAATTAATTCTCAAAATATTTATCTGAATTAAAATCAGATTTATATAAAAATATGAAATGCTCTACTACATGTTTTCTACTGCTATAATATGGTTTTGTATCCGGTGAGCACTTGTCTTTTTTTCTTGAATTTTCCTCCTTTTATACTCTCCGGTGGTGCTCGCTGAAATCTTGCATCATTCCCAAGATTGTTGTTTTTCATTTCTGTGCTGTTTCATCGCGGGTTCGGTGCTGTTTTCCCTGTAAAAAGATGTTTTGCTCTCAGTCTTTCTTACATTATTGATTGCATGATTGCACCTTATGTGGAAATTGTACATAAGATAATCTCATTGGCTTAAGCCCTATGCCATATAGTCTATTTTAAGCCAAAGCATCATATTTGCTTAAAATAATTATGATACGCAGTCTATTTTAAGCCAAACATTCTCATTGGCTGTCTTCACTTTGAGACAGTGGAATTTCCAGTGTCCTATAATAATACGTGATCCAGTAAAGTCAGGAGCTATCCTGCATTATAAAAGGGGAAGACAACTTGAGAAACAGCAGTTAATGGAACTGATATCTAGCTTGTACTGCTGCTGTCATGATAGCTAATAGTGAATGAATATGTGATGCAACATTCAGGGTCAATTATAAAGAGCAATTATTTGCCATTAACCATGGATGTCATTTGTAAAGGCTGTTCTATATTCTAGCTGAGCTAATGTCATCTGCGGTAACCAAGTGTGGCTGTCATTGGTTATTATGATTATATAGTTTGATGTCAAAACAAAAAGGAAAAAGGAAGGGTGTGAGGTTAACGTTTATTAATGTGATAATGATATATATATTATGTAATTATAGGTGGATGAAGTTCGCTCCTATATATTGGACTGAAGTGGCTTTGATTGTCAAAAGAACATTAATTATCAATTGTATTCATACATCTTTTATAACGAAATATATGTAAAGAAAATCAAAGAAAACGTAATGTTTATAATAATTAAAGCTGGGCTAAGCTTGGAGCTGTTTTACTTTTCCCTGTGCTGACAGTTTCCAAATTTTCAGTTTCCAATTTTCTTATTCTTGAACTTCAATACACTAAACTTGAACTTTTATTCTAGTGTTACATGATAGAATTTTACTTGTGGCGTGTCGATGAAACTTTGTCTGAAGGATTGTCTGATTTAAACCATCTCATCAACCAAAATACACACAGGCAGGAAAAAACAGCAACAAAATAAAATTCAGGTTGAATGATGTGATATCATTGTGAATATATGGATCAGACTAAAATGAAAATGTCCATAAACAGCCTCCAAAAACAGTTGTACATTGTTGCCATATTTAGGAGTGGCATGGTAGTCATCCATACTTCTTTGTTTTCTGCTTCTTTACATCATCAAAAGAACCATAAGCTACAAATAGGTGTAATTAACATCACTGGTAGAAAGCTAAATTGATGCCTTTAGATTATGTGTCAACCAATTTGTACTCTTTCTCACTATTATTGCACCTGAATTTTAACGAATAGCGAAGCAGACACACCTGTCGATCAAAGTTCAAATACTAGAAGACAAAGATAATATGTGATTGTAGTAAAAATTTAAACCTTATAGGCAAAAATCAGAGACACTGCTGCTACTGAAACAGTTGTAGCAGAATGGAACTGTCTTTCATTGATGGGTCAAATGCTAGGAAGCCAAAATAGCAGAACGGTTTACCAAGATGCTACTGTTGGAAGACATGTAAGACCGTATAGATGTAATTTTGAACACACATTTTTGAGACACATATGAATAGTTGTAAATGTTTATCTCAATCATGCATTCTGGTATTTAGAGATTTTTTTTTGGATGACTAAATGGTTCTTAACGGATCCTTTACGCCCTAATTCATCCAGTGACATTGCGCAATCTAAAATCCCTCAATTAGTATGTTCATTTGACAAGGTCATTGATCATCTTATCAAAACTATGACATATGATTTATTTATTGATTTTATTGATCAATTAATTTCAAAAGCTAATAAGGGTAGGAATTCTCCTTGCATAAAACTGATCGAAAAGCTCGCCGTTTTACTGGGTTGCAAACCCTGGAGCAAATATCAAGCTAATATGTTAACACAGACTAATAACTTAAGACTTATTCTTAGCTGAAGAAATCGAGTCATCTGAAAATAGTTGAGCAAACTCTAAAATTCACTATTTTAAGGTAAACAATATTATTCTAGAATCAGAGTTTTTCATTTATGTTTTGAACGATAGATATGTTCCCCAACAAAACAGTTGCATTATTGGGCAATGATTAAATTTGTCTTACTGTTCTTCAATAAAACACATATTACTCTCACTGTAATATTCAGTGTAGTTAGGTTATATAACTCACAGAGTGGTCCATAATTATTATTAACAAAGTCCTCAATCTCTGAAATTGCATATTTTGTTGGTTAAAATGATTGATGCTTGACAAATTGCGATTGAAAGGGCGATTAGTAAGACACTATCTGGAACGGCCATAAACTTGTGATCATTATTGCCTAAAGTTTCAATTCTCGTCTTCACTTAACTTATATATTGACTCACTATGACAGCATTTGTTGGTATTTTCCGGTGGGCCAACCTTCTTGGGATTCCCAAGATTTTGCACACACATTGCACACAGGACACAATATATCTCAATCTTGAATTCAATGCAGACAGGCCATGTGTGTATACCTATGGTTGTTCGACATATTTATAGGAGAGGCTGCTCATTCATGTGTTGAATGTTATAGCTGGGAATCACATGGTTGGACCCAGAATTTGAAGCACTGATATCATGTTATTCACAATAATCAAACAAATAAATGGATGAGATGAGATTAGTAAAAGCTAGTGCTGGAATTTTATCAGCGAGTCGCAGCCAGCTTGAAAAGTTTTTTTAGCAAATATGGAAATGCTTGAGACAGCTGGTGTCAACTGTCAAGTGGACTGAGAGCAAAGAATAGAGTTTTTATATATTTCTAAAATTCTTTTACTGGATTTTAAAACAAGATCCTTTTTAATTCAAGGTTTCACTTTTTATGTAACGAGACTTTTAAAGGCTTAACACTCTGTGTAAAAATCAATAGTCAGAATAAAGTTAATAATAATAATAATAGTATTAATTAAGGAATACTACGAAGTCATAACAGGTCATTTAAAACTACAATGAAAAACCAAAAATTGCACTGCAACTACCATGATTAAATTTCTGATCGTATTTGCTGTCGAGCTAGAGAGTGCAAAAGTTGTTTCTTTTTCTAATCAGTACTCACAGTCTCTCACCTCGCTTTACTATATGATAGAAGGCTTGAAGGCAAACCATTTGATAAGAGAAGAATCTGGTGGTAAAATGTGAATGTGAGTGCTGCCGGGGAAAGTTGAATGGTGTCACTGTAGTAAATGTGTATAAATAGCTATGATTAGACCTTTCTGCTACAAAGAGTCTGAATATAAATTTCTCAGAAAAAAAACAGCATAGTGCTGGGCAAAAATTATTTTACCAAAATTCTTACTATAATTAAATAATGTTTTGATCATTGCACATTGTTTCATGCACAGCTTTCGCATTTCTCGATTTGTTTGAATGATCATTATCGCTTCCACAGAGGGAAACATCAGAGTATTTTCAATTATGTTTTGTTATTCAAATTTGACCGTGATATAATCCAAATTACAGTATAGAACAGAGCTCAGGCTTACCTGTAGTTCTATTTAGGTAGATTTGAGGTAATAAATAGGTTCACTGGTATATTGCCCAACCAGACAAGGTATTATGATCTGAAACCAACAATAAATCCTGCACTTGTCCTGTGTTTCTGAACCAGACAGAATTCTGGCAATTATATTAGATATTAATAGTGAATACCAACCAGGTCCAGATGGTACTAACTAAATTGAATCAAAACTTTTGTCATCTGTTTTCAACTTATTTTTTAAATTATCATCCTACTAATCCTACATTGTTTGATACACACCGCAGGTGATAATGACACTTTAGTGAAAACTATAACAAATCTGAAGCCATACCAATGGGGAATGGGGTTTGTTTCTTAATGCATATCCTTACTTGGCGGTTCATACTCCGTTGTCACAACACCTCAGGGTAACCAATCTTTCATCTGACATAACACATGCATTCAAAACCTAACCAGTTGATAATTCCAAATGTACAACTTTATATTATTCATTTATGGCTGTTTTTATAACACAACTGAGCTAACAATGGGCTTCATCAACTCAATCAACCCCCTAGTTTGAGCGATCAAAATGTGGCAGGATAGCTGGTAGATGCATTCCATCATCAACCACTTTAATTTGGTTGACAATACCCTGATGCTGTCATAAAAAGTATCATGGAATTCAAACCTATGCGAGTGTTAAAAGAATACCAGTGACAGACAGACATCTCAATCTAGACGCCAACATCTAGTGGCGTCCAAAATGGCAACATGATGATGACAAATGTTTGCAATGTTTGATTTTTGTTTTTCAACATAAAAGATGGGAAAAAAAATTTTGAGTTGACAGCCGTTCTTAGCTACTTGAACAGTTAGTATATTTGGTAGGTATTGAGCCACAAACCTGGGCTTTCAGGCAAGGCAGACAGGCAGCACATGGAATGGTACATGATATACAGAGCGGTAAGTAATCCATCAGCACTGGAATCTGACGCCAATAACTCAGCACAAGATAAATGGACTGCGTCTGATACATCGACATTATAATACTTTGGGATAATTAAATCTGAGGGGGAGGGGGATGGAGTGCTGATTAGCAAGCTACTCAAACTAAGACTCTATAGGCTCAAACCATGGACTTAAAGTGACATATCAGAAAAGTGGATATGTTACCCTAGTAAATCAAATATTGTGAGTTCATAGGACAATTAAAAATAATAATAAATCTGAAAATTGTGGAAAATAACAATTAGTTTTTTTCAATTATTTTAGCAAAGATCATAGTGGATCATAGTGGTCAGGGGGAGGCAATTAATCACTATGATCCACTATGATCCCAATTTTCAGACTTTTCAGCAGTTTTACTGCAATTAGGTTCACAGGCTGTTTTATTTCACATGTCCTAATGACTTTTCAGCATGATATCTTTAAAACCATACCTAACATGGCCTAGTAGGACACTATATACAGCTTAAGTGAGGCACTTAATTATGGGTGAGGTAACAACATTTGATTGCATGTAATGGCAATGATGCTAATATTGATTTGCAGTTCACAATCAAGGTTTTTTCCTTGATATCTCAACAATAACTATTTCATTTAGCGCTGTTTCCAGTGCTTTTTTCCAATAACATTTTTGACGTGAAAATAATGTCAAACTGATCGCGATAAACTGCTAAATCCACAGCAATTTTCAAACTCGAAATCCGATCGAAACTGATTGAGTCACCAATAAATAACCTGCTACATGGACAGCTAGTCAATGATAACACCAATGCATCTACAGAATGCAACCTCGTAACATCATTCACAATTAATTGCCAAATTACCTGAATAGGCCAGAAGCAGCTATAGCCTAAGTTGTTATGGCACGAACAATATTTGATGGCAGGATTCTGATCACTTTTTATAATACATCAATATATGTTCTGTATAATTCACCGGGTGTACCCAGTTGTAGTGGTCATATTTTGAAAATAAATGGCAATTCGTTTTCAATTCAAATGAAGAGAACATAAATCCTCAAGCTGACCTACTTGTATAGAGGACCAATCATCAGTGTGATAATAAAGAAATCTATTTATAAAATACTCAGTCACATCAACTTGAATTAGGCATTGACATAGGAAAGATTAATAATGCATCTTTGTGTGGGATTCCGGGTTATGGAGTCACCACATTAACTCTCCGCTACTGAGATCTGCGCTCACGAGCTCGGTATGATGATTCTCACTATATGACACTGACTTATTTACATAATTGTGATCTCATTTGTTTCGAGATTAAACGCTTGACTCAAGAGCATGCCTTTTAATTCTTATCAAGTTTAACATCAAACGATTCAACTTAACAATGCACGTCTTATTTCTACAAGTCATGCTCTCTAGTTAATGATGCCATGCATGCTGGATTTAATTCATTTAACTCAATTAGTTGATGGTATAGATAATCCAACCAAATGTTATACTGTGCCATTATTAAATAATAAGGCAAGTTCTATTTCCCTATAAATATCACTAACGTACAATAAATTAAAATATTATAATAATAACTCATAGAACTTTCATGTTTAAAAAAACTGACCTGTCTCCAAATGAAGTTGCAAACAAAGAGGCCCTTACATTGGTGTACCATGCTCTTATATAGCATGGTTCCAGACACCTTAGAAAAACTGCTGACGTACACCAGCAAAAAACAAGAATAAAACACATTTCTCAATTGCCGCAAAAAGAGGGTTGATCGGCCGCAAGCGTGGGTTGATCGGCCACAAGAGTTGCTAATTCTGAATTGTCTCTGTTGGCGCCGGTGTTAAGAATAGAATTTAGATTGGAATCTATTTGCATATCCCGGATTCGAGGTGATATGCACCGGCTGGTAACTGCGTGTCCTCCAGTCAAGGTTTGAGTGTACTGATGATGATGCTGGCAAAGATATTGGATGTTGTTATTGTGTCGGATGTTGGTATAGACAATTCTCCTGTTTACTGCTGTGTATACGACATCTGCACTCATTTAGTTGCAATCGTCCTCGATTGTTATGGCATGTTATCCACTCCCTGCTATTGATCCGACATCTGCATTCCCTTAGTTGCAATCGTCCTTGATTGTTCTGACATGTTATCCGCTCCCTGCTATTGATGCAACATTTGTACGGTGCTATTGACTTAGGCCCAGCCTTTGTTCAATTTAACTCTCATGCTTTAGCAGATGACATAATACAAGGAAGCATGAACATGTCTGACAAAATGACGGTATCACTTTGACTAACATTATGGAGTGTATTATTCACTTTGAGAAAGTAGATGAAGCAGCCGAGAGTGTTGTTTTGTCAGCCTCAAAGCTTGCTGAACTCAAATATGTGGCTAAAGAGTGGGTGAAAACTGGGAAAGAGCCGGAATGCTTCATTGCCAAAAATCTATTGACAATGACAACAATGGATGAATGTAGTACCTATAAATACCATCATCTTTGTATGTTCAGATTTTCTAAATCCAAGCTAGAAAGAGCCAAAGAAAGTGCCATGAAGAGAAAGGTATGCATAGAACATGCTCATGATTCAGGATTTACTCTCAAGGTATTAATTGATGACCACGGTGCTGTATGGAAGACCACCTTGTGTGGCTTTGTTTGAACCGATATGAAACTTTGTGTGACGTTGCTCTCAGTCAGAGATAGTGTTTGGGCCAAGAAGATCATTCTGTGATAAATAAGAGAGTTCTATCAAGGAGTAAAAGACTTTTACTCCTTGATGGACCTCTGACAAAGCCCTCAGCGCCACCAGAGCTTCTCCAGCTCAACAACTGCAAATGCGAAGTGAGCAATTGTCTTGGCGGAAGATGCTCCTGCAACAAAGCCAATATGAAATGCACACCCCTCTGCATGTGCAAGAGTTGTGAGAACAGTCTTGATGAGGAGGAGGAGGAGGCTGGCGGAGACGAGGATGATGAGGATGAGGAAAATGAGTGACCCAATAACAAAAGTTCTCGTTGACTGTAACAAATACTACAATTTTCACTAACTAAAAGTGATTTTGTGAAAAATGTGTGAGATGCTGCCGCTGACAATGACTGATACAACCGGGTACACCCTTATTTGTTAATTCAGCACCCTTTTTTACCCTAGAAACATTTATATTCTTGTTCTCTGTTGGCTGTATCGAACACTAAAATCTTCACTAACTTACAGCTCTTTATTTAATAATTTGGGATATGCTATCATATACTGCCACGCTGCCGCTGATGATGACCACTATAACCGGGAACACCCTCATTTTTGAATTCAGCACCCTTTTTTACCCTAGAAACATATATATTCATGTTCTCTGTTGGCTGTATCACACACTAAAATATTCGCTAACTAAAAGCGCTTTGTTGAAAATTTTGGGACATGCTGCCATATACTGCCACGCTGCCGCTGACGATGACCCCTACAACCAGGTACACCCTCACTTTTGGATTCAGCACACTTTTTTACCCTAGAAACATATTATTCTTGTTCTCTGTTGACCGTTGACTGTATCAAACACTACAATTTTAACTAACTAAATGAGAATTTGTAAAAGATGTGGCATTTGCTGCCGCGCTGCCGCTGACAATGACCAATACAACCGAGTACACCCTCATTTTTGGATTCAGCATACTTTTTTACCTTAGAAACATATATATTCTTGTTCTCTGTTGGCCGTAACAAACACTACAATCTTTACTAACTAAATGCGATTTATTGAAAATTTGTGATTTGCTGCCATATACTGCCACGCTGCCGCTGGCGATGACCGCTACAACCGGGTACACCCTCATTTTTGGATTCAGCACACCTTTTTACCCTAGAAACACTTGTTTTTTTCCTGCCATCAAAATTGTCCGTGCCATATTTTTTAGAGCACTTAGAGCTAGGCTGCTTCTGGCCTAGAATGCTAATCCCTCATATAGTGCCCTGTCTAGGTTTGTTATTAAATATATGACTCTTACTGATAAAATGGATGTCTTCAGATAAAAAACCGTTTTTAATCCCAATCATGCCACCATTTGACCTTCAATTCTAAAATACTAGCTATCACCTTCATGATAAAATACAGCGCCTTACACCAATCAACGCACCTCCATTTGTCTTACGATACGTGATACCAAGTTCCCTCAACGTACTCCTCCCTCCCCCACCTTATATCACGTTCGCAGAGCATAGCTGCAGCAATAGAGCTTAGAAGCATTGCTCATTCGAAGGATCTGAGTTTGTTACATATTTATGGTAGCTATAATCATTTTGGTATTGTCTTTATGCCATTTGTTATGTCTAATATACCTCCAATATGCTCGGACTGTGTACTGGATCTTATATTGAGGGTTAAAAATTGTGGGTCACACTCGCAAGTTTGTCTCTGTACGAAGACTGAGAAATACAGCTGCCACTTAAGGGCGCAGCTGCCATATTCGGTGCTAAGTTGCTCTCAGTTTGCAGGCAGGTTGGAACATACCTGGGTTGTTAATTGAGGCCAGTAGTCAGTAGACTGCAGAGTAGAGCCCGAGACCTTCAACGCTTGCACATTAGAGGGCAAGCGCTCTAACCAACTGAGCTACCTCCTAATAGGTGACATGAAAGCCTGTTTTACCAATTGCTTTGTACATTTACTCAAATGTAAAACGTTTTAAATTTATGCGAGGACATTCCGTGATCAAACCTCAGCATTGGTGTTGTTAGGCCAAAGTTGATTGCGCTTAGGTTTCCTCCGGTAATCATAAATAAATAAATAAAATTGCTTACTCTGCCGCAAAATAATGTTCATTCTTCTTAGTTTGACATTATTTACATTATCTATTGTGAACACTTGTCCCAAGCCTTTCCCTTCATATGATTCATCATATCTCTCTGCTTTCAATTTATGATTGGGCATTATTAGTGCTCTCAGTGTTAGATCCGGTAGGTAGCGTTGCTCTGCTCAAATGTCTTACATGTACGACCCCTACTTGTCACCAAATAAATCATGAATTAAACTTGCTACCCACCAGATCCAGTTCTAAGTTCCAATTGCTTGTCATCACCCTCAAAACTGTTCACAATCATCATCATACATATCTTTACTACTAAGTATGCTTGCACAGCTGAATCATTAAAGCCTATTGCAGTGATAAATGGAGTGTGGGTGTTTGAAGACACTAACAATTTGATTTATGACAGGTCAGTCCTATACTGATATTTACATTAAGCTGATGCAAATACGGGGACTAGTTTCAAGATGGTTATATCAGAAGAAGAATATTTATGCTATAACTGATACCAGAGATTTCAGACACCCCACCGTAGTGTTATGAGGCCCAATGTGCAACATTCTTACCTCATCATTCCACAAATTATAATTATCACAGTGTAACTAGTAAAGCCCATGCTCAATTAGATCTTTGAAGGGAGAAAACCAGATGCAAACTCTTCACCAGCCTCAATTTGTTTAATAAAGAGGCTCCCAATCGATTTGACACCAACTGTCCCAAGAGTTTCCAGATTTAATAAATATGCTTTCCTTTTCAAGCTGGCTTCGACTCAGTGATAATATTCCAGCACTAGCTATTACAAATCTCCTTTGTCCTCAATCGTCATCCATTTTTACTTATGTTCATTGCGATTATCATGATATCAGTGCATTAAATTCTTTTTTTAACCATGTGTCTCTCAGCTTGTGCATATAACATTAAACACATGAACAAGCAGCATTTCCTATAAATGAGAACCAATTGAGAACCAATGGAGCAACTGAATCATGCAGTTTGACAAAGTCAATCATCACCCCCATTGCAGCTGTTTTGCAGGGATCATACTATCATCTAAAGTTATGAGTCTGTGTTAATATTAGCTTGTTATATGCTCCATGGTTTGCATCGAAAAAAAGCAGAGAGTTTTTTGATCTGTTTATGCAAGGAGAATCAATTCTTACACTTAATTTTTTTTTTAAATTTATTGATCAACAAATAAATCATGCATATTAGTTGTGATAAGAGCATCGATGACCTTGTAAAATGAACATGCTATTTAGGGATTTTAGATCGAACAATGTCCCAGGATGAATAAGCACGTAAATCTATTTGAGGCTTACCCGCCATCGCAATTGAAAATGTGATCATAGAGGATCTTTTGAGGAACATGTAATCAGCCAACTTACTACACGCCAGAATGCATGGTTTAAATAAAAAGTCTCCATTTGTGTCTTAAAAAAGTGTGTTGAAAATTACACCTATACCGTCTTAGTAGTATTTCATCAGTAGCATCTTGGTAAACGTTCTGATATTGTGGCTTCCTAGAATTTGACCCATCAATGGCAAAAAGTAATTCTATTCTGCTCCAGCTGTTTTAGAAGCAGCAGTGTCTCTGATTTTAACACCAATACAGTTTTATTTTTTACCGCAATCACAGATATTTGTCTTATAGTATCTGAATTTTGATTGAAAATTGTGTCTCCTTCGACATCCGTATTGATTCAGGTGCAATAATAGTGAAAATGAGCAACTGGGTTGACACATAATCTAAAGGCATCGATTTAGCTTTCTACCAGTGATGTAAATTACACCTATTTGTGGCTTATAGTGCTTAAGATGATCTAAAGAAGCAGAAAACAGAGAACTATGGATGACCAAACGATAGCAACAAGGTACAACTGTTGTCTGTCCTTTATTATAATTTTTGGATACAAATTGTAGATTGACCCATATCATCTGTAAACTCAAACTGTGAGGTTAACTTTATCTGCAATTGCAATTAATAGCATAATAGAAGAACGATATATACGATATAGATGCAGGAGTGTGACAGCTGAACTAATATAGTGTAATCAACCATCAGTAATAATTTCTGAGAGAGAGGAATAAATTCCAGTGTTCGTAGGCTGTGACCCAAATTCAGAAATATCAGTGCGCTAGCAAGCCCCATGCAACTGACTGAAACTGTGAAAGCTTTCATCTCTGAGCCAAAAGGAATATGACAGTTGACAATTAAGAATATTATGATATAAGAAAGTTTAAAGACTGACTTTACTTGAAAATAGGAAGACAACTTATAATTGTCGCCCTTAAAAATCACTTTTTCGAGGAAAAGCTTGCATTCTGCTCTTTTTTAATTAATAAATTAATTAAAATTTAATTACCTAGATTCACTGATTTAATAGATTTTAATGAGTATATATACACGCACTCGCGCACGCACGCACGCACGCACGCACGCACGCACGCACGCACGCACGCACGCACGCACGCACGCACGCACGCACGCAAGCAGTGTTATGGTTACAGATTATATTATAATTCTTATCGACCTCTTTTATAATTATTCAAGCGACAAGAGGGTATCTGTATTCAACAATATCAATACACTGATCCGACAAAGATTAGATGCGATTCATGAGCGATATCAATTAATCTCCTGACAAACTTTAAAACAGCACAGAGATTAATCTACTCCACTGAAATTGATAAACTAGACACACATAGAATTAGAATTCAAATTATCTCGCGTCTTAATTTGCCTTTATTGCAGCTTTGATACCCATGCTGCTGTAATTTCTGCCTTATCAGGACTGTCAAAATGATTGCTCAATATTTTACCACAATGTCTCTTTGAATGACTTATTCAATATCTCAGCTCTGATGATACAGAAGGCATCAACGGTCAGCAGTCCGGATGATATTGTTCTCAAGGTTGTCTAACAAGGATAATCTCTGACTGGCGATTTCGGTAAACCACTCGGGTTGACGTCTAAATTACCACTCTACTAAACGAAGTTCCTGATACTACTGTACCTCTGAAAATCTAAATGCTTAGGTATTGGATAATGGTCCGAATGAGTCTGTACTTCTTGACTTCTTGACAGTCTAAATGCTTCTCTTCTGTTTGATGATCCAAAATGATACTGTACTGGATGCGGTGAACACTCGAAAGGCCACTACCAATAAGCCACTGGTCATAAAGCCACTGGCCAAAAAGCCACTGGCCAAAAAACCATTGGCCAAAATATGGATTCCCATTTTAGTGAAAATAGAAAAGGTCCAACCCAACCAAAAATAATCAAAAAAGCTACGCCGTTGTTTCCGCTCAGTACGGCCTTACTTTGATCTAAAAGTGCTGACTGTTTGCTTGTGATGACTTTAATTTGTCCATCAAGATGCATTATGATGCATTTATTGGGGGTTAAGTCACAAAAAAAGTGTGTGAGAAGATGTCTGGGTGAAGTCATTTAAAATAATTATTTGCAAAGGGTGGGTGGGATCTTTTCTAAGTTTACTAAAATGAGAATCAGTGAGTAGAAATGAAAAATCATTGATAAATGGCATATCAAGAACTAGAATTTTCTTTTACGGGCCCAAAAACATGTACAATGGAAAGTTTATGTCAGACTTCTATCATGTCACAATTGAACAAGTGACTTTTTGGGCAATGGCTTTTTGGTCAGTGGCCTTATGACCGATGGCTTTTTGGCCAGTGGCTTTATGGCCAGTGGCCTTTTGGCCAGTGGCCTTATGACCAGTGGCCTTTTGGCCAGTGGCTTTTTGGCAGTGGCCTTTTGACACAAAATCACTGGATGCTGGTCCTGATGCTACTGTGTTTCTTGACAGTCTAAATGCTTCTGACTCAGGCTCTAGTTGCTGCATATACTCATTGATGCGCAAATGGTGTTTACATGACACAGTTTTGGCTTTTCACTTTGATGATATCAGTGTTGTATTAATGTCATTGAAGTTGGTGATAGTGTGATGATAGTAGTTGCGTGATGTACAGGAACCAGTAGTGATCAGAGACAGTATTTGGTATGATACTACTTCAATCTTCTCACCATTATCATATTGTCAATCGCTCTGGAGTTCAAGTCATTGTAAATTGAAAAAGGCGGGGACGCAGTAATAAGCTGACGTTCACAAAAGAAAATTCCGTAAACCAGGACTAATTTATAAAATAGAATATAATAAAATGCTCCACACCTCAAAATTTTGAGATATAATACAAAACCACAATTATTTATAGTAAAATTGGATGACAGAAACTTTTTAAATGAATGACAGATAATTCTACATGCAGGCAGGAAAACATTTTCACATAAACATAAGCACTTGATAGACTTTAAAAATGTTACATCTCCTCTTGTTCAAAATGAGGTCAATTTCTTGGGTAGGATGCTGTCAACTTACTGTCAATTGTGATGGAGCTTTAATACAAATGGCAAGATTTATAAAATAGGATTTGAATTTCTGGCCTGACAATGATAGTGGCATAGGATGATATTCATGCTTTTGATAGGAATTGTGTTTACTGAAAAATTGTTATCCTAACAATTTCTGTTGGGTGGAAGTCTTTCTACATCATTTTATACTGAATGATGTGGGCCTTTTACACAGGATAGTGAAGGCCCGATGCGAAGAATATCATGTGGCTGACAAACCACCAGTAGGCCTCTTTCCAGACCTACCTGCCTCATCTTTGTCTAGAATACAGAGTGATGGATTGTTCACATGTTTATAGAATCCTGGCAAGAGTGTCCGAATCACTTTTGGAGTGCCCAGTTATAGGGACACCCACGAAAGTACTTGGTGAGATGACTAAACATTAGCAAATTACAGAGGTTTTTTAGCTAAAAAATCATTACAGAATAAGTCAGAAATTAGTCAATAGTATTAACATGACATAACCATTCTTCGAAAGAGATGAATGTGGTGGGTATCAACTGTATCTGTTTTGCAGATAGAAAAGCATAGACCAATATGCCAAAGTAACAAATACTAGCAGAGATCCGTTCAATATCCACACCTAGCCTTGTTCGCGCGGCCACGGGTTTTGGTTTTTTTGGTTTGGTTGGTGGCCTTGTATTTCTCGGTAAAGTATTGGGAGTTGTCTTCTGCTGTTTTGGCTCTAATCTTTTTCTGTTCCATAGGCAAATGATTTTTTGTTAAATAGGATCTATGAAAAATTAAGTCGGATATTCAACCCTCTAGGACCGAAAGCCCAAGCATAAAAGGCACCCTACTGTAGAAATTAATCATCTTGTTTGGTCTGTTTGTAGTCATCAGTTCTTGCTGTGGAAGTAGGTAACTCCATACAAAGAGAGTTTAGTTAACTTATTGAAATTTGTCCACCTCTATTTTACATTTAGGAGTGTTGTCACTTGAAATGGCTTTTTCAATTTTTATGCTTTTTTGACATTGAATCAATTTTATTTTTACAATGATAAACAAAGAAAGACAGTGATATACAAAAACAACCGATCTTTTACTGACCAAAATATATTCAGTCAAGGGTTCTCGCTGTAGTGAAATAGAGCTCCCCCAAAGATAACACCAAAAAAACACCAAAAGGGCCCCATAAGGAGCATGACCTGGCCTGTGTGGGTTGATGGGGTTGTTTTAGGTGGGAAGTGGGTCAATATTTGCCATTGGAATTTGTAGTTGGTTGGCGTAGATCGGTAGGCGTGGGCGATCAAAACCACCCTAAGACCTTCAAATGAACTTTCTGATACAAAAAACTGATCTGAATACAAAACAACATCTATCTCAATGAATCACACGATACAAAGTTCATCACACAAACTTGATGCAAACACGACATTCATCCAAGGGACAAATTATAAAACCATGGTTATTGCTCAGTGCAGAGCTATGAGAACTGAGGATCTCATTAATATACCAGATTGTTTGACAAATAGATAGCAGTTAGCAAGTGTCTGGATGAAGTAGAGGCATAGATCAAGGCTGAAGCAGTGTACAATATTCATCCTCACAAATGTAGCCAAACTTGTCAGCGCATGAATGGTCATTGAATCCAAATGTACCCTTCCACACATAAAAGTTCACACAATAACCATCTTGGTTCAACTCGGCCATCCACCTGCGGTAATTTAGGAGGAAAGCTGATTACAGTTAAGATGGTACGTCCACAGTAAACAATGTATCAGGGTAATTTTAAATAAGATTTGTTTTGGTTCATAAAGGAAGCTAAATCATAGAACAGTTTTCAAATCTTTCAACCCCTCAAGGCAGCACTCAGTGCCTCTGTCATAAGTGTCACACATTAGCTTTTACAGTATAGGGTTATCATAGGACTGACCTGTCATAATTCAAAATGATAGAGTCTTCCCACACCCACACTCCATTTATCTCTCGCAAGCCTATGTTCAAACTCAGCCATTCTGAAAAAGAAAACACCTGTTCCTATGGTTTACAGGTAAGGATACACAACACAGGATAGAAACACCTGCAATTTCCTTGCCACACTTTTTCGCCACATATGTTCTACACCCTATATGCCAATATAAAGCAAAAGTATCTATCAAACTAGGCTAGAGGAAGTCCATCTAAGCTAAAGTGTAATAATCAAAGTCAAAGTAGTGTGTTTATACTTTATATGCTTATCTTTTGTGTGTGAAACACAAAATCAATGAAGCCTTGTTCAGCCGTCCTCATTTAATTTACAGGTGAATTTTTTTTATTAGACAACAGTGTTGATTGAATATCCTGTACTGGGACGAACTCATTAATATTATGAGAATAAATATAATTTCACCTGTCTCTCCATAATAGTAGCGTTTGATTATGAAATTTTCTTCATCAGCTGTCTCAAATACAGCCAGTTTGAAACCATAGGATCTACATTGCGCAGACGCTTGAAACCAGTCAACGGTAGCAAATGAATTTCGAATATAACAAGTATCTTCTTTGGTGTTGTGAACATAAAGGAATGGCAAAGTAGGTAAGCGCCCTGCAAAAGAGATGCGAACAGAGTTACAAACTGTACTGACTGCGCATCCTTTGACCAGGTACACAACATTAAAGCTCTGACAAAAAAGCTCATATCACAGGCCTATGACACCTTGTGAGAGTCCTTGATATTGATTTTCTTTTTCTGTATACGGTTGTGGCACAGATAATTTGACAGACCTATGCTTTAGCCATGGAACCAATAGTAAA
Organism: Membranipora membranacea; assembly: GCA_914767715.1. Lineage (NCBI taxonomy): Eukaryota > Metazoa > Bryozoa > Gymnolaemata > Cheilostomatida > Membraniporidae > Membranipora > Membranipora membranacea. The sequence continues at coordinate 5,625,087 of OU612070.1, read as the reverse complement.
GCTCTGATGATTTTGAAGTAATCTAATCAGTGTGAGTATGCAATAAAGATTAAGTTATGTTTAAAGAAACTCCCACTACAAAACTACCACTACCAAAGTAGTTTTAGGTATCTCTCTTGTTTTTACTTTGAGTTTTAAGCTAGCGAATCATTTCATAATCGTTATTTGCATTAAAATTCAAACACCAACCTATGACTTCATATACTTTGCAGTCCGCTTCTCCCTCACCACTCCCTGCAGGCAGATCAGAGAGAATGCAGGCCATAAGCATTTTGCAGTATGATACAGCCACACAGGTGAAGTCTCTCTCAGTTTCACACAGAACGCAACATCTTGAAAGACTCTTTACGCTGAAGATGGTTTTAGGCAATGTAATTAGCTGGTTGTAATTAGGTTTACCCAAGTAGGGGACTCCATAAACTCCTGCTAAACCAACTAAACAGAGAAGCCAATAGCCATAAGACATCTGCAACAGAAAAAAATAAATCATCATGTTATAGATCATGAGGCTGTGAATAATAAGAAGTGCTGTATGTATGCATGTAGGAATGGCAACATGGATGAACGTTTAAAGAAGCAACATTCAGTGGAAAGCCACACTCATTTCTGTTGAAATTTCCTCAATCTTCGGGCATCTCTTCTGCTTAGCATTGTTTAAAATAAAGAAGTTAAAATAATCACCATTTATAATATATGAAGTTCTCCTACTTTTCTGTAGAATGTCTCCGTTTTGGATCCAGTTTATCGTTACGATAACACCACCAATTTTATAGGATTTACTACCCGAGCCCCATATCTACCTTTGAGCAGGCATATCTGACATGGGTGGGTGTCCAGTGATTGAGAAAATGCTGCTCAATAGAGCACCAATGTGTTTTGCACTTAAAGTTAATTAAATTTCTTGAAATATCTTGTCACCATATTAAATCGGTTGTTCAATTTCAGGTTTTAATTAAATATTAGTACGTTGGCGTCTCATCTCTGCAGCTGCTGTAATTGGGTTTGGAAAGTATTGATCTTGTCTCCAGTAGACAAGTTTCATGAATCGATCTGGGACCAAACGAGGATGAAATCTTATATAAAGTGTCTTTTGACATGCCCTTGAAATGTGGAGGACCGAAATTATTTTAATATCTATTGCATTCAGGCTACCAAAAGGAAATGACAGCCATTTTAATTTGCACTCATAACGACACAACCAATTGGACATTCATCATGAATTCAATCGAAAACGTGAGTGTATGTCATCCACACCCCTGAAGATTTGTGGCATTTATGATTGCGGCATTACTAATTTATTATTTTAAGTTCTTGGAGAGATGAAGAGTGAAATGACTTTGATGAATGCCATGATGTCCATTGCTTTGCTTTGACTAAGTCTAAATATATTAAAATGTTTTACAGAGTTCCAATCATTCCTCATAATCCAATGTTAAGCTGTTTGAGCGACTTATTGAGTTCCTTCTTATAAGGAATCCCTAAGAAGCACCTTTCTATTGCAGGTTTATTAAGGTCGAATCTACTATAAATTCTTGTAAAACAACCATCTTGAAACTAGCCAAAGTATTTACATCAACTTAATGTAAACATCAATATAAAAGCAGTAAAAGCATAGAAGATATGGATAACCTTTCCGTTTGTAGTCATCTGTTCTTGCCAAGGAAGTGGGTTACTCCATACAAAACGTGTCTTTACTTATTCAAATTTGTCAAGCTCTACTTTAAATTTAGGATTGTTGTCACTTGAGATGTTGGTTCAATTTGTATGCCTGTTTGGCATTAAATCAATTTTATTTTTACAAGTACAAACCAATTTAACCATTAATTTACAAAAACAACCAATCTATTACATACCAAAATATACTCAGTCGAGGTTTCTTGCTGTAGTGAAATAGAGCACTCCCAAAAGAGGCCCCATAAGAAGCATGACCTGGCCTGTTTGGGTTGATGGGGTTTTTGTAAGTGGGAAGTTTGTTAATATTTGCCGTTGGAAGTTGTAGTTGGTTGGAGTAGATTGGTAGAAGTGGGAAATCAAAACAACGGCTGAGACCTTCATAGGATATTTCTGATACAAAAAACTGATATGGCTTAAAAACAATATCAACTAATCACACACAACAAAGTTCATCACACAAACTTGATGCAAAAACAACATTCATCCAAGGGACAAAATATAAAACCATAGTTATCGCTCAGTGCAGAGCTATGAGAACTGAGGATCTCATTAATATACCAGATTGTCTGACAAATAGAGAGCGGTTAGCAAATGTCTTGATCAGGTGAGGCATGGATTAAGGCTGAAGCAGTGTGCAATATTCATCTTCACAAATGTAGCCAAACTTGTCGACGCATGAATGGTCATTGAATCCAAATGTACCATTCGCTGGTGGTGGTGGCCACGCATAAAAGTTCCCACAATAACCATCTAAGTTTGGCACGGCCATCCACCTGTAATTTAAGGGATACACTGATTACCGTTTAGTTGGTACATCAAAAGTAAATAATGTATCAGGGTATATTTAAATAACATTTGTTTTGGTTCATAAAGGAAGCTTAGTAATAGAACAGTTTTTTAACAATTTCAAACCCACGAGGCAGCACTCAGTGCCTTTGTCTAAAGTGTCACACATTAGCTTTAGATGAAAATTTTACAATATTGGGTTACCATTAGACTGACCTATCATAAGTCAAATTGATAGAGTCTTCCCACATCCACACTCCATTTACCTCTCGCAAGCCTATGTTCAAACTCAGCCATTCTGATAAAGAAATCTTCTGTTCTGATGGTTTACAGGTAAGGAAACACAACAAGGGATGGAATCGCATGCAATTTACCTACCACACTTTTTTGCCACATCTACTTTATATGCCAATATATAGCGAAATAATCTATCAAACTAGGCCAGAGGAAGTGCACCCAGCTAAAGTGTAATAATAAAAGCCAACAGAGTGCATTTATACTTTATATGATTTTCTTTTGTGTGTGTGAACCACAAAATCAATAAAGCCTTGTTCAGCCATCCTCGTTCAATTGACAGTTAAATTTTTTTCGTTAGACAACAGTGTTGATTAAATGTCCTGTACTGGGACACACCCATCAAAATTATAAAAAATAAATATGGTTTCACCTGTCTCTCCATGATAGTAGCGATTGATTATGAAATCTGCTTCACTAGCTGTCTCAAATACAGCCAGTTTGAAACCGTAGGATCTACATTGCTCAGACGCTTGAAACCAGTCTATGGCAGCAAATGAATTTCGAATATAACAAATATCTTCATTGGTGTTGTGAATATAAGGGAATGGCAAAGTAGGTAAGCGCCCTGCAAAAGAGATGCGAACAAAGTTACGCCTGTATAGACTGCACATGCTTTGATCAGGTGCACAACAGTAAAGCTCTGACAAAAGAGCTCATATCACTGGCCTATGACACCTTGTGAGAGTCCTTGATAATAATTAATTTTTCTGGATGAGTCTTATGACTGTATACTGTTGTGACACAGAGCATTTGACAGACCCATGCTCTAGCCATGGCTCCATGGAACCAATAGTAAAAATCTGATAATTTTGCAGTAATCTAATTGGTGTGAGGATACAATAAAGATTAAATTATGCTTGAAGAAGCTCCCACTACCAAACTACCACTACCAAATTAGTTTTAGGTATTTCTCTTGTTTTTACTTTATGTTAAGCTAACGAATCATTTCATAATCATTATTTGTATTAAAATTCAGACACCGACCTATGACCTCATATACTTTGCAGTCCGCTCCTCCCTCACCACTCCTTGCAGGCAGATCAGAGAGAATGCAGGCCATAAGCATTTTGCAGTATGACACAGCCACACAGGTGAAGTCTCTCTCAGTTTCACACAGAATGCAACATCTTGAAACACTCTTGACGCTGAAGATGGTTTTAGGCAATGTAATGAGCTGGTTGTAATTTGGTTTACCCAAATAGGGGATTCCATAAACTCCTGCTATACCAACTAAACACAGAACCCAATAGCCATAAGACATCTGCAACAGAAAAATATAAATCATCATAATATAGATCATGAGGCTGTGAATAATAAGAAGTGCTGTATGTATGCATGTATGAATGGCAACGAGGCAACATTCAGTGGAAAGCCAGACTCATTTCTGTTGAACTTTCCTCAATCTTTGGGCATCTCTTCTGCTTAGAATTGTTTAAAATTAAGAAGTTATCATAATCACCATAATATAAGAAGTTCTCCTACTATTGCTTCTCCTGTGGAATGTCTCCGTTTTGGATCCAGTTTATCCTTACGATAACACCACCAATTTTATAAGATTTACTACCCGAGCCACATATCTACCTTTGAGCAGGCATATCTGACATGGGATGGTGTCCAGTGATTAGGAAAATGCTGCTCAATAGAACACCAATGTGTTTTGCAGTTAGAGTTAATTAAATTTCTTGAAATATCTTGTCACCATATTAAATTGGTTGTTCAATTTCAGATTTTAATCAAATATTAGTGCGTTGGCATCTCATCTCCACAGCTGCTGTAATTGGGTTTGGAAAGTATTGATCTTGTCTCCAGTAGACAAGTTCCATGAATAGATACTGATCTAAATGAGGATGAAATCCTATATTAAGTGTGTCATTTGACATACCTTTGAAATGTGGAGGACCAAAATTGTTTTTATATCTAATAAATTCCGATTGCCAAAAGGTTTCTGCTCTGTGTTTGAACAGACAGACGGGTTGGTCTGGGGAACTGTCTGATACCTGACAACGTTAAAGTAGACCATTAGACTATTGTTCGCCCAGGGTATTACGCTTATCATTTGCCCAAAAATGCCAATTAAAATAATTCCTGCCTACCTGCCTGCTTCTTCTCAGGAGCATTTTGGTTTAAAGAATTGTTGAAAAAAGGTGCCATAGTCAAAGTTGACAGTAATCATAGCTGTCAAGTTCGGTAAGGTAGCCAAAAGGAGCGGATATCTACAGCATTCATGAACTGAAAAGACAGAGTAGACAAGATTGGTTGAGTTTGGAATGAACAATGACCTGCTGAGTTATGAATACCCTGTTGAATATTATGAAAATTTTCTTTCCTTTATTTCAGCGCGATTAACCTGGTAACTGAGATGGATTTTGAAGAAAATGGCAATAAACAAACTTCATGAACTTCAAAAAGTTATTTATTTCAGAGAATTCATTATCAATTTCTCTGAATACTTGAAAACATAAATAAAAATGTGTCGTGTTTGCATAATAGGCATTTGAATTAAAATTAATCTCATTCTACAAACAGAAATTGGATATAAAAAGAATGGCGTTGAGGTTATGTCAACTACTAATGGGAATAACACTACCATATACCTCTCAAAAGCTGACAATACTTGATTCGATGTGCCAGGTTGGCAACTCAAATGACACTGTTGTTTATAAAAATGGTATGATGGTCTGAGTTTAAATCTAGAGATAGACAGTAACAGGCATGGAAATTTGTACAATGATGTCACATAGAAGAGCATGGACGAGCAAACTCAAATGATTGACAGCGACCGGAACCGAAAATATGTTGAAGGTTGTTTATTGCCAATTCTCAAAAACCCATATTAATATTGAAATGGCCGGCACTTTTTTGGGCGGTACGGGTCGATTTTATATATTACATTGGTATTAATGTGTGAGTGCAGTGGATATTTGTCGAGTGTGATCGAGTGTGCCCTATATTACCTGAGGGACTGACATGAACAGACAGCAGAAAAAGACTGAGAACAAATAGGGAGTATTTCTATGTTAAGATTGTTAGCAACGGGAAAGACTTTCTTGTCGACTGCACAACTCTGGCATACTGAAGTAGGAATTCAATAAATAAGGAATAATCTGTAAAATCATAATGTTTAATCTTGTCTATTTTGCATTATGTGATGTGTTATACATCAGCAACCAAATGATTTTGCAAACAAGAACAAGCCAGCTAGCTGTATCTTCAAACCATCTAGTCAATTAATCTGCCGATACCGCCCATAATTGGAGTTATTTTTGCCATATTTCTGTGCAAATTTGCTTTGTTATAAATATTTTGTGCACTGTTAAGCTGCTTCTACACTGGGCGATATCACGAGGCCGATATTACTGAAAAATCAGTTAGGCTAAGTATCAGTCAAAAATACCTGTTTGCACATGCCCGAGTGCGAAAACACCGTTGACCGATATAACTGGGATTTCCAAGCCCTTTGCTTACAAAACTTCTTGTTTACAAACGAACATGGAAAACTTAAATTACGATCATCAGTGTGTGCTTTTTCATGCAAACATTCTAGTAGTAGTAGTTGCTGCAAGAGGCAGCAGGAGAAATAGGACAGAGAGAAGTGTGTGGGTTTTCAGCCTACTAAGGCAGAGACAGGAGAGAGGAGTATGGAACTCTGTCATCCCTGATTTGGTGCAGGGGACAGGAAGAACAATTGATGCAACATTTTCTAATTTCTTCAGGATAGATGAAAGGTGTTTTGAAGACATTCTCAGTAAATGTGGCCCAGCAATCACCAGACAAGATACACACCTAAGACCAGCTGGATGCACTTTTACAGATCCATGTCTTCTCCTAGCTGTATTATTCCTCTAACTTGTGAGGTCATATTTACTTGCTTGAAAGAGGAATACCTTAACACACCCAACACCATGGTGCAGTGGAGATCTATCATTGAACAGTTGAATGACCGCTGGCAGTTCCCAAACTGTATTGGCTCACTAGATGGCAAACATTTTGTCATGGTTAAACCATGGCATGCAGGAAGCTACTACTACAACTACAAATGAAGTGAGAGTATCGTCCTTCTGGCATTATGTGATGCAGATTACAGGTAGGCCATAATGTGTTGATTGTAGTAGGCCTAAGACTGGTTGTTATTAAGTGTCCAAAACCAAATAATCAGTTGAGAGCTGAGGTTGTGAGCACTTGTTTCCTCGAGAGTAATGAACTATAAGTAGTGCACATCAGTATATAATACCTCATCATTTATTTATAAAAGACACAGTCATGTATATTGAAACCTAGTACTTGTATCAATCGCACGTAGCAGGATTCGGGTACTGCTGTTCCCAAAAAAGAATTCGAAGGCAACAAACAACGACTGATCATGTGTGATGTAGTATACAAGGAGATACACAGTAATGATACCAGCAATTGTTTGTTTGTCAGCAGTATACTTATTGCCAAACAGTGATGGGAAGGCTCCTCTACCGAGCATTTTTGTGTTTACTATTTCACTTGTATGTTATCTACTGCAAATTGACCTATGTAAGTGTTGGTGCGAATGGTAGAGTGTCTGACGCCTGATCACTATCATGTGCTCTCGAGACAGGAACTATAAATGTGCCTCCGCCTGCTCAGCTGTCAGGTTCTGATAAAGCGCTGCCCCATGTCATCTTGGGTACCGAAGCATTCCTTCTCAAGGAATACTCCATGCGACCATACCCACGCCGAGAGCTGAATCATTATCAGAATGTACGTTTGCTATTTCACTTGTATGTTATCTACTGCAAATTGACCTATGTAAGTGATGGTGCAAATGGTAGAGTGTCTGACGTCAGAGTGTTTGCAGCCTCATCACTATCACCTGCCCTCGAGACAGGAACTCTAAATGTGCCTCCGCCTGCTCAGCTGTCAGGTTCCGATAAGGCGCAGCCCCATGTCATCCTGGGTAACGAAGCATTCCTTCTCAAGGAATACTCAATGCGACCATACCCACGCCGAGAGCTGAATAATAATCAGAAGGTACGTTGACCATTTTTATGCCAGTAACAACTAAATTTTCAAATGTAGTGCTATATTTTCAATGAATTCTGTTGGTGTTAGTGTTATTGTATCTTAAACTAGGGGTGTTAGGATAACCAGTACAACTAAACTCAATACAATCTATGGAGCAGGCCCACCACAAATCGCTGTTACAAATGTCTGACTTGCGCAAGCATGATCTTCTCAGTACAGAGCTAACCGAAGATTCTCCTCCCTACTAGTCGACAGCCTTTTGGGTGACTTTACAAATAATATAATCCTCATATGAGTAATATGAGTAATGAGTATACATGTTGCACAGTAAACAGTCATAAGTAGAGTCCCTTTCCCAATCTTGCCTTTTTCTTTTGCTTTTTCGGTTTTATTTTCTGTGTACGAATTATGATAGTAGTCTGCACTATCTGCTTGCCGCGGCGTGACTGACTGGTTCTTGGCAGTTTTTGTACTCCAACTACATGTAAAAATGGGAGTTGCCTTAAATTTATGTGTGTTGGGCAACTCCAAAGCACTATATTATGGCTATTACAATTTGGGTAATATTCAATATTATAACAGTGGTAATAACAGTAATATTTACTTTCAGATCTTCAATTACCGTTTATCGAGAGCAAGACGCCTTATTGAGAATGTGTTTGGTATCATGGCGGCGACATGGGAGATATATGGTAGCAAGAAAGCCCTCCAGCCTGAGAAAGTTGAAAAATTCACATTAGCAACGTGTGTTCTTGACAACTACTTGATTGCGAACAGAAAGATCTGCCCAACAGGAACAATTCAACATAATGAAGAGAACCCACCCTTGGCGTGTGGGATGGGCATGATAGCTGTTGTCCCATGTCTACACAGACGGGACGCTAAATCAGTACGCGATGGCTTTTGCCATTATGTCAACAATGGGGAAGCTGTGCGTTGGCAAGAAGACATGATCTGATTGTAGCTTGTTTTATTCCAGGGGTTGTCCACACTTTCTGCATAAGAACATAACTAACTATTCCCCACTCTCCCTGCTTAGACCAGACGTCCTACTTAGACTATGTGTCTCTCACCACCTGCCAATGAGGATGTAGGATACCATCAATAATTAATTTGTCATTTTTGTGTTGTCAACACGTATACCTTGCTTTTCTTAATTTTGATTACAAAAAAATTTATCTTTGTTAAAAGTTGGCAAGTGAATAATTGTCTTCTATGATTAGCACACAAATTTAAATAATGTATGCTAGTTATTGTATCATAACTAGTGACGAGTATTATCAACTGAGAAGAGGAGCCTGTTCTGGCTAGAACTTTTTTGCGATTGTCGTTGTAAATATACATGTTGTGCATAAATAATATACAGCTAGGCTACCTAGCGAATTTTTTGTTCTATTTTACAATGCTCTACCCTTATGTGTACATGTATTGGTTCGTTCGTCTCTTTTGTTCGTTTTTATTTCAATGATAATAAAAGTCTTGTGTATCGAAAGATAAAAAAAGAATGAAAATGAATGACTTTAGTGAACATAACATGCCATCCTATATAGAACTTATATCAAATTGGTGTCTTAATAACACTTTAACATTTAGGTTGCTGAAAATAATATCAGAGCAAACGCTTAGTATTTAATAACCAATGTCCATATCATTGTAAATAGGGGGCAGGAACCTTGAAGTAGCAGCTGGCGGTGGCGGCTGATAAGACTGTGATGGTGCCATGAAGGGAGGGATGTTAGGTTGCTGAGCAGGACAAAATTGAGCTTGAAATAACACTTCCTCAATTTCAGTTTAAATAATGCCCTGTTTCGGGGGTCTTTGATTTGACGCAGATTTTCAGCAATATGCATCGCAAAAATGTGGCAGTCATCCTGCTCAGCTGGTTGTGATGGATTCTTCTGTTGAATCATGTTTTCACCTAGCAGTTTAAGTTGCTCGCAGGCTTGCTCTAGGATACTAGAGTAAACATCCTCACTTGATTTTCTTTTCCCTGGTCTGGATGTTGCTGAGACCGAAACCAGGTGGGGTGTGGTAGTGGTGTGTGGTGTGGTATAGTGTGGATCGGTGGAAACTTCAAATAGCAAGTCATCGTTCAGTGCTGGACTGGCCTCTTCCTATGAAACACAATGGTGATTTAACTTAGTCATATACATTTAGTATCATGATTAATTTTTGGAAGAAATAAGCTCAATTAAGTTAGGACAGACACTGTGTATGCACACACTGAACCTGCCCTGGCTAGTCTTGATTGATTAATGGAGAAATTACAGCTTTTGCTTACTCTTTTAAATGCAGAAGGGTAATGTGTCTATAGGTACTGCATATGTTGCAGCTTTGTAGGCATTTTTGTTCTTGTGAAGTTGAGATGAGAAGAATAGCAGGCCTACTGCAAAAGTACATTAGGTGTATTCCTACCTCAGCTGACTGATCATTAGTTTCATCTGATAGAGGTGATCGATGAATTGAGTCAGCTTGGGAGGCAACCTCAACATGATCCCTAAGGAACATACTAGCATCATAATATGCCAGCAATTTTACATTCTTCGAATCTGCCCCAGATCTTGCCTCTGCTTCGATCTTCTTTTTGCTTTTACATACTGTGTCCTGATCAAACTATATTTAGTATTAGCCTGTTTACCTGGCAGACAATAATAACATCGGACATAACTGCAAGGACTAACAGTTACTTCTTGATAACGGTAACACAAAAACAGTCACTGAAGAAATATTATTATTTTTATTGTTTTATTATTTCATTGTTCATACCAAGGGGACTACTCTTTGTTCATACTGTACAGGCCTTTTTATCATTCAACAACAGGGATATGGACTTGACCTAGGCACTGGCCAGTCGGCATCAGCAGCTATCAACTAAAATTCTAAAAAAGTATTTTGTTAAAAAGTATTTGCATCATGGTTCTCCAAGGACTGGGGGTAAAAGTTTCTCATTCTCTAACCTGTCATCTTGAAAATAGCTCCCATTCAGCATGCTTCTCCAGCCTTTTGGAATAGTAGTTAGGATGTGCACTGTTATAAATTTCAGGCCTACCCTGCAGCTCCTCAGCCCCTTCAGTCAGTCTTGATTGCAAAAGTGGAAAACCCAAAAGTTCATGTGATAAAGAGAAGTTTCTTTAGTTGAGTAGCTAGATTGAAAGATTCTCATTGGCCAGTAACAATCCGATTATCGTCTGCAACCGGCATTGTCCGAGCCATTTCAGCCCTCGGCACACTCGCCCAATGTGTTCACACTGACATATTTTGCACGAGAAGACAACTCGGTACGATTATCGCCTAGTGTAAAAGCATCTTAACATTTATTGCAGTTTGCACATACACCTCAACACGGCTTAATTCATGCTATTTTTCTTGAAGTTTCACATCTAGCGCGCTTTTAGGTGCACCTCAAAATCAAACCATTGGTTGGACAGTGAGAGTGATTCTAGCCGAACTGTGGCGAAGTTAGGTTCTTATCAGGATGACAAGATATGAGGCAGTCCACTTACCATGAAAGTCAGTAGACAAGTGCCCATGTGTGTCTCTTCAATCATGGTCACGGTCAAGTCAGTCTCTGTCATATATAGGTCAGGGAAGCTGATGGTAACTCCTTAGTATGTACAGAGAGGACAACCTCAAGACAAGTACATGTATGACAACAAACCTCCACAACTACTCCACACGAACCTTGTATCAATTTTCTCCTAATTTTTGGTGAGAAATTGCGAAAGGTGCGAAAGTCTCATCATATCACTACGAAGTAAATGATCCAAACACTGCGAATAATTTTCAAGGACCTTGAACATTATATCGATAGACTCAACGCTGCTAAGTTAACACCACTTTGCGATCTACTCCATGATGTATGCTCAACCTATGTGCTGAGAATCGTCAATAATCATGAACATCTGCTGAGAAACCGCCTAAATAACTAAACCAACTCAAGACCACAGATATCTGTAAGAAAGTGTCAAACTGATGTGTATATAAAACGGTCACGAACTGTGAAATGTAGCAAGGCAATCTTAAAAAACAAAGACTATCTAGCCTAACAAGTTTAAATTGTTTCTGTTTTTGCAATTTATTATTTATTTTTTTCTCTCTCCAAGGGGGCTTTTTATCTCGATGTAAACATCTTTGGACAAAGAGTATATATTAAACAAACAAAACAAACAAACATAATTTGTTTAAGATTAAGTTTACTATTGATAATATATTCACCTGATAAACATACTGGAGAATATAGCGTTAATGGCAATAGTGCCCGTCTAGCCAACCTCTCACTCATTCCAAGTAATGTGTGTAAAATCAAATAAGCACAATCTGGAATCACCATCAGAACCACCTTCATAAGAAACATCCCGGAGGTGAAGAGAGCAGCAAATATTGCCAGTACCCATTGCTTTTGCAATTACACGATAACAATTGGTATTGAGTTTCTGGACCGGCTCCATGCATGAAATACAGGTTCCATTCATTGACATTGAATGAAACAAACTGACCGCAGAGTACTACAGGCTATATATGAAGCAGATAGACTCAAGATTTTTGCCTAAATAGTTCCGTTTGTACGCAAGCAGAATTATACACTGTTGGACACAAATACATAAATGGTTTTGAGGTTTTTCACCAGATTTTGTCATCGTACCTTCAGTGAGTATTTGTGGCTATTGCGGAAGACGGGAGTTACTGATCTGATATCATTCAGATAAGCTAGGAGAAGGTGCCCAAGCGGCTTGACTACATTTAAAGATGCAACAGCCTGGAATTGGAATTCAAAATAGCAATAAAGTTGTACCTCTGTTCTCATGAAAATGCGAACCATAATCTGTGGCCTAGCCATATCAGTATGGAGAAACAAAAACATTTCCTATTGACTTTGCAGCCTTTGGCAGTGGGCCAAATTAAGAATGCTTTGCTGTTGACCTGATCTGATATGATATGATATGGGTTTTGGGTCTCTTGAAATACAGATTACTAGAAGAAAGTATAAAAGATACATTCAGGTATGAATTTACAAACTGGTTGTTGTAATTCAAGGGATGATCATCCAAAAAACGTTCCTCAAGCTAAATAGGCAAAGCTCCTTGAAGATGCCTTCATTTTGTTATCGCCTTATCAAACCACTGTTATTCACTGCCATGAGACCCCAGGGGGTTATGAGTTTGAGACCCACTGGAGGAGCTTTCAAGGATGATTGTTCAAGCCCCCAGCATCGGCTTAGCTGTATATACTTCCTTATCAATATTTTGCTTGACTTGAACTCTATTGTACAGCTTTAAAGATTTAGGAGTTGTGTTCTCAAATCAACACACATCATTTTTTCAGTTCTGTACCCCTATGAATACCAATGCTAAAGCTCAAAGCAAAAACAGTGTGAATTATCTTGGTTGTGTGTCTTGATAGAACTCAATTGAACCTATGGCTACAGCTGAGGCACTGCTTAAGACCTTAGCTTTGATTAAGCTTTATATGTTCTTCTACCCATCTTAGCATAATGTTTCCAAGGTTATTCACACATGCATAACATCAAAGCATTTGACACTGAATACCTTTAATTTCTTGTTTGTTTGCAAATTTCCTAATTTTTATCAACGCACAGATACAATGCCATTGAATTCCCCTTCCTACCTCAGCAGCTGCCTGAGATCCAGCAGTTCTGGACAGTGTGTGAGAAATGACCAGATTTATTATAACATCCCTTGATTTCTGTACCGTCCTCACTGCTAATAGAGGTACCAGGAACAAAAACGTTTTCAATACTGAGGTAGGTTCCTACAACAAGTTAAAGATCATTATCCCTGGAACATTAAATTATGATCTGGAATATATTATTATTTATATGGAATTATATTATTTGAATTTATTGTGATCATCATGGATTAAAATGCCAAAAACAAAGCGCAATCGGACTAGGATCACGGATAGTGTCGGATCATCGATCAGCTCAAGCGTAGATGATGCCAGACCTAATCGGCAAAGTAAAAAGATCACATGCATCAATTATGACCTTGAGAGGATACATGCGGTGCAGAAAAAGATCGACCAAACTGCAAGATCTGAAACTATCATAGAGGTCAAAGGAACACCATCAAACCCACAGGTAATATTAACACTCAAAATTGGATGAAAAAAACTCAATTCAAACATTCAAAGACAATGAGGACAGTACTGGTCTGGTAGTTCATTCAAACACAAAAGCTGTAAATCAAGAAAATGAAAAGCTCTATGCTATCAATTTCTACAACACCACCAGTCGTATCCAAGTAAATGGTACAAGTGATGTATCCATTTTCCTGGCAGACTACAAAGAGGTATTGAGCAGTTTAAACCAGGAAAATGTAGATCTAAGCAATTCTCTCATAAAATCAGCCTGCAAAAATGTCATCGATGATATGCATACAGAATGCAACCAAGGAGCCTCAACATCTGGAATACAAAGGCTGACATCTGTGCAGCTTCTAGTTTGTCACTGTAATGTTCGACGTAAAATATAATGGCATATTATTCAGAGTGCAAGCTGTTGACATTTCTCAGGATCGGATTTCTGGTACCAGCCCGGAGCTGCTTGGCTAATGGTTGGAATTGTTAACAACATGTACATGTGTATCAGATACTGTTTGTCTAAGCCAGACTGTTTGAGAACAAGCAGCCCATGGTTTTTTCTGTTGGCTGGCTTCCATCTTCTTGTTGGGTATTTAACATGTTGTACATTTAGACAAAGATGAGGCAGGTAGGCCCTTGTTATACGTGAGGCCTACAGGTGGATTTTTTTCACAGCTCAAAATAAGTAGACTGCTGTAAACAGTCGAGGTATCGAGTCAAGTCTGCTGCAATAAACCCAGTATATTGTTATCAATTTGCTATTTGCTTTTAATCAAAAGAAAATCATTTGTTGCATCATTCATCATTCATCTAAATGTGAAGGGTGCCTTAAAACATTAATTGAGCTGGCCATCAGAGGACTAGCATCTTATCCTGTCTCTATTTTAATGACCTATTTATACTGTTCGGTATCAAAAACAGTGGTGTTTTTCTTATTGATCAGTTACAAAAAAGAGTTACAAGTTCCAGTTGCCTGAGGCATCGGCACTGGGAATAGTTCAGCAATAAACTATTAACATGAATACATAAAACAGTAATCTGATATGAACTCTGAGAGTATAGATGTCACATCAAAACTCAATGATCTAACTATTCATCCTCAAAGGCTCACACTACGCCTGCATCAAAATGGTGCTTCATGTTGGCCAGGCAGAGTGAGGGTAAGAAATAATGCCGATATTTGTTTGAACACAATGGCTCCAGCTGTCTTTTTTATAAGGTTGGCCGAAAGGAGGACATCATCAGAACATTCATGGAAGGAAAAAATGCAGTCTCATAGCTTATCATGTAACTACATTGAATTATTGAAATTCAGTAAATGGTTCGCTTTTTCTCTTTCAGACTTGCTCTAAGAATATTTTACATGCATGGACAGCATTTATTTTTGCCATGGCACTGTTTCCAAGAACATGAAACAACGAATAATGAATGGTATTAACATGATGTAGGAAATTAGATTTTGACCGTAACATATATAATGAGAAAAGAGCAGATGCCATGTCAAATTGTTTTAAAATTGAGATGGCATCTGATCAAAGGTAGTTGATGATATGACAGAAGCCTGCTCTAGGCAGGACAATATTACTGTTATCACTCGTCGTTTTGGTCTTTCTCATCAGCAGCTGTTTCACATTTGACCCCTTTCTCTTTTTTCTGCAAAATAAAATCAGTAATACATATTTGTTGTGCAACAAATAACGTAGCATTGGTTTCGCTGTACTTGTGGCAATATCATTAAAAGTATAATGGAATCAATACCATGCTAGCAATATACTGTGTATTATATTGACCATTAGACTTTATCGATTCATAATCAGGTAAATAAGGACTTTATAATTTAAAAGTATTCCTTTCAATCTAGTCCTTAGATGATATTCCCACTCAGGGTTTTAGACATAGTTTTTAGAGTTCAATCCTAAGCCTCATTATTATGGGATGTCCAACTTACCTTCAACAAATGTAGAACGATTGTTGCCACAGCAACACAAACTGCTTCAATCACAAAAGTTAAGAGAAAGCATAATATACCATAGGCAGCTCCTGACAACCTGAAAAAAAAACTAATACTTACTTACTTAATCTAGATGAAAAGAACTTTCTAAGGCCGAAAGGCAGGAGTTAATTTTTACAGTTTCTCCCACCCGAGACCTGGTTTCATGGGATGCAGAATTGAAATCCATATAGCAATGTATCCATACAGTCCAAAATGGAAGATTAGCCAATTTATTGAAGCTCACTTATATACAAACAGTATCTTGGCCAAATATACCAACCTACCTGGTCAAACAATCCTACCAGACAGCGATTGGCAGTCTAATCTTTTTGGCTGCTCTGTTGAAATGCTCAGGGCACTCTAACATGTTATTACAGATTTTGGATCTGCAGAAAGAAAGGTATCATGTGTATGCAACAGGTAAATAGCCTAAGCCAGATTTAGTAATGTGACAAACCTGGTGTATTGCAGGGTTCCCAGGCATAAACATAACCCAAGTAAAGCGATGAACGCACTTGGTGTCAAATATTTAGTCTGTTTGTTCATGATAAGTATCCCAGAACAGTACGCTCTCAGTCCAACTGCAAGTGAAAAGTGATGGCCAGTCTGTCAGCATTTTAAAATGGTTTGCAGTTGAGTCTAAGGAGCCGCATGGAGTTTGAAACATCACATGGTTTTATGTTGGTTCAATCCCCGCCAAGCGCTCAGTATTTTCATTTTATGCAATTCGACACAGTTTTATCAGATGATTCTATTGATTGTTGTAATAAAGATGTTGCTCCCTTCGGAAAGATGCCAGTCGAATCTGAATAAGCCGTTTTGCGATTTCTTTTAAGGAGTCGTTTGTCCTTGCTTAAAAGTTCAACTGGAAATCTACTTTTGCAGACTATTTCAGATGATTGTGTGCCTGTGCTGTTTTTGGTGTGGAACAGGAACGTATGCCAATCATAGTTGTAAGTGCAGATTTTCCTCAAAACAAGCAACAGGATGGATCACGTTGATAACTCAAAGTTTATGGAGGGGAATTCAGAGCTTTCCAGCTCAATATATCACTTGGTCTGTTAACTATATAAGAAATGGGCGTTGGGAGAACAATAACAGCAATCGACTATATCACTTCTCAAGACAGTCTGAAGAGATTTGAATCACAAAAACAGATCACTACTTCAGGGTTACTACTGGAGAATCAGAATAATATTAGGAAAAACTGTGTATGAACATTCTACTAGTCAAAGATACTTGAGATAAGTTCTCACTTTAGTAAAACATAGTAAATAGTTTTGGTTGGTTCACCTGTTAGACATATCGGAGCGAAGATAGCCATTGGTATCAATGCCTCTGTGGCCAACTTCTCACTCACTCGGAGTACTGTGTGGAAAATGAAATAAGCACAATATGGGATCCCCATCAGCACTGCATCCATGAGAAATGTTCCCAATGTGACAATAGCAGCAAAAATCGCCAGTACCTGCAGCAAGATTAGAAGAGTTTAAAGGCAGACATACCTCATATGTTCAGCACCGTAACACTTTGATGAAGGCTAGCTCCATTAAAGCAGGACAGGATCAGTTATTTAAAATGTCGTTCTCAAAGCTAAAGTGGGGGACGGACACAGACCTAGTAGACCTATTGTCGCTGGGTTATAGCGAGCATTGGGTATGTGCAAGGCCGAAAAATATACATACATAATTCTGTATCAAAATTTGAAGTTGATTGGCATACGTAGACCAAGTTTGGCCCATTTGCCTGCATTCAGAGTTGCTCCCCCTCATCTGGTCACACCCCACAAGTGAAAGAGTTCAAATGGATGCAGGCGATTGGATTAAGGTGGACCTGCAGCAAACAAAAAACATTGTTTGGATGAGAAAAACTGTGAAAAAGGAATGCGCAAACATATACATACCTTCAGTGAATATTGATGGTGACCTCTGATGCCATTGTGGAAGACAGGCATAACTGTTCTGATCTCATTAAGGTAACTTTGGAGAAGACGGCCAAGAGGATAGACTATACTCAAAACCGCAATAGCCTATGAAATCAAAATCAAAAACTTTATTCATGTTGGGAGGATTTTCTGACCTTGCAACTTTTAACACATGGCCTTGGCCACTGCCGCGGCTACCTTCATGCATGTTTTAGTCAATACACTCTTCATAACAATCATATTTATATATGTTTATATTTATATATATTTATAAATATATATATAAATGTATATGTATATATATATATGTATATAAAGGCATACATCTTGATAGCCTTGATTCACTTAAATGATTGTACTGGTGCAGGAATTCGACAAAGTCACACAGCTCTAATCAATCAATCAATCTATGGGGGATGGTTCTCACACTAAAATCGTTTCAAATTTAAGTGCCATGTCTCTAGCGCTACCTTTTATTGCGGAATGAAAAGCTTAGAATGAATTTATCAAAGTTGACACAAGAATCAAATTTATGGAATTAGAGTCATCCCCTTTCTTTGTATGAGGAGATGAGTTTTCAACTAAAGCACATCAGTGGGACCTAAAAGTCAATAACCATACCTCAACATTTAGTATTTTTTAAGCGATTTTGCTTCTGAAATGCAAATAATTATTGTTTGTATAATTCTTTGTCACTGACTCTAGCTTTTTGGCTTACCTCAGCAGCTGCCACTGGCCCAACAGTTCCGGACAAATTGTGAGAAACCACCAAATTTATTATCACGTTTCGTGACTTCTGTACAGTCCTCACCGCCAATAGAGGCAGCAAGAACACAACTGCTTTCAATATGGAGGAGGATCTCTGCAAAAAATACAAGAACACTCAAAAACACTAGTTCTGAGAATTCAAAGGCGACTGACATTTCCAGATGGTCATGTAATCTAGGTGTTATGAGTTAAAGTGTGCGGTATGCGAAAAAGTTTATTATAGACATCAAAAACTGTTAAAAATTTGGCAGAGGGGTTTTCCAGTTGGGCTAGAGAGCTTGTATTGATGTAGTACAGGGGCCATCGAGATCAGATGCCCGTCCTGATACAACAGTATCTTCAGCAATCACAGAGACACAAAATCTTGAATGGAGGACCAGTAGGTACATTCAAACGCATGGTTTGAGTTTAAACCTGTCTTTAAAAACTTCAGAAAGTGAATTTTTCAGAAAAATGTTTGTTTAGGCATCCCATAATCTCACACGGTGTTACCTTCTCTTTCTCTGGCTCCTGCTCTTCTGGAAGGTTGGACTTTACCAGCATGAACCAAAATCCTATATCCATCGCAAGACGACATGTGAAGCCAATGTACAGTGAGATAATTGGGATGAGTGTAGGGTGTATCCCCTTATGGAGAGCAGGAGTGAGGGTTATCACAACAACAGATACAATCTATAAGTAAACACATCAAAGGTCTTTTATTTGGTCTCTTAACCGATTGGCGACAAACTATAATTGGCATTTGGTAAGGAAAACCACATAATGAAAGGTTGTCTGGGTTGACTTCATAATGATCTTCATACCAATAATAATGGTAGCAATATTACATTTTACAACAATTCTGACTAGTTATACAAGCCTACCTGCATCCCACAGTCAGAAAGTCTAGCGATTGCTGTGTAATGTGATAGCTTCATTCGATTGAGACCTCCCTCATGATAACTTGCCTGAAAAGAGATATGTTAAACTTAATAGTCAGTTACGTTACAGTAATTACAAAAGATTGGCGGTCTTACGACCGAGGTGTTGAGGTAACTGTACTTTCTAGCACAATAGATTCTCCAGACTGAACACCATAGTCATCATTGAGCAAGAGGGTAAAGTCACTTTGCCTCAGAAACGCACTGAATTTATAGACCGAATATATCTTTCATCTGTCTGTAAGATGCTTTAGAATGTGGATAATTTAAAAGCTTGGGTTGCTGGTATTGGCATTGACTACATTCTTGATACAGGATCACATGAACTTGGCAGTGTTACAAAGCTTGATCAACCCAGGGTTACGATGTGGATAATGTCAAGAATATGTTACATACCGGCAACCCATCCAAAGAACATCGACAACTGAACACTTACAGTAAAGTGCGTGTAGTCATAGGCCAAAAAGCGGCAACTCAGGTTCTGTTTTATATCTAAGATCGTAGGCAACAAAAGGATCTAGAAACAGAGTTAACCCTTGATATACAGTAAAAGTATTTATATCTCAGCGAGACTTACAATAGCTTCAATTAAAGGAAGACCCATGAGATGGAGCAAGTTAGATGTCGTTAAGTCTGAGACTTTCTGTGATTGCTTATGTAGGTCTCTGATAAACCATATTGATGCCGGAGTTAAACCTGAAATCAAATTGAGAGAACAGCTGTATTAGACTTATTTTTACTGCTTTTGATAGATTGAGCAATAAATTTGCCAGGAAAAGAAACACCATTTACTCAAATACTATCTGTCTCTTTGAACCAGTCACAATTTTATTTTTTAAGATATATTACAATGTGCTATTCCCTTATGTTCTTGATTTATCAAACGGAAACATATGGGGAGTTGAGATATGCAGCTTCTAAATACAGTAATCGTTGTGTGGAAGGCCAACTCCTATCCAGAAACAAAGGGATAGGGTGGAAAAATATAATTCTAGATGTTGTCTTGTCTGACTTTTAAAATGTTCTATTCTTTTGACTTACAGAGTATAACCACAATACTCATGAATATAGCACCAACAGCAGCACAGAATTTTACCATTCTCTTATGAGCCTCTCTGTCACCAACTAACATTATTCCGATGTGTTTCACCTCAACTAAATTATAAAAAAATGAACAAAGATTAAAAACCATTATTAATTTCAATAAAACTTGGTTTCTTGATGTCTGTCAACTCAATCTTGCATTTGGACATTAAAACAAAAATAGACAGTTTTCTGAGCTGTAATTTGAGGAGTTTCCTCTCTCCTTTTTTGTACTTTCAACCCGCGCCGCAAAAGGAAAATGTACTGAAAGAGGGTTATCTTGAAAACCGCTTACATTAGGATAAAAATGATTTTTGATTCTAAATCTGCACCGTTGAAAACCCTGTGAGATACTGTTTCAAAAACATTGGGGGCTTGATAGTTGATTAATGTTAATTTTAGTGATGAAATTCATGAAGAATGACATGAAATTTGTCCGCGAAACTGGCAGCATTTGATATAATGGACTATCAAAGTTCCAGAATTATTTCCTGAACTCTGTCCCTATCAGCTTTCAATGGTGCAAATTCTGAATCAAAAATCATTTTTATCCTAACATAAGCTGTTTTCAAGATAACCCTCTTTTCAGCATGTTTTTCATATGTGGCGTGGGTTAAAAGTACCAAACTAGAGAGAGGGCAATTACAAAATTGAGGCCCAAATCTGAACTAAGAAAACTGTCTATTGACGCTAGGTGTTTGGGGTAAGAGAACGTATGTACCAAACTTGGTAGTAAAATAGATGCAATGTGAAATTTAGATATCAATTTTTCTCCAGCTGATATAACCGATCACATCGGACTCAGACTACATAAATGAATATGCTTTGAATGGATATCCAATAACGAATCAAGTATGTATGTCACCTTACAAGAACTATGAACGAGTAGATTAATTAGAAGGAAAGAAAGGCCAAAGCTGGCTAGGTTGTCTGTCACATCACCATCAGAGCTTGATGTTATGCCCCATATCAAAAACTGAAAAGAAAGTAAAACCAAAATAATCACACTGAAATATAAAAAATTTCCTGCAGGAGATATTTTTTTAACTTTACTGTGTGGATAGACATTCACAGTGATAACCCTTTATTATTATCACTCAGAGGCAAGTAAGGGCCGTTAGTATTTCTCCGAAATTACTCAGAAGTGCTTTTCCCTCAAAAAAATCTCCTGCGGATTTTCTTGTGGTGGCTTTTCATTATCAACCAAGTTATTAGCATAGATTTATCGACTGGACAGTAAGGATAAACGTCTAACAGTGAGAACCCCTCTCTCTCCATCCCATACAGAAATAAGATGGTACATGCCTATGGGAACGCACTGAACAGGAATGATACATTCTCTAGCCGGATAGGACATTCGATTCGTTGACTTGTGTGAATACCTATTTTGAATTATTTGCCAAATTATATCGCAAGCAAATTATTGTCCTAAATACATTATTCTATATCAGAAGAAGGTGCCAAGTTTTGCATAGTGATCACCTGATTCGAAACATTGCGATTGGGAAAACTACTGTTGCAGTCAAATTTGTCCCTTGTGCAGGTTTTAATGAATTCAAGGAGAAACTGTTGACCAATTCTTATTTAGCCAAATTCACAACCAGGTTCAATTCTAAGCATGGAGGCGTAGTAGTGGCGGGAATTTGGAAGCCATCTTATGACGAATATACCTGTCTGTTTTATGGCACTGACAACAACACCAGTTTAGCTAGGTCATATGTCTGTTTCTCTCACCTCCTCTGAGATAGAAGGTGTGATGACACAGAAAGAAAGTGGTAACATAAATTTAGTCATGTTCCAAAACTTTTTTCCAAGGGTCAGATCTGTCTCAGTCTCTTCGTTGTCGTCAATCTCTTCATCCATTTTATTACCATATGATTGTTTCCCCACACCTGAATTCCAGTCAGCTTTTATCAACCTAACAATTTAAAGAATGCCTCGTGATTGAAAAAATATTGCAGCAGACACATGAAATATATAAAGTATAAAGTATATAGCAGTATGGCTTACCTATAATCCCATAGTCTTACAATGGTTTTTGTGAATAAATAATTTGAGGCCATGGGCAAAAGTGAGTAGTAGTAATAGTCTGAGGCATGGTCATTACATAACAAAGCTACCCTTCTAACGGGTGATTGTATGAGGGTCGATGGGGGGGGGTGTTTTACAGGACTCAAAATTCCAAAAGGAGTTAGTGCTTTGCAACTGCACCAATGATGTGTTGTGGTCTAAAATCTCACCTCTGTTGCTGAATGAATTAGCGTAAAAAAGGATCATGATTGTTATAAGCTGGCAGTTTCTGGGCAAAAAGAATTCGCAGCCTCGCCAATATATATATTATGCGAGTTGGTTGCTAGAATAGAAGAGAGATGCTCAGCTGTGGTAACCTCACATAACCAATGTGCCCTTGTTGATGTGGTACAAGAAAATTCCCATAAACAGCCATGGATCGTAGCAGAGAGCATGTGTTGTATATCTAGGGTCGATGATCCCAAGTCACAGCCATGTAATCAGTGCTGAGAACTTCACAGGTTAGCAAAACTAGAGAGGAACAACTTACACAACTTACATTATAAAAAATCTAACAATTAGAAATCTTACTTTTCTTTTTCGGTAGAGCCCATATCTTCAACTTCTTACACAATGATACTAATGTAAGGCACTTTCCATTAAGGTGCAATATGCTAGCCGTTCAAGCTATGATGAATTATCAACTGACTGGACAATCAGATTGACCGTTGCGCAAAATGCATCAAAGATTCACAGCTTCAACAATACAAATATATATTCAGCAGTATTTAACTAATCAGATACCAGTATATTTTCCCTAGGATCGAGGGGTGATATAGTCAAGTCAACAACCAGCAACAGTTTTGCCAGGTGTTTGTGTTACAATGTTATTTGCTTTAGGTACATTGAGCTAGACTCTGAAGGGAATAAAGTCCTGGTTTGGTGATGAGATTATTTTTTGAGGGTTTGATAAGAGTATATTGGGGAAGGGGGGGGGGGGGTCGTATGGATAAATATGCCAGATACAGCTACACAATGTGAAGAACATATATTATGTTATTTGTTAGACGGCTGAATAATAGGGTAATTTTGTAATTGAGGAGTTTTAAGATGTCCGTGAAGCCTCAACCTATTTGCTCTTAGTGTGTAAATGAATCACCTATATATAACTAAGGAATGTGGTCACATCGGTCATGACTGGTCATTAAAAACTATGTGCCAAACTAAATAATTTACTGGGACTACCATGATTTCACTTTTTGGTCATTGAAGTGAAGCTCAACTGTTGATGGCATAATGTGCCGCTACATTCAAATGAATCACGATTCGAGGTCCTCATTTGATATTTTTATATCTGTACCGTTTGCAGTGTGCGACTAAACTATACTAAATACAATTACGAATGTGGTGAACATGGTCATGACAGATCATTTAAAACTACCATGACAAACCAAAGTGAGAGTGGACAACGATTTCTTTCTGTTCTTTGTTCACATTCTCCCACCTCGCTTTACTATATGATAGAAGGCTTGAAGAGAAATCATTTGATAAGAGAAAAATCTGGTGGTCAAATGTGAATGTGAGTATGGCTGTTGAGATTTGAATGGTGTTACTGTAGTGAAGTTGGTTCAATAGTTGTGATTAAACATTGCTACTACAAAGAGTCTAAATATAAATTGCCTGGGAAAAAATTATTTGACCAAAAGTCTTACTGTAACCTGAAGATGTTTTGATCATTGCATATTGTTTCATGCACAGCTTTAGCCCTTCTCGATATTGTTTCATGCACAGCTTTTTGATCAGTTTATGCCGGGAGAATTAATTCTTACACTTAATTTTTATTTTAAATCAATTGATCAACAAATAAATCATGCATATTAGTTGTGATAAGAGCATCGATGACCTTGTCAAATTAACATGCTATTTAGGGATTTTAGATCGCACAATGTCCCAGGATGAATAAGCACGTAAATTGATTTGAGGCTTACCCGCCATCGCAATTAATAGCATAATGAGTCATGAAGTAAAAGAACGATATATACGATATAGATGCAGGAGTGTGACAGCTGAACTAGTATAGTGTAATAAACCAACAGTAATAATTCCTGAGAGAGAGGAATAAATTCCAGTGTTCACATGCTGTGACCCAAATTCAGAAGTATCAGTGCACTAGCAAGCCCCTTGCAACTGACTGAAACTGTGAAAGCTTTCATCTCTGAGCCAAAAGGAATATGGCAGTTCACAATTAAGAATTTATGATATAAGAAAGTTTAAAGATTGTCTTTACTTGAAAAGAAGAAGACATCTTATAATTATCGCCCTTAAAAATCACTTTTTCGAGGAAAAGCTTGCATTCTGCTCTTATGTAATTAATGAATTAATCAAAATCTAATTACCTAAATTCACTGATTTAATAGATTTTAATGAGTATGTATACACGCACGCAAGCACGCACGCACGCACGCGCACACACACACACACACACGCAGTGTTATGGTTACATATTATATTATAATTCTTATCGACCTCTTTTATAATTATTCAAGCCACAAGAGGGTCTCTGTATTCAACAATATCAATACACTGATCCGAGAAAGATTTGATGCGATTCATGAGCAATATCAATTAATCTCCTGACAAACTTTAATACAGCACAGAGATTAATCTACTCCACTGAAATTGATAAACTCGACACACATAGAATTAGAATTCAAATTATCTTGCGTCTTAATTTGCCTTCATTGCAGCTTTGATACCCGTGCTGCTGTAATTCCTGCGGTATCAGGACTGTCAAAATGATTGCTCAATATTTTACCACGATGTCTCTTTGAATGACTTATTCAATATCTCAGCTCTGATGATACAGAAGGCATCAACAAGGCCGTCAACAAGTGTATAACATTCTGTACAGTCTTTTACTACACAATCGTGACTACTGTAGAGTCAGACAGATATAATTTCTAAATTGTGTCAACCAGACAAGCATACAATTAATTCATTAAACATCAGATTATTTATTGAATTATCCTGACCAGACATGACCAGACATAACCATACATGAGATAAATTGCATGTACATAATACATGATTTAAAATAACACTGTGTTCTAAATAATCTGACCAGAACTTGTCTTTGTCTTGCAGAAGTTATTATTGTTCGACTGTTAACTGTTGGCGTTTACGATAGATCAAAAGTTACTCAGCTGCGTGACAGTCCGGATGATATTGTTCTGTAGGTTGTCAAACAAGGATAATCTCTGACTGGCGATTTTGGTAAACCACTTGGGTTGACGTCTAAATTACCACTCAACTAAACGAAGTTCCTGATACTACTGTACCTCTGAAAATGCTAAGGTATTGGATGATGGTCCGAATGCGTCTGTACTTCTTGACTACTTGACAGTCTAAATGCTTCTCTTCTTTTTGATGATCCTAATGATACTGTACTGGATGCGGTGAACACTCAAAAGGCCACTACCAATAAGCCACTGGTCATAAAGCCACTGGCCAAAAAGCCACTGGCCATAAAACCACTGGCCAAAATATGGATTCCCATTTTAGTGAAGTTAGAAAAGGTCCCACCCACCCTTTGCAAATAATTATTTTAAATGACTCCACCCAGACATCTTGTCACACATTTCTTCTATAACGTAACCTCCAATAAATACATCATAATGCATCTTGATGGACAAATTGTAGTCATCACAAGCAAACAGTCAGCAATTTTAGATCAAAGCAATACCGCACTGTGTAAAGACAGCGGCATACCTTTTCTTATTTTGACATGCAACATGCCAAGCACGAGTGAGTTGCATATCCTACTGGGAACAACAGCAAAAAGTCAAGGACCAGGCTACAAAATTTTAAGCAATAGCGATCAAGTTGAGTCGGTTGGGTTTGTTGGTCATCAATAATAAAAAAAATTCGATGGATGCAGAGATAGATTTCAGTAGAGGCTTGTATTGTCCACAAGAGAGTTTAGATTTGTTAAGCATCAGATCCGATATAACCATGTGATAATCAAAATGGATCACATGGTGCATTGGGTAAAAATGTTATTAAAAATCTTGTGTGAATATACATTATTGTCATCATTACGAAAAAAATAATCAAAAAAGCTACGCCTTTGTTTCTTCTCAGTACGGCCTTACTTCGATCTAAAAGCGCTGACTGTTTGCTTGTGATGACTTTAATTTGTCCATCAACATGCATTATGATGTATTTATTGGGGGTTACGTTACAGAAAAAATGTGTGAGAAGATATCTGGGTGGAGTCATTTAAAATAATTATTTGCAAAGGGTGGGTGGGATCTTTTCTAAGTTTACTAAAATGGGAATCAGTGAGTAGAAATGAAAAATCATTGATAAATGGCATATCAAGAACTAGAATTTTCTTTTACGGGCCCAAAAACATGTCAATGGAAAGTATATATCAGACTTCTATCATGTCACAATTGAACTAGTTACTTTTTGGGCAGTGGCTTTTTGGACAGTGGCCTTATGAACGATGGCTTTTTGGCCAGTGGCCTTGTAGGTAGTGGCCTTGTGACCAGTGGCCTTATGACCAGTGGCCAGTGGCCTTATGGCCAGTGGCTTTTTGGCCAGTGGCTTTATGGCCAGTGGCCTTTTGGCCAGTGGCCTTATGACCAGTGGCTTTTTGGCCAGTGGCTTTTTGGGCAGTGGCCTTATGGGTGGTGGCCTCTTGACCAGTGGCCTTATGACCAGTGGCCTTTTGGCCAGTGGCTTTTTGGCAGTGGCCTTTTGACACAAAATCACTGGATGCTGGTCCTGATGCTACTGTGTTTCTTGACAGTCTAAATGCTTCTGACTCAAGCTCTAGTTGCTGCATATACTCATTGATGCGCAAATGGTGTTTACATGACACAACTTTTCACTTTGATGATATCAGTGTTGTATTAAAGTCATTGAAGTTGGTGATAGTGTGACGATAGTAGTTGCGTGATGTACAGGAACCAGTAGTGATCAGAGACAGTATTTGGTATGATACTACTTCAATCTTCTCACCATTATCCTATTGTCAATCGCTCTGGAGTTCAACTCATTGTATATTGAAGAAGGCGAGGGCGCAGTAATAAGCTGACGCTCACAATAGAAAATTCCGTAAACCAGGACTAATTTATAAAATAGAATATAATAAAATGCCCAACACCTCAAAATTTTGAGATAGAATACAAAACCAGAATTATTTATAGCAAAATTGGATGACAGATAATTTTTAAATGAATGACAGATCATTTTACATGCAGGCAGGAAAACATTTTCACATAAACATAAGCACTTGAAAGACTTTAAAAATGTTACATCTCCTTTTGTTCTAAATGAGGTCAATTTCTTGGGTAGGATGCTGTCAATTTACTGTCAATTGTGATCGAGATTTAAGCTTTGTTTTATCCTATGAATGATAAAATTTATATTCACGAGAATAAAATTGAATTAAAACCTAGTCACAATTTATCGGGTGGTATAAACTGGTAAACCCGGTTAATTATATTTATGCTATGATAACAAACCACCAGTAGGCCTCTTTTAAGACCAACCTACCTCATCTTTGGCTAGAATACAGAGCGATGGATTGTTCACATGATTATAGAATCCTGGCAAGGGTCTCCAAATCACTTTTGGAGTTCCCAGTTATAGGGACACCCATGAAAGTACTTGGTGAGATGACTTAACAATGACAAATTAGAAAAGCATGGACCAATATGCCAAAGTAACAAATACTAGCAGCTTTTCTTATAGCAGAGATCCGTTCAATATCCACATCTAGCCTTGTTCACGTGGCCATGGGTTTTGGTTTTTTTGGTTTGGTTGGTGGCTTTGTATTTCTCGGTATAGTATCGGTAGTTGTCTTCTGCTGTTTTGGCTCTAATCTTCACCACTTTGACCTTTGCCTTTTTTTCTGTCCCATAGGCAAATAAATATTTAACAAAATATATAAACTTATTGAAATTTGTCCACTTCTTTTTTAAATTTAGGAGTGTTGTCACTTGAAATGGTTTTTCAATTTTAATGCTTTTTTGACATTAAATCAATTTTATTTTTACAATGATAAACAAAGAAAGACAGTGATATACAAAAACAACCGATATTTTCTGACGAAAATATATTCAGTCAAGGGTTCTCGCTGTAGTGAAATAGAGCACCCCCAAAAAGAACTCCAAAAACACACCAAAAGGGCCCCATAAGGAGCATGACCTGGCCTGTGTGGATTGATGGGTACGGCAGACGAGCTGCGCCACATGGGAAAATAAATTGGGAATGGCGCAGCTCGGCTACATGCAATTTACATGTGGCGCAGCTCGGCTAGGGGCAACTTATGTGTGGCGCAGCTCGGCTAGTTTCAAATTTTGAAGACATGAGAACACAACTCATGAATTTGATAGTCTGACACTACTCAGTCGGAAAAGAGTTGCAGTCAACTTGGGTTTTGGAGGTATGATTGTTAACAACTAAGTCTGCACCATCTTGATAGCTGAGTCTGATAATTGGGTCCTAGCAAGGGTCCTAGGCCTGACTGAGTTTGGAGGATCACTCACTGGCCTGAGCACTGAAAGGTGGCCTTTTTAATGTTATCACTATCAGTCACTCTCAACATAGAGCCACCTTGGAAAAGATATATGCAGAGGATAGGTGTCTGGCATGTGAACTGTTCTGATTGTCACCACCCAATCTATCTTACCAAGGACTGGCAAGGACTAGCTAGGAGTACTCCTTGATCTTTCACTACAGACAGCTCCTGGACCAATCTGTAGGATCTATGTATGTAGTTAATTTTTGTCATTGTTACAGTGAATCGGAGTCAAAGAATTGGTGGAATGTTGTTGACGATGCAGCAGCACCCTCTCTGGCAGACTATCTATCTATGACCCAATGGTCCTCCTTATCCAAAACCTGTCTGGGTTTGTGGCAATGTTTGACAGTCGTATTAAGTTCAATTCTTTCATTCAATGACCTCATAGCTCTATCGCTAACACCGGAACATAAACTTTTTTTCACAGTTGAGCATCTCATTTGGTTTCTGCATTGATTGATCAAATTCTCATTTTCCCTTTCAGAACGATTGAAGACAAGGTGATGACAACAAAATTAAAACCAGCCTATGGCCCAGTGGTCTATCATAATATTGTTGGAAATAAAGTCATCTGGATGATCAATATGCCGACAAACAACTTGCCGATCAACTACGAGATACGAGCCTGCAACGGAGTGCCACAAAGAAGGTCAAATGACCTCTTTACATAAGTCTAACTCCTTGGTCTTAGTATCTATGCATTTTTTGATTGCTTGTGGGTCAGGTTTTCAGTTTAGGAACTCAAGCAGTCAAGCACATTTGAATTGTAAATGCCCAAAGTGCCACTGATAAGCTGATTCAAATCAATCGTTAGTTCTAATAGACAACAAATACATCGGTGAACTGACTTGACAACTGTAATCTGTAAGTGGGTACCAAATTATTTCAAAGTTTTCTCTCTGGTCGGATTTAAATTTTTTTTTCTTACATACCATGTTTGTTTGTTGATGAGGAGCTGACATAAATGGTTCCTTTATTTCTTTTTTCGTTATCTGTTTTGTGTAACGTATTTTAAGCATAATAATAATTATACTATGCCTAAGAAAGTCTACAGAATAACGTATAGATAGATAGATAGATAATTTGTCAACAGTGACTGAAAGTTCTTTGAATAAAAAACAGCTTAGGTGCCCTACTTAGGTCTCGTCCCCAAATCACTCTCTCATAGATAGAACTAATTGAGCCAAGTGACCAGACTACCTTGGGAGAAAGATTGATTTTTGCTGAGAGAACTTGGAGCCGTGTTTACAAGAACTATGGTAGGACAACCCATATGTCTGATACAATCATACCAGGGAGTTTGGGACAAATGTTATATTGTGTCCCCAACTCCCTGATCATACATACTCCCTGATATCTTTAGTTCACTCAAGGACTTACTATCACTATCCTACATCTGTCTGCCTATTTTGTTCACCTCTATTTATGCTAAAGATAAGAGACGACTGAGAAAGTTTTTCAAAGTCGCTAATAATCTGAATATTCAAAACATAAGTATCCTTGATGCCATTATAGATAATTGAACTAAAAACCTGATACTAAATTACATACATGATGATGAACATTTTATAAATGAATTTTTACCAAAGCTTCCATCAGGAAGATTCAGGACATTAAAATATCGATCTTCTTGGGGGAAAGACAGTTTTTTAAGCAATCCCTCAATTATATTATTTTAACCCAATCCACGATGAGATGTCAGCTTTTTTTCACGTATTTTTTTCTTTGCTCTATGTGGACAGTAGTGTATCAAACAACAAATTTTGCAACATACTTATTGTGAGTGACAAATAAACCAATCAATCAATCCAAAGTTGGAGTAAGGATAGGCGTTTGGTTTGACCCAAAAAAGTTGAATCAATGTGACTACGAGCCAGAATACCTGTCGCTGTTATGCATATTATATTCGATGTACCTGAAAATAAAAATTAAAAGCACAATACACTGTGAATCATTCGATCTTGTTACTATTGATAGATTTAAGCAGAGTATAGCTGGGTGCGAGGACTGCCTTACGCAATGAACCTTCTTTTCAGTTCCCTGGGGCCTGCACCCAGTGACCAAGCACCCTGATGAAGTTTGTTCATTTATTTGATACCGCAAAAACTCTCTAGGTATCACCATCAACAGTATTGAATACCAACTGAAGACCACAGCTTGACATTGATTTATCATCTACATCCTTCAGCCATGTTACAAGGGTAGCCTATATGAAGCACTTACAGTGAGATGTGGCAGGACT
This sequence comes from Membranipora membranacea, assembly GCA_914767715.1. Taxonomy (NCBI): domain Eukaryota; kingdom Metazoa; phylum Bryozoa; class Gymnolaemata; order Cheilostomatida; family Membraniporidae; genus Membranipora; species Membranipora membranacea. Next base: position 5,593,707 of record OU612070.1, on the reverse strand, counting down.
AGGAGATGAGCTGTGCAACAGCATTATTATTGTGTAAAAAATGTCCTTGATCTCTCGTTGTTCATTGGAAAACACTTTAACTCGGCGAAGTCTCAGCATCTTAAATCCGGCTAAGAGTACCAGCCACTGTCTTACCAATGCAATCCTGATACATGTCGAGGTTTACACGTGATCAAAGATTAACTCAGTCTGGTGTTGATTGCATATCATTCCTATGGCTTATCTCTGGTTAATCTCTAAAATGCTCCTTCATAATCATACAGGCTGTAAAATAAAAGTACACATACATACACATGTTGTTTGGGCTTGGTCAGATTACAGACACATCAATCACAGTCAAACTTTGAACTAAGTAACTTGATGGGCTCTAACTAAAGCCCTCTCTACGCTTGCAGTATATGCCCTCCATCTAGCAGACATTACTATATGCGTTGCATTGTATATGCACTATATACACATGTCTACTCCAAAACCTGGGTTGGTCTCTGGCAATTTTTGACTGCTCCCCCCTGAGTTGAGTTTCATACAACAAAAAAACCAAGGGGGCAGTCAATCACTGCCAGTGACCCAGGTGTTAGAGTAGGCCTGTGACCATTCCTCACTCAGTAGCAGCCTGCAGTACTAGTAGTACTAGGTAGCCTGTGGGTGTGACTGTGAGTAGTCACTCTTGCTTGATACATATTTCATCAACATCATTATCAACTATCAACACATTGGGCAGTTCACTGCTTTGTTGGTGCACCCACACGTGACACAAGAAAGCCCAAGCCAACAAAAGTAAGGAAATGCAGTGATGTGAGTGGTAGAAACAAAGAGTACCAGGGGAAGCTTAGCCTGTTACTCCGTCCTTGGTAGAAGAAAGAAGTAGGTAGTACAAGCAAGGAGTAACAGGGGACTTCGCTATTACTCCTTGGTACAAGCACAGACAGCAGGTCACTGACAGAGTTGATTTGATGAGATAATATAATTGTCATACATTATTGTTGAGAATACTACCTCATTTCAGAATGTCTATACTATACTTACAGCCATATCGTATACATAGGTAGGGAAACTCAAGCAACTTCTCAAACACTGTGACTCCTACTCCTAGTTCAACTTATGTAAAATAGTCCTCTTGCTTTTTCAGCTAGATCCTGAACAATAGAGCTGTGATAAATTCCACCTCATTTATCAATTCCGACAGATGAGCAAGTATGTATAACTCTATCAATATTAGGAATCGTGTGCTCTTGGTTACAAATTTTGAAACTAGCCGAGCTGCGCCACACAAAAATTGCCTCTAGCCGAGCTGCGCCACATGTAAATTGCTTCTAGCCGAGCTGCGCCATCTGACATTATTTTCTCCCACGGCGGTTGTTTTAGGTGGGAAGTGGGTCAATATTTGCCATTGGAAGTTGTAGTTGGTTGGCGTAGATGGGTAGGCGTGGACAATCAAAACCACGCTAAGACCTTCAAATGAACTTTCTGATACAAAAAACTGATCTGGATAAAAAACAACATCTATCTCAATGAATCACACAATACAAAGTTCATCACACAAACTTGATGCAAACACGACATTCACCCAAGGGACAAAATATAAAACCATGGTTATTGCTCAGTGCAGAGCTATGAGAACTGAGGATCTCATTAATATACTGGATTGTTTGACAAATAGAGAGCAGTTAGCAAGTGTCTGGATGAAATAGAGGCATAGATTAAGGCTGAAGCAGTGTACAATATTCATCCTCACAAATGTAGCCAAATTTGTCAGCGCATGAATGGTCATTGAATCCAAATGTACCCTGCCACACATAAAAGTTCCCACAATAACCATCTTGGTTCAACTCAGCCATCCAACTGCGGTAATTTAGGAGGAAAGCTGAATACGGTTAAGATGGTACGTCCACAGTAAACAATGTATCAGGGTTATTTTGAATAACATTGGTTTAGGCTCATAAAGGAAGCTAAATCGTAGAATAGTTTTTAAGCCTTTCAACCGCTCGAGGCAGCACTCAGTGCCTCTGTCATAAGTGTCACACATTAGCTTAAACAATATAGGGTTATCATAGGACAAACCTGTCATAATTCAAATTGATAGAGTCTTCCCACACCCACACTCCATTTATCTCTCGCAAGCCTATGTTCAAACGGAGCCATTCTGAAAAAGAAACACCTGTTCTGATGGTTAACAGGTAAGGATACACAACACGGGATAGAATAACCTGCAATTTCCTTGCCACACTTTTTCGCCACATGTGTTCTATACCTTATATGCCAATACAGAGCCAAAATATCTATCAAACTTGGACAGAGGAAGTGCACCGAGCTAACGTGTAATAATCAAAGTCAAAGTAGTGTGTCTATACTTATATGCTTATCGTTTGTGTGTGAGCCACAAAATCAATGAAGCCTGTTCAGCCATTCTCGTTTAATTTACAGGTGAATCTTTTTAATTCGAAAACAGTGTTGATTGAATGTCCTTTACTGGGACACATCCATTAATATTATAGGAATAAATATAATTTCACCTGTCTCTCAATGAGAGTAGCGAGTGATTATGAAATCTGCTTCATCAGCTGTCTCAAATACAGCCAGTTTGAAACCATAGGATCTACATTCCGCAGATGCTTGAAACCAGTCGATGGCAGCAAATGAATTTCGAATATAGCAAGTATCTTCATTGGTGTTGTGAATATAAGGGAATAGCAAAGTAGGGAAGCGTCCTGCAAAAGAGATGCGAACAGAGTTACAGACTGTACTGGCTGCGCATTATTTGACCAGGTGCACAACAGTGAAGCTTAGATAAAATATCTCATCTCGCTGGCCTATGATACCTTGCGAGAATCCTTGATATTAATTTTTTTCATCTGGATGAGTCTAAGGACTGTATACTGTTGGGGCACAGGAGAATTTGACAGACCTATGCTCTAGCCATGGCTCCATGGACCAAATAGTAAAGCTTTGATAATTTTGCAGTAATCTACATAGTGTGAGGATGCAAAAACGATTAAGTTATGTTGAAAGCAGCTCCAACCACTAAACTACCACTACCAAATTCGAGTTTTTAGCTATCAAATCATTTCATTATCGTTATTTGTATTGAAATTCAAACACCGACCTATGACTTCATATACTTTGCAGTCCGCTTCTCCCTCACCACTCCTTGCAGGCAGATCAGAGAGAATGCAGGCCATAAGCATTTTGCAGTATGATACAGCCACACAGGTGAAGTCTCTCTCGGTTTCACACAGAACGCAACATCTTGAAAGACTCTTGACGCTGAAGATGGTTTTAGGCAATGTAATTAGCTGGTTGTAATTAGGTTTACCCAAATAGGGGACTCCATAAACTCCTGCTAAACCAACTAAACACAGAACCCAATAGCCATAAGACATCTGCAACAGAAAAATATAAATCATCATAATATAGATCATGAAGCTCTGAATAATAAGAAGTATACTGTATGTATGCATGTATGAATGGCAACGAGGCAACATTCTGTGGAAAGCCAAACACATTTCTGTTGAAATTTCCTCAATCTTTGGGCATCTCTTCTGCTTAGAATTTTTTAAAATAAAGAAGTTAAAATAATCACCATTTATAATATAAGAAGTTCTCCTACTATTCTGTAGAATGTCTCTGTTTTTGATCCAGTTTATCGTTACGATAACACCACAAATTTTATAAGATTTACTACCCGAGCCCAATATCTACCTTTGAGCAGGCATATCTGATATGGGATGGTGTCCAGTGATTAAGAAAATGCTGCTCAATAGGACACCAATGTGTTTTACACTTAAGTTAATTAAATTTCTTGAAATATCTTGTGACCATATTAAATGGGTTGTTCAATTTCAGGTTTTAATCAAATATTAGTGCGTTGGCATCTCATCTCCGCAGCTCCTGTAATTGGGTTTGGAAAGTATTGATCTTGTCTCCAGTAGACAAATTTCATGAATAGATACTGGTCTAAATGAGGATGAAATCCTATATTAAGTGTTCCATTTGACATGCCCTTAAAATGTGGAAGACCAAAATTGTTTTTCTATCTAACAAACTCTGACTGCCAAAAGGTTTCTGCTCTGTGTTTGAACAGACAGACGGGCTGGTCTGGGGAACCGTCTGATACCTGACAACTTTAAAGTAGAGCATTAGACTATTTTTCTTCCAGGGTATTACTCTTATCATTTTCCCAAAAATGCCAATGAAAATAATTCCTGCCTACCTGCCTGCTTCTTCTCAATAGCATTTGGCTTTGAAGAATTGTTGAAAAAAGGTGCCATAGTCAAAGTTGACAATAGTCATAGCTGTCAAGTTCGGTAAGGTAGCCAAAAGGAGGGGATATCTACAGCATTCATGAACTGAAAAGACAGAGTAGACAAGATTGGTTGAGTTTGGATTGAACAATGACCTGCTGAGTTATGAATACCATGTTGAATATTATGAAAATTTTCTTTCCTATATTTCAGCGCGATTAACCTGGTAACTGAGATGGATTTTGAAGAAAATGGCAATAAATAAACTTCATGAACTTCAAAAAGCTATTTATTTCAGAGAATTCAGTATCAATTTCTCTGAATAATCGAAAACATAAATAAAAATGTGTCATGTTTGCATAATAGGCATTTGAATTAAAAATAATCTCATTCTACAAACAAAAATTGGATAAAAAAAGAATGGCGTTGAGGTTATGTCAACTACTAATCGGAAAAACACTACCATATACCTATCAAAAGCTGCCAATACTTGATTCGATGACATCGTGCTTTTTAGTGAAGAAATGATGTAAAAAACGCAAAAGATGATATCCTCCACCATTTAGCTCAACCCAGCAGTCAAGAATAATGAGGTAAGTCTATAACCTTTATTTATGATTTTGAAGAGATCATAGGCGTTTGAGCAGAATCACTTGAAACTTCTTGTAATGTCATGTTAGAATAGACAACTGCAAAGTGTTCATTCATGAAACTGACATGATGGCAAATGATCTGACAATGTCCTCACAAATCTCTGCTAGTTGACACTGGCAGTATGTGTCATTCAAATGAGTCTCATCAACAACTGCCTCACATTTGGCTGCCTGTTTTTTTTTCTACAACATAGAAACTGTTGATGTTTATTCCTGGCCCAGAACACTCATGTTTTATGCTCTTACATACCCACTAAACTGGGTCTGTTAATTTTAAGGTAAATGTTGATCCTAGCTGCTATTCACCATGTCAGACAGTGGACCATTGATGTTGTTCCTATAATGGAGGCGGTTCATCATTTATATTAGGTTTCTTAAGGATTTGCTCCCAAAACAAGTCTTCAAGCGGTGCTTTGAGATTCTTCAGCAGCTCGCGCTCGAACATCATGTTCTGCCTTACATAGAGCCATTCCATCATGCTTCATGATACCAAATGAGCTAGTAAATAATGTTATCCGGACTTTAATCATTCATTCAAGCCTTGTGATAATCATTTCTCTTCGACATACCTGGAAATGTAGAAAGATTGCTGCTGCAGCAACACAGTTTGTTTCAACAACAACATTTATCAATTAGCATCAAACACCATAAGCAGCTCCTGGCAGCCTGAAAATATATTAAAACAGACTCCAATTTGCTTTTCATGTCTTTTGGATGAAATTATTGCTTTTTTTTTATATTTAAGAGGGACAAAATGTTGTGATTAATGGATTGTAGAGCCATCGTTCCATCACTTTATTGTTTCCAGATGTTTTGACAATTGTGAGAAACAAACGGTTTTCTGTTGGAACCGCTGGTCTTATTTGTACAATTATTAACTGTCAACAGTTTGTTTTTCAAACGAGTATAGAGAAATTGGAAATTCGAAGGGGTCATTATTGGATTGTTAACTAGATGGCATTCGGGTGCAGGGTGAAATCCAAAAGGAAGAAATGAGTAAAACTCCTCATGCCTTCGGGTTTTAATTTTCTTTGTTGAACTCTAGTTGACATTGGCCAATGAATTAATTGAAACTTTCATTTTGATTAACCCATTCTCTTGTGTACTATCCTTATCTTCCTTTGTGCATACTCTTGCCAAAGGACCCTTGAGTAATTATTATTAATTATTGCCGTTTCATTACAGTCATAGCAGTTTCATGATCAATCTCTAATCGTGAAACTTTACCAGTCTGACAATCTTGCCAAAAATATTTGGCACACTTTACATTCAGGTGGCACTGGTCTCAGTTCCATTCATTCTTCTGATGTTTATACATGCATAGGCATAGAAGACAAATTGATCACTAAACTGATTCTAGGATTGTAACAAATCTGGCCTACTGCAGTGTTGCTAGTCCTACACATAACCCAAATAGAGCAATGAAAGCACTAGGTGTAAGGTATTTAGTGTGATTGTCCATGATTGATATCCTGTAGCAGTATGATCTCACTTCAACTGCAATGAATCAAGAGGTTAGTCATCAGTCAGTATGATATACTGGTCTTAAAATCATGAAGTTAATTGGATGCGATATGACATAGTAATGCATCAAATACCTTCCTTGCTCCCGCTAACATTTAAGCTCATGCCACAGAAATTGATCAAGTTTTATAGTTGTTTTCATGCACTAAAAGAAGCAGCTTGTGAACAGGGCCTAGGTAAACATGATTTCCCCTCCAAAGATAAGAAAATCACTGAAAAGCCAAAAAGGCTTGATGTGAGATAACAATTAATTTTGAGGAATTCGGACCACATATTTGCAGTACAATACTTTGACTATGGCATATGCAGGAAATAATGTGAGGAGTCATGAGCATTGGAGAAGGTGGAAATATCAAGGGCCATTGAAATGCCGTTATATCTTGGACATTCAGATGGGCAAATTTTCTCAACATGCTGCAGAGGTATGCAGCTCACGAGATTATTTTCCAAGAGTTCATGTCAGTGTTGGCACAGGTAGACACACTTTTGTGATGGACAGACATATAAGTTTTTCGATGGGTTTGCTGGACGGGCATAGACAGCTTACCTCAAACGATGGGCAGGAGCAACCATTCAATTAATGAAATTAATGAAAAGACAAAATGAAAAGATAGACAGTAACAGATATGGAAATTTGTACAATGATGTCACATGGAAGAGCATGGACGAGCAAACTCAAATGATTGACAGCGACCGGAACCGTAAATTTGTTGAAGGTTGTTTATTGTCAATTCTCAAAAACCCATTATAATATTGAAATGGCCGGCACTTTTTGGGCGGAATGGGTCGATTTTATATATTACATTGGTATTAATGTGTGAGTGCAGTGGATATTTGTTGAGTGTGATCGAGTATGCCCTATAATACGTGAGGGACTGACATGAAAAGACAGCAGAAAAAGAGAACAAATAGGGAGTATTTCAATGTTAAGATTGTTAGGAACGGGAAAGACTTTCTTGGCGACTGCACACCTCTGGCATACTGCAGTAGGAATTCGATAAATAAGGAATAATCAATAAAATCATAATATTTAATGTGGTATGATCTATTTTGCATTAGGTGATGTGTTATACATCAGCAACCAAATGATTTTGCAAACAAGAACAAGCCAGCTAACTGTATCTTCAAACCATCTAGTCAATTAATCTGCCGATACCGCCCCTAATTGGAGTTATTTTTGCCATATTTCTTTGCAATTTGCTTTGTTATAAATATTTTGTTCACTGTCAAGCTGCTTTTACACTGGGCGATATCACGAGGCCGATATTACTGAAAAATCAGTTAGGCTAAGTATCAGTCAAAAATCCCTGTTCGCACATGCCCAAGTGCGAAAACACCGTTGACCGATATGACTGGGATTTCCAAGCCCTTTATTTACAAATCCTCTTGTCTACAAACAAACATGGAATATTTATAATACGATCATCAGTGTGTGCTTTTTCATGCAAACATTCTAGTAGTAGTAATTGCTGCAGATATTGCTGCAAGAGGCAGCAGGAGAAATAGGACAGAGAGAAGTGTGTGAGTTTCCAGCCTACTAAGGCAGAGACAGGAGAGAGGAGTATGGAACTCTGTCATCCCTGATTTGCTGCAGGGGACAGGAAGAAGAATTGATGGAACATTTTCTAATTTCTTCAGGATAGAGGACAGGTGTTTTGAAGACATTCTCAGTAAATGTGCCTCAGCAATCACCAGAAAAGATACACACCTAAGACCAGCTGGATGCGCTTATACAGATCCATATCTTCTCTCAGCTGTCTTATCCCTGAAACTTGTGAGGCCATATTACTTGCTTGAAAGAGGAATACCTTAACACACCCAACACCGTGGTGCAGTGGAGATCTATCATTGAAAATTGAATGACCGCTGGCAGTTCCCAAACTGTATTGGCTCACTAGATTGCAAACATGTTGTGATGGTTAACCCATGGCATGCAAGAAGCTACTACTACAACTACAAAAGAAGTGAGAGTATCGTCCTTCTGGTGTTATGAGATGCAGATTACAGGTAGGCCATAATGTGTTGATTGTAGTAGGCCTAAAACTGGTTGTTATTAAGTGTCCAAAACCAAATAATCTGTTGAGAGCTGAGGTTGTGAGCACTTGTTTCCTCCAGAGTAATGAACTATAAGTAGTGCACATCAGTATATAATACCTCATCATTTATTTATAAAAGACACAGTCATGTATATTGAAACCTAGTACTTGTATCAATCGCACGTAGCAGGATTCAGGTACTGCTGTTCACAAAGAAGAATTCGAAGGCAACAAACAGCGACTGATCATGTGTGATGTAGTATTCAAGGAGATACACAGTAATTATAGCAGCAATTGTTTGTTTGTCAGCAGTATACTTATTGCCAAACAGTGATGGGAAGGCTCCTCTACCATGCATTTTTGTGTTTATTATTTCACTTGTATGTTATCTACTGCAAATTGACCTATGTAAGTGTTGGTGCGATTGGTAGAGTGTCTGACGCCTGAGTGTTTGCAGCCTCATCACTATCACGTGCTCTCGAGACAGGAACTCTAAATGTGCCTCCGCCTGCTCAGCTGTCAGGTTCTGATAAAGCGCTGCCCCATGTCATCCTGGGTAACGAAGCATTCCTTCTCAAGGAATACTCAACGCGACCATACCCACGCCAAGAGCTGAATCATAATCAGAAGGTACGTTGACAATTTTTATGCCAGTAGCAACTAAATCTTCAAATGTAGTGCTATATTTTCAATGAATTCTGTTAGTGTTAGTGTTATTGTATCTAAAACTAGAGGTGTTAGGATAACCAGTACAACTAAACTTAATATAATCTATGGAGCAGGCCCACCTCAAATCGCTGTTACAAATGTCTGACTTGCGCAAGCATGATCTTCTCAGTACAGAGCTAACCGAAGATTCTCCTCCCTACTAGTCGACAGCCTTTTGGGTGACTTTACAAATAATAGTAATGAGTAATGAGTATACATGTTGCACAGTAAACAGTCATACGTAGAGTCCCTTTCCCAATCTTGCCTTTTTCTTTTGCTTTTTCGGTTTTATTTTCTGTTTGTTGTAGCGTCCTACAAGTTTTTGGTGTTTTGTTCAGATCCATAATATGTAATAATATATATATATATATATGTACTTGCTACAAAGGTATAAAATTATTCCTGAGTATGAAATATGATAGTAGTCTGCACTATCTGTTTGCCGCGGCGTGACTGACTGGTTTTTGGCAGTTTTTGTACTCCAACTACATGTAAAAATGGGAGTTGCCTTCATTTTATGTGTGTGGGGCGTCTCCAAAGCAATATATTATGGCTATTACAATTTGGGTAATATTCAATATTATAACAGTGGTAATAGAGGTGAAGACATTTAATTTGTTGTAATAATGCCCAAATTAAACCTGGTTTTACAATACAAATTTTATGATTTCTCCATTTCCTTATTTACTTTCAGATCTTCAATTACCGTTTATCGAGAGCAAGACGTCTTATTGAGAATGTGTTTGGTATCATGGCGGCGACATGGAGGATATATGGTAGCAAGAAAGCCCTCCAGCCTGAGAAAGTTGAAAAATTGATATAAGCAACGTGTCTTCTTCACAACTACTTGACTGCGAACAGCCAGATCTGCCCAACAGGAACAATTCAACATAATGAAGAAAACCCACCCTTGGCGTGTGGGATGGGCAAGATAGCTGTTGTCCCACGTCCACACAGACAGGACGCTATATCAGTACGTGATGGCTTTTGCCATTATGTCAACAATGGGGAAGCCGTGGGTTGGCAAGAAAACATGATCTGATTGTAGCTTGTTTTATTCCAGGGGTTGTCCACACTTTCTGCATAAAAACATAACTAACTATACCCCACTCTCCCTGCTTAGACCAGACTTCCTGCTTAGACAATGTGTCTCTCACCACCTGCCAATGAGGATGTAGGATACCATCAATAATTAATTCGTCATTTTTGTATTGTCAACAGTATGCCTTGCTTTTCTTATTTTTGATAACAAAAAGTTTTATCTTTCTTAAAAGTTGGCAAGTGAATAATTGTCTTCTATGATTAGCACACAAATTTAAATAAAGTATGCTAGTTATTGTATCATAAGTAGTGACGAGTATTATCAACTGAGAAGAGGAGCCTGTTCTGGCTAGAATTTTTTTGCGATTGTCGTTGTAAATATACATGTTGTGCATAAAAAATATACAGCTAGGCTACCTAGCGAATTTTTTGTTCTATTTTACAATGCTCTACCCTTATGTGTACATGTATTGGTTCGTCTGTCTCTTTTGTTCGTTTTTATTTCAATGATAATAAAAGTCTTGTGTATCGAAAGATAATAAAACAATGAAAATCAATGACTTTAGTGAACATAACATGCCATCCTATACAGAACTTTAGTGTCTTAATAACAAGTTAACATTTAGGTCGTTGAAAATAATATCAGAACAAAACGCTTAGTATTTAATAACCAATGTCCATATCATGGTATAAAGGGGGTAGGAACCTTGAAGTAGCAGCTGGCGGTGGCCGCTGATAAGATTGTGATGGTGTCATGAAGGGAGGGGTGTTAGGTTGCTGAGCGGGACAAAATTGAGATTGAAATAACACTTCCTCAATTTTCAGTTTAAATAATGCCCTGTTTCGGGGGTCTTTGATTTGACGCAGATTTTCAGCAATATGCATCGCATAAATGTGGCAGTCATCCTGCTCAGCTGGTTATGATGGCTTCTTCTGTTGAATCATGTTTTCACCTAGCTGTTTAAGTTGCCCGCAGGCTTGCTCTAGGATACTAGAGTAAACATCCTCACTTGATTTCCTTTTCCCTGGTCTGGATGTTGCTGAGACCGAAACCGGGTGGGGTGTGGTAGTGGTGTGTGGTGTGGTATGGTGTGGATTGGTGGAAACTTCCGATAGCAAGTCATCGTCCAGTGCTGGACTGGCCTCTTCCTATGAAACACAATGGTGATTCAACTGAGTCATATACATGTAGTATCACGATTAATTTTTGGAAGAAATAATCTCAATTAAGTTAGAACAGACACTGTGTATGCGCACACTGAACCTGCCCTGGCTAGTCTTGATCGATTAATGTAGAAATTACAGGTCTTGCTTACTCTTTTAAATGTAGAAGGGTAATGTGTCTATCGGTACTGCATATGTTGCAGCTTTTTAGGCTTTTTGTTCTTCTGTAGTTGAGATGAGAAGAAAAGCAGGCCTACTGCAAAAGTACATTGGGTGTATTCCTACCTCAGCTGACTGGTCATTAGTTCCATCTGATAGAGGTGATCAACGAATTAAGTCAGCTTGGGAGGCAACCTCAACATGATCCCTAAGGAACATACTAGCATCGTAATAAATGTCCTTATTTTTACATTCTTCGAACCTGCCCCAGATTTTTCCTCTGCTTCGATCTTCTTTTTGCTTTTACATACTGTGTCCTGATCGAACTGTATTTAGTATTAGCCTGTCTACCTAGAAGACAATAATAACATCGGACATAACTGCAAGGACTAACAGTTACTTCTTGATAACAGTAACACAAAAACAGTTCTGAAGAAATATTATTATTTTTATTGTTTTATTATTTCATTGTTCATACCAAGGGGAGTACTCTTTGTTCATACTGTACAGGCCTTTTTATCATTCAACAACAGGGAAATGGACTTGCCCTAGGCACTGGCTAGTTGGCATCAGCAGCTATCAACAAAAATTCTAAAAAAAGTATATTGTTATAAAGTATTTGCATCATGGTTCTCCAAGGACTCGGAGTAAAAGTTTCTCATTCTCTAACCTGTCATCTTGAAAATAGCTCCAATTCAGCAAGCTTCTACTGCCTTTTGGAATAGTAGTTAGGATGTGCACTGTTATAAATTTCAGGGCTACCTGCAGCTTCTCTATAAACCTATCTATGTTGTAAGCAGTCATTCTTGATTGCAAAAGTGCAAAACCCAAAAGTTCATGTGATACAGAGAAGTTTCATTAGTTGAGTAGCTAGATTGAAAGATTCTCATTGGCCAGTAACAATCCGCTTATCCTCTGTAACCAGCATTGCCCGAGCCATTTCAGCCCTCGGCACACTCGCCCAATGTGTTCACACTGACTTATTTTTGCACGAGAAGGCAACTCGGTACGATTATCGCCTAGTGTAAAAGCAGCTTCACATTTTATTGCAGTTTACACATACACCTCAACACGGCTTAATTCATGCTCTTTATCCTGGAGTTTCACACCTAGTGTGCTTTTAGGTGCACCTCAAATCAAACCATTGGTTGGACAGTGAGAGGGATGTTAGCTGAACCTAGTGTCAATTTTCTCCAAATTTGTGGTGAGAAATTGCGAAAGGTGCAAAAGTCTCATCATATCACTACGAAGTAAATGATCCAAACATGATTTGTTGAAGATTTAGTTTACTATTGATAATATATTCGCCTGATAAACATACAGGGGAATATAGCGCTAATGGCAATAGTGCCCGTCGAGGCAACCTCTCACTCATTCCGAGTACCTTGTGTAAAATCAAATAAGCACAATCTGAAATCAGAATCAGAATCATATTCATAAGAAACATCCCGGAGGTGAAGAGAGCAGCAAATAATGCCAGTACCTGGTAACAATGAGTAGAATGTTCACTCATTGCATTTGTAATTACACGGTAACATATGCATTGATTTTCTTGACCGGCTCCATGCATGAAATACAGGTTCCATTCATTGACATTGAATGAAACAAACTGACTGCAGAGTACTACAGGCCATATATGAAGCAGATTGACTCAAGATTTTTGCCCAAAAACTGTTAGACACAAATATATAAATAGTTTTGAGGTTTTTCACCACATTTTGTCATCGTACCTTCAGTGAGTATTTGTGGCTATTGCGGACGATGGGAGCTACTGATCTGATCTCATTCAGATGAGCTTGGAGAAGGTGCCCAAGTGGCTTGACTACATTTAAAGACGCAACAGCCTGGAATCGGAATTCAAAATAGCAATTAAGTTATACCTCTGCTCTCATGAAAATGCGAACCATAATCTCTGGCCTGCCTTATCAGTATGGAGAAACAAAAACATTTCCTATTTACTTTGCAGCCTTTGGCAGTGGGCCAAATTAAGAATGCTTTGCTGTTGACCTGATCTGATATGATATGATATGGGTTTTGGGTCAAACAACATATACAGTGGCGTTGATCGTCACTTTCGGTTACAAATGCGTGAAGCGCCCCATATCTTTTTCCCCTATAAATGTTACATTATAAGAAAGAAAAAATAAAGTTTTTGGTATAAAAAAAATTTTTTTCTGCCCTTATAACACCTCCCTTGTCTTGGCAATCAGTCCCAAGACATGACAAATAATCCAGGTCAACTGAATAAAAAGTTGCCCTCCCTCAACCAACTAAGGACAACTTATTGGTAAGGAAAACTTAGAACTACTGTTCTCAGCCAATGATAGGCTTTCTTAGAACTACTGTTCTCAGCCAATGATAGGCTTTCTTAGAACTACTGTTCACAGCTACTCACATACTCTTTCTTTCAATCTACATCCGGTCACCACGCCGGTCTTGAAAGAAAAAAAGTCTGCCAATTGCAAGTTGGGGCCTGGTCACCGTCGACTCTGGACTAAGAAAGCACATAAAAAATAAAAAGAAACTGATAGGAAGCACGTATCTGCTGAAAAAGGGTACTTGCCATCTCCTACCTGTATGATCCCACTAATCAACTTGATTACTAAAACATAGGGCTATCATTAGAAGGATTACATATCCGTATGTCATGGGTAAAATTTCTATTGTAGGCATCATCATCGTTTATGAAGGGATGTGTTCTAGGAGATTCCCATGGAGTTAGGCTATCTGCGTACCAAGTGTTTGGGTGTAACAGAACAAATTGTTGTTATAAGCACAAGTGTAAACAGTGTAGGGGTAGTCATTCTGCGAAAGATTGTAAATCACACAAATAGATGAAATTTTGTTACCCTGCTGATTACCGACATGTTGACGAGTTTCTTTTCTTGTGTAAAAAGATTACTGGGGATGATCGAGGCCTTTCCTGACTTGGAGTACATCGCCAATGGTTTCAGAAATGGGTTTAAACTTGGCCTTTGCCACAGTCCTCAAGTAGTGGCAACAGTTAAATAAAAATGCAGGAACCAAGAACATCTCATGAAAAAATTTCACGCCGAAGTAGACTTTGGCCGCATCAATGGACCTTTTGAAAACCTTCCCATTCAGGACATGATGATTTCTCCAATCTATGTCATTCCAAAAGCTAACTCTGAAAAATGGCGCATGATATTTGATCTACCAGCTCCACACGGAACATCAGTAAATGATCATATTTCAAAGCATAACCGTGAGGTTAAATATTGAAACATAAGAGATGTAGTAACACATGTTTTATCACTCAACGAACCAGACCAGGCCTATTTTGCTAAACTTGATATATCAGATGCATATCGAATGGTTCCAATCACCAAATCAGAATGGCCAATACTACATTGATACTAGATTACCTATGGGGGCAGGGAGCACTGCAAGATTTTCCTAAGGATAAGTGATATGCTCCGATGGCTCTTCATCACTATACAAAATCACGAATGTCGCATTTTAAACTATCTAGATGATTTTTCTCATTGTTGCCTCTAGGGCGGATGCTTGTAATTATGTGCTCCATAGGATCTTAGGGGTGTGCAGGGATGTAGAGGTACCTATTTCTGCTCACAAAACAGAAGAAGCTACAATAACAATTGTCTTTCTAGGGATAGGGATAGATTGTGCACAGGGGAGTCTATTTATTCCTCAAGCCAAGGTAGCAGATGCCCTAAATCACATCAATACATTTCTATCTAAAGATCGTCAGCGAGTAAAATATTGGCAAAGACTACTAGGTAAACTCTGCCAACTTTCCCAGATTGTAGTAGCAGGCCGTGCATACCTCAGTAGTGTGTATGGCAGTCTAAAGGGTATAATGTCAACTGATCAAAATCACATGCGGCATATATCTTGTGAGACCAGATCTGATTTGGTTGTATGGAGAGATTTTCTGTCTTATTTAGCACCCGGTAAACAGTTCCAATATCTTGTGGCAGGGGCTGTAGACTTCACTCTGGTCACTGATGCTTCAGGATCAATAGGATATGGAGGTTTTTGGGGAAACACCTGGTTCCATGGGATGTGGCAAGATGAACTTTGGACAAACTTAAACATCACAGTTCTAGAGCTGTTCCCCATATTCGTAGCAGTGCACATGTGGCAGGAAAAAGTTGCAAATTCAGTGGTTGAGGTCAGGACAGATAATGGGGCCCTAGTCTCTATTCTAGAACATTTGTATTGTAAAGATGCTGTTGTGAGAAAGCTACTACACCTCTTTTTAAAGAATTTAAGAATTTAAACTCCGTTTTCCCACCATGGCTGCCTGTCCAACTAGCTTACCGGTACACCTGTGTCCAAGTAGGGTAAAAGATATATACTGGTCGTAAGGTGACAAATAATAATATATATTTTTCTTTCTTTTCTTTCTAATCAGCACAAAATTGACCTTTGAGCTTCAGGACGTGAAGCGCTGGGGTAAGAAGGTGAAAGCAAACACATGACATTAATGATTGTTGTGCAATGCTTATTTTAGAAATATAAGTACGTACTCATGATACATAAAAGATTCCCTGCACTATTTATTTCAGGTCTGAGAGCTAAGGCGAGGGGCTTCTTAGACAAGTCTTTGTCCGAGGGCTCAAAGAAGTCTTACGATCGATTAAACAACCAATACAGGGTGTTCTGTTCTGAGCACAAGCTCAAAAAATTCTCTACTTCGTCGGTGGAGTTGAGGGTCACAGGCCCGGCACAGGAGGGAGGGGAGCACAGTGCAATCCTGTCACATGTGTCAGCAGTAAAATTCTTTTGCGTAGAAAAGAACAGTGAGGTTACCTTTGCTACTCATAAACTAAAGTTAATATTGAGGGGTATACAAAACTCACAGGGTAGAACTCAAAAGAAAACACAGGCGATATCTCTTGACCAACTACACACTCTGATCACTAAGGCAGAGCAGGTCTTGGGGAGTATAGATGGGAGGCGCTTTTCTGCCATGGTATCTTGTGCTTTTTATGGATTCTTACGCCCTAGCGAGTATTGTATATCCTCAGCAGGGGATGATATGTCTGTTGGCAATGTGTGTTTTAGCAAGGGTGCCATGGAAGTGCACATTAATTCTTTCAAGAATTCTGCAGAGTCAGCAAGCATTATGATTATAGCAGTAGGGGGAAAGACATGCCCAGTTCGCCTCGTTAAGAGGTATTTAAAACACTTGAAACCCTCCAGAAGCAGCCCTTTGTTTGAAGTGACATCTGCAGAGTTCAGAAAAGAGTTCAGTGATGTCCTAAAGGATTCAAAAATAGAGGGTTGGGTCACTCCTCACTCACTGAGACGAGGTGGCGCTACCTGGGCTAGCATTCAGGGCTGGTCCGACTCAAGAATAATATCTTTTGGCAGGTGGTCATCCCATGCCTTCGAGAAATATATCTGGATAAACTAGGGTGCAGTTTTGGCGAAACAATTGTTCTGAGCTTGCTAGGAGTGCCTCTCTCAATACAATTTGGTGTTCATTTGTTCGTCAATTCTGCACCAGATTTAACAACATCTAATACTATGGCAAGTACCCTGTCTGCCAAACAACATATACAGTGGCGTTGGTCGTCACTTTCGGTTACAAATGCGTGAAGCGCCCCATATCTTTTTCCCCTATAATATGTTACATTATAAGAAAGAAAAAATAAAGTTTTTGGTACAAAAAAGATTTTTTTCTGCCCTTATAACACCTCCCTTGTCTTGGCAATCAGTCCCAAGACATGACAAATAATCCAGGTCAACAGAATAAAAAGTTGCCCTCCCTCAACCAACTAAGGACAACTTATTGATAAGGAAAACTAAGAACTACTGTTCTCAGCCAATGATAGGCTTTCTTAGAACTACTGTTCTCAGCCAATGATAGGCTTTCTTAGAACTACTGTTCACAGCTACTCACATATTCTTTCTTTCAATCTACATCCGGTCACCAGCCGGTCTTGAAAGAAAATAAGTCTGTCAATTTTCCTCCCACCTCCCTATCACTAACCTATGTCGTCTATTGTGGAAATGCTAACGATTTCCTGGCGATGGTGTTCATTTGATCGTCAACTCTGCACCAGATTTAACAACATCTAATATTATGGCAAGTACCCTGTCTGCCAAACAACATATACAGTGGCGTTCGGTTACAAATGCGTGAAGCGCCCCATAATTTGTTCCCCTATAATATGTTACATTATAAGAAAGAAAAAAGATACATTCAGTTATGAATTTTCAAATTGGTTGGTGTAATTTAAGGGATGATCATCCAAAAAACGTTCCTCAAGCTCAAGAGGCAAAGCTCCTTGAAGATGCCTTCATTTTTCTATCGCCTTATCAAACCACTGTTATTCACTGCCATGAGACCCCAGGGGGTTATGAGTTTGAGACCCACTGGGGGAGCTTTCAAGGATGATTGTTCAAGCCCCCAGCATCGGCTTGGCTGTATATGCTTCCTTATCAATACTTTGCTTGACTTAAACTCTATTGTACAGCTTTAAGATATAGGAGTTGTGTTCTCACATCAACACACATCATTTTTTCAGTTCTGTACCCCTATGAATATCAATGCTAAAGCTCAAAGCAAAAACAGTGTGAATTATCTCGGTTGCGTGTCTTGATAGATATCAATTGAACCTATGGCTGGAGCTGAGGCACTGTTTAAGACCTTAGCTTTGATTGAGCTTTATATGTACTTCTACCTATCTTAGAATAATGTTTCCAAGGTTATTCACACATGCATAACATCAAAGCATTTGACACTGAATACCTTTATTTTCTTGTTTGTTTGCAAATTTTCTAATATTTTTTATAAACGCACAGATACCAGGCCATTGAATTCCCCTTCCAACCTCAGCAGCTGCCTGAGATCCAGCAGTTCTGGCCAGTGTGTGAGAAATGACCAGATTTATTATAACATCCCTTGATTTCTGTACCGTCCTCACTGCTAATAGAGGTACCAGGAACAAAAACGTTTTCAATACTGAGATAGGTCCCTACAACAAGTTAAAGATCATTATCCCTGGAACATTAAATTATGATCTGGAATATATTATTATATATGGAATTATATTATTTGAATTTATTGTGATCATCATGGATTAAAATGCCAAAAACAATGCTTCCTTATCAATATTTTGCTTGACTTAAACTCTATTGGACAGCTTTAAGATTTAGGAGTTGTGTTCTCACATCAACACACATCATTTTTTCAGTTCTGTACCCCTATGAATATCAATGCTAAAGCTCAAAGCAAAAACAGTGTGAATTATCTCGGTTGCGTGTCTTGTTAGATATCAATTGAACATATGGCTGCAGCTGAGGCACTGTTTAAGACCTTGGCTTTGATTGAGCTTTATATGTACTTCTACCCATCTTAGCATAATGTTTCCAAGGTTATTCACACATGCATAACATCAAAGCATTTGACACCGAATACCTTTAATTTCTTGTTTGTTTGCAAATTTTCTAATATTTTTGATCAACGCACAGATACCATGCCATTGAATTCCCCTTCCAACCTCAGCAGCTGCCTGAGATCCAGCAGTTCTGGACAGTGTGTGAGAAATGACCAGATTTATTATAACATCCCTTGATTTCTGTACCGTCCTCACTGCTAATAGAGGTACCAGGAACAAAAACGTTTTCAATACTGAGATAGGTCCCTACAACAAGTTAAAGATCATTAACCCTGGAACATTAAATTATGATCTGGAATATATTATTATATATGGAATTATATTATTTGAATTTATTGTGATCATCATGGATTAAAATGCCAAAAACAAAGCGCAAACGGACTAGGATCACTGATAGTGTCGGATCATCGATTAGCTCAAGCGCCGATGATGCCAGACTTAAACGGCAAAGTAAAAAGATCAAATGCCTCAGTTATGACCTTAAGAGGATACATGCGTTGCAGAAAAAGATCGACCAAACTGCAAGATCTGAACCTATCATAGAGGTCAAAGGAACACCATCAATCCCACAGGTAATAATAACATGCTGCCCATCAATGTTTGAATTTCTGAAAACCCAGTTACACTCAAAATTGGATAAAAAAAGCTCAATTCAAGCATTCAAAGACAATGAGGACAGTACTGGTCTGGTATAGTTCATTCAACCACAAAAGCTGTAAATCAAGAAAATGAAATGCTCTATGTTATCAATTTCTACAACACCACCAGTCGTATCCAAGTAAATGGTACAAGTGATGTATCCATTTTCCTGGCCGACTACGAAGAGGTATTGAGTGGTTTAAACCAGGAAGATGTAGATCTAAGAAATTCTCTCATAAAATCAGCCTGCAAAAATGTCATCTATGATACATAATGCAACCATGGAGCCTCAACATCTGGACTACAAAGGCTGACATCTGTGCAGCTTCTAGTTTGTCTCTGTAATGTTCCACGTAAAATATAATGGCATATTATTCAGAGTACAAGCTGTTGACATTTCTCAGGATCAGAATTCTGGTACCAGCCCGGAGCTGCTTGGCTAATGGTTGGAATTGTTAACAAAATGTACATGTGTATCAGATACTGTTGGTCTAAGCAAGACTTTTTGAGAACAAGCAGCCCATGGTTCTTTCTGTTTGCTGACTTCCGTCTTCCTGTGGGGTATTTAACATGTTGTACATTTAGACAAAGATGAGGCAGGTAGGCCCTTGTCATGCGTGAGGCCTACAGGTGGATTTTTTTCACAGCTCAAAATAAGTAGACTCCTGTAAACAGTCGAGGTATTGACTCAAGTCTACTGCAATAAACCCAGTATATTGTTATCAATTTGCTATTTGCTTTTAATCAAAAGAAAATCATTTGTTGCATCATTCTGTCGCGTTGGACACATTCAAGGTCATGACTCCTGAGTCTATCATATTGCACAGTCATGGTTGTCATAGTCTTCATCTGATTAATTGTTAAACACCTCCGCTTTATCTTCATTTTTTCCAAATTTAATCACCATCTAAATGTGAAGGCTGCCCTAAAACAATAATTGAGCTGGCCAACAGAGGACTAGCATTTTATCCTGTTTCTATTTTAATGACCTATTTATGCTGTTCGGTATAAGAAACAGTGGTGTTTTTCTTATTGATAAGTTACAAATTGGAGTAACAAGTTCCAGTTGCCTGAGGCATCGGCACCAGAATAGTTCAGCAGTAAACTATTTACATTTATACATGAAACAGTAATCTGATATGAACTCTGAGAGTGTACATCAAAACTCAATGATCTAACGATTCATCCTCAAAGGCTCACACTACGCCTGCGACAAAATGGTGCTTCATGTTGGCCAGGCAGAGTGAGGGTAAGAAATAATGCCGATATTTGTTTGAACACAAATGGCTCCAGCTGTCTTTTTTATACGGTTGGCCGAAAGGAGGACATCATGCAAAATGCAGTCTCAGTATCATGTAATTACATTGAATTATTGAAATTCAGTAAAATGGTTCGCTTTTACTCTTTCAGACTTGCTCTAAGAATATTTTACATGCATGGACAGCATTTATTTTCGCCATGGCACTGTTTCCAAGAACGTGGTATAAACATGATGAAGGAAATTAGATTTCGAACGTTACATATAATCACAGAGTAATTACTCAGAACAGTTATGAATACCATGTCATATTGTTTTGAAATTGAGATGGCATGTGATCAAAGGTAGTCAATGACATGACAGAAGCCTGCTCTAGGCAGGACAATCATACTGTTATCACTTGTCATTTTGGTCTTTCTCATCAGCAGCTGTTTCACATTTGACCCCTTTCTCTTTTTTCTGCAAAATAAAATCAGTAATATATATTTCTTGTGCAACAAATAGCTTAGCATTGGTTTCGCTGTACACTTGGCAATATCATCAAAAGTATAATGGAACCAATGTCATGCTAGCAATATACTGTGTATTATATTGACCATAAGACTTTATCAATTCATAATCAGGTAAATAAGGAGTTTATAATTTAAAAATATTCCTTTCAATCTAGTCCTTAGATGATGTTCCTATGAGGGGATTATCCCCCTCTCCCAGCCTTAGACAAAGTTCAGTTCTAAGCCTCATTAATATTGCATGCCCGACTTACCTTCAATAAATGTAGAACGATTGTTGTCAAAGCAACACAAACTGTTTCAATCACAAAAGTTAAGAGGAGGCATAATATACCATAAGCAGCACCTGACAAGCTGAAAAAAAACAACAAATAGACTTACTAAATCTAGATGAAAAGAACTTTCTAAGGCCGAAGGCAGGAATTCGCTTTTACAGTTTTTCCCACCCGAGATCTGGTTTCATGGGATGCAGAATTGACTTCCATAAAGCAATGTATCCGGTGTATATACAGTCCAAAATGGAAGATTAGCCAATTTATTGAAGCTCACTTATATACAAACAGTATCTTGGCCAGTATAGCGACCTACCTGGTCAGACAATCCTACCAGACAGCGATCGGCAGTCTAATCTATTTGGTTGCTGTGTTGAAATGCTCAGGGCACTCTAACATGTTATAACAGATTTTGGATCTGCAGAAAAAAAGGTATCATGTGATGCAACAGGTATATAGCCTAAGCCAGATGTAATATTGCGACAAACCTCATGTATTGCAGGGTTCCCAGGCATAAACATAACCCAAGTAAAGCGATGAACGCACTTGGTGTCAAATATTTAGTCTGTTTGTTCATGATAAGTATCCCAGAACAGTACGCTCTCAGTCCAACTGCAAGTGAAAAGTGATGGCCAGTCAGTCAGCATTGCACAATGGCTTGCAGTGGAATCTAAGGAGCCGCATGGAGTTTTAAACATCACATGGTTTTATGTTGGTTCAATCCCTGCCAAGCGCTCAGTATTTTCATTTTATGCAATTCGACACAGTTTTATCACATGATTCCATTGATTGTTGTAATAAAGAAGTTTCTCCCTTCGGAAAAATACCAGTTGAATCAGAACAAGCCGTTTTAAGAGTACTTTTAAGGAGTCGTTTGCCCTTGCTTAAAAGTTCAACTGGCAATCTACTTTAGCAGGCTATTTCAGATGTTTGTGTGCCTGTGCTGTGATTGGTGTGGAACAGGATCGTATGCCAATCATGGTTGTGACTGCAGATCTTCCTCAAAACAAGCAACAGGATGGATCACGCTGGTAACTCAAAGTTTATGGAGGGGTATGCAGAGCCTTCCAGCTCATTATATCTCTTGGTCTGTTAACTGTATAAAAATGGGCGTTGGGAGAACAAAAACAGCAATGGGCTATATCACTTCTCAAGACAGTTTGAAGAGATTTGAATCACAAACACAGATCACTACTTGGGGGTTACTACTAGAGAATCAGAATAATATTAGGAAAAACTGTGTATGAACATTCTAGTAGTCAAAGATACTTGAGATAAGTTCTCAATTTAGTAAAACATAGCAAATAGTTTTGGTTGGTTCACCTGTTAGGCATATCGGAACGTAGATAGCCATTGGTATCAGTGCCTCTGAGGCCAATTTCTCACTCACTCGGAGTACTGTGTGGAAAATGAAAAAAGCACAATATGGGATCCCCATCAGCACTGCATCCATGAGAAATGTTCCCAATGTGACAATAGCAGCAAAAATCGCCAATACCTGCAGCAAGATTAGAAGAGTTTAAAGGCAGACATACTTCATATGTTCAGCACCGTAACACTTTACTGAAGGCTAGCTCCATTAAAGCAGGACAGGATCAGTTATTTAAAATGTCGTTCTCAAAGTTCACAAAGGATAAAATGGGGGCCGGACACAGACCTAGTAGACCTATTATCGCTGGGTTATAGCGAGCATTGGGTATGTGCAAGGCCGAAAAATAAACATACATAATTCTGTATCAAAATTTGAAGTTGATTGGCATACGTAGACCAAGTTTGGCCCATTTGCCTGCATTCAGAGTTGCTCCCCCTTTTATGGTCACACCGCACAAGTGAAAGTGTACAACTGGATGCAGGCAATTAGATTAAGGTGGACCTGCAGCAAACTAGAAACATTGTTTGGATGAGAAAACCTGTGAAAAAAGAATGCGCAAACATAAACATACCTTCAGTGAATATTGATGGTGACCTCTGATGCCATTGTGGAAGACAGGCATTACTGTTCTGATCTCATTAAGGTAACTGTGGAGAAGACGGCCAAGAGGATAGACTATACTCAAAACGGCAATAGCCTATGAAACCAAAATCAAAAAACTTGATTCATGTTGGGAGGATTTTCTGACCTGCCAACTTTAAACACATGGCCTTGGCCACTGCCGCGGCTACCTTCATGCATGTTTTAGAGAAATACACTCTTCCTAACAATCAGATTTATATATGTATATATTTATATATATATAAATATATATGTATATATATATATGTATATATAGGCATACATCTTGATAGCCTTGATTCATTTAAGTGATTGTACTGGTGCGGGAATTCGACAAAGTCACACAGCTCTAATCAATCAATCAATCTATGGGGGCTGGATCTCGTACTAAAATCGTTTCAAATTTAAGT
This sequence comes from Membranipora membranacea, assembly GCA_914767715.1. Lineage (NCBI taxonomy): Eukaryota > Metazoa > Bryozoa > Gymnolaemata > Cheilostomatida > Membraniporidae > Membranipora > Membranipora membranacea. Next base: position 5,569,706 of record OU612070.1, on the reverse strand, counting down.
GCCATGTCTCTAGCATTGCCTTTTATTGCGGAATGAAAAGCTTAGAACGAATTTATCAAAGTTGACACAAGGATCAAATTTATGGAATCAGAGTTATCCCCTTTCTTTGTATGAGGAGATGACTTTTAAACTAAAGCACATCAGTGGGACCTAAAAGTCAATAACCATGCCTCAACATTTAGCATTTTTTAAGCGATTTTGCTTCTAAAATGCAAATTATTATTGTTTGCATAATTCTTTGTCACTGACTCTAGCTTTTCGGCTTACCTCAGCAGCTGCCACTGTCCCAACAGTTCCGGACAAATTGTGAGAAACCACCAAATTTATTATCACGTTTCGAGACTTCTGTACAGTCCTCACCGCCAATAGAGGCAGCAGGAACACAACTGCTTTCAATATGGAGGAGGATCCCTGCAAAAAATACTAGAACACTCATATACACTAGTTCTGAGAATTCAAAGGCAACTGACATTTTGCAGATGGTCATGTAATCTAGGTGTTATGAGTTGAAGCTGCTAAAGTGTGCGGGATGCAGAAAACTTGATTATAGACATCAAAAACTGTTAAAAATTTGACAGGGGGGTTTTCCAGTTGGGCTAGAGATCTTGTATTGATGTAGCACAGGTACGATCGAGATCAGATGCCCTTCCTAATACAACAGCCTCTTCAGCAATCATAGAGACAGAAAGGTAGGTACATTCAAACACATGGTTTGGGTTTAAACATACTGAATACTTCTCTCAGCCATAACTTCAGAAAGTGACTTCTGCAGAAAAATGTTTGTATAGGCATCACATAATTTCACAACACACAGTTGTTACCTTCTCTTTCTCTAGCTCCTGCTCTTCTGGAAGGTTGGACTTTACCAGCATGAACCAAAATCCTATATCCATCGCAAGACGACATGTGAAGCCAATGTACAGTGAGATAATTGGGATAAGTGTAGGGTGTATCCCCTTATGGAGAGCAGGAGTGAGGGTTATCACAACAACAGATACAATCTATAAGAAAACACATCAAAGGTCCTTCATTTGGTCTCTTAACCGATTGGCGACAAACTATAACTGGCATTTGGTAAGGAAAACCACATAACAAAAGGTTGTCTGGGTTGACTTCATGATGATCTTCATACCAATAATAATGGTAGCAATATTACATTTTACAACAATTCTGACTAGTTATACAAGCCTACCTGCATCCCACAGTCAGAAAGTCTAGCGATTGCTGTGTAATGTGATAGCTTCATTCGATTGAGACCTCCCTCATGATAACTTGCCTGAAAAGAGATATGTTAATCTTAATAGTCAGTTACGTTACAGTAATGACTAAAGATTGGCGGTCTTACGACCGAGGTGTTGAGGTAACTGTACTTTCTAGCACAATAGATTCTCCAGACTGAACACCATAGTCATCAATGAGCAAGAGGGTAAAGTTACTTTGCCTCAGAAGCGCACTGAATTTATAGACCGAATATATCTTTCAACTGTCTGTAAGATGCTTTGGAATGTTGATAATTTAAATGCTTGGGTTGCTGGTATTGGCATTGACTACATTCTTGATACAGGATCACATAAAACTTGGCAGTGTTACAAAGCTTGATCGACCCAGGGTTAGGATGTGGTTAATGTCAAGAATCCGTTACATACCAGCAACCCATCCAAAGAACATCGACAACTGAACACTTACAGTAAAGTGCGTGTAGTCAAAGGCCAAAATGCGGCAACTCGGGTCCTGTTTTTTTTCCAAGATCGTAGGCAACAAAAGGATCTAGAAACAGAGTTAACCCTTGATATACAGTAAAAGTATTCATATCTCAGCGAGACTTACAACAGCTTCAATTAGAGGAAGACCCATGAGATGGAGCAAGTTAGATGTCGTTAAGTCTGAGACTTTCTGTGATTGCTTATGTAGGTCTCTGATAAACCATTTTGATGCCGGAGTTAAACCTGAAATCAAATTGAGAGAACAGCTGTATTAGACTTATTTTTACTGCTTTTGATAGATTGAGCAATAAATTTGCCAGGAAAAGAAACACCAGATACTCAAATACTATCTGTCTCTTTGAACCAGTCAAAATTTTATTTTTTAAGATATATTACAATGTGCTATTCCCTTTGTTCTTGATTTGTCAAAAGGAAACATAGTCACATGGAGAGTTGAGATCTGCAGTTTCTAAATACATTAATCCTTGTGTAGAAGGCCAACTCCTATCCGGAAACAAGGGAGAGGTTGAGAAAATATAATTCTAGATGTTTTCCTGTTTGACTTTTAAAATGTTCTATTCTATTGACTTACAGAGTATAACCACAATACTCATGAATATAGCACCAACAGCAGCACAGAATTTTACCATTCTCTTATGAGCCTCTCTGTCACCAACTAACACTATTCCGATGTGTTTCACCTCAACTAAATTATAAAAATATGAACAAAGATGCCGCATAGGAAAAAAATGTACTGAAAGAGGGTTATCTTGAAAACCGCTTATGTTAGGATAAAAATGATTTTTGATTCAGAATCTGCACCATGTGAGAGACGGTTTCCAAAACATTGGGGGCTTAATAGTTGATAAATCTTAATTTTAGTGACGAAATTCATGAAAAATTACATGAAATTTGTCCGCAAAACTGGCAGCAATTGATATAATTGACTATCAAAGTTCCAGAATTATTTCCCAAACTATGTCCCTATCAGTTTTCAATGGTGCAAATTCTGAATCAAAAATTATTTTTATCCTAACATAAGCCGTTTTCGAGATACCCCTCTTTTCAGCATGTTTACCCTATGTGGCGCGGGTTAAAAGTACCAAACTAAAGAGAGGGCAATTACAGAATTGAGGCCCAAATCAGAACCAAGAAAACTGTCTATTGACGCTAGGTGTTTGGGGTAAGAGAACGTATGTACCAAACTTGGTAGTAAAATATATGCACTGCGAAATTTAGATATAAATTTTTCTCCAGCCGATATAACCGATCACTTCAAACTCAGAGTACATAAATGAATATGTTTTGAATGGATATCCAATAATGAATCAAGTATGTATGATAACTTACTAGAACTATGGACGAGAAGATTAATTAGAAGGAAAGAAAGGCCAAAGCTGGCTAGGTTGTCTGTCACATCACCATCAGAGCTTGATGTTATGCCCCATATCAAAAACTGAAAAGTAAGTAAAACCAAAATAATCACACTGAGACATTCAGAGCATAAAATATTTTCCTGCAGGGGATATTTTTAAACTTGACTGTGTGTGTGGATAGACATTCACAGTGATAACCCTTTATTATTCTCATGCCGAGGCAAGTAAGGGCCGTTAATATTTCTCAGAAATCACGCTGAAGTGCTTTTCCCTCAAAAATATCTCCTGCAGAGTTTCTTGTGGTGGCTTTTTATTGTCAACCAAATCATTAGCATAGATTTATCAACTGGACAGTAAGGATAAACATTTACAGTGACAACCCCTCTCTCTCCCTCTCCCTCTCACACAAAAATAAGTTGGTACCAGCATATCGGAACGCGTTGACCAGGAATGCTACATTCTCTAGCCGGATAGGATATTCGATTCGTTGACTCATGTGAATAACTATTTTGAATTATTATGCCAAATAATATTGCAAGCAAATTATCGTCATAGATACCTAATTCTATATCAAGAGAAGGTGCCAGCTTTTACAAAGTGATCACCTGATTCCAAACATTGCGATTTGGAAAACTACTGCTCGAGTCAAATTTTTCCCTTGCGCTAACAGGTTCTAATGAATTCAAGGAGAAACTGTTGACCAATTCTTATTTAGCTAAATTCTCAACAAGGTTCAATTCTAAGCATGGAAGCGTAGTAGTGGCAGGAATTTGGAAGCCATCTCATGACGAATATACCTGTCTGTTTTATGGCACTGACAACAACAACAGTTTTTGCTAGGTCATATGTCTGTTTCTCTCACCTCCTCTGAGATACAAGGTGTGATGACACAGAAAGAAAGTGGTAGCATAAATTTAGTCATGTTCCAAAGCTTTTTTCCCAGGCTCAGATCTGTCTCATCGTTGTCGTCAATCTCTTCATCCACTTTATTACCATATGATTGTTTCACATCCCCTGAATTCCAGTCGGCTTTTATCAACCTAACAATTTAAAGAATGCCTCGTGATTGAAAAATTATTGCAGCAGACATATGAAATATATAAAGTATAAAGTATATAGCAGTATGGCTTACCTATAATCCCATAGTCTTACAATGGTTTTTGTGAATAAATAATTTGAGGCGATGGGCAAAAGTGAGTAGTAGGTAGAGTAGGGCAGAGTCAGGAAGGCGCATAAATCTCTACAATACCAAATAAAGATACCCTGATTTAGATGAAAAGCACTTTAAATATGGGAATATAAGATAGACTTTAACAGAAGTCACTCTGAGGCATGGTCATTACCTAACAAAGCTACCCTTCTAACGGGTGATTGTATGAGGCTCGAAGGGGGGGGGGGGGGTGTTTTACAGGACTCAATATTCCAAAAGAAGTAAGTGCTTTGCAACTGCACCAATGGAGTGCTGTGGTCTAAAATCTAACCTCTGTTGCTGAATGAATTAGCTTAAAGAAGGATCATGATTGGAATAAGCTGGCAGTTTTTGGGCAAAAAGAATTGGCAGCCTCGCCAATATATATATTATGCGAGTTGGTTGCTAGAAAAAAAGAAAGATGCTCAGCTGTGGTAACCTCACATAACCAATGCCTCCTTGTTGATGTGGTACAATAAAATGCCCATAAACAGCCATGGATCGTAGCAGAAAGCATGTGCTGTATATCTAGGGTCGATGATCACAAGTCACAGCCTTGTAATCAGTGCTGAGAATTTCACAAGTTAGCCAAACTAGAGAGGAACCACTTACACATTATAAAAAAATCTAACAATTAGAAATCTTACTTTTCTTTTTCGGTAGAGCCCATATCTTCAACTTCTTACACAATGATACTAATGTAAGGCACTTTCCCTTAAGGTGCAATATGCTAGCCGTTCAAGCTATGATGAATTATCAACTGACTGGACAATCAGGTTGACCGTTGCGCAAAATGCATCAAAGATTCACAGCTTCAACAATACAAATATATATTCAGCAGTATTTAACTAATCAGATACCAGTATATTTTCCCCAGCTCCCCTTCAACCAGGGAGGGTGGGACATACCCCACCAACGCAACCCTCCCTGCTTCAACAAGGTTACATTTCATCAAATTACGCAGAGAGAGTTGTCTTCCAATTTTTTCAATTATTTTTGTCATTGGAGTTGTCTTCTTAAAGACCAATAATTCGAGACTGATATCCTATCCCTTAGATATTTCTTATATGAATGGGGAGAGGGGGTACTTGGAGGTGTGGAAGGTTTTTTGCTGTGTCAAGGTAAACTGAAAATGTTAACTGAAAAGAAAATTACAGAGAAAAGATGCCCAGTGAGAAGGAGAGACCTTTTGTATAACCATACCAATGATTGCTGTACCACTAGATGTGAAGATGAAAGAGAAAGGTATGCATCTGCCAAGCCTTATTTATGATGATTCATACATAAGATTAGATATACAAGAAATACTTAAGTTCCATTGATAAGTAGACTAGTAGTAAAGTAGTTATGAATTATCCCTGTCTCATTCTGTTATTTATTATTATATTTTGTGGTTATTCCAGTCATACTGTATAATTAGTTGTAATTGTACTAAGCAGGGACATGCCTGGTCCCTCTTACAGGCATGTACCTGCTTTCATCAAACTGATTAACTAATCCAGACATTATTATCATCAGTTCATAATAAGTAGGTTCTTTCTTAGTTAGTTTTATTCTATCTATATTGCACAGGATTATCCTATATTAATAAAATAAAGAAAATGATAAATAAATAAATAACAATGAAAAATATTTCCAACCCAAAAAACGGCGAGACTGAATAAGACTAGCTTAGCTGTTGTGAATTTGATTGTGCTAATCAGCTTCACCACATTAGCATCAGCCCCAAGGGTCTACAAGCCTGGATTTTCCCGATCTCTGGTATCATCTGCAGCAATAAGAACCCATTCAAAGGCCTATTTGGCGGCTGCCAGACCCCAAACAGGTATCCGGTTGCTTTAAACATACTCAAACACAAATTTTATTGGGATGGATGGGTTTGCAACATAAGTTGATTGGTTTTAGGCACTCATCACCGGGGTGATAAACCCATCAGGATGTGTTTGCTACGATTAAAACCCACCAGGACAACTTTATGGCGATTGGTGGTTACCAAGTACCCTTCCTCATCGGTATTTGGTAAAATTCGGTCGCCAAACACCCATTTGGATAGAATTTTGTTACAGCGGAGTAAACTGTCAAAAATCTTTAGGCTAGGCCTACAGACTGGTGCTGATAACCTACGCATTCAAAGGTCCATTTTTCCAACCAGAAGTAGTATACTGCACTGCTGGTATGAAAAATGAGTCATTGAATGAGTACAGACTTTACTTCTTCTACAAGGACAAATGAGGCCTAAAATCAAAAATACTTTGGTAGAGAAGAGCGGGGTTAGTTGGGCGATTAACTATTTTTAGATGAAAGCACAGAGGTTGATTATTTTTTCAATTTTCATTTGATAATTGAGTGGAGGGCCTTAAAGGACCTTGCTGCTGCTGGTCGGAATAATGAAGAAAAAAATATTTGTTGTTTACTTCTAACAGCTAATTAATAATCAGGAATAAATATGTCGATAGTACACACTACACAGGCCCATGTTATCTTTCGAATGACATAAGTAGTTGATCTCAACTCCCCAAATGTATACATCCCAAATAATAAAGCATTGCTGATTAAAAACTTGGTGTGTGACAAAGAACCTTTAATCCTAACAACGAGGCCCACTTCACCTATATTTAGATTGTTTAATTGGCTTGAGGACATGTCTACTGACTGACTCATGGAAAGACATGTGACAGCATGGAAAGACATGCTGACAAGCTGGAAAGACAGCTAAACCTTCTACAAGGGGTCCCAACAATGGGCCATGTAAGGCCAATATCCCTAACACATACGCTGTGTTTCATAGGGTGGCAATGGTGGATTGGAATGTGCTGTGGGGTGAGAGAACACAACTCCGAGTAGTAAATAGCGGGCTTTCTAATAACCGCCATCGACCCATTCTTTAATTGGGATGGTGAGATGGCGCAATTGGTTAGCGCGCTTGCTATTCACTGCCAGGCGATTAGTGCCGCAGGAGTTGTGGGTTCGAGCCCCACTGGGGGAGCTTTCATTGTTGATTGTTCCAGCCCCCAGCACCCTCGGGTGTATACCACTCTTGTTTAATTAGTTTGAGGACATAATTCAATCCCTCAAAATGCAGTATTTATCACTGCATTGTGAGTTTGCAAAGACAACTTGCACAGATTGCCTCAAATATTAGTATTCTGATGTTGTATAGTGGGGTAACTGTAAATTGCTGAACAGACTGAACAGCTGAACAGAATTTCTCAGACTACTATTTGTTTGATTCTTTACATGATTGGCTAATTTTGCATAAGCATGGACAATTCATTATATTCTTCTCATTAAATTATTTATTTTAAGTTTGCATTCACCTTGGTTTCTTTCAATTTTATTCACAGCAAATTTTTCGGCATTACACGACTAGTGAATGGATGGAAAGTAGCCCCCCCCCCCTTATAAACGAAGCTTGTTAAGACTGGCTAGATGGAAGGTTGAGCTGGATAATGTTTCTGGTATCCAATTTCCAGAACACCATCCGATCTTGTCATAATTTGCACATTTATTGCTTCATTTGCTTGCCCTAAGTTGGTTATATTAGGAGCCAACAGGAACTTAGTGACTCATCAAATCATTTGGTTAGGAGGAATGTGTTTGAGAAGTAATAGTCAGCGAGAGAAAAGATTAGAAATAATAATTTCTGTTCAGCTGTTCAGTCCGTTCAGCCTGTTCAGCAATTTACAGTTACCGTGTATATAGTGGTGTAATAAATTTTCAGTAGTTTTACCGTATTTTTATTTACAGCCCAAAGTCCGATGCTGCTCTTTCAACTTACTCAAATGGCGAGTAAGTTGAGACGAGTACCATGTAAATTTCATATGTTGGTCATCAGAGAGCTCTCGATCAGAGTTCATATCAACAGGGTTCTGTGTAGTTCTGGTATAGCTATCATGCCACAGTGTGATACTGTCATACCGTTTTGAAAGTCTTATCTCAGTCGCCCTCATTTTAGTGTGGAAATTGTTTACTGGATGGTGGTTTACTTATAGTGTTTTATCGAGTGTGTGTGTGTTGTTATGGTGGGAATTTGGTGCTCACAAAGTTTAATCACACATTCCATGTTTCAATACGCGCTATAGTGTATTGGTATTTGGTGTGTATCGTTTTAGGTACCAATATAAATGTGTACTAGCTGCTCACTTTATACCCTTAATCCTTTTAGGCATGCGTATTCCTCCAGAAGACTCGACAATACCCGGAAATAATATATTCTCCAACAGGTATGTTTCAATTAAAACATTTTACCACTTAGTAGCCTAGACGTAATGAGGAATTATTCCCGACTGACCTCTTGAGAGATAGGAGATTGGACAACTGCATATTGTTTTCATTTTCTGTTCACCTTAGGTTGTCTCCTCTCCAAACAGACAAAGAAAACTCCTTGTCTTTCAGTACTTTGATACGAGTTGATATGAGAATTGTTAGGAATTGCAGGTGAAAATTGTTGTTAGCACTGGATAGGATACACTTTAGGTAAATGAATTAGTAGATTCTCATAGTACCAAATAATCAGTTATGTGTATACTGACTGAGATAACAATAGTGATATGTATTAAATTTTATTTTATAGAACACAAAGATAAGTCACTGATGTTACTGACGCAGGCTGACCTCCGAGATCAAAACGTTCGAGCTAAGCCAGCACTAACTCTAGGTTTATGGTAATAAAGATGTACACCAAATGGCATATTGTGTGCATGGAATTTGGAATGTGTTGTTAGTCTGGGACCAAACTTATAATTGAATGCTGGTAATGTGCATCATGCAAATCTCCTAATATTCCAATCATTTTCAGGAATAAGATTCACCCTTATTTTTACACTGTGATTTTGGTAGCCCACTCAACAATGGTTCAAAATGAAAGTTCAATGCAGTTGATAATTTATTGTTTTGGAAACATAAAGAATATAAAGAGTAGGTCCAACTGCAAGTCTAGGCAGTGAACTTTGGTTCTAGAAAAAAACAATTTATTCTCTGATTATTAGGTGCGGCCTACAACAGTTATGGTGACATAGTCCCACCTTCCGCCATGCTGATGTTGATACCCAGCTAACCACGATGTCACCATCACCCAGGAATTTCAATCTACTTAACCGACAAAACTTACGCATTATTCGAAAAAAATTTCTTACAGGTAGATTTGGCAGTGTGACAAAAACATTGCAGAAAGATATCCTGCCAGGCATTGCGTACTCTTGAATATTTTTCATTTTTAATACTCTATGGCCACATGGCCCACATATTTTAGTGAATTGGATATTTTAGATGCCAAAATACATATATAAGTGATATACATCCTGTCCCCTATGTTTTGATAGCCTTGCTGTCAAGTATATATTATATACTTGACGACAAGGCCATCAAATCATTGGGACAGGATGTATATCACTTATATAAATGTATTTTATGAATATTACATCTATTTAGATGTATACACTGCTGATTAATTTACACCCTTTATGTTTTAGACTATTGGTGGAAAGTATTGTAATAGTAAAAAAATGTCAAACCCTGCAGAACAGCAGACAGCACTGGGTATTAGTTCTTTCACCAGGTTTGTGTCAAATTTCATTTTTGTTCAGCCCAACAAAAACAAACACCATGTAAATTTGCTTGTCAGCTACTATTAATGTGCCGTATTAATCATATGTCATCATTCTAAAATCAACAGCGCAGACAGAATCAGGATGCATTATCTTTCTGACATTTGCAGTTTTCTATCCTTACAAAAATTGTGATCGGACAACTATACTCTGTTTACATTTTGTTCATGTGAGAAGACAATCACGCATAAACAAAAAACATACAGACAATGTATACTTTTCTGATCTCTCATATTGAACGGGCGGTGAACTATAATTGCCAGGAAGATTAGTGCATCCTAAATCAGTAGTAGGTGTCTGCTCATGTTTAGGTAATGATATGAGTAACTTCTGTCCCTTTTGCCAAAATCAGCTGCGTAGATAGAATTAGGATACGTTATCATTCTGAAATTTGCAGTTTTCTGTCCTTACAAAAATTGTGATCGGACAACTATACTTGATAAAGTGACAAAGAGCCCCTGCAGTCATTAGTAGACTTGGAAAATACCACTCACTGACCACGACTTATTTAATATTTTTCAGATGCCCTGGCGCAGAGCTGTAAACAAAGAAATTGTGTGTGTGGTTATGGAGAGTAATGCTTGGTAAAAAACACCTGTAACATCGAATGAAAAGGTAAGTTTAATCAAGGACACCAGTCATCCCCCATGGGATTTGTTTTGATGGTTTGATTATTCGCCTAATGGTTTTATACACCATTGAATTACTTTGAAAATTCTTCAAATATTGTCTTCGCCTTGTCATAGTCTAACAAGCATAAATTAACAATGTAATTTTACTCTGTCTCCTCCGACCACCCCTGCCACAGATTTTCATCTGTGTCTAGAGTATTATAATACTGAGGGTGGTTTTAATTAGAGACTCACTCACTATTTCTCGGGACTCCTGCAGATGAAGTGTGGATAAATCGTGGACAGCCTCTTACCATTCTTTCAATTCTATAACTGATATATTTGAAAATCGGGTATCCCAATGTGCATAACGCAAGAGAGGACCTCGCATCAAATTTGTCTTGCGAGCGGCTTTTCTGACTGACTGATGAATATCTAGAAATTAGCTAATCACAAATATTTCTTCTCCTAACTTTTTCGCAGGAAGGAAGCTCTAACACAAACAAAGCAGAAAGATGAATATCTACCTGTTTTGAAATGATGATGCTTCAACATTCACAGCGATTTTTTAATAATCTTCAGATGCCCATGCGCAGAGAGAGAAATAGAGAGTGTAGCAATGGAGAGGGATGCGCGATAGACACCTAGAAGATGCACCTGGAAAGGTAAGCTGAACCAGTCATTCCTCATCTGTTTTGTAAACTAAAAACTGGCTAATGGTTTCATACACTATTTATTGACTGCCCATAAAAAGTATTTAAATATTCTCCTGGCCTTTTCATGGTCATGGTCTAACAAGGATAAAGTTTGTAATAAAGTTTTCACTCTTCTCATCGCCCCTGCCACAGATTTGATTTTGTGTCGAGAGTAAGTCTTCTTGAGGGTGATCTCAATTAGATGCTCATCCGCTATATGGCTGGACTCCCGCAGATAAACCCTGGACAGCCACTTACTTTCAATTCATCAATTGATAAACTTTGAAAGTCATTATCCCACTGCGCATAATGCTAGAAGGGATCTCACATCAAATTCAATCTTATTCATGCATAAATGTTAGCCTTGGTAGCCTGCCGGGATGGGTGGGAGAGCCGGGTTCCCCTTCCTCCACCACCCACCCCGACAGCCTGCACAGGCTACATATATATCTTGTGTCGACAAATAATCATAGGCCTAAAAATTTCCTAATCACAAAGTTGTCTTGTCGTAACTTTTTCACAGGAAGAAAACTCCGACACAAATGTAGGACCACACCCCATAAATTTTGAAATGAAGATACATTGAGATTGACTGCAACTTATTTTATGTTTTTCAGATGCCCCTGCACAGAGAAAGAAATAGAAATGGTTAGTGTAGTAATAGAGAGGGATGTTTGACAGACACCTAGAAGATGCACCTGGAAAGGTAAGCGGACTCAACAACACCAGTCATTCCTCGTCCGTTTCGTAAACTAAAACCTGGCTTATGGTTTCATTCACTATCGACTTACTTTAAAAAGTCTTAAGTTGGCTTATCGCTAATTGCCCCTGCAACGTATTTTAATTTGTGCCGCTATTGTCTTGACCCCTGCAATTAAAGTCTGGACAGTCACTTATCCGTGTTTCGATTCCTCTAAACTGATCTACGTTGTCCAGATTTTATCCTCCTAGTCGAGGGCAGACATGTAGTGGATAACACCCTTAGAAACTGAGTTTCTAAACAAAGTAAACAATATATAGTATTTATGAAATTGTGGCACTACGGTTAAATTTTTGATATTGATTTAATTTGCCACATAGGAATGCCTAGCATTATATAAATGTGTGCGTACAATAAAAATTTAGACTTTTGAAAAAAGGAGAAAAAACAGTTGTATTAAAAATGATTGGATCAGGCGGTGAAAAACGATAAAATCCATGCTGCATGAGAAAGAAATATATTGTTGAGACATTACAGGCGCCTGTTCATACCAGAAACTAAAAACGAGTTCTTGAATCTCTCCGTTCTACATATTGGTGGATAGAAAATATCAGATTTGTCCTTGTGACGTTGGCACCTGACTAAGAAATGTTGCAACGGATGGCTTGGGTTTGTGGTGACTTTGTCAAAGTGCCTGTCAGTTAAAACCTGTAGAAAATCTAAAATCGGAACCACATTTGATTTGGCTAGTCTCTGACGGTAACTGCCCAGTTCAGGGTATATTATTGTGAGGCTCAATCTCTCAATACCCTCGATCTTTGATTTATCATTCCCAGATAATAAAGGAAACCATGCAGCAGAGGCATATGTGATGTTAGAATGAATCTTAGAAAAATAAAAAGTTAGTAAACCAGTCGTATTAACATCTAAACGCTTTAGGCTTTGTAAAAAATAATTCAGGCTATTACATTTGTTGACGATTTTGTCGACATGGTCACTAAATGTGAGTCTACTATCTATAACCACACCTAGGAGTTTGGTACTAGATATCTTCGATAAGTCAGTGCCATTTATAGTAGGTACTGAGATTAGGTCAGGTTTTGACACCAACGCAACGTCGAGTACAGTAGTTTTGGGAGCGTTTAGAGACATGGAGTTGTCTTCACACCATTGCACTGAGTAGTCTAATGCACTCTGGAGCGGGTCGGTGTCATGGATGACTTTCTTTCTGACTGGAACGTACGTGGTCACATCATCAGCGTATTTCACTGTGGCACCAGAAGCTGGTTGCAGGTCATCAACGAAGGCCAGCCACAACCAAGTCCCAGTCGTGTCCCCTGAGGCGCGCCGACTGTAATTGGCATGACACTGGAACTAGAGGCATTCATTGAGACTTTCTGGTGCCTATCAGTGAGGAAATTCTCAATCAGGTCTATGAGGGAATGTTGTATCCCAAACTTCTCGAGTTTAGAGAGCAGAATGGATGGATGGAGCTTGTCGAAGGCTTTTGAAAAGTCCTTCATCAATATGTGAATATGTGATGTGGACAGTTTGTCGAGGCCAGCGAGCTACTCGTGCGTCATATGTATCAGTGCATCAGTAGTGCCCAAGCCAGGGATATATGCGTATTGGTTACTTTTCAACAACGGTGTAATGACTGGTTTGAGGCCATCTAATATAACATCTTCGGCTAACTTGCCTAAATGAAATAAGAGCGATATCGGTCTATAGTCTTTAGGAGTTGTCGGACACTTACATTTTCGTAGTGGCTTGACATCGGCAATTTTCCACATATCAGGATACTGACTAGCAGGCCGGATAGTCATCAGCATTGGTGGATTTCTTAGTATTTAGCTGAAAGAGTTTTTTCTTAACCTCCCCTATTGATATAGGTTCTAGTGCTGTGTAGACTGGGGGGTTCTCTCTCATTATGCCAGATCTTGTACCACCTACAGTTGTGAAGTACTGGTTAAGTGCTTCAGCAGCCTCTGTATTGGTAAGCCATTTTTCATCGATGTAGTGAAAGTCAGGCTGTCTCTTGTCATCTATATTTTCTAGATTGTTTAGCGCTTTCCACCACAATCTAGATGAGCAGGCTTGGTTCAGTGTGTGTTGCACATGTTGTCTCTTGTTTTGTTGGATCAGTTTTGTCACCAGCTGTGCCAACGGTTTCCAGCATGGACTTCCATTTTTGTAAGCGCGCTTTTTTTAAATATCAGAATTCAAACAACAGATTGGCCTATACTTCGGCTCACTATGACGCTGGCGCTGACATTTTACGATTACCCTGTGTTACTGTTGATGTCTTTTTTTTATTTATAGACGAAGCAGAGTAGATGCTCTAAACTCAGAATAGAATCCTCAAGCTTTCCTCATCACGACCTCAGACTTAACCACCTTAATAGCCTACTCTACTTATTTTAAATCTCATTAAATTACAATATGTAACATTTTCATTAATCTGACTGCTGAACTCCAGCTGTTACTGTTAGTAAATAGTTGTAATTGATGGGAATTAAGAGGAATTCCTTAGATCAGTGTTCAAGTTTTGTCATAAAGATAACATAATTATTTAATCTCTGTTGCATTGGTAAATAATTGTCAAATGATAAATTCATTTCTCAACCCTAGTGCTCCCACTGATCTCAAACCTTTGACAAGGTTTCGGGATTTGAAACACAAGCGATAAGGTTTGAGACAGATATCTAGGGCTTTATTAGAACAAGTTTGTTCCCTCTGTGGTTTCGTGGCGAGATACCGTTTGATAAGGTGGTAAGTGGCTTTTTTCAAGCCTTTTTTGTCATCTCAAACCTTGGAATAATGGTTTAGAAAGATAGGAGGTATCAATCACAACAATATCACTCATAACTGGTTTACACAGAGTGAATAATTAGAACCTACAACTGGACAGTTTGTAGCCTGCTGAAATCCTAACCATGCAGCACCACTTGAAATGGCGTGAATCAGCAGAATATAACCCCATTTCCTTTTGATCAGGAGCATTGCATATAATTGTTCAACAGTACCGACCTAGATCAAGTTTAATCCAATTGCCTGCATTCAAGTTGCTAGTGGCTAGTGGATCGGGATCAACTCTGAATGCAGGCAAATGGACCAAACTTGGTCTAGTACCAACCCTCCCCTTACTCCATGGCCTAAGTGTAAACCGGGTTCTAAAAGATTTTTAGCCTGGATGTAATCCAGCAATCTTGTTCATGACTGTCCTGCTGCACAGCTACCACTGATCCACAACATCTGTATCAAACAAAAAAATGTAATTGAGCATTAATCAGAATTAACTTGGCAATGATGTACAAACTCTGTAGTTATGTTCTTCTATAACATACTGCACCAAGTATAACTGATTAGAGGTTTTATAAATCAAACATTGACATTTGTGAGTGGCTAAAACTTGCAAGCTGCAGTGTAACCAAATTTTCTTTTGAGCAGCAGCAATGCCATTGACTCTAAGTGTGTCATTTTTATGCTATTAGACTGCCGTGTAGACTACGCTGGTATAAGGTTTGAAGCGGTGAGGTCACAAAACCATTCTGATAGAATATAGGTGTGGGGCAGAAGGACTCAACCACCCAGTTACCCACCCACCCGATACGGTGTAATGATTTGATATCCTAAACTAAAATCCCCTTCCGATGTATGCATGCATACAGTCAATTATTCCTGGTCCATGCTATATTGTAGAAGGATCACTGCTATTAGCTGCAAATAAATAAACGTGAACATTTTTGCAGCAGCCAATATAATGATGTATTACCATATTTTCTTTCGAACAGCATCAAGACTAAAATTGTCTGACAGCTTCAATTTATATGCTGTTTGATTTAATTTTGCCTGTAGCATGTATTCTTTGAAGCTGTTGGATTATATCAGTATTTTCCGATGTCAAAAAACCGTTCTCGTATAAAAAACAACTGTAATGCATTCTCTTTTGGACAGCAGCAGCATGATCATTGGCTGTCTGACAGAATAATCTAATATACCACTATATTCCCTAGTGGGTATAAGTTACGCTCGTATAAGTTTAGAAGCAGAAAAATCAGACATTATTTTCAAGGCCAAATATCCATTCACTTTTAAAACTGCCACCTCAATGTTGTTACGACTGGCAGAAGAGATGGATCAGATTTCTCAAAATAAATAGCATCACATTTCAAATCACTAGTGAGCTTCTTTGACTGGTAATAATTCTTTTCTCCTCAGCCTTTGGCCCATGTATTTTATTTCTCAAACACTAACAACCCTATCCGTGTCCCAAGCATAAAGTTGGTACAAAACATGCCCAGAAATGGATTTTAACCAGTGATATTCGGTTCATTACCCAAGGACTCTACCTCTGACCCACATATTCATTTAGGCTGTGAAGCAATACCTTTTGGTTAAGCTACCGAAGCATGCACTACATCACGTAATGTGTTCTCTATACCATACAAGGGTCGTCGCTATAACAATAAATCAATAAATCTAATGTTGGCGTTTTTGTGCTCGGTTAAAAATTGGAAAAAAAACAATCTGATGTACAACCACAGTTTCTTTTGAGCAGCAGCAAGGCATCAAAACGTCTGACAGCTGCAGTTTTTATACTGTTGGACTCCAGATTGCCTGAAAATTAAGCTCATATAAATTTTGGAGCGGTGATGTATAAACATGGTTTTATACGGTCAAAAAACCATTCTCTAAAAAAACTGCTGCCATAATATGGAGCTGAGGCAGCAGCGTTGAACAAGGGTCCTCAAGACTAAATAGGCACCAGGTTCAGACCTTCATTGATCAGTATGTGAAATTTAAGCCTCCTAGCTGGAATATTAGTTTGTACTCTTTTAAAGGGCAACCAAGGTTTCGCAGCAATGCATTAATGGGTAGCAAATAATATGCTGGGCAGCATCAGCTTTGTGCATTACGCGATGCAAAACTCGAAGTAGTTGCTGACTCAAAGCTGGGTAACACTTCAGTTTAGGGGAGGTTCCAAGACTTTGCTGTAAGAATTATAGAGCACAGGCTAAATAATAACAGGAACAGGAAGCTGCTATGTGGTATTCTGTTTTAGCTGAGTTTGAGTACCTGATGATAGAAATGTTTGACAAGAATTCTGGCTGAATAATCATCCGAATTATATTTTGTCTTTTTCCCTATGCAGAAGGTGCAATCTGCTATTAATCAATGGCCATCAAAGAGAAGTTGTTTGAAACCTTGGTTGCCCTTTAAGTCAAAGTGTTGGTTAATGGTTTTTCATTGTTCTCAGGTCAGATATGCCATTCATCGTGTACTAATTTTCCGGGTAGATAATCGAGAGTTGACCGAGCAACCTTGTTGAAGGAGAGAGGATAGAGGGGTGATATAGTCAAGTCAACAACCAGCAACAGTTTGCCAGGTGTTTGTGTTACAATGTTATTTGCTTTAGGTACGTTGAGCTAGATTCTGAAGGGAATAAAGTCCTGGTTTGGTGATGAGATTATTTTTTGAGGGTTTGATAAGTGTGTATTGGGGAGGGGGGGGGGTTGCATGGATAAATATGCCAGATACAGCTACACAATGTGAAGAACATATATTATGTTATTTGTTAGACGGCTGAATAATAGGGTAATTTTGTAATTGAGGTGTTTTAAGATTCGTCCGTGAAGCCTCATTTCATAAACATTTAAGAGATAATGTGCAGCCATGGTTAAGTTGAATCATGGCTCAGAGGTCCTCAGATGATGATAAACTATCCTAGTTCTTGTATCTGTATTTGTTCTTAGTGTGTTAATGAATCACCTTTATATAACTAAGGAATGTGGTCACATCGGTCATGACTGGTCATTAAAAACTATGTGCCTAACTAAATAATTTACTGGGACTACCATGATTTTACTTTTTGGTCATTGAAGTGAAGCTCAACTGTTGATGGCATAAACATTTTGAAGCATAATGTGCCGCTACATTCAAATGAATCACGATTCGAGGTCCTCATTTGATATTTTTATATCTGTACCGTTTGCAGTGTGCGACTAAACCATCTACATAAAATTACGAATGTGGTGAACATGGTCATGACAGGTCATTTAAAACTACCATGACAAACCTAAGTGAGAGTGGACAACCATTTTTTTCTATTCTTTGTTCACATTCTTCCACCTCGCTTTACTATATGATAGAAGGCTTGAAGGCAAACCATTTGATAAGAGAAAATCTGGTGGTCAAATGTGAATGTGAGTATGGCTGTTGAGATTTGAATGGTGTTACTGTAGTGAAGTTGGTTCAATAGCTGTGATTAAACCTTGCTACTACAAAGAGTCTAATTATAAATTGCCTGGGAAAAAATTATTTGACCAAAAGTCTTACTGTAACCTGAAGATGTTTGGACCATTGCTTATTGTTTCATGCACAAGCTTTAGCCCTTCTCGATTTCTTTGAATGATCATCATTGCTTCCACAAAAGAAAACATCTGAGTATTTTCAAGTATGCTTTCTAATTCAAATTTGATCCTGATATAATCAAACTTTCGATGAGTACAGAGCTCAGGCTTACTGTAGTTCTATTTGCGTAGATTTGAGGTAACAAATAGGTTCACTGGTATGCTGCCCTACTAGACAAGGCATTATGATCTGAAACTAAGGATTTATCCTGCACTCATGTCCTGTGTTTCTGAACCAGACACAATTCTGGCAATTATATTAGAAATTTATAGTGAATACCAACCGGGTTCAGATGGTACCAACTGAATTAAACCAAAGCTTTTGTCATCCTACAAATCCTACATTGCTTGATACAACCCACAGGTGATACTGACACTTTAGTGCCAACTATAACAAATCTGAAGCCATACCATTGGGGAATGGGGTTTGTTTCAAGATGCATTTTCTTTCATAAAAGTTCAGACTCCGTTGGCAGAACACCTCCTTACTCTGTGAAAATATCGCAGAGTAAGGATATACAGAGGGGACACTTCAATGATAAATATAGTGCCTGTGGTTTTCGATTCACTGGAACACTGGGAAAATCGTGAACAGCTGGATGCCGAACACTCATTATCTCTATATGTTATGATGACACTTTTCTTACAGACATACATACCCATAATGGGCCATAATTCATTCCATAATATTGAACCTAAAGACTGATTTCTAACTTTGCTGCAATGTCCAAACTTCAAGCTATACACCATATTGTTGTCATTTTTAGCTAGGATACATAGGCTATGAGTCTTCAAGGGTTTCACGACATAAATTTCACCAATTCACAACAAGCATCAACCAAAAACTAGAATGTAAATTTGAATTCACCTCAAACTCCACATCACAAAAAGCTTTCTCCCGACAATGAAACAGCATCAATACACCACTGAGCTAACAATGAGCTTCATCAACTCAATCAACCCCCTAATTTAAGCGATCAAACTGTGGCGGGATAGCTGGTAGAGGCATTTTATCATCAACCACTTATATTTGGTTGACAATACCCTGATGCAGTCTTAGAAAGTATAATGGAATTCAAATCCATGCAAATGTGTTAACAGCCTACCAGCAGAAGACAGACATCGCAATGTAGACGCCAACATCCAGTGGCAGTAAAAATGGCAACTCCCAGTAAATTAATAGACAAGAAAGGAAAATACAAAAAGTTGATGATAAAGACTAATATTTGCAATATTTGATTTTTGTTTTTCAACATATGGAAAGCAAATTTTGAGTAGACAACTGTTATTAGCTACTTGAAAGATTTGTTATGAATTATTTGCTAGTTATTGAGCCAAAAACCTGGGCTTTCAGGCAAGTACGAGATAAGCTGCTTAATCTACTGCAACTTTCAAACTCGAAATCCGATCGAAATTAATTGAGTCGCAAATAAATAACCTGCTACATGGACAGCAAGTTAATAATAACACCGATGTTTCTACAGAATCCAACCTCGTAACATCACCCAGAATTAAATGCCAAAGAACATGAATGCAATGCCTCCTATAGTGTCCTGGCTAGGTTTATTGTTAAATCTATGACTCTCAATGATAGAACTATCAAAAGATTATCACAGGAAGCTTACCTTTCTTTTTCAGAAGATCCCACATCTTTATATCCATTCGCCATGATGTTCCTTCTCCCGGCTATGGTGATTACTTAACTCATTGACACCCACACCACACATTGTGCTTATATTTGCTAGACGGAGTTTGGCTATAACGCAAGGAGTGATCTGCCTGAATGCATAACGATTTAAAACATATAAATATATTTTTACTGTTGAACCAATAAATTACCAAGATATAAACCTCAGAGTGATGTCTTCTATTTTGGCAATAAGTCAACAAAAATGAAGAGATGAAAAGTGATTAAGTGACCGTCTTCCTGGATGTCTCCAGATAAAAGACTGTATTTAATCCTAATCACTTCACCACTCATCCTTTAATTCTAAAATACACGCTTACACCAATCAACACACTTCCATCTGTCTTATGATATGTGATACCCAGTTTCCTCAACATACTCCTCCCCCCCCCCCCCCTTATATAACGTTGGCAGAGCAATGCTGCAGCAATAGAGCTTAGAGGCATTGCTTATTCAAAGGATCTGAGTTTGTTACAGATTTACGGTAGCTTTAATCACTTTGGTATTGTCTTTATGCCATTTCTTATGCCTAATCTACCTCCAATATGCTTGGATTGTGTACCTGATCTTAAATTGCGGGTAACAAATTGCAGGGGTTAAGCTCGCAATTTCGCCTCTGTCCGAAGACTGTGTAATACAGAGCGCGGCTGCCATATTCGGCGCCAAATTGCTCTAAGTTTGCAGGCAGGTCAGGGCACACCTTGGGTGTCAATTGAGGCCAGTAGTCAGTAGACTGCAGAGAAGAACCCGAGACCTTCAATGCTTGCGCATTGGAGGGCAGGCATTCTAACCAACTAGACTACCTTCTAACAGGTGACATGAAAGCCTGTTTCACCAATTGCTTTGTACATTACTTAAATAAAAAACTTTTTAAATTTATGGGTTGACATTTCATGGTCAAACCTCAGCATTAACGTTGCTATGCCAAAGTTCATCACGCTTAGGTGTCCTCCGGTAATTAAAAATAGATAAATAAAACTACTTATTTTGCCACACAAAATGTTTATTCTTCTTATTTCACCTATCTACATTATCTATTGTAAATAATTGTCCCAATATTTCTCCTTACTCGATTATTCAAATCTAACTGCTTATGTAGCTTATAAGCCTTCTGACAACACTTTGTTTGTCCTTATTAATGATTGGACATTATTAGTTCTTTCAATGTTAGTACCGATAGGTAGTGTTGCTCTGCTCACCTGTGCTAAATTTAAGATAGTACAAGTAGAGAAAGTATGTTGGCAGTAAATCTTCGACTTCTTTTCAGGGATAAGTTTCATCAACATGTAACAGCTCCAGGACTTTGTAAGTATTTCCTGCTACAGCAATGATCTGTCATGTTTAATTCATTCGAGACAACATCAGGAATGAGAATGATTTATTAGTATGCCATGAACTGAAAAGGAATGTGACAAAGTGTTAAAGTCTGTTGGCAGGGGCGCTTTCTACCTTCTGTAGGAAATTTTGAGAGAAAACTTAAATAAGCTCTTAGAACGCCATATTTTATGCTCTGTGGAGTGTTTGAGGTCAAAATAACAGAAGAAGAAACTCTGTTTTCCCAAATAACCTGATAAGAACAAGATAGATACTACGTTTCTATCATCCAATTTTATCTTTACATTAAGCTATTGCAATTTCCTTATTATATGGATGCTTGTGTTAGGAACAGTTCAATGATTGATCGATCAGAAAATTTGTTCCCAAATGCCACTCTGCCATACTCATCCATGCTTTCAAACAGAGGAGCTCGATTCTTGTAACTCATTTTTCTTTGCTTTATCAAACAGCGCATTCCCGAGGACATTCACTATTGCTGTGCGAAATGTCTCACAGGTACGACCCCTACCCACCAGATCCAGATCTAAATTTCTATTGCTTGTCATCACCCACAAAATTGTTCACCACCACCCTCATAAAAATCTTTAATTCCAGGTTTGCTTGCACAACTCGAATCATTAAAGCCTATTGCAGTGAAAAATGGAGTGTGGGTGTTGGGAGACTCTAACAATTTGCTTTAAGACAGGTCAGTCCTATATTGATGTTTACATTAAGCTGATGTAAATACGGGGATTAGTTTCAAGATGGTTATATCACAAGAACAATATTTATGCTAGAACTGATACCAGAGATTTCAGAGACCCCACGATGGTGTTATGATATGTAATGTGCCGACATTCTTACCTAATCATTCAACAAGTTATAATTATGACAGTGTAACTAGTATGAGCCCATGCTAAACTAAATCTTTGATGGGCGAAATCCAGATGTAAACTCTTCACATGCCTCCATTTGTTTCATAACGAGGCTCACAGTCAATTTGACACCAACTGTCCCAAGAATTTCCAGATTTACTAAAGATGCTTTCCTATATAAGCTGGCTGTTACTCACGATAAAATTCAGCCCCTCCTATAAATGTTTGAAAACCAATGCATTTTCAGGTACAGTTTTAACGAGTATCAGTTGTCTATAATCAAACAAAGGTTTTCTGAAGAAAAATTTGTTATTTGTCTTTGCCTTTTCAAAAAGAATGTATTTGAATGTTCTACAATTTGTTGCAGAGAACCTCTTATATACTAAAAAGCAGTCGTATTCCTGCTACCCTATTAGCAATGAGGACTATACAGAAGTCACGAAACGTGATAATAAATTTTGTGGTTTCTCACAATTGGTCTGTAGAGTTTGGACGGAAGCAGCTGAGGTAAGCAGTAAAGTTTGTGTCAGTGACAAACATATATACAAACAATGATAATTTGCATACACAATATTGACTAAAAAATGCTAAAAGTTAAGGTGTGATTGTTGACTTTGATGCCCTGCTGTGCTTTAGTTTTTGAGTTATCTTCTCATACAAAGAAAGGGAATAACTCACCTTCCAAAGTTTGATCCATAGACTTAATATACTACCTAGACAGGACAATGCTTATGCTTCACTGATCATAATGTGTCCAACTTAAATAAGACGACATGACGTAATTAGATTGTGCTGCGAGCATAGATTTAAAAAACAGTATAGATAGGACATTGCGCTTCAATAACTTTGCATTATGTCCCCACCCGTATCGTCATTGTGCCACCCGCAGTGTAGCGTTATGCATAGCGTAACTGCTAGTGGGTTGATAGTCAGCACTTTTTGCCCACCAACCATATTGGCCTGGATGGCTGAGCTGTTAGCGCTGTTGTCTTTTGTTCAAGGAGTTGCAAGTTCAAACCATACTGCTATAGTTTTAGTTGTTTGATACAGCAGGAATACAAGTAGTGCAGTTGATGATAGGTGAATCAGTGACCAGTTTTATTAAAAGCTGATCTTCAAGCCCACCTGTTTGATAGATTTTTGTTTACAAACATACTTGTATCTTATATTTTAGTCACCTGATGAATCAATTTTCTGTAGAATTATATGCTAAACACTTGAATAATTTACTTAGTAGCATACATATATATGACAATGAATTCAAAAGTGCTGCCCCAGGATTTTCAGTTGAAAGAAGCTATTTCATTGTTGGGCTCTTGGTGTACACGCAGACATGTAACAAATGGTTTCGATGCATTTATTGGCATGAGAGCAACCCATCTCTCCTCCCCTGGAAAAGAATAGCAGTTTATGATGTATAACACCAAATTAATGATGAGTTGTCCTCTCATATGTCATGATGATACCTCATATTACGTATATAATCCTCATCTGTTCCCAAGAGAACATAACAGGGAGTACCTTGGCCCAAAAGATAATGCATCAGGCTTGGATAAATTAAGACATCAAACTATTTCAAAGGAAAACTAACTTTGTTTATTTCAGTGCAACATGGTACAGGAAATATATTTTTTAGCAAACTCTTCTGCTTTTAAGGGCGATGATCTTTTTCTTAGCCCTCTGAAAATTAAATAATGCTCTCTCAGGGCCTTAAATGTTTATTAGCATGGAATTGTCCAGATAAGTTTCAGCCAGACAGTTTCTCAGTGCTACTCTCCCACAGGTTGTATATGTTGCGATATCGGCTATCATTATATATGTGGTACAGCCTGTTCGTTCCATCTCTCGGGCCCATGTTAACAAGTTTGCTCACTGTGCTAATGATCACCTCCAACTCTGATTGAAGCACTGTCCTCTCTATATTAAATAACCCGAAGAGAAATATAAGTTTAGAACATTTTGTTCACCAAAAACACATAACAAGCTAAATGTGGCGATTCTTACAATAAAGTAGGACCTTGATGTTTGAGCAGCAACACACATCTTTGATATCCAGGGCATTATTGTTGGATTAACATTTGGCTTTAAGACATCATATCTCAAATGCAGCGAAAATTTATACCAACCTTATCCTCATACCCACTGGGCCACTACCACTGCAAATTGTGGCTGTCCCTTCAACGCCAATGTATTTTTTCTGGGAATCTGTGGCACATATTACCAGCAACCTCATCTAGGTAGGGCAGATGTACCTGAAATAATCATAAGATGCATCTTGTCATATGACTACAGCAATGGCTATTCTCTTGTTAATTTGAAGAACCTGACCTGACTAGTTCTCTCCTTTGGTCTAGCATGATGATCTACCACACTCAATGAGTGTGTACAGACCAATAGTAGGACAGTTATTGTTCTTAACTTTATGAATCTCTAATAGCAGAACATGATAATTGTTGGTCTGTTGAGAACTCAATTCATAACATCAATCAGCCAAGAACATATTATTTATATCTACAATAACAATTTAGGTTGTTATCAATAAGCTAGTATTGAATAAGTAGAACTTCAGCAGTTACAACTTACCAGTGAAGACTTCTTTCATCATTGGGACCCTGTTTACACTTGACACAAAGTAGAGGCAGCTCTAGTTTTGTATGAATGAAAAGAATGTATGTAGAAAGTAGTTACTGGAGGAAATGAATGTAGTAGTGCAACAATTAATAAGACATGTCCATCACTTTACTCAACTTTACCTTTAATGATGTTAACCTTATCAGAAAGTGTCCAATGAGAGAAGGCTATACTGAGTAAAACGACTTCTGAGTAATGTCCACGTCATGGTATATTATTAGGAGTGCAAACTTTTTGACGATTCTCCAGATTGGATTTCTGCTGATTAGTTGTCAGTGGGTACCAGGCTGTAGCTGTGTGGCTTATGGTTGGAATTATTACCCAATTGTACATGTGTATCAGAGACTGTTTGTCTATGCCAAACTGTTTGAGAATAAGAAGCCCGTGGATCTTTCTGTCCGCTGACTTCCGTCTTCTTGTGATGTATTTAACATGTTGTACATTTAGACAAAGATTATCAATTTGTAGTTTGCTTTTAATTAAACAAAAATCATTTGTTGCATTATTCTGTCACACACACTGTTTGTGTCACATTCAGGGTCACGGTTGATTAAACTGGTCGATAAATCGGGTGTCTTATCACTCCCCCATCCGAAGCATGGGCGACAAAATATTAGTGCCTTAGGGAAGAGGCAGCAATATCTGTCCCAGTTTGCTCTCTGTATGCAGGCAGGTCGGAGCACATCTTGGGGCCAACCAAACCCCAGTAGTCGATGGACTGCAATGGTATTCGAACCCACAACCTTCAGCATTTGCACGCTAAGCTAGCGGTGCTCTAACCAACTGAGCCACCTCCCACCTATATGACACTGACTCTTCTATAACATTGCACAGTCATGACTGCCATGCTCCTTATCAGATTAATTGTTGAACACCTCCGCTGTAACTTCAATGTTTTGCCATCTTAATCACCATCTAAATGTGAAGTTTGCCTTAAAACATCAATTGATCTGGCCATCAAAGGACTATCATCTTATCCTGTTTCTATTTGATCACTTATTTATACTGTGCGGTATAAGAAAACAGTGGTGTTTTTTCTTATTGAATAGTTACAAATAGGAGTTACAGGGATATTTCAGGAATTGTTCAGCAATAAACTATTTGCTGCAAACAAAAAAGATTCATTGATATACATGAAACAATAATCAAAGATGAACTCTGCAAATTGAAATGTCACGATCAAATCTCCATGATCTAACGGTTCATCCTCAAAGGCTCACACAAGGCCAACGACAAAAAGGTGCTTCATGTTGGCCAGGCAGATTGAGGGTAAGAAGAAATTCCTATTTTTGTTTGAACGCAAAGGGCTTCGGCTGTCCTTTTTATAAACTCTGCCAAAAGGATCACATTATCAGAGCATTGGTAGAATGAAAAATGCACTCTAACAGCTTATAATGTTATTACAATGAATTAATGAAATTCCGTAAAATGGTTTGTTTTCACTCTTTCAGACTTGCTCTCAGAATATTTGACATGAATGAACAGCATTTATTTTAGTCACGACACTGTTTCCAAGAACTTGAAATAACGAATAATGATTGGTATAAACCTGATGTAGGAAATTAGATTTCGAACGTTACATATAATCACAGAGTAATTACTCTGTGATATAATGAAAACAGAACAGTTATGAATGCCGTGTCATATTGTTTTAAAATTGAGATGGCATGTGATCAAAGGTAGTTAATGACATGACAGAAGCCTGCTCTAGGCAGGACAATATTACTGTTATCATTTGTCATTTTGGTCTTTCTCATCAGCAGCTGTTTCATATTTGACCCCTTTCTCTTTTTTCTGCAAAATATAATCAGTAATATATATTTCTTGTCCAACAAATAGCTTAGCATTGGTTTCGCTGTACTCTTGGCAATATCATCAAAAGTATAATGGAACCAATGCCATGCTAGCAATATACTGTGTATTATATTGACCATAAGACTTTATCAATTCATAATCAGGTAAATAAGGACTTTATAATTTAAAAATATTCCTTTCAATCTAGTCCTTAGATGATGTTCCCATGAGGGGATTATCCCCCTCTCCCAGCTTTAGACAAAGGTGAATTCTAAGCCTCATTAATATTGGATGCCCGACTTACCTTCAATAAATGTAGAACGATTGTTGCCACAGCAACACAAATTGTTTCAATCACATAAGTTAAGAGATAGCATAATATACCATAGGCAGCTCCTGACAACCTGAAAAAAAACAGCTAATAGACTTACTAAATCTAGATGAAAGAACTTTCTAAGGCCGAATGCAGGAGTTCATTTTTACAGTTTCTCCCACCCGAGATCTAGTTTCATGGGATGCAGAATTGACTTCCATAAAGCAATGTATCCAGTGTATATACAGTCCAAAATGGAAGACTAGCCAATTTATTGAAGCTCACTTATATACAAACAGTATCTTGGCCAATATACCAACCTACCTGGTCAGACAATCCTACCAGACAGCGATTGGCAGTCTAACCTGTTTGGTTGCTCTGTTGAAATGCTCAGGGCACTCTAACATGTTATAACAGATTTTGGATCTGCAGAAAAAAAGGTATCATGTGTATGCAACAGGTAAATAGCCCAAGCCAGATGTAGTATTGTGACAAACCTGGTGTATTGCAGGGTTCCCAGGCATAAACATAACCCAAGTAAAGCGATGAACGCACTTGGTGTCAAATATTTTGTCTGTTTGTTCATGATAAGTAACCCAGAACAGTACGCTCTCAGTCCAACTGCAAATGAAAAGTGATGGCCAGTCAGTCAGCATTGTACAATGGCTTGCAGTGGAATCTAAGGAGCGGCATGGGGTTTGAAACATCACATGGTTATATGTTGGTTCAATCCCCGCCAAGCGCTCAGTATTTTCATTTTATGCAATTCGACACAGTTTTATCACATGATTCCATTGATTGTTGTAATAAAGAAGTTGCTCCCTTCGGAAAAATACCAGTTGAATCAGAATAAGCCATTTTGCGATTACTATTAAGGAGTCGTTTGTCCTTGCTTAAAAGTTCAACTGGCAATCTACTTTTGCAGGCTATTTCAGATGTTTGTGTGCCTGTGCTGTGATTGGTGTGGAACAGGATCGTATGCCAATCATAGTTGTAAGTGCAGATTTTCCTCAAAACAAGCAACAGGATGGATCACGTTGATAACTCAAAGTTTATGGAGGGGAATGCAGAGCTTTCCAGCCCATTATATCTCTTGGTCTGTTAACTATATAAACAATGGGCGTTGGGAGAACAAAAACAGCAATGGACTTTATCACTTCTCAAGACAGTTTGAAGAAATTTGAATCACAAACACAGATCACTACTTGGGGGTTACTACTGGAGAATCAGAATAATATTAGGAAAAACTGTGTATGAACATTCTAGTAGTCAAAGATACTTGAGATAAGTTCTCAATTTAGTAAAACATAGTAAATAGATTTGGTTGGTTCACCTGTTAGGCATATCGGAACGAAGATAGCCATTGGTATCAGTGCCTCTGAGGCAAATTTCTCACTCACTCGGAGTACTGTGTGGAAAATGAAATAAGCACAATATGGGATCCCCATCAGCACTGCATCCATGAGAAATGTTCCCAATGTGACAATAGCAGCAAAAATCGCCAATACCTGCAGCAAGATTAGAAGAGTTTAAAGGCAGACATACTTCATAAGTTCAGCACCGTAACACTTTACTGAATGCTAGCTCCATTAAAGCAGGACAGGATCAGTTATTAAAAATGTCGTTCTCAAAGTTAAAGTGGGGGACGGACATAGACCTAGTAGACCTATTATCGCTGGGTTATAGCGAGCATTGGGTATGTGCAAGGCCGAAAAATAAACATACATCATTCTGTATCAAAATTTGAAGTTGATTAGCATACGTAGACCAAGTTTGGCCCATTTGCCTGCATTCAGAGTTGCTCCCCCTCTAATGGTCACACCCCACAAGTGAAAGAGTACAACTGGATGCAGGCAATTGGATTAAGGTGGACCTGCAGCAAACTAGAAACATTGTTTGGATGAGAAAACCTGTGAAAAAAGAATGTGCAAACATAAACATACCTTCAGTGAATATTGATTGTGACCTCTGATGCCATTGTGGAAGACAGGCATAACTGTTCTGATCTCACTAAGGTAACTGTGGAGAAGACGGCCAAGAGGATAGACTCTACTCAAAACGGCAATAGCCTATGAAACCAAATTCAAAAAACTTGATTCATGTTGGGAGGATTTTCTGACCTTGCAACTTTTAACACATGGCCCTGGCCACTGCCGCAGCTACCTTAATGCATGTTTTAGTCAATGTCAATGTTTTAGTCAATATGTTATATATATAGATATATATGTATATATATATATGTATATATAGGCATACATCTTGATAGCCTTGATTCATTTAAGTGATTGTACTGGTGGGGGAATTCGACAAAGTCACACAGCTCCAATCAATCAATCTATGGGGGCTGGATGTCACACTAAAATCGTTTCAAATTTAAGTGCCATGTCTCTAGCCTTTTATTGCGGAATGAAAATCTTCGAATGAATTTATCAAAGTTGACACAAGGATCAAATTTATGGAATCAGAGTTATCCCCTTTCTTTGTATGAGGAGATAACTTTTAAACTAAAGCACATCAGTGGGACCTAAAGTCAATAACCATACTTAACATTTAGCATCCTTTAAGCGATTTTGCTTCTGAATTGCAAATTATTATTGTTTGCATAATTCTTTGTCACTGACTCTAGCTTTTCGGCTTACCTCAGCAGCTGCCACTGTCCCAACAGTTCCGGACAAATTGTGAGAAACCACCAAATTTATTATCACCTTTCGAGACTTCTGTACAGTCCTCACCGCCAATAGAGGCAGCAGGAACACAACTGCTTTCAATATGGAGGAGGATCTCTGCAAAAAATACAAGAACACTCATATACACTAGTTCTGAGAATTCAAAGGCAACTGACATTTTGCAGATGGTCATGTAATCTAGGTGTTATGAGTTGAAGATGCTAAAGTGTGCGGGATGCAGAAAACTTGATTATAGACATCAAAAACTGTTAAAAATTTGACAGGGGTGTTCTCCAGTTGGGCTAGAGATCTTGTATTGATGTAGCACAGGTACGATCGAGATCAGATGCCCTTCCTGATACAACAATATCTTCAGCAATGATAGAGACAGAAAATCTTGAATGGTCGACCGGTAGGTACATTCAAACGCATGGTTTGAGTTTAAACCTGTCTTTAAAAAGCCTTAAGACTTATTTTAAGAAAATGAATACTTCTCTCAGCCTTAACTCCAGAAAGTGACTTCTGCAGAAAAATGTTTGTATAGGCATCACATAATTTCACAACACACAGTTGTTACCTTCTCTTTCTCTAGCTCCTGCTCTTCTGGAAGATTGGACTTTACCAGCATGAACCAAAATCCTATATCCATCGCAAGACGACATGTGTAGCCAATGTACAGTGAGATAATTGGGATAAGTGTAGGGTGTATCCCCTCATGGAGGGCAGGAGTGAGGGTTATCACAACAACAGATGCAATCTATAAGTAAACACATCAAAGGTCTTTTATTTGGTTTCTTAACCGATTGGCGACAAACTATAATTGGCATTTGGTAAGGAAAACCACATAATAAAAGGTTGTCTGGGTTGACTTCATAATGATCTTCATACCAATAATAATGGTAGCAATATTACATTTTACAACAATTCTGACTAGTTATACAAGCCTACCTGCATCCCACAGTCAGAAAGTCTAGCGATTGCTGTGTAATGCGATAGTTTCATTCGATTGAGGCCTCCCTCATGATAACTTGCCTGAAAAGAGATATGTTAAACTTAATAGTCAGTTACGTTGCAGTAATGATGAAAGATTGGCGGTCTTACGACCGAGGTGTTGAGGTAACTCTACTTTCTAGCACAATGGATTATCCAGACTGAACACCATTGTCATCATTGAGCAAGAGGGTAAAAATACTTTGCCCCAGAAACGCACTGAATTTTTGGACTGAATATATCTTTCATCTGTCTGTAAGATGCTTTGGAATGTGAGTAATTTAATAGCTTGGGTTGCTGGTATTGGCATTGACTACATTCTTGATACAGGATCACATAAAACTTGGCAGTGTTACAAAGCTTGATCAACCCAGGGTTAGGATGTGGTTAATGTCAAGAATCCGTTACATACCAGCAATCCATCCAAAGAACAACGACAACTGAACACTTACAGTAACATGCGTGTAGTCATAGGCCAAAAAGCAGCAACTCGGGTTCTGTTTTTTTTCTAAGACCATAGGCAACAAAAGGATCTAGAAACATAGTTAACCCTTGATATACAGTAAAAGTGTTCAAATCTCAGCGAGACTTACAACAGCTTCAATTAGAGGAAGACCCATAAGATGGAGCAAGTTAGATGTCGTTATGTCTGAGACATTCTGTGATTGCTTATGTAGGTCTCTGATAAACCATTTTGATGCCGGAGTTAAACCTGAAATCAAATTGAGAGAACAGCTGTATCAGACTTATTTTTACTGCTTTTGATAGATTGAGCAATAAATTTTCCAGGAAAAGAAACACCAGATACTCAAATACTATCTGTCTCTTTGAACCAGTCACAATTTTATTTTTTTAGATATATTACAATGTGCTATTCCCTTATGTTCTTGATTTGTCAAAAGGAAACATAGTCACATGGAGAGTTGTGATCTGCAGTTTCTAAATACATTAATCCTTGTGTGGAAGGCCAACTCCTATCCAGAAAGAAGGGATAGGGTGAGAAAATAAAATTCTAGATGTTGTCCTGTTTGACTTTTAAAATGTTCTATTCTTTTGACTTACAGAGTATAACCACAATACTCATGAATATAGCACCAACAGCAGCACAGAATTTTACCATTCTCTTATGAGCCTCTCTGTCACCAACTAACATTATTCCGATGTGTTTCACCTCAACTAAATTATAAAAAAATGAACAAAGATTAAAAATCATTATTAATTTCAATAAAACTTGGGTTCTTGATGCCTGTCAACTCAATCTATCATTTGGACATTATCACAAAAGAGACAGTTTTCTGAGCTGTAATTTGAGGAGTTGCCTCTCTCCAGTTTTGTACTTTTAACCCATGCCGCATAGGAAAAACGTACTGAAAGAGGGTTATCTTGAAAACCGCTTATGTAAGGATAAAAATGACTTTTGATTCAGAATCTGCACCATGTGAGAGACGGTTTCCAAAACATTGGGGGCTTAATAGTTGATGAATCTTAATTTTAGTGACGAAATTCATGAAAAATTACATGAAATTTGTCCGCAACACTGGCAGCAATTGATATAATTGACTATCAAAGTTCCAGAATTATTTCCCGAACTATGTCCCAATCAGTTTTCAATGGTGCAAATTCTGAATCAAAAATTATTTTTATCCTAACATAAGCCGTTTTCGAGATACCCCTCTTTTCAGCATGTTTTCCCTATGTGGCGCGGGTTAAAAGTACCAAACTAGAGAGAGGGCAATTACAAAATTGAGGCCCTAATCAGAACCAAGAAATCTGTCTATTCACGCTAGGTGTTTGGGGTAAGAGAACGTATGTACCAAACTTGGTAGTAAAATATATGCACTGCGAAATTTAGATATGAATTTTTCTCCAGCCGATATAACCGATCACTTTGAACTCAGAGTACATAAATGAATATGTTTTGAATGGATATCTAATAATGAATCAAGTATGTATGTTAACTTACTAGAACAATGAATGAATAGATTAATTAGAAGGAAAGAAAGGCCAAAGCTGGCTAGGTTGTCTGTCACATCACCATCAGAGCTTGATGTTATGCCCCATATCAAAAACTGAAAAGTAAGTAAAACCAAAATAGTCACACTGAGATATTCAGAGCATAAAATATTTTCCTGCAGGGGATATTTTCAAACATTACTGTGTGTGTGGATAGACATTCACAGTGATAACCCTTTATTATTCTCATGCAGAGGCAAGTAAGGGCCGTTAATATTTTTCAGATATCACGCTGAAGTGCTTTTCCCTCAAAAAAATCTCCTGCTGAGTTTCTTGTGGTGGCTTTTTATTGTCAACCAAATTATTAGCATAGATTTATCAACTGGACGGTACGGATAAACATTTACAGTGAGAACCCCTCTCTCTCCCTCTCCCTCTCATACAGAAATAAGTTGGTACCAGCCTATCGGAACGCGCTGACCAGGAATGCTACATTCTCTAGCCGGATAGGATATTCGATTTGTTGACTCGTGTGAATAACTATTTTGAATTATTATGCCGAATAATATTGCAAGCAAATTATTGTCCTAGATACCTAATTCTATATCAGGAGAAGGTGCCAAGTTTTACAAAGTGATCACCTGATTCAAAACATTGCGATTTGGAAAACTACTGTTGCAGTCACATTTGTCCCTTGTGCTAACAGGTTCTAATGAATTCAAGGAGAAACTGTTGACCAATTCTTATTTAGCCAAATTCTCAACAAGGTTCGATTCTAAGCACGGAAGCGTAGTAGTGGCAGGAATTTGGAAGCCATCTCATGACTAATATACCTGTCTGTTTTATGGCACTGATAACAACAACAGTTTTTGCTAGGTCATATGTCTGTTTCTCTCACCTCCTCTGAGATACAAGGTGTGATGACACAGAAAGAAAGTGGTAGCATAAATTTAGTCATGTTCCAAAGCTTTTTTCCCAGACTCAGATCTGTCTCATCGTTGTCGTCAATCTCTTCATCCACTTTATTACCATATGATTGTTTCACATCCCCTGAATTCCAGTCGGCTTTTATCAACCTAACAATTTAAAGAATGCCTCGTGATTGAAAAATTATTGCAGCAGACACATGGAATATTTAAAGTATAAAGTAAATAGCAGTATGGCATACCTATAATCCCATAGTCTTACAATGGTTTTTGTGAATAAATAATTTGAGGCGAAAGTGAGTAGTAGGTAGAGTAGGGCAGAGTCAGGAAGGCGCATCAATCTCTACAATACCAAATAAAGATACCCTGATTTAGATGAAAAGCACTTCAAATATGGGAATATAAGATAGACTTTAACAGAAGTCAGTCTGAGGCATGGTCATTACCTAACAAAGCTACCCTTCTAACGGGTGATTGTATGAGGCTCGATGGGGGGGGGGGGTGTTTTACAGGACTCAATATTCCAAAAGGAGTTAGTGCTTTGCAACTGCACCAATGGAGTGTTGTGGTCTAAAATCTAACCTCTGTTGCTGAATGAATTAGCGTAAAAAAGGATCATGATTGTAATAAGCTGGCAGTTTCTGGGCAAAAAGAATTGGCAGCCTCGCCAATATATATATTATGCGAGTTGGTTGCTAGAAAAAAAGAAAGATGCTCAGCGGTGGAAACCTCACATAACCAATGCGCCCTTGTTGTTGTGGTACAATAAAATGCCCATAAACAGCCATGGATCGTAGCAGAAAGCATGTGTTGTATATCTAGGGTCGATGATCACAAGTCACAGCCATGTAATCAGTGCTGAGAATTTCACAAGTTCCGATCACCCCTGCTACAGATTTTCATCTGTGTCTAGAGTATTATAATACTGAGGGTGGTTTTAATTAGAGACTTACTCACTATTTCTCTGGACTCCTGCAGATGAAGTGTGGATAAATCGTGGACAGCCACTTACCATTCTTTCAATTCTATAACTGATAAACTTGAAAATCAGGTATCCCACTGTGCATAACGCAAGAGAGGACCTCGCATCAAATTTGTCTTGCGAGCGGCTTTTCTGACTGTTTGAGTGTATATGAATATCTAGAAATTAGCTAATCACAAATATTTCTTCTCCTAACTTTTCGCAGGAAGGGAGCTCTAACACAAACGAAGCAGAAAGATGAATATCTACCTGTTTTGAAATGATGATGCTTCAACATTCACAGCGACTTTTTTAATATTCTTCAGATGCCCATGCAGAGAGAGAGAATTAGAGAGTGTATTAATGGAGAGGGATGCTCGATAGACACCTAGAAGATGCACCTGGAAAGGTAAGCTGAACCAGTCATTCCTCATCTGTTTTGTAAACTAAAAACTGGCTAATGTTTTCATACACTATTTATTGACTGCCGTTAAAAAGTATTTAAATATTCTCCTGGCCTTTTCATGGTCATGGTCTAACAAGGATAAAGTTTGTAATAAAGTTTTCACTCTTCTCATCGCCCCTGCCACAGATTTGATTTTGTGTCGAGAGTAAGTCTTCTTGAGGGTGGTCTCAATTAGATGCTCATCCGCTATATGGCTGGACTTCCGCAGATAAACCCTGGACAGCCACTTACTTTCAATTCATCAATTGGTAAACTTTGAAAGTCAGTTATCCCACTGCGCATAATGCTAGAAGGGATCTCACATCAAATTTAATCTTATTCATGCATAAATGTTAGCCTCGGTAGGCTGTTGGGGGTGGGTGGGAGAGCCGGGTTCCCCTTCCTCCACCACCCACCCCGACAGCCTGCACAAGCTACATATATATCTCGTGTAGACGAATAATCATAGGCTTAAAACTTTCCTAATCACAAAGTTGCCTTGTCGTAACTTTTTCACAGGAAGAAAACTCCGACACAAATGTAGGACCACACCCCATAAATTTTGAAATGAAGATACATTGAGATTGACTGCAACTTATTTTATGTTTTTCAGATGCCCCTGCACAGAGAAAGAAATAGAAATGGTTAGTGTAGTAATAGGGAGGGATGCTTGACAGACACCTAGAAGATGCACCTGGAAAGGTAAGCGGACTCAACAACACCAGTCATTCCTCGTCCGTTTCGTAAACTAAAACCTGGCTAATGGTTTCATTCACTATTGACTTACTTTAAAATGTCTTAAGTTGGCTTATCGCTAATTGCCCCTGCAACGTATTTTAATTTGTGCGCTATTGTCTTGACCCCTGCAATTAAAGTCTGGACAGTCACTTATCCGTGTTTCGATTCCTCTAAACTGATCTACGTTGTCCAGATTTTATCCTCCTAGTCGAGGGCAGACATGTAGTGGATAACACCCTTAGAAACTGAGTTTCTAAACAAAGTAAACAATATATAGTATTTATGTAATTGTGGCACTACGGTTAAATTTTTGATATTGATTTAATTTGCCACATAGGAATGCCTAGCATTATATAAATGTGTGCGTACAATAAAAATTTAGACTTTTAAAAAAAGGAGAAAAAACAGTTGTATTAAAAATGATTGGATCAGGAGGTGAAAAACGATAAAATCCATGCTGCATGAGAAAGAAATATATTGTTGAGACATTACAGGCGCCTGTTCATACCAGAATCTAAAAACGAGTTCTTGAATCTCTCCGTTCTACATATTGGTGGATAGAAAATATCAGATTTGTCCTTGTGACGTTGGCGCCTGACTAAGAAATGTTGCAACAGATGGCTTGGGTTTACGGCGACTTTGTCAAAGTGCCTGTCAGTTAAAACCTGTAGAAAATCTAAAATCGGAACCACATTTGATTTGGCTAGTCTCTGACGGTAACTGCCCAGTTCAGGGTATATTATTGTGAGGCTCCATCTCTCAATACCCTCGATCTTTGATTTATCATTCCCAGATATTAAAGGAAACCATGCAGCAGAGGCATATGTGATGTTAGAATGAATCTTAGAAAAATAAAAAGTTAGTAAACCAGTCGTATTAACATCTAAACGCTTTAGGCTTTGTAAAAAATAATTCAGGCTATTACATTTGTTGACGATTTTGTCGACATGGTCACTAAATGTGAGTCTACTATCTATAACCACACCTAGGAGTTTGGTACTAGATATCTTCGATAAGTCAGAGCCATTTATAGTAGGTACTGCGATTAGGTCAGGTTTTGACACCAAAGCAACGTCGAGTACAGTAGTTTTGGGAGCGTTTAGAGACATGGAGTTGTCTTCACACCATTGCACTGAGTAGTCTAATGCACTCTGGAGCGGGTCGGTGTCATGGATGACTTTCTTTCTGACTGGAACGTACGTGGTCACATCATCAGCGTATTTCACTGTGGCACCAGAAGCTGGTTGCAGGTCATCAACGAAGGCCAGCCACAACCAAGTCCCAGTCGTGTCCCCTGAGGCGCGCCGACTGTAATTGGCATGACACTGGAACTAGAGGCATTCATTGAGACTTTCTGGTGCCTATCGGTGAGAAAATTCTCAATCAGGTCTATGAGGGAATGTTGTATCCCAAACTTCTCGAGTTTAGAGAGCAGAATGGATGGATGGAGCTTGTCGAAGGCTTTTGAAAAGTCCTTCATCAATATGTGAATATGTGATGTGGACAGTTTGTCGAGGCCAGCGAGCCACTCGTGCGTCATATGTATCAGTGCATCAGTAGTGCCCAAGCCAGGGATATGCGCGTATTGGTTATTTTTCAACAACGGTGTTATAACTGGTTTGAGGCCATCTAATATAACATCTTCGGCTAACTTGCCTAAATGAAATAAGAGCGATATCGGTCTATAGTCTTTAGGAGTTGTCGGACACTTACATTTTCGTAATGGCTTGACATCGGCAATTTTCCACATATCAGGATACTAACTAGCAGGCCGGATAGTCATCAGCATTGGTGGATTTAATTTAATTTAATTTAATTTGATTTAATTTTGCCTGTAGCATGTATTCTTTGAAGCTGTTGGATTATATCAGTATTTTTCGATGTCAAAAAACCGTTCTCGTATAAAAGACAACTGTAATGCATTCTCTTTTGGACAGCAGCAGCATGATCATTGGCTGTCTGAATAATCTAATATACCACTGTATTCCCTAGTGGGTATAAGTTACGCTCGTATAAGTTTAGAAGCAGAAAAATCAGACATTATTTTTATGGCCAAATATCCATTCACTTTTAAAACTGCCACCTCAATGTTGTTATGACTGGCAGAAGAGATGGATCAGATTTCTCAAAATAAATAGCATCACGTTTCAAATCACTAGTGAGCTTTTTTGACAGGTAATAATTCTTTTCTCCTCAGCCTTTGGTCCACGTATTTTATTTCTCAAACACTAACAACCCTATCCGTGTCCAAAGCATAAAGTTGGTACAAAACATGCCCAGAAATGGATTTTAACCAGTGATATTCAGTTCATTACCCAAGGACTCTACCTCTGACCCACATATTCATTTAGGCTGTGAAGCAATACCTTTTGGTTAAGCTACCGAAGCATGCACTACATCACATAATGTGTTCTCTATACCATACAAGGATCATCGCTATAACAATAAATCAGTAAATCTCTAGGACAATAAATCTGATGTTGGCATTTTTGTGCTCGGTTAAAAATTGGAAAAAAAACAATCTGATGTACAACCACAGTTTCTTTTGAGCAGCAGCAAGGCATCAAATCGTCTGACAGCTCCAGTTTTTTATACTGTTGGAGAGAGGATAGAGGGGTGATATAGTCAAGTCAACAACCAGCAACAGTTTGCCAGGTGTTTGTGTTACAATGTTATTTGCTTTAGGTACATTGAGCTAGATTCTGAAGGGAATAAAGTCCTGGTTTGGTGATGAGATTATTTTTTGAGGGTTTGATAAGTGTGTATTGGGGAGGGGGGGGGGGGGTTGTATGGATAAATATGCCAGATACAGCTACACAATGTGAAGAACATATATTATGTTATTTGTTAGACGGCTGAATAATAGGGTAATTTTGTAATTGAGGTGTTTTAAGATTCGTCCGTGAAGCCTCATTTCATAAACATTTAAGAGATAATGTGCAGCTATGGTTAAGTTGAATCATGGCTCAGAGGTCCTCAGATGATGATAAACTATCCTAGTTCTTGTATCTGTATTTGTTCTTAGTGTGTAAATGAATCACCTATATATAACTAAGGAATGTGGTCACATCGGTCATGACTGGTCAATAAAAACTATGTGCCTAACTAAATAATTTACTTGGACTATCATGATTTTACTTTTTGGTCATTGAAGTGAAGCTCAACTGTTGATGGCATAAACATTTTGAAGCATAATGTGCCGCTACATTCAAATGAATCACGATTCGAGGTCCTCATTTGATATTTTTATATCTGTACCGTTTGCAGTGTGCGACTAAACCATCTACATAAAATTACGAATGTGGTGAACATGGTCATGACAGGTCATTTAAAACTACCATGACAAACCAAAGTGAGAGTGGACAACCATTTTTTTCTATTCTTTGTTCACATTCTCCCACCTCGCTTTACTATATGATAGAAGGCTTGAAGACGAACCATTTGATAAGAAAAAAACCCTCATGGTGGTCAAATGTGAATGTGAGTATGGCTGTTGAGATTTGAATGGTGTTACTGTAGTGAAGTTGGTTCAATAGCTGTGATTAAACCTTGCTACTACAAAGAGTCTAATTATAAATTGCCTGGGAAAAAATTATTTGACCAAAAGTCTTACTGTAACCTGAAGATGTTTGGACCATTGCTTATTGTTTCATGCACAAGCTTTAGCCCTTCTCGATTTCTTTGAATGATCATCATTGCTTCCACAAAAGAAAACATCTGAGTATTTTCAAGTATGCTTTCTAATTCAAATTTGATCCTGATATAATCAAACTTTCGATGAGTACAGAGCTCAGGCTTACTGTAGTTCTATTTGCGTAGATTTGAGGTAACAAATAGGTTCACTGGTATGCTGCCCTACTAGACAAGGCATTATGATCTGAAACTAAGGATTTATCCTGCACTCATGTCCTGTGTTTCTGAACCAGACACAATTCTGGCAATTATATTAGAAATTTATAGTGAATACCAACCGGGTTCAGATGGTACAAACTGAATTAAACAAAGCTTTTGTCATCCTACAAATCCTACATTGCTTGATACAACCCACAGGTGATACTGACACTTTAGTGAAAACTATAACAAATCTGAAGCCATACCATTGGGGAATGGGGTTTGTTTCTAGATGCATTTTCTTTCATAAAAGTTCAGACTCCGTTGGCAGAACACCTCCTTACTCTGTGAAAATATCGCAGAGTAAGGATATATAGAGGGGACACTTCAATGATAAATATAGCGCCTGTGGTTTTCGATTCACTGGAACACTGGGAAAATCGTGCACAGCTGGATGCCGAACACTCATTATCTCTATATGTTATGATGACACTTTTCTTGCAGACATACATACCCATAATAGGCCATAATTCATTCCATATTGAACCTAAAGACTGATTTCTAACTTTGCTGCAATGTCCAAACTTCAAGCTATACACCATATTGTTGTCATTTTTAGCTAGGATATATAGGCTATGAGTCTTTAAGGGTTTCACGACATAAATTTCACCAATTCACAACAAGCATCAACCAAAAACTAGAATGTAAATTTGAATTCACCTCAAACTCCACATCACCAAAAGCTTTCTCCCAACAATGAAACAGCATCAATACACCACTGAGCTAACAATGAGCTTCATCAACTCAATCAACCCCCTGATTTAAGCGATCAAAATGTGGCGGGATAGCTGGTAGAGGCAGTTTATCATCAACCACTTATCTTTGGTTGACAATACCCTGATGCAGTCTTATAAAGTATAATGGAATTCAAATCCATGCAAATGTGTTAACAGCCTACCGGCGTTAGACAGACATCCCAATGTAGACGCCAACATCCAGTGGCAGTAAAAATGGCAACTCCCAGTAAATTAATAGACAAGAAAGGAAAATACAAAAA
Organism: Membranipora membranacea; assembly: GCA_914767715.1. NCBI lineage: Eukaryota > Metazoa > Bryozoa > Gymnolaemata > Cheilostomatida > Membraniporidae > Membranipora > Membranipora membranacea. The sequence continues at coordinate 5,529,229 of OU612070.1, read as the reverse complement.
GTTGATGATAAAGACTAATAATTATTTGCAATGTTTGATTTTTGTTTTTCAACATATGGAAAACAATTTTTGAGTAGACAACTGTTCTTAGCTACTTGAAAGAATCGTTATATTTGCTAGGTATTGAGCCACAAACCTGGGCTTTCAGGCAAGTACGAGATAAGCTGCTAAATCTACTGCAACTTTCAAACTCGAAATCCGATCGAAATTAATTGAGTCGCAAATAAATAACCTGCTACATGGACAGCAAGTTAATGATAACACCGATGTTTCTACAGAATCCAACCTCGTAACATCACCCAGAATTAAATGCCAAAGAACATGGATGTAAATGCCTCCTATAGTGTCCTGGCTAGGTTTATTGTTAAATCTATGACTCTCAATGATAGAACTATCAAAAGATTATCACAGGGAGCTTACCTTTCTTTTTCAGAAGATCCCACATCTTTATGTCCATTCGCCATGATATTCCTTCTCCCGGCTATGGAGAGTACCTAACTCATTGACACCCACACCACACATTGTGCTTATATTTGCTAGACCGAGTTTGGCTATAACGCAAGGAGTGATTTGCCTGAATGCATAACGATTTCAAACATAAACATATTTTTATTGTTGAACCAATAAATTACGAAGATATAAACCTTATTTTAATCCCAATCATTTCACAACTCATCCTTTAATTCTAAAAGATAAAATACAGCGCTTACACCAATCAACACACCTCCATTTGTCATACGATATGTGATACCCAGTTTCCTCAACATACTCCTCCCTCCCCCCCCCCCCCCCTTATATAACATAGGCAGAGCAATGCTGCAGCAATAGAGCTTAGAGGCATTGCTTATTAAAAGGATCTGAGTTTGTTACAGATTTATGGTAGCTTTAATCACTTTGGTATTGTCTTTATGCCATTTCTTATGCCTAATCTACCTCCAATATGCTTGGATTGTGTACCTGATCTTAAATATGCAGGGGTTAAGCTCGCAATTTCGCCTCTGTCCGAAGACTGGGTAATACAGAGCGCGGCTGCCATATTCGGCGCCAAATTGCTCTAAGTTTGCAGGCAGGTCGGGGCACACCTTGGGTGTCAATTGAGGCCAGTAGTCAGTAGACTGCAGAGAAGAACCCGAGACCTTCAATGCTTGCACATTAGAGGGCAGGCATTCTAACCAACTGGACTACCTTCTAATAGGTGAAATGAAAGCCTGTTTCACCAATTGCTTTGTACTTTTACTTAAATAAAAAACTTTCTGAATTTAAATTTATGTGTAATTCATTCGAGACAACATCAGGAATGAGAATGATTTATTAGTATGCCATGAACTGAAAAGGAATGTGACGAAGTGTTTAAGTCTGTTGGCACGGGCACTTTCTACCTTTTGTAGGAACTTTTGAAAGAAAACTTAAATAAGCTCTTAGAATGTCATATTTTATGCTCTGTGGAGTGTTTGAGGTCAAAATAACAGAAGAAGAAACTCTGTTTTCCCAAATAGACTGATAAGAACAAGATAGATAGGCCTACTACGTTTCTATCATTCAATTTTATCTTTAAATTAAGCTATTGCAATTTCCTTATTATATGGATGCTTGTGTTAGGAACAGTTCAATGATTGATCGATCAGAAAATTTGTTCCCAAATGCTTCTCTGCCATACTCATCCATGCTTTCAAACAGAGGAGCTCGATTCTTGTAACTCATTTTTCTTTGCTTTATCAAACAGCGCATTCCCGAGGACATGCACAATTCCTGTGCGAAATGTCTTACAGGTACGACCCCTACCCACCAGATCCAGATCTAAATTCCTATTGCTTGTCATCACCCACAAAATTGTTCATCACCACCCTCATAAAAATCTTTACTACCAGGTTTGCTTGCACAACTCGAATCATTAAAGCCTATTGCAGTGAAAAATGGAGTGTGGGTGTTCGAAGACTCTAACAATTTGCTTTAAGACAGGTCAGTCCTATATTGATGTTTACATTAAGCTGATGTAAATACGGGGATTAGTTTCAAGATGGTTATATCACAAGAACAGTATTTATGCTAGAACTGATACCAGATATTTCAGAGACCCCACGAAGGTGTTATGATATGTAATGTGCCGACATTCTTACCTAATCATTCAACCATTTATAATTATGACAGTGTAACTAGTATGAGCCCATGCTAAACTAAATCTTTGATGGGCGAAATCCAGATGTAAACTCTTCACCTGCCTCTATTTGTTTCATAACGAGGCTCACAGTCAATTTGACACCAACTGTCCCAAGAATTTCCAGATTTACTAAAGATGCTTTCCTATATAAGCGGGCTGTTACTCACGATAAAATTCAGCCTCTCCTATAAATGTTTGAAAACCAATGCATTTTCAGGCACAGTTTTTACGAGTATCAGTTGTCTATAATCAAACTAAGGTTTTCTGAAAAAAAATTTGTTATTTGTATTTGCCTTTTCAGAAAGAATGTATTTGAGTGTTCTACAATTTGTTGCAGAGAACCTCTTATATACTGAAAGCAGTCGTATTCCTGCTACCCTATTAGCAATGAGGACTATACAGAAGTCACGAAACGTGATAATAAATTTTGTGGTTTCTCACAATTGGTCCGTCGAGTTTGGACGGAAGCAGCTGAGGTAAGCAGTAAAGCTTGTGTCAGTGACAAACATATATACAAACAATGATAATTTGCATAAACAATATTGACTTAAAAATGCTAAAAGTTGAGGTGTGATTGTTGACTTTGATGCCCTGCTGTGCTTTAGTTTTTGAGTTATCTTCTCATACAAAGAAAGGGAATAACTCACCTTCCAAAGTTTGATCCATAGACTTAATATACTACCTAGACAGGATAATGCTTATGCTTCACTGATCATAATGTGTCCAACTCATAGACCTACTAATAGAAAACCTAGACAGGTGACAGATATAGAGCTTATACAGTGAGCAGTGAGGCCTATAATAACTGGAATTCCCCAATGGCGCGACGATACTGTGTTGTGCACAGTGCATGCTGCAATGAATGGTTTTACTATATGAGCGTGACTGATTATTAGCTATAATGGCATTTTTCTCATAGAGATATCGTAGACCGATGCCTACAAGTTAATTTGATCTGAAAGGTGATGTACCAAGCAACGCCATAGTCTCTGAATATTATCTCTAGCTTAAATATTGAATGATATACAACCATTAGAAGTCAGCAATTATCTGTAAACGTTGATACATTATAGCAAGGAGCAACAGTGAAGATAAAAATGTGTCTTGTATTGGTTGTAATAATAAATGAGAAGTCTTATTCTTACTATGCAACTAAACATCCAGAAGTACAACTAGAAGTACGAGTTGCGTACTTTATATCATGATATGCATAGATAGACCAGTTACTGATGCTGAAATATTACCAATCTATTGAGTTTAGATCGGATGTTTTCATTTTTCTCTGATGTTATCTTCTGGGTCTCGTAATGAACTCGTATCATTATGTATCGGTGGATAAGGGATCTGATTGTTGAAGTGGAATGCACAGCACATTTCATAAATCCATGCAAATTTCCTAAAAGAATATGGTTGAGGACTCTGTTTCTTTGATAAGTATGTTTGTGTCAACACCATTGCATGTTATATAATTGCGGAGCAGTTGCTCGCTCACTACGAAGAGCTTCTTTGTGTTGGGAGAAAGTACAACAAGCCCGCCCCTATTCTTGACTGACACCAGTGTAGTATCATCATTCGGGTCGTTAGTGTCTGTATCTATAAGTGAATCTCTACAGTCTGAACATGTCTAAGATACCTATCATGTTACGTTGTACTCTCTCCTTCTTCTCAAATCTGCGTATGCGTTGCTGCAATGTCTTTATTCACCTCCTTTGTTTCGGAACTTTGGCTTCAGGAGTTGTCTTCTTTTGCCCACGCCCCTCCTGCGGCGCATCGCTACTCAGTATTAAGGGTATATCTGGAACTACAGGTTCTGCTGCTTCAGCAGGAACTGTATCTGTTTGCACAGTATGTAAATCCTCACTAGTTTCTGCGCTGGAACTCGGGGGGGGGGGGGGTTGCAGCGTCTCTGCTTAACACTCTACGTTTTTGGGTTGTGGGGGTCGTAGATACGCAGGATACTCCGGAAACATAGTAGGCACTGCATTCGGGTAGAGCATAGCCCGTCTCCCTGGAAGGTTAGGAGGCACTCTGTATGCACCCTTTCCAAAATGCTTGCTGCATAGAACAGAGTTTGTGCTCGGTTTCCAATCTTTACGGAACACTGCTTCGATCCATTTGTCACGGCGTTCCTGCCGAGGCGGAAAACGGTGGAAGGTGAGGCTTGCATCCTTAATTGGTGTGTTGCTACAGCCAAAAGCACAGCAGCAGTGTCGACTACTTTTACTGGCCTGTAAAACATGACATCAATCTTTCTCCTACTTTGCGAAAGTGCAAAAAGAGCATAATGTCGCGCCTGTCATGGCCACCTTTACCTGACAGTATTGAAAAGTAGAGCATACCATACCATGGAACTGAAACAAATTAAAACACAAGTATAGTTATGAATCTTATCTTACCGATTGCGATGTTGATTCGATGTCAGGTGTGCAAGAAATCCACTGAGCAACTGGACAGTTTAGTCTCAAAAAGGCAAAGCCCACCAATGAAGAGTATGCAAAAATTAAGCTAATCCTACAGCGATAACTTTCAAGATCATGCTACTTATGGGGACGTGTAACAAACCCCTTGAGCTACAATACAGGTGGACACAGCATGTGCAAGGTTGACCAAGGTTATAGCTATTTTTAGCTAGCCATGCTTTGAGTCATCAACTGATTGCAGCACACCCACATGGTAAGGCCTGTGTCTTTCAGAACGCATGAATAAATATTTTCACGCAACAGTCAGTCATTGAGTCATGATATTTCCGACTTCTAATGGACGTAACTCACTCAATAGTTGAGTCAGATACAAAATTCAAACACTTACAGCTGGCTTGGTCCATCACATTTCACATAAAATTAACTTGCTTGCATAATTTCTCGATGAATCTGTGAGAAAAATGCTATTTTCTTGCTGCAATGCTTAAATGATGTATCACTGTTTACAGATATCGCTGGCTTCTAATGGTCGAATCTCATTCAATATTTGAGCTAGAGAAAAAATTCAGAGACTATGACGTTGCTTGTTACATCACCATCCAGATAAAATTAACTTGTAGGCATCAGTCTTCGATATCTCTATGAGAAAAATGACATTATAGCTAATAATCAGTCACGCTCATATAGTAAAACCATTCATTGCAGCGCTCACTGTGTACAACACAGTAACGTTATGTCATTGGGGAATTCCGGTTATTATAGGCCTCACTTCAGCTGCGCAGATCACCTGTCTAGGTTTACTATTAGTAGGTCTATGGTCCAACTTAAATAAGACGACATGACGTAATTAGTTTGTGCTGTGAGCCATAGTTTACTATATACCGTTCAATGAAATAATGTAAAAAATCAAGGGACGCTGGGCATGATATCAGCCCCTGTCCAGCCCCTTATTATTCAAACACAAAGAAAATTGGTGTGTGTATGTAAAAGACCTTTCTGCACGAGATGGTACTAATAATTTGTCACCAGAACCAGAACTTTTTATGATAAAATAAAATCATTGGCCAATAAACACTGAAATAAATACAGCCATTTACCCTCAGCACTTCCATCACTACTATAAAAATTTAAAGAATACCTATAACACAATAACAAAATATTTTGCTGTATGAGCCAGATCCTATCACCACCACCACCATCATCGTTTTTTTCTTCAAAATTATTCCTGGTTGTGACTGAACACAACCAGTCTGGTCAAATTGGATTGCTAATTTTATTGTCGCTTCACAAGGAAGAATAGATCTGTGCTGTTAAATGAGTATGCAAACTACAGATAGCTGTTGTTCCTGAGTACGTAACTATGATGAAGCTAGTATATTGACAATTACTTAAAATTATTATACTTTAGTACTGTAGTCAAAACCTAATGGCCTTTACCGTGGCAAAACTTAATTTTGCCGATGCCGGTACTGTTCTTTGAGTTTATCGATGTGATATCGGCGTCAACAGTGAATGCCAATTGCTTCCTTGGCCTATTAACGGAAACAGCAGCGTGAAAAAAAGTAGTTATTACAGCAGAACACGTCATCATCTGAGAACATGGAACTACATGTAATGATGAAACTGCAGAGGAAAAATGATGGAAGCAGTGATTCTAATAATTTCCAAGACTGGAAAACAAATTCTGGCCAAATAATAACCAGCATTATTGCTGACTCAGCCGAGAGTTGCGTGCTCATATGCAACACAGCTGCTCACAAGCAATAACCTCCGCAGCATGCAATACATTTTTGTTGGTATGAGCTAAGGTTTAGTATGAATAATGGCTATTACTATAGAACCCAGTCTGAGCCACAAAATAACGTTTCTGGACCCTTTATTTAGACAGCCAGAGAAGTTTTTGAATTAATGAGCAGCAACAATCCCTTTGGCAATAACTAAAAAGTACCTCTGTAAGGACACATTGTCAATTATACAGAAATCACTGTTGAATGTGCTGCAGTATCTTGAGAAGTATAGAGATGTCTGCAGGGCTCCATCTAGATCGAAGCTGAAATAGTTTCATGGGAATTATTAACTATTGAATAAGAATAATGTGAATGGAACGATAAGAATAATAATTAATGATCATTACAGGAATAGCACTTTTTAAATATCACTCGAATTGACATACACTGTTGACTCCGACATCACATTGATAAACTCAAAAACTCAAAGAACCTTACTGGCATCGGCAAAAATAAGTTTGGCCACAGTATTTCATTTTCCAGTTTCGGGAATTATTAGGGTCACATGCTTCTATCCTTTTTCCTCTGGAGTTTCATATTTACATGTAGTTCCATTTTCTCAGATGATGACGTGTTCTGGTTTATTATAACAATCATTGTATCAACAGGCGATAAGATTGGATTGGTACATGAAAATGAACGTTTTAAATTCTTTTGTGAACTGACATGTAGTATGGAAAAATGCTGTCCTGTCCTGCACTTTGGCATGTAGGCGAGAGGATACCTTTGCACAGTTGGAAACAACACGACTAAAAAGAGGATTGTCTTCATCGGACATAATTTTGTTAAAACAGTTTTAGACACCTCAGTAATAACTTATTTTTTTTCTCGCTGCTGTTTCTGTGTATAGGTCGGGGAAGCAATAGACATTCACGGTTGACGCCGGTATCACATTTATAAACTCAAAGAACCTTACCGGCATCGGAAAAATTAAGTTTTGCCACGGTAAAGGCCATTAGATTTTGACTACAGTACTGAAGTATAATAATTTTAAGTTATTGTCACATACTCTAGCTTCATCATACGTACTCAGGAACAACACCTATCTGTAGTTTGCATACTCATTTAACAGCCCAGATCTATTCTTCCTTGTGAAGCGACAATGAAATTAGCGATCCAATTTGAGCAGACTGGTTGTGTTCAGTCACAACTAGGAATAATTTTAAGGAAAAAAATGATCATGGAGTGGTGCTTGTGCTTAGATCTGGCTCATCCAACAAAATATTTCTGATCTCGTGCTATAGGTATTCTTTACATTTTTATAGTAGTGATGGAAGTGCTGAGGGTAAATGGCTGTATTCATTTCAATGTTTATTGGCTAATGATCGTCTCTTATCATAAAAAGTTCTGGTTCTGGAGACAAATTATTTATACCATCTTGTGCGAAAGCTCTTTTACATACACTCACCAATTTTCTTTGTGTTTGAATAATAAGGGGGTGGACAGGGGCTGATATCATGCCCAGCGTCTCTTGATTTTTCACATTTTTCATTGATGGATATATAGTAAACTATGGCTCACAGCACAAACTAATTACGTCATGTCGCGCTATTTAAGTGGGACAGTATTGAATGCTATAATTGGCCTGTCTAGGTAGTATATTAAGTCTATGGTTTGATCATTTGAAACTGGGAACGAGCAAGACAGAAAAACAAACATACGTATAGCTGTATAGAAATTTGAGTATGGTTGTTTTCTGTCTTGCTCGTTCTCAGTTATTCTTACTAGGTATCCTAGGTCTGTGGTCTGCTCCCGCTCCCCTCCTTCCTCATCATTATTTAATTTATAAAAAGACAGAAATCAAATAAATATCATGCCCTGCTTATATGGAGCCAGATTTGCCTCGAGTGTTACCGTGCTGAACATTTGAAGCGTGGCTGCCTTATAAACTCTTCTAATTTTGCTGCAGGCACTGGTAATTTTCGCTGCTATTGCCATGTTGGAAACATTTCTCATGGAAATGGTGCTGATGGTAAACCCAGATTGTGCCTATTTCATTTTACACACAGTACTAAGAGTGAGTGAGAAGTTGGCTACACGGGCAATGATACCATTGGCTCTCGTTTCTCCTATATCTCTAACAGGTGAACATACCGATACTAATATACTGATATAGAATTTGTTGTCATGATGAATTGAGTTAAAGCTTGAGATATGGGGGGTGATGACATATACTGAATCTTGTAACACTGTCAAATTTGATGTCACATGTCCCCGAGATCCAATATTGCTGAAGTGAACAGATTTCTGCCAATAACCAGTTCATGGAATCGAGTTAAAACTTAAGTTTTGGGAATTATTTTTCTGGCAATATCTTTTGGGCTCAAATGTCAAAGATTGATCCGAATATCAACATATCATATACTGTTGGGAAGCTGCCGAGCTACTGAAAATGAATACCTGAACAAAAACTTGATCCAATGACGTTGCGTCAATTTAGGGAGGAAATCCGGCAGAAAACATTGTTTTTGTCAATGCAGATGGAGGAGTGGAATTAATTGCAAGAAATTTCAAAACAGGTGGAATGTATACTTAAAGATTGCGTTCATCGTAAAGTTTGATTTTCTTTGATATATGACTGGTCTAAATTGACTGGTTATGTCTCGCCATACAACGCATTTCCCTTGTGAAGCCGTGAAAATATGTAAAAATTTCAATCATTAACTCAGCATGATTTTGTTTCGCGCCTATGATCTGTTCTGAATTAATGATTTAAATTTCACATATTTTCATGCCTCCACAAACAATGCATTGTATGGCGAGACGTAAAAAGTCTATTTGGACTAGTCATATATCAAAGAAAATCAAATTATATAATGAAGACAATACCTGAATATACATTCGGATCAGTCTTTGACATTACCTTAAATCAAAAATTACTGGATAAAATTTGATGTTACTTGGACAAGACGTAGACCAATATTGTTTTATTTTCCAATGGATCAACTTGTTTATTACAACAATTGGGACATTAGTTGATACAACTGTGTCGAATTGTATAAAGTAAGAATACTGCATGCTTGGATGGGATCGAACCAAACTAGAACATGGCTTCTTTTAATAGACTCTATGAGTTTTTGCAATCGGAACCGTTGATACCATGACTATATATCAAACAATGATCACCAATAGAACACTATTAAATTTTCCAAAGCTACTGTTGACCATATCACTATTGCTGTGAGCGTGGTCAGTATATCTGTCCGTACTAGCTCAGGTTTGGTTTGGTGTGCCTGCATTTGGCAAACCATATCAATAGTTAAACACATAACATATGTGCATCGTGTCTATTAGTGCCCTTGCAACAGGATGTACCTCATATGCAAAGGATGTTATATGTTTTAAATGGGTTTTGGCAACATAAAACCATATAGGAAGTTTCAAAACAGATTCAACTGCAAACCATTGTAAAATGCTCACTGACTGGCCATAAATTTTCACTTGCATATGGAGTGAGAGCGTACTGTTCCGGGATTCTTATCATGAATAAACAGACTAAATATTTGACACCGAATCTAGGATTATGTTTCTGCATGGGAACCCTGCAATACACCAGGTTTGTAACAATACTACATCTGTCTTCAGCTGCTTACCTGTTGCATAAACATAAAACCTTTTTGGACAGTTCTAAATCTGTTGTAACATGTCAGAGCACCATGAGCATTTCAACAGAGCCACCAAACAGATTAGCCTGCGAAACATTGACTGCTGGTAGGACTGTCAGTCAGGAAGATAGGGTCATTAGCTAAAATACTGTATGCATATTTCCCATGAGGATCAATTTTTCTAAATACGTAAGCTCCAATAATTTGGTTATTCTCCAATTTTTAACTGTATACGTGGAAGCATTTTTGTGTGAAAGTTCAATGAAAGATAGGTCTTTGGTTGAGAAACTGTACAAATACACTCCTGCCCTTTGGCCTTAGGGAGTCCTTATCATATAGCTGTATGAAGTCTATGGCTTTTATTTTGTAGGAGCTGCTTATGGTATATTATGCTTACTCTTAACTTTCTTGATTGAAACAATTTGTGTTGCTGTGCAACCATCGTGCTACATTTGTTTAAGGTAAGTAGGGCATACCATATTAATGAGACTTAATATTGAACTCTTGACACTATGTCTAATACTGGAAGTTAGGGGTGGGGGTGTGAGTGAACCCTTTAGAGGAACATTATCTTAGGGCTATAGTCATAGATTAAAAGGAAAAACATGAATTGATAAAGTTTAACAATCAATGTGATACATAGCATATTGCATAGCATGGTAATGGTTTCACTATACCTTTGATGATATTGTCAAGCGTACAGTGAAACCATTGCTAAGTTGTATGTTATACAACGAATATATATAACTGATTTTCTTTTACAGAAAATACCAATCAAATGTGAAACAGCTGTGGATGAGAACCGCCAAAACGACAAGTAATTGCAGTAATATTGACCTGCCGGGACCAGGCTCCTGTCATGTCATTAACCACCTTAGATAGCATGCCATGTCATTTTAAAACAATATTTCTTGGCATTCGTTACCAAATTTACTTCTGTTAATTTCTAATTATAAAATAAATTAAAATCCAATATCATTGATTTAAACTATTCATTATCCACAAAACTTCAGTTTTGTGCTTATGATAAATGCATGTGTATATAAATTCCCATATCCATATGCCTCGTATCACTTTTTCAAAAAGTGTTTTGGAAGAAAATAGAAGAAGCAGCTGAATCCCAGTCCTTATGGGTAGTAAAACCAGTTGAGGGTGGGTTAATTATATGGTTGTCTGAGATGTGCCTGAAATAAATAAAAAATCAAACAACAGCTTACTCTACCCATATATATTTAGTTCAGATCAGTAGAAAATCTGCAAGCTTCAGCGGGTCAGCGTCAGGTGGTGCATGGAGTTAAATAATTATTTTTATGTATTATATATAGATACTTCATTATTGTAACATGCGAGAGACACGAGTTCAAAGCCTGGTGAAGAAAGATTTCATTTACATATTATCTCTTATACTACTCGGAGCTGTTACTGGTTTTGTTACGGTACCTATTTATTACTTCTTACACCCACTACATCATTAAATTTAAACAACTGGATTATATGGCACAAGGCTTTGAAAGCTTCAGCAGCCCAGCATGGCTGAAAGTCCAGTGAGGTCGGATTAAAAACAGCAAGGAGGACCCCTTGTTTTTATATAATATATAATATAAAATATAAATATTCAATACACAATTATAACATGTTTTTTGCGCTTAATTCACTGGCTGTATCCACTGAAAATAATGGTGGGGGAATTCTGCCACATGATAGGACAATGATACTCAGGCTGTCTACCTCATTGGTTGTATGGAAATGACAGCCATTTCAAATTGCACTCATAATGACACAACCAATTGGACATCCATCATGAACTCAATCGACAACCTGAGTGTATGTCATCCACACCCCTGAAGTTTTGTGGCATTTATGATTGCGGCATTTCTATTTTATTATTTTAAGTTCTTGGAGAGATGAAGAGTGAAATGACTTTGATGAATGCCATGATGTCCATTGCTTTGCTATGAGTAAGTCTAAATATATTAAATTTTTTTACAGAGTTCCGATCATTCCACATAATCCAATGTCAAGCTGTCTGAGCGACTTCTTGAGTTCCTTCTTACAAGGAATCCTTAAGAAGCACCTTTCTATTGCAGGTTTATTAAGGTTGTGTCTAATATAAATGTAATTCTTGTTAAACAACCATCTTGAAACTAGCCACAGTATTTACATCAACTTAATGTAAACGTCAATATAAAAGCAGTAAAGGCATAGAGGGTATGAATAACCTTTCCGTTTGTAGTCATCTGTTCTTGCTGAGGAAGTGGGTGACTCCATACAAAACGTGTCTTTACTTATTAAAATTTGTCAAGCTTTACTTTAAATTTAGGATTGTTGTCACTCGAGATGCTGTTTCAAATTGTATGCCTGTTTGACATTAAATCAATTTTATTTTTACAATGACAAACCAATTTAACCATTAATTTACAAAAACAACCAATCTATTACATACCAAAATATACTCAGTCGAGGTTTCTCGCTGTAGTGAAATAGAGCACTCCCAAAATAAACCTCAGAAAAACACAGCAAAGAAGCCCAATAAGAAGCATGACCTGGCCTGTGTGGGTTGATGGGGTTGTTGTAGGTGGGAAGTTGGTTAATCTTTGCTGTTGGAAGTTGTAGTTGATTGGCGTAGATTGGTAGAAGTGGAAAATCAAAACAACGGCTGAGACCTTGAAAGGATATTTCTGATACAAAAAACTGATATGGCTAAAAAACAACATCTATCTCAATGAATCACACACAATAAAGTTCATCACACAAACCTGATTCAAAAACAACATTCATCCAAGGGACAAAATATAAAACCATAGTTATCGCTCAGTGCAGAGCTATGAGAACTGGGGATCTCATTAATATACAAGATCGTCTGACAAATAGAGAGCGGTTAGCAAATGTCTTGATCAGGTAGAGGCATGGATTAAGGCTGAAGCAGTGTGCAATATTCATCTTCACAAATGTAGCCAAACTTGTCAGCGCATGAATGTTCATTGAATCCAAATGTACCATTCGCTTGTGGTGGTGGCCACGCATAAAAGTTCCCACAAAAACCATCTAAGTTCAGCACGGCCATCCACCTGTAATTTAAGGGATACATTGATTACGGTTTAGTTGATACGTCAAAAGTAAATAATGTATCAGGGTAAATTTAAATAAGATTGGTTTTGGCTCATAAAGAAAGCTTAGTAATAGAACAGTTTTTAACAATTTCAAACCCTCAAGGCAGCACTCAGTGCCTCTGTCTAAAGTGTCACACATTAGCTTTAAATGAAAATTTTACAATATTGGGTTATCATTAGACTGACCTATCATAAGTCAAATTGATAGAGTCTTCCCACATCCACACTCCATTTATCTCTCGCAAGCCTATGTTCAAACGGAGCCATTCTAAAAAAGAAATCTCCTGTTCTGATGGTTTACAGGTAAGGATACACAACAAGGGATGGAATCGCATGCAATTTACCTACCACACTTTTTTGCCACATGAGGCCTATACTTTATATGCCAATATATAGCGAAATAAACTATCAAACTAGGGCAGAGGAAGTGCACCCAGCTAAAGTATAATAATGAAAGCCAAAGGAGTGCGTTTATACTTTATATGATTTTCTTTTGTGTGTGTGAACCACAAAATCAATAAAGCCTTGTTCAGCCGTTCTCGTTCAATTTACAGTTAAATTTTTTTTCGTTAGACAACAGTGTTGATTAAATGTCCTGTACTGGAACACGCCCATTAATATTATAAAAATAAATATGAGTTCACCTGTCTCTCCATGATAGTAGCGATTGATTATGAAATCTGCTTCACTAGCTGTCTCAAATACAGCCAGTTTGAAACCGTAGGATCTACATTGCTCAGACGCTTGAAACCAGTCTATGGCAGCAAATGAATTTCGATTATAACACATATCTTCATTGTGTTGTGAATATCAGGGAATGGCAAAGTAGGTAAGCGCCCTGCAAAAGAGATGCGAACAAAGTTACGCTACGCCTGTACTGACTGCACATGCTTTGACCAGGTGTACAACAGTAAAGCTCTGACAAAAAAGCTCATATCACTGGCCTATGACACCTTGTGAGAGTCCTTGATATTAATTAATTTTTCTGGATGAGTCTAAGGACTGTATACTGTTGTGACACAGAGCATTTGACAGACCCATGCTCTGCCCATGGCTCCATGGAACCGATAGTAAAAATCTGATAATTTTGCAGTAATCTAATTGGTGTGAGGATGCAATAAAGATTAAGTTATGCTTAAAGAAGCTCCCACTACAAAACTATCACTACCAAATTAGTTTTAGGTATTTCTCTTGTTTTTACTCTGAGTTTTAAGCTATCGAATCATTTCATTATCGTTATTTGTATTAAAATTCAAGCACCGACCTATGACTTCATATACTTTGCAGTCCGCTTCTCCCTCACCACTCCCTGCAGGCAGATCAGAGAGATTTGGTTTCCTCAAATAGAGGATTCCATAAACTCCTGCTATACCAACTAAACACAGAACCCAAAAGCCATAAGACATCTGCATCAGAAAAATATAAATCATCATAATATAGATCATGAAGCCCTGAATAATAAGAAGTGCTGTATGTATGTATGTATGAATGGCAACGAGGCAACATTCAGTGGAAGGCCACACTCATTTCTGTTGTAATTTCCTCAATCTTTGGGCATCTCTTCGGCTTAGGATTGTTTAAAATTAAAAAGTTAAATTAATCGCCATTTATAATATAAGAAGTTCTCCTACTATTACTTCTCCTGTAGAATGTCTCCGTTTTGGATCCAGTTTATCGTTACGATAACACCACCAATTTTATAAGATTTACTACCCGAGCCACATATCAACCTTTGAGCAGGCATATCTGACGGGATGGTGTCTAGTGATTAAGAAAATGCTGCTCAATAGAACACCAATGTGTTCAGCAGTTAGAGGTAATTAAATTTCTTGAAATATCTTGTCACCATATTAAATGGGTTGTTCAATTTCAGGTTTTAATCAAATATTAGTATGTTGGCATCACATCTCCGCAGCTGCTGTAATTGGGTTAGGAAAGTATTGATCTTGTCTCCAGTAGACAAATTTGATGAATCGATCTGGGACCAAACGAGGATGAAATCTTAAATAAAGTGTATCGTTTGACATGCCCTTGAAATGTGGAGGACCGAAATTATTTTTATATCTATTGCATTCAGACTACCAAAAGGTTTCTTCTCTGTGTTTGAATAAATTATGTCATTGTACACCGAACGGTTAGACAGGCTAGTCTGGGGAACTGTAGACCATTAGACTATTTTTCTCCCAGGGTATTACTGTTATCATTTGCTCAAAAATGCCAATAAAAAAATTGCCTGCCTACCTGCCTCTTTCTTCTCAGTAGCACTTTGGTTTGAAGTTTGAAGAATCGTGGAAAAAGGTGCCATAGTCGAAGTTGATAATTAGCTTGGTAAGGTAGCCAAAAGGAGGGTATATCTACAGCATTCATGAACTGAAAAGACGAGCCTAGACAAGAATAATATCCTCCATCATTTAGCCCAACTCAGCACTCAAGAATAATTAGGTAAGTCTAAATGTTTATGATTTTAAGAGAGCGTAGGTTTTTGAGCAGGATTTCCTGTTATGCCATCTTTGACATTACCTTAAAGGGCAACCAAGGTTTCAAACAACTTTTCATTGATGGCCATTGATTAATAGCAGATTGCACCTTCTGCATGGGGAAAAAGACAAAATATAATTCAGGTATTATTCAGCCAGAATTCTTGTGAAACATTTCTTCCATTAGGCACTCAAACTCAGCTAAAAGAGAATACAACATAGCAGTTTCCTGTTCCTGTTATTATTTGGCCTGTGCTCTATAATTATTACAGCAAAGACTTGGAACCTCTCCTAAACTGAAGTGTTACCCAGCTTTGGGTCAGCAACTACTTTGAGTTTTGCATCGCGTAATGCACAAAGCTGATGCTGCCCAGCACATTATTTCCTACCCATTAATGCATTGCTGTGAAACCTTGGTTGCCCTTTAAAGAGATGTGAGTGCAACTGCAAAATGTTCACACTTGAACTGAAATAATGGCAAATGAGTTGACATTATTGTCACAAATCTGTGCTAGGTGGCACGGTCAGTATGTGTCATTTAACTGAGTCCCATCAACGGCTGTATCACAATTGGCTGCCTGTAAAACAGAAACTGTTGATATTTGTTCCCAGCTCAGAATACTTGTAGTTAATGTTCTAACCAGGTCAATTTGTTTTGAGTTTAATATTGATCCGGACTTATAAAGTTGTTGGTGGTTTTCCAATCATGGGGGCTTTTCATCATTCATATTACAGTTAATAAATAACATGCTAGTTCGTTAATTCGTCGTTAGTTCGTCACATTTTATAAGCCTATTGTAAACCTCACCGATGACAATGTCTCTGATGCTATATCAAATGCTAATAGTTGGTCTTTAGAAAACAGTATGCTTCTCAACTCAAGTAAGACTGTTGTATTGAATATTGCTTTTTCTGACCGACCTGGTATGAACCTCGATGTAATCCCCAGTGATGATACTTTTATCTCCCCATCTAAATCTGCTAAACTATTAGGAGTCACTGTAGACTCTCAACTGTCTTTTAGTGACCACATAGACTCTGTCGTGAGCAAATGCAATAGCAGACTGTATCTGATGAAGCAGCTTAAGACCATGGGTATGAACACCGCAGGACTGATAACATTCTATGCTGCCAATGTCAAACCCGTTCTTTCCTACGCCTGCCCAGTATGGTTTCAGTTTATCTCCGAAGCCGATAAAGAGAAACTAGAGAAAGTGCAGAGATACGCTACACGCATGATGATGCCACACATAGAGCACTATGACGATAGACTGACCAAGCTAGCCTTACCCTATATATCCGACTTCTTAATGTCTCTATGCAGCGAACACTTTTTAAAAATTTCAACCAATAACACCCATCCGCTGAACAATAGAATCAGACCTAACACTCAAAGAAAATCCGCCCGTAAAGCAGTAATCGACAAATACCGACCCAGCAAATGCCGCACTGTAAAACGGCAGAACAGCTTTTTTGAATTTTATATGAGATTTTTCAACTAGTGCAATATTTTTCCATCAATTTTTATGTAAACATTTCAATTTTGTCAACCTTTTTAGGAGTGATACCGGAAATGTCTAAATAAACAAACATCAAACATCAAGGCTTCTAAGAATATGAAAAGTGTTCCCATATCAAGTATTTCAGTGGTACTTGGGAAATCTTTGGCGGAGCTTGTCCTCGAACTTTCTTTTGTCACCGACGTAGTGTTCCAGTGATATTCAATTGATCTGTTTTATAGTACCATAAAAACTTGTAATCCAGACTTCAATCTTACAACCAAGCCTCGTGATCTATATATCTCTTCAACATAACTTGAAGTGTAGCAAGATTGCTGCTGCAGCAACACAAATTGTTTCAACAACAATATTTATGATGTAGGATAAAACACCAGAAGCAGCTCCTGGCTGCTTGTAAATATATGACACATCATCAAATTTTCTTAACATGACAGTGGGATGAAATTATGGCACTCATATTATTGATATATTGATGGAACAAAATGTTACGATTACTGGATATATAGAATCATCGTTCCATCACTTCACACCACTGTACAATCGGGAGGCTCCAGTTTCATTTCCATTCTCTCTTAAGTGTGGTCTGATGTTTATATAGGGCATAAAAGACAAATTGATTGCTCAACAAATTCTAAAATTGTAACAAACCTGGCATACTGCAGTGTGCTAGACCGACATATGACCCGGAAAGAGTGATTATAGCACTCGGTGTCAGATATTTGCATGAAATTTGAACTATAATAGTAATGTAGCAAAGAGCTATCCTCTCACTCATACCAAGGACTTTGTGTAAATGAAGTAAGCGCAATCTGGTATCACAATCACCACATTCATAACAAACGTCCCAGAGGTGAAAAGAGCAGCAAATTCCCCCAGGACCTAAACCAAGTGTTAACCCACAGTACCAATTTCATTGATTTGTTAGAAAGGTCCCATGTAGGTATTACAGGTTCCATTCATTGACATTAAGTGTAGCAAACTGCCTGCAGAGTACTTAAAATGTGTGTAAAATCAAATAAGCACAATTTTGAATCACCATCAGAACCACCTGCATAAGAAACATCCCGGAGGTGAAGAGAGCAGCAAATATTGCCAGTACCCATTGCTTTTGCAATTACACGGTAACAATTGGTATTGAGTTTCTGGACCGGCTCCATGCATGAAATACAGGTTCCATTCATTGACATTGAATGAAACAAACTGACCGCAGAGTACTACAGGCTATATATGAAGCAGATAGACTCAAGATTTTTTCCTCAATAGTTCCGTTTATACGCAAGCAGAATTATACACTGTTAGACACAAATACATAAATGGTTTTGAGGATTTTCACCAGATTTTGTCATCGTACCTTCAGTGAGTATTTGTTGCTATTGCGGAAGATGGGAGTTACTGATCTGATATCATTCAGATAAGCTAGGGGAAGGTGCCCAAGCGGCTTGATAACATTCAAAGATGCAACAGCCTGGAATTGGAATTCAAAGTAGCAATGAAGTTGTACCTCTGTTCTCATGAAAATGCGAACCATAATCTGTGGCCTAGCCATATCAGTATGGAGAAACAAAAAACATTTCCTATTGACTTTGCAGCCTTTGGCAGTGGGCAAAATTAAATATGCTTTGCTGTTGACCTGATCTGATATGATATGATATGGGTTTTGGGTCTCTTGAAATACAGATTACTAGAAGAAAGTATAAAAGATACATTCAGGTATGAATTTTCAAACTGGTTGTTGTAATTTAAGGGATGATCATCAAAAAAACGTTCCTCAAGCTCAATAGGCAAAGCTCCTTGAAGATGCCTTCATTTTGTTATCGCCTTATCAAACCACTGTTATTCGCTGCCATGAGACCCTAGGGGGTTATGAGTTTGAGACCCACTGGAGGAGCTTTCAAGGATGATTGTTCAAGCCCCCAGCATCGGCTTAGCTGTATATACTTCCTTATCATTATTTTGCTTGACTTGAACTCTATTGTACAGCTTTAAGATTTAGGAGTTGTGTTCTCAAATCAACACACATCATTTTTTTCAGTTCTGTACCCCTATGAATATCAATGCTAACGCTCAAAGCAAAAACAGTGTGAATTATCTTGGTTGTGTGTCTTGATAGAACTCAATTGAACCTATGGCTACAGCTGAGGCACTGCTTAAGACCTTAGCTTTGATTAATCTTTATATGTACTTCTACCCATCTTAGAATAATGTTTCCAAGGTTATTCACACATGCATAACATCAAAGCATTTGACACCGAATACCTTTAATTTCTTGTTTGTTTGCAAATTTCCTAATATTTTTTATCAACGCACAGATACAATGCCATTGAATTCCCCTTCCTACCTCAGCAGCTGCCTGAGATCCAGCAGTTCTGGACAGTGTGTGAGAAATGACCAGATTTATTACAACATCCCTTGATTTCTGTACCGTTGTAGTATTTTAAACTGTCCCCCGCGCGAAAACAACCCCGGGACACTTTACAATATTGTAAACTGTCCCGGGGACACTTTACAATAAAAACAGGCCTATTGTAAACTGTCCTCCCCCATTGTAAACTGTCCCCCCCCCTATTGTAAACTGTCCCCCCTATTGTAAACTGTCCCCCCTATTTGTGACTCTCCATATCAAGGGCCCAGCTGTTTATCACCATTGTAAATGGGTCAGATCATCTAACTGGAGCATACCATGATGTTCTGGCTGCCACTATGATGGCCAAAGTTGTACCATGGGGATGGTGGTGGTATCTCATTGACATTATGAATGAGTGTATAAAGCCTCTTTTTCATATGGTACTTTGTAGATCTATTTTTCACAAACACTAGTTGTTATTTGAAGCTCCTATGATTTAGAGATGTCTGGTTTGCGAAGAAAGGTGCACTAAGCTAACAGTGGATAGATGTGTAGTTGCCACATCACAGAACACACATACTTTCATTGCAGGTTCATGAGCCGCGCGAAAACAACCACCCCATTTGTTCATCATAAAGTCTACCTCCGTCAAGCATTTGCCTGGGAGTGATCGCAGTCAGGCACAAGTGTGTGCGGGAGAAATAATTACTTTCGAGATTTTCATATTGTGAGGCCTGGTATTGGACTGTAAAATATTGCTTAAGCCGCGCGAAAACAACCCCCCCCCCCCCAAACTGTCTTATCAAGACTATCTGTCAAAAAGTCTCAATCATAATGAACCATGATTTGGCAGCCATAATTTGATTGTCATAAGGTGACTGTGTACCAATTTTCAGATTAGTAGGTCAGAACTCAATAACACAATGGATGATATGTCGTTCTTTGCAAGTTCATGAGCCGTGCGAAAACAACCACGCCATTCACTCATCTTGAAATCTACCTCAATGAAGCATTTGCCTGTGAGTGATGAAAGTCAGTGACAAGTGAGACCTGGAGAAATAACCACTTTTGAGTTTTGCATATTGTGCTGCCTGGTATTGGACTGTAAAATATTGCTTAAGCCGCGCGAAAACAACCACCCCCTAAGCTGTCTTATAAAGAATATCTGTCAAAAAGTCTCAATCATAATGAACCATGATTTGGCAGCCATAAGGTGATTTTCATAAGGTACACAGTCACCTCATGACAATCACATTATTGCTAGAAAATCATGGTTCATTTGGTTTGAGACTTTTTGACAGATAATCTTTATAAGACAGCTTGGGGGGTGGTTGTTTTTTTTTGCGCGGCTTAAGCAATATTTTACAGTGCAATACCAGGCCGCACAATATGAAAAGCTCGAAAGTGTCTATTTCTCCAAGTCACACTTGTGACTGACTTTCATCACTCACAGGCAAATGCTTGTTTGAGGTAGGTTTCAAGATGAACGAATGGGGTGATTATTTTTGCGCGGCTCATGAATTTGCAAAGAATGACATATCATCCGTTGTGTCATTAAGTTCTAACCTTTCAATCTAAAATTTGGTAGACGGTCACCTCATGATAATCACATTATGGCTGCAAAATCACGGTTCATTATGTTTGAGACTTTTTAACAGATATCTTTATAAGACAGCTTTGGGGGTGGTTGTTTTCGCGCAGCTTAAGCAATATTTTACAGTGCAATACCAGGCCTCACAATATGAAAAGCTCAAAAGTAATTATTTCTCCCGCTCACACTTGTGCCTGACTGCCATCACTCCCAGGCAAATGCTTGACGTAGGTAGATTTTATGATGAACGAATGGGGTGGTTGTTTTCGCGCGGCTCATGAACCTGCAATGAAAGTATGTGTGTTCTGTGATGTGGCAATTACACATCTATCAACTGTTAGCTTAGTGCACCTTTCTTCGCAAACCAGACGTCTCTAAATCATAGGAGCTTCAAATAACAACTAGTGTTTGCGAAAAATAGATCTACAAAGTACCATATGAAAAAGAGGCTTTATACACTCATTAATAATGTCAATGAGATACCACCACCATCCCCATGGTACAACTTTGGCCATCATAGTGGCAGCCAGAACATCATGGTATGCTCCAGTTAGATGATCTGACCCATTTACAATTGTGATAAACAGCTGGGCCCTTGATACGGACAGTCCCAAATAGGGGGGACAGTTTACAATAGGGGGGGACAGTTTAAAATAGGGGGGGACAGTTTACCATAGGGGGGGACAGTTTACAATAGGGGGGGACAGTTTACAATAGGGGGGGACAGTTTACAATAGGCCTGTTTTTATCGTAAAGTGTCCCCGGGACAGTTTACAATATTGTAAAGTGTCCCGGGGTTGTTTTCGCGCGGGGGACAGTTTACAATACTACACCGTCCTCACTGCTAATAGAGGTACCAGGAACAAAAACGTTTTCAATACTGAGGTAGGTTCCTACAACAAGTTAAAGATCATTATCCCTGGAACATTAAATTATGATCTGGAATATATCATTATTTATATGGAATTATATTATTTGAGTTTATTGTGATCATCATGGATTAAAATGCCAAAAACAAAGCGCAAAAGGACTAGGATCACGGATAGTGTCGGATCATCGATCAGCTCAAGCGTAGATGATGCCTGACCTAATCGGCAAAGTAAACAGATCAAATGCCTCAATTATGACCTTAAGAGGATACATGCGTTGCAGAAAAAGATCGACCAAACTGCACGATCTGAAACTATCATAGAGGTCAAAGGAACACCATCAAACCCACACAGGTAATAATAACACTCAAAATTGGATGAAGAAAACTCAATTCAAACATTCAAAGACAATGAGGAAAGTACTGGTCTGGTAGTTCATTCAAACACAAAAGCTGTAAATCAAGAAAATGAAAAGCTTTATGTTATCAATTTCTACAACACCACCAGTCGTATCCAAGTAAATGGTACAAGCGATGTATCCATTTTCCTGGCAGACTACAAAGAGGTATTGAGCAGTTTAAACCAGGAAAATGTAGATCTAAGTAATTCTCTCATAAAATCAGCCTGCAAAAATGTCATCGATGATATGCATACAGAATGCAACCAAGTAGCCTCGACATCTGGAATACAAAGGCTGACATCTGTGCAGTTTCTAGTTTGTCACTGTAATGTTCCACGTAAAATATAATGGCATATAATTCAGAGTGCAAGCTGTTGAAATTTCTCAGGATCGGATTTCTGGTACCAGCCCGGAGCTGCTTGGCTAATGGTTGGAATTGTTAACAACATGTACATGTGTATCAGATACTGTTTGTCTAAGCCAGACTGTTTGAGAACAAGCAGCCCATGGTTCCTTCTGTTGGCTGACTTCCGTCTTCTTGTTGGGTATTTAACATGTTGTACATTTAGACAAAGATGAGGCAGGTAGGCCCTTGTTATACGTGAGGCCTACAGGTGGATTTTTTTCACAGCTCAAAATAAGTAGACTGCTGTAAACAGTCGAGGTATCGACTCAAGTCTGCTGCAATAAACCCAGTATATTGTTATCAATTTGCTATTTGCTTTTAATCAAAAGAAAATCATTTGTTGCATCATTCTGTCGCATAGGACACATTCAAGGTCATGACTCCTGAGTCTATCATATTGCACAGTCATGGTTGCCATAGTCCTTATCTGATTGATTGTTAAACATCTCGCTTTAACTTCATTTTTTGCAAATTTAGATACCATCTAAATGTGAAGGGTGCCTTAAAACATTAATTGAGCTGGCCATCAGAGGACTAGCATCTTTTCCTGTCTCTATTTTAATGACCTATTTATACTGTTCGGTATCAAAAACAGTGGTGTTTTTCTTATTGATCAGTTACAAAAAGGAGTTACAAGTTCCAGTTGCCTGAGGCATCGGCACTGGGAATAGTTCAGCAATAAACTATTAACATGAATACATAAAACAGTAATCTGATATGAACTCTGAGAGTATAGATGTCACATCAAAACTCAATGATCTAACTATTCATCCTCAAAGGCTCACACTACGCCTGCATCAAAATGGTGCTTCATGTTGGCCAGGCAGAGTGAGGGTAAGAAATAATGCTGATATTTGTTTGAACACAATGGCTCCAGCTGTCATTTTTATAAGGTTGGCCGAAAGGAGGACATCATCAGAACATTCATGGAAGGAAAAAATGCAGTCTCATAGCTTATCATGTAACTACATTGAATTATTGAAATTCAGTAAAATGGTTCGCTTTTTCTCTTTCAGACTTGCTCTAAGAATATTTTACATGCATGGACAGCATTTATTTTTGCCATGGCACTGTTTCCAAGAACGTGAAACAACAAATAATGAATGGTATTAACATGATGTAGGAAATTAGATTTTGACCGTAACATATATAATGAGAAAAGAGCAGATGCCATGTCAAATTGTTTTAAAATTGAGATGGCATCTGATCAAAGGTAGTTGATGATATGACAGAAGCCTGCTCTAGGCAGGACAATATTACTGTTATCACTCGTCGTTTTGGTCTTTCTCATCAGCAGCTGTTTCACATTTGACCCCTTTCTCTTTTTTCTGCAAAATAAAATCAGTAATACATATTTGCTGTGCAACAAATAGCGTAGCATTGGTTTCGCTGTACTTGTGGCAATATCATCAAAAGTATAATGGAATCAATACCATGCTAGCAATATACTGTGTATTATATTGACCATTAGACTTTATCGATTCATAATCAGGTAAATAAGGACTTTATAATTTAAAAGTATTCCTTTCAATCTAGTCCTTAGATGATATTCCCACTCAGGGTTTTAGACATAGTTTTTAGAGTTCAATCCTAAGCCTCATTATTATGGGATGTCCAACTTACCTTCAACAGATGTAGAACGATTGTTGCCACAGCAACACAAACTGCTTCAATCACAAAAGTTAAGAGAAAGCATAATATACCATAGGCAGCTCCTGACAACCTGAAAAAAAAACTAATACTTAGTTACTTAATCTAGATGAAAAGAACTTTCTAAGGCCGAAAGGCAGGAGTTAATTTTTACAGTTTCTCCCACCCGAGACCTGGTTTCATGGGATGCAGAATTGAAATCCATATAGCAATGTATCCATACAGTCCAAAATGGAAGATTAGCCAATTTATTGAAGCTCACTTATATACAAACAGTATCTTGGCCAAATATACCAACCTACCTGGTCAAACAATCCTACCAGACAGCGATTGGCAGTCTAATCTTTTTGGCTGCTCTGTTGAAATGCTCAGGGCACTCTAACATGTTATTACAGATTTTGGATCTGCAGAAAGAAAGGTATCATGTGTATGCAACAGGTAAATAGCCTAAGCCAGATTTAGTATTGTGACAAACCTGGTGTATTGCAGGGTTCCCAGGCATAAACATAACCCAAGTAAAGCGATGAACGCACTTGGTGTCAAATATTTAGTCTGTTTGTTCATGATAAGTATCCCAGAACAGTACGCTCTCAGTCCAACTGCAAGTGAAAAGTGATGGCCAGTCTGTCAGCATTTTAAAATGGTTTGCAGTGGAGTCTAAGGAGCCGCATGGAGTTTGAAACATCACATGGTTTTATGTTGGTTCAATCCCTGCCAAGCGCTCAGTATTTTCATTTTATGCAATTCGACACAGTTTTATCAGATGATTCCATTGATTGTTGTAATAAAGATGTTGCTCCCTTCGGAAAAATGCCAGTCGAATCTGAATAAGCCGTTTTGCGATTTCTTTTAAGGAGTCGTTTGTCCTTGCTTAAAAGTTCAACTGGAAATCTACTTTTGCAGACTATTTCAGATGATTGTGTGCCTGTGCTGTTTTTGGTGTGGAACAGGAACGTATGCCAATCATAGTTGTAAGTGCAGATTTTCCTCAAAACAAGCAACAGGATGGATCACGTTGATAACTCAAAGTTTATGGAGGGGAATTCAGAGCTTTCCAGCTCAATATATCACTTGGTCTGTTAACTATATAAGAAATGGGCGTTGGGAGAAAAATACCAGCAATCGACTATATCACTTCTCAAGACAGTCTGAAGAGATTTGAATCACAAAAACAGATCACTACTTCAGGGTTACTACTGGAGAATCAGAATAATATTAGGAAAAACTGTGTATGAACATTCTACTAGTCAAAGATACTTGAGATAAGTTCTCACTTTAGTAAA
Organism: Membranipora membranacea; assembly: GCA_914767715.1. Classification (NCBI taxonomy): domain Eukaryota; kingdom Metazoa; phylum Bryozoa; class Gymnolaemata; order Cheilostomatida; family Membraniporidae; genus Membranipora; species Membranipora membranacea. Next base: position 5,503,609 of record OU612070.1, on the reverse strand, counting down.
ACATAGTAAATAGTTTTGGTTGGTTCACCTGTTAGACATATCGGAGCGAAGATAGCCATTGGTATCAATGCCTCTGTGGCCAACTTCTCACTCACTCGGAGTACTGTGTGGAAAATGAAATAAGCACAATATGGGATCCCCATCAGCACTGCATCCATGAGAAATGTTCCAAATGTGACAATAGCAGCAAAAATCGCCAGTACCTGCAGCAAGATTAGAAGAGTTGAAAGGCAGACATACCTCATATTTTCAGCACCGTAACACTTTGATGAAGGCTAGCTCCATTAAAGCAGGACAGGATCAGTTATTTAAAATGTCGTTCTCAAAGCTAAAGTGGGGGACGGACACAGACCTAGTAGACCTATTGTCGCTGGGTTATAGCGAGCATTGGGTATGTGCAAGGCCGAAAAATATACATACATAATTCTGTATCAAAATTTGAAGTTGATTGGCATACGTAGACCAAGTTTGGCCCATTTGCCTGCATTCAGAGTTGCTCCCCCTCATCTGGTCACACCCCACAAGTGAAAGAGTTCAAATGGATGCAGGCAATTGGATTAAGGTGGACCTTCAGCAAACAAAAAACATTGTTTGGATGAGAAAAACTGTGAAAAAAGAATGCGCAAACATAAACATACCTTCAGTGAATATTGATGGTGACCTCTGATGCCATTGTGGAAGACAGGCATAACTGTTCTGATCTCATTAAGGTAACTTTGGAGAAGACGGCCAAGAGGATAGACTATACTCAAAACCGCAATAGCCTATGAAATCAAAATCAAAAACTTTATTCATGTTGGGAGGATTTTCTGACCTTGCAACTTTTAACACATTGCCTTGGCCACTGCCGCGGCTACCTTCATGCATGTTTTAGTCAATACACTCTTCATAACAATCATATTTATATATGTTTATATTTATATATATTCATAAATATATATATAAATATATATGTATATATATATGTATATAAAGGCATACATCTTGATAGCCTTGATTCATTTAAGTGATTGTACTGGTGCAGGAATTCGACAAAGTCACACAGCTCTAATCAATCAATCAATCTATGGGGGATGGTTCTCACACTAAAATCGTTTCAAATTTAAGTGCCATGTCTCTAGCACTACCTTTTATTGCGGAATGAAAAGCTTAGAATGAATTTATCAAAGTTGACACAAGAATCAAATTTATGGAATTAGAGTCATCCCCTTTCTTTGTATGAGGAGATGACTTTTCAACTAAAGCACATCAGTGGGACCTAAAAGTCAATAACCATACCTCAACATTTAGCATTTTTTAAGCGATTTTGCTTCTGAAATGCATATAATTATTGTTTGCATATTTCTTTGTCACTGACTCTAGCTTTTTGGCTTACCTCAGCAGCTGCCACTGGTCCAACAGTTCCGGACAAATTGTGAGAAACCACCAAATTTATTATCACGTTTCGTGACTTCTGTACAGTCCTCACCGCCAATAGAGGCAGCAAGAACACAACTGCTTTCAATATGGAGGAGGATCTCTGCAAAAAATACAAGAACACTCAAAAACACTAGTTCTGAGAATTCAAAGGCGACTGACATTTTCCAGATGGTCATGTAATCTAGGTGTTATGAGTTAAAGTATGCGGTATGCGAAAAAGTTTATTATAGACATCAAAAACTGTTAAAAATTTGGCAGAGGGGTTTTCCAGTTGGGCTAGAGAGCTTGTATTGATGCAGTACAAGGGCCATCGACATCAGATGCCCATCCTGATACAACAGTATCTTCAGCAATCACAGAGACACAAAATCTTGAATGGAGGACCAGTAGGTACATTCAAACGCATGGTTTGAGTTTAAACCTGTCTTTAAAAACTTCAGAAAGTGACTTTTTCAGAAAAATGTTTGTTTAGGCATCCCATAATTTCACACGGTGTTACCTTCTCTTTCTCTGGCTCCTGCTCTTCTGGAAGGTTGGACTTTACCAGCATGAACCAAAATCCTATATCCATCGCAAGACGACATGTGAAGCCAATGTACAGTGAGATAATTGGGATAAGTGTAGGGTGTATCCCCTTATGGAGAGCAGGAGTGAGGGTTATCACAACAACAGATACAATCTATAAGAAAACACATCAAAGGTCTTTTATTTGGTCTCTTAACCGATTGGCGACAAACTATAATTGGCATTTGGTAAGGAAAACCACATAATGAAAGGTTGTCTGGGTTGACTTCATAATGATCTTCATACCAATAATAATGGTACCGATATTACATTTTAAAACAATTCTGACTAGTTATACAAGCCTACCTGCATCCCACAGTCAGAAAGTCTAGCGATTGCTGTGTAATGTGATAGCTTCATTCGATTGAGACCTCCCTCATGATAACTTGCCTGAAAAGAGATATGTTAAACTTAATAGTCAGTTACGTTACAGTAATTACAAAAGATTGGCGGTCTTACGACCGAGGTGTTGAGGTAACTGTACTTTCTAGCACAATAGATTCTCCAGACTGAACACCATAGTCGTCATTGAGCAAGAGGGTAAAGTTACTTTGTCTCAGAAACGCACTGAATTTATGGACTGAATATATCTTTCATCTGTCTGTAAGATGCTTTGGAATGTGGATAATTTAAAAGCTTGGGTTGCTGGTATTGGCATTGACTACATTCTTGATACAGGATCACATGAACTTGGCAGCGTTACAAAGCTTGATCAACCCAGGGTTACGATGTGGATAATGTCAAGAATATGTTACATACCGGCAACCCATCCAAAGAACAACGACAACTGAACACTTACAGTAAAGTGCGTGTAGTCATAGGCCAAAAAGCGGCAACTCGGGTTCTGTTTTTTATCTAAGATCGTAGGCAACAAAAGGATCTAGAAACAGAGTTAACCCTTGATATACAGTAAAAGTATTTATATCTCAGCGAGACTTACAATAGCTTCAATTAAAGGAAGACCCATGAGATGGAGCAAGTTAGATGTCGTCATGTCTGAGACATTCTGTGATTGCTTATGTAGGTCTCTGATAAACCATATTGATGCCGGAGTTAAACCTGAAATCAATTTGAGAGAACAGCTGTATTAGACTTATTTTTACTTCTTTTGATAAATTGAGCAATAAATTTGCCAGGAAAAGAAACACCATATACTCAAATACTATCTGTCTCTTTGAACCAGTCACAATTTTATTTTTTAAGATATATTACAATGTGCTATTCCCTTATGTTCTTGATTTATCAAACGGAAACATATGGGGAGTTGAGATATGCAGCTTCTAAATACAGTAATCGTTGTGTGGAAGGCCAACTCCTATCCAGAAACAAAGGGATAGGGTGGAAAAATATAATTCTAGATGTTGTCTTGTTTGACTTTTAAAATGTTCTATTCTTTTGACTTACAGAGTATAACCACAATACTCATGAATATAGCACCAACAGCAGCACAGAATTTTACCATTCTCTTATGAGCCTCTCTGTCACCAACTAACATTATTCCGATGTGTTTCACCTCAACTAAATTATTAATATTATTATTAATTTCAATAAAACTTGGTTTCGTGATGTCTGTCAACTCAATCTTGCATTTGGACATTAAAACAAAAATAGACAGTTTTCTGAGCTGTAATTTGAGGAGTTTCCTCTCTCCTTTTTTGTACTTTCAACCCGCGGCGCATAAGGAAAATGTACTGAAAGAGGGTTATCTTGAAAACCGCTTACATTAGGATAAAAATGATTTTTGATTCTAAATCTGCACCGTTGAAAACCCTGTGAGATACTGTTTCAAAAACATTGGGGGCTTGATAGTTGATTAATGTTAATTTTAGTGATGAAATTCATGAAGAATGACATGAAATTTGTCCGCGAAACTGGCAGCATTTGATATAATGGACTATCAAAGTTCCAGAATTATTTCCTGAAATATGTCCCTATCAGCTTTCAATGGTGCAAATTCTGAATCAAAAATCATTTTTATCCTAACATAAGCTGTTTTCAAGATAACCCTCTTTTCAGCATGTTTTTCATATGTGGCGTGGGTTAAAAGTACCAAACTAGAGAGAGGGCAATTACAAAATTGAGGCCCAAATCAGAACTAAGAAAACTGTCTATTGATGCTAGGTGTTTGGGGTAAGAGAACGTATGTACCAAACTTGGTAGTAAAATATATGCAATGTGAAATTTAGATATCAATTTTTCTCCAGCCGATATAACCGATCACTTCGGACTCAGACTACATAAATGAATATGCTTTGAATGGATATCCAATAACGAATCAAGTATGTATGTCACCTTACTAGAACTATGAATGAGTAGATTAATTAGAAGGAAAGAAAGGCCAAAGCTGGCTAGGTTGTCTGTCACATCACCATCAGAGCTTGATGTTATGCCCCATATCAAAAACTGAAAAGAAAGTAAAACCAAAATAATCACACTGAAATATAAAAAATTTCCTGCAGGGGATATTTTTTTAACTTTACTGTGTGGATAGACATTCACAGTGATAACCCTTTTTTATTATCACTCAGAGGCAAGTAAGGGCCGTTAATATTTCTCCGAAATTACTCTGAAGTGCTTTTCCCTCAAAAAAATCTCCTGCGGATTTTCTTGTGGTGGCTTTTCATTATCAACCAAGTTATTAGCATAGATTTATCGACTGGACAGTAAGGATAAACGTCTACAGTGAGAACCCCTCTCTCTCCGTCCCATACAGAAATAAGATGGTACATGCCTATGGGAACGCACTGAACAGGAATGATACACTCTCTAGCCGGATAGGACATTTGATTCGTTGACTTGTGTGAATACCTATTTTGAATTATTTGCCAAATTATATCGCAAGCAAATTATTGTCCTAGATACATTATTCTATATCAGAAGAAGGTGCCAAGTTTTGCATAGTGATCACCTGATTCGAAACATTGCGATTGGGAAAACTACTGTTGCAGTCAAATTTGTCCCTTTTGCAGGTTTTAATGAATTCAAGGAGAAACTGTTGACCAATTCTTATTTAGCCAAATTCACAACCAGGTTCAATTCTAAGCATGGAGGCGTAGTAGTGGCGGGAATTTGGAAGCCATCTTATGACGAATATACCTGTCTGTTTTATGGCACTGACAACAACACCAGTTTAGCTAGGTCATATGTCTGTTTCTCTCACCTCCTCTGAGATACAAGGTGTGATGACACAGAAAGAAAGTGGTAACATAAATTTAGTCATGTTCCAAAACTTTTTTCCAAGGGTCAGATCTGTCTCAGTCTCTTCGTTGTTGTCAATCTCTTCATCCATTTTATTACCATATGATTGTTTCCCCACACCTGAATTCCAGTCAGCTTTTATCAACCTAACAATTTGAAGAATGTCTCGTGATTGAAAAAATATTGCAGCAGACACATGAAATATATAAAGTATAAAGTATATAGCAGTATGGCTTACCTATAATCCCATAGTTTTACAATGGTTTTTGTGAATAAATAATTTGAGGCCATGGGCAAAAGTGAGTAGTAGTAATAGTCTGAGGCATGGTCATTACATAACAAAGCTACCCTTCTAACGGGTGATTGTATGAGGGTCGATGGGGTGGGGGGTGTTTTACAGGACTCAAAATTCCAAAAGGAGTTAGTGCTTTGCAACTGCACCAATGATGTGTTGTGGTCTAAAATCTAACCTCTGTTGCTGAATGAATTAGCGTAAAAAAGGATCATGATTGTAATAAGCTGGCAGTTTCTGGCAAAAAGAATTGGCAGCCTCGCCAATATATATATTATGCGAGTTGGTTGCTAGAATAGAAGAGAGATGCTCAGCTGTGGTAACCTCACATAACCAATGTGCCCTTGTTGATGTGGTACAAGAAAATTCCCATAAACAGCCATGGATCGTAGCAGAGAGCATGTGTTGTATATCTAGGGTCGATGATCCCAAGTCACAGCCATGTAATCAGTGCTGCGAACTTCACAGGTTAGCAAAACTAGAGAGGAACAACTTACACAACTTACATTATAAAAAATCTAACAATTAGAAATCTTACTTTTCTTTTTCGGTAGAGCCCATATCTTCAACTTCTTACACAATGATACTAATGTAAGGCACTTTCCCTTAAGGTGCAATATGCTAGCCGTTCAAGCTATGATGAATTATCAACTGACTGGACAATCAGGTTGACCGTTGCGCAAAATGCATCAAAGATTCACAGCTTCAACAATACAAATATATATTCAGCAGTATTTAACTAATCAGATACCAGTATATTTTCCCTAGGATAGAGGGGTGATATAGTCAAGTCAACAACCAGCAACAGTTTTGCCAGGTGTTTGTGTTACAATGTTATTTGCTTTAGGTACATTGAGCTAGATTCTGAAGGGAATAAAGTCCTGGTTTGGTGATGAGATTATTTTTTGAGGGTTGGATAAGAGTATATTGGGGAAGGGGGGGGGGGGTCGTATGGATAAATATGCCAGATACAGCTACACAATGTGAAGAACATATATTATGTTATTTGTTAGACGGCTGAATAATAGGGTAATTTTGTAATTGAGGAGTTTTAAGATGTCCGTGAAGCCTCAACCTATTTGTTCTTAGTGTGTAAATGAATCACCTATATATAACTAAGGAATGTGGTCACATCGGTCATGACTGGTCATTAAAAACTATGTGCCAAACTGAATAATTTACTGGGACTACCATGATTTCACTTTTTGGTCATTGAAGTGAAGCTCAACTGTTGATGGCATAATGTGCCGCTACATTCAAATGAATCACGATTCAGGGTCCTCATTTGATATTTTTATATCTGTACCGTTTGCAGTGTGTGACTAAACTAAACTAAATACAATTACGAATGTGGTGAACATGGTCATGACAGATCATTTAAAACTACCATGACAAACCAAAGTGAGAGTGGACAACTATTTCTTTCTATTCTTTGTTCACATTCTCCCATCTCGCTTTACTATATGATAGAAGGCTTGAAGAGAAACCATTTGATAAGAGAAAAATCTGGTGGTCAAATGTGAATGTGAGTATGGCTGTTGAGATTTGAATGGTGTTACTGTAGTGAAGTTGGTTCAATAGTTGTGATTAAACATTGCTACTACAAAGAGTCTAAATATAAATTGCCTGGGAAAAAATTATTTGACCAAAAGTCTTACTGTAACCTGAAGATGTTTGGATCGTTGCATATTGTTTCATGCACAAGCTTTTTGATCAATTTATGCCAGGAGAATTAATTCTTACACTTAATTTTTATTTTAAATCAATTGATCAACAAATAAATCATGCATATTAGTTGTGATAAGAGCATCGATGACCTTGTCAAATGAACATGCTATTTAGGGATTTTAGATCGCACAATGTCCCAGGATGAATAAGCACGTAAATTGATTTGAGGCTTACCCGCCATCGCAATTAATAGCATAATAAGTCATGAAGTAAAAGAACGATATAGTATACAATATAGATGCAGGAGTGTGACAGCTGAACTAGTATAGTGTAATCAACCATCAGTAATAATTCCTGAGAGAGAGAGGAATAAATTCCAGTTTTCACAGGCTGTGACCCAAATTCAGAAGTATCAGTGCACTAGCAAGCCCCTTGCAACTGACTGAAACTGTGAAAGCTTTCATCTCTGAGCCAAAAGGAATATGGCAGTTGACAATTAAGAATTTATGATATAAGAAAGTTTAAAGATTGTCTTTACTTGAAAAGAAGAAGACAACTTATAATTATCGCCCTTAAAAATCACTTTTTCGAGGAAAAGCTTGCATTCTGCTCTTATGTAATTAATGAATTAATCAAAATCTAATTACCTAAATTCACTGATTTAATAGATTTTAATGAGTATGTATACACGCACGCAAGCACGCACACACCTATACAGATGACGGGGTAGTTATGGGGAGGTGTGACTTAATGCTGAGTTACGGGCTTTCGTACAATCTTTGTTGAATACAGCCATAATTCCGTCTCAAAACACTTTTGCTATCATGCAATATAGTGTAGCGCTTAAATACAATTTTAAACGCGTTGCAATATTTTTTAATACCTATTTTGACTTTCGGGGATCCTGAGCCTAAAGTGTTGGTGGATGTCGAACTTCGAGCACTTTTTCACCTCCTCATACATGTAGCAAAATGCAGTTCAGATTATAAGGAGTTATACTCTCATTTCTCTTGCAATATTATGTTTGTATGAACTCTTGGGAAATTTACCAGGGAATTGTCTGCTCTCTTTGACAAGTGATGATAAGTCTACATATTTAAGACCGGTGCAATCGATTCTTACTTTGTAACATATGTAAGGCAACATGGTTTATTGAATATGTAATGTGTTTTGAGCTAGCTATGTATAAGAGCTATTATAGGTATTATTATACTGTAAATAAATGGCGGTATCTGGTGATCACTTGTGAGTCTAGGCAAGGAATTCCTTTAGATTCTTGATTTAAGTTGTACTTTTATTAGTTTTTTACTTACTACTCTTTGGCTGAGCTATAATGGGTGTTGGGTTATCACTTTTATACTTTCCTCGAAATTTGAATTGGGAATAACGGCCATGACATTAAAAAGTTTAGCACAAGTATGGATGCATCGAGGATGTGAGTATGTTGAATTTGATGAAACTCAATCAGTCCAAAAATTTGTACCCTGACAGACCATGTAAGTTCTACTATAGTGATAGTGGGTCAGTGTCAACTGCAATATGTATGTCAACAAGATTTTGTTCACAATTAATCACGAAAACTTTCAATGAATCTGGTCGATTATTCCCAGCCATGACTTCGTACATGTGTTTGCAGTAAATGTTGTAGGTTTATATATATCCGATTTATTTAGGACGATGATTTGAGAAGAAAAGTATAACAAGTTTGATTACATACAAGTATCTAAAAATACTAAGCGTAGCTTATGATACATGTACCTCATGTACCTGTAATCAGTGGTTCAACCTAAATTCATCAGCTTCAACCACATACATGTGTTTAATGTAAATCATGTGGGCTCTAAGTATTGGATTTAAAATAACTGGTTATTCGAAAAGAAATGTAGTGCAAAAGTGGACCTGTGACCAGAGGTCCAACTAAAACCATGAGCTGTAACCAATACATACATTTACTTGTGTCCAGACTAAATGGTGTAGGCATTTATTCTGAATATTTAATAGCTGGTTATAGACAGACAGGCTTTATAAATATAAAAAATAATCAAAAGTATAATGTGCATCTTTATGCAATCTTTTTGTGACTCCGCAGTGTGAAAATCTATGAACATCATGATAGTGTTATGGATGCTATTATGATAATAGTAGACCACATATATATATTTATCCCTCATTGAACTGTGGGTTCTCCCCAGCAGCTACAGAGTATTCTTTAGAAATGTGGCTTCCCCTGGGAAACAGTAGCTCTATTTAATCCTTTTCCTTCCTAGTCACTGCATCCTCTGCTTCAGATTGCAGCTCCTCTAAGTGCCCGACTACAAGATAAAATACAATATTTGTGTCATGATGATATCAGCTTATACCAGCAGACTAAAAAATCCAAAGCATGCGAGGATTCCATTGACTACTAATGGCAAGCGAGTGAACATCTCCAGACTCTTTCATCACAAGGGATAAGCACATACATATTATGCTTCTGGTCAGTTATGGATGACTATAATGGTTTGAACTATGCCCTTGACAACCAAACTATGACTTTGTATCTCATGTCTGATTTTTCGGAGTTGTTCTCTCTTCAAAACTAGAGCGTACAACTCCTAGGCCTCTTGTTAAAATCTTAAAGTACATGTAGTATGGTCAGAGCCATAGAAATATTAGCTCGGGGGGGGAGGGGGGGGGGTTGATTGATGTTTGTTGTCAAGAGATATGAAAAAAACTGTTACCTTGGCATGGAGACGGAAGGCCGCCCCCTTTATCTGCTGCCAACTGCGGTCTGGGAGCCGGGTGTTGGATATCCGAACGCAGACTCCTTTAGCAATGTGTGTATTTGGAGGGAACACCTGCTCAATCACTTCCATCTCTTCCTTTGTCCATCCTACAGAATCAGAAAAATGACCAAAACAATTTTTTTCTCTGAATCAAGTGGGCAGAACCTGTGTCTACATATGGATCAGCTGGTTAGATATAAGCTGTATGAGGGTGTAACAAGGTGTCAAAAAGTGGATGTGAGTGGATACACTGGATATACACATACATATACACTTGCATATCCACCTGTATTAACCAGTGTATCTAGGTTGACTAAAAAGTCTCAGCATACAAGACCTGCTCCCCTTTTAGCGATGACGACAGCACAGTTATTTGTTTAGATTTTCCCACCAAGTGCGCACTACTTCTCAGTTGACAACTGTACAAAGTTCTCCTAAAGGAGAGCAAAACACTCTAAGCTAGGTTAATGATTGGCCATCAAAACTTCACTATAAATCACGATGGCAAACCTATGAATCAGTGCATAAACAGGCACATAATGAGCATGGTGAAACTACGTCCTTGAACTTGATCAAACCCAATGTTGTATCTTTTGTGGTAAATATTCTCAACCGTTAGATAGTCATGAAAAGTTATTTTCTCAACAAAGCCGAAGAAAGGAGAAAAACCCCTAGTTCTAACCTCTGTTGACTGCTGAAATCACCCCAGAAATAACTGATCAGTTTTTGACCCAAATATCATATCACATGTTATATAGGGTGTATCAGAGATCCCTCAAAATGGTTGGTGAAATGTGAGCTTATTGTACATGTAGAGAGCTGACTCTCCACACAATTCTGTACACACAATTAATGTTCTACGCAGTGCTATTATATGACATGAATCAAATTTAGCACTTGCAAGAGTATAAATATGAATACAATACTCGCCTTTTCTTGTTGTCATCACCTTGCCTTTGGAACCTGTAACAAAAAAATAATCATCAATTATTGATTGTGCAGGCCATAACTGCAAGTGGAGTTTACTTACAAAAAATGTGATGCATGCACCCTTTATGCATAACGGTTACTATCAAATTGGACTTCCAGGCTAATATGATCCTTCCTCTATGGATGAGTTAAACTTGATGGATTACTATCTAATAAGACCGCCCTCAACAACTATCAGAAACTTTCTTCTCTGCATAAGCTTTACTACATGCATATTCCACAGTAAAAGGCCCTGGGAATTGGTCGCTTTTGATGGAAATCGAAAGATGTCATGTCATGATGATACAATATCATTCGAAATGTTTCATGTTTTTTCTGTTTTCCACAACTCAGGAGCTCATTCCTGCCCTCAATGTCCTACATCATACCATGCAGCTCCCCACTCTGCATGCAAGTTCTTAGTATAACAGCAAATGATGTACTATCTTAGTCAAATTGGGAGAACAGTACTTGAAAGTTTTAGAACTCTTTGCCTTTGGTTAAAACCTGTTGGTAGGTAATTTAGAGCTGTTAACATTCATAACATGGGAGCACAACTCCAAGTTACAACCATCAGCTGACATGCTTTAACCAATTCAGCTTTAAGTTTGAGTTTACATCTTTATAAGATTTTACATGCATCATGAGGCGAGACTGAATAGAAATATATTACCTGCTGCCTTCTTTTTCACCTCCACACGTGACTGGTTTGGATCATTGACGTCTGAAATAAAACAATTTAGGAAATATATATGAACTTTAACTCATATGTCATATGTCTTAGACGGCATAGATGTAGATAAAAAAGAACATTGTGCGAAGGGAGAACTTTCATACTTCATATGTTATCAGTGTCTATCTTAAGATAAACTGCACTACATGAAAAGGAATACTTTTGTTAGTAAGGAATGGATGTAGGCTACCTAATCATCATAATATTTTTGCAAGATGAAACACATGTGAATATTATGAAAAGGAAAGTCAAACCAAACCTAGATAGAATGAGCACAATTACGCTCTTTATCTGAGGGTGCAAAGTAGTTTAGTGGGTATTAGGAAAAGTGTGGAAACTTAAATTCTGTTCAGGGCCCTTTTTCCGACTGCTTTGCCTTTTCACTCAGTGCCCTCTAAAAAGTCGGTAAATTTTATTGTTGTCTGCTATGAATAGATTAGTATTAGTGCATTATAATACAAACTCTTCTGAAAATGAATGTTTGCCCAATATTGAGGAGAATGTGAAGATAATTCCAAATATGACAGTTTTTTGTAGGGGCTAGGGGGCTCTCTGGCCTCTCCAGAGCCCTCTCAAAATTTTGTCAGCTTGTGTTTTCAGATGAACTTTCTGGAAAGTGTAGGTCCCAGATGCAGTTTGCTTTTTGTCAGATTTAAAAAGAAAAACAAACACAGTTCAAACTCGTTAGATTTCCCCCAACCCAATATGCAGTCATCAACTTGGACAACTTTCTATTTCCCACACTACACGCAGTTCAATTGAATCGCAGATAATATCGATACTCTGAATAATTGATGGCACCATGAATATTAACACAGGATAAATTACATATTGCCAGCAAACAGTTAATCACCATTACCATTACACAAGCATTTCCTACTTCTGCATTTGTTGGTGGAAGCGGAGAACTTCAGATGAATCTGATTCGATTGCAACCACACCCCCTAACCTTCAAAATTACACACATGACTGTGTTCAAACAATAATCATGATGAGTAAAATCTGTGACTTTGGTAGAAAAAATTACCGCTCATAGGTATGCCAATAGCAGAGGTCATAACTAGAGTTGTGTTTAGGAACAGAAACCCGTTTGGGGCAAGGTAGCAATTCCTGAACCGGATCGGGACGGGACAGGCCTGTATAGACCGATGGGGCAAGCAATTTGTTGTGCATGGATGCAGAGATATAAGATTAGCAGGGAGCCCTCTCAACTCCTCATGCAAAAAAAGTGCTGTAAGAGAATGATACATATATGAAATAATAATAAAAGTCTACAAGCTCACATAACATAGAACGCTCTTTTTTGTCACGTCATTGCCCAACCCCATCATCTGCGCAGAACAACTTCCACCAGTACTTCAAGAAGCTGACTGTGGTATGTGTATTCCCACTTCTTACCTTGAACAGTAGTGGTTCGGAGAGCGTCATCAAAGTCCTCGTCTCCATCTGAATCTAATAACAGAGAGAAAAAAGAAAACACTCAAACAAAATTACACTTATGACTAGAGTGATACAATCTGTTATATGTATAGAGTTATCCTTCCTTTGTTTTGATATGTGGGTACAGATGGACTGCTTGGGCTATTCACTGTTCATGGGCTCTCCCACAAAGAAATGCTTCTATGATCTGACTGTATTACAATAAAAATGCACAACTTGTTCCCCGAACAGCTAAACACATTAACCAAGTCAAAAGAGCCAACAACTCACCGGTATCATTGCTGGCAGCATCATCAGCTACACTATCTGTCTCCTCATCCTCCTCGATATCAGAAAGAGTTACATCAGATAATCCCTTTCCTGCATATTTTGACAGTCCTTCCTCTGTGGCCAGCAGCAATTTCCCAACTTTCACTACTTCCGCCGTGTTACTGTGCAGTCTATAGAACTCCCTATGGACTTTTATGTCATGCCCCAGGTGCCTGGCAACCCATTCTAGCTCGTGTTCCTTTAGATCCATGACCTGTAAACAGTAAATGGTAGGAGAGGATAATTATTTAAGCATTAATGGCAGTTGATTACAATTAGCCCGTACTTCAAGATGGTAGATGGGATAAGGCGTGGGGGAGGGGGGGGGGGTGTGTGGAAGGTTGGTGTTGTTTGGCTCCTAGAGGTTTTAATCTAGTTAGAAAACAAATCTATCCTGGTTGTTCAATAACTGTACCACTCTAACAATGACTCTTTGCTTTCATAGAATGACTACTGTGATAGAACACTTTGTTGTCTTACCCCAGGGGTGCAGCTCTCAAAGAAATGTACACCAAGCTAAAATCTTTCTTAATTTCCAACCCCCTACAACACTTTTGCCGAGCTTTAAAACAAGACCCACTACAAAGTCTGAGCACTCAGAGGTACACCTAACAAACACGATAACACTCAATTATGCTACCCTTGTTTACCCCCTAGGAAAGGAAGAATGCCTCAAGTTATTTCATATAACCAAGAACATAGATGCCATTGATACAACATTATCAAAATGCATTATTTTACGAAAGAGAATTAGGAGTTTGCTACCCATTTTCATTGTGGGCACAACTCCTTTAAAATCAGATCCCTAGAGCTTTGGTTTTTTTCCTAGATGCTCTTGAGTAGCCCATACAACACTGTTGTGGTAGGTGGCCTTTTGGACTCCAAAAACTGTTGAGAAAGACCTGAGCATGGTGTAAATTTCTTAGAGAGCTGCATCCCTGGGTGTCTAACTAGACCCAAGCGTCTACAAGCCAAACAGCATTAACCCAACTCACAAGTTTGACCTGTTTGGTTTCGACTATAGGTTAAACACAAGCAGGGAGACATTGATGTTTATATGAAGAGAGGACAATTTCGCTAAACTTGAAGTTTCAGGCAATATCTGCTGTCTTGTCTCATTTAAAAAATCCCCTGTGTCATGACAAGCATCCCAATGAATTTTGAGCCCCGAAGCAGTGTCAAACCAAATGTCTGCATACTACTACTACTACTACTACCCAATATGACGCACCTGCGTTAGGGTTGCTAGGTGTTTCCTGAATTTCGTTGTGGTGATGCTTTCCGGACACATAAGCTGCACCTCGTTACAGATGGATCGTAAGCTGTCTGTTGCACTTCTAAATGATGTTTGAGTGTTGGGGATGGCAAACACATAGGGGTTATCCTTTTCGATGGATCTGCTGGTTCGGTTTACAATGAGCTTTTTGATACCTTCCACCATGTCAGATGTTAGAAGGACAGGCACAATCCTCTGATTTTTCCCCACCGTGTGAATCAGTGTCAGTCTAAAACATTACAGAAATGAAGGCTGTTGGCAGATTTTTCTCTGAAGGCGTAGAAAAACACTTCTTCCAGGCATCTCCTGTCATATCACATACCACACCATTATAAATTAATTGAATAGAGGGAAAAACTCAAGATGGTGATTGTTGACATACTATGACTATAATATTTCAGATTCAATATATATACACAACAAGAACATGTTTAACCTGTCAAGAAATTGTTGTATTCGCAATTAGTAGCTCGCCGTATATCTTTGGCCATGCAAGATAAAGGCTTAGCACCATCATTAGGCAACTGATGTTAGTAGAGGCATAGCTACCTGTTGAGAAGATTTTGTTCCAGCTGTGTCAGATTGTAGTTGTTTCCCGAGTCTGGTTTTACTACATTTTTAAATTCATCAACTAGTATACTGGAACACTCCCCAGCCCTTCTGCAGTTGAACAGTGCAATTCTGCACAATAGTAAGTCCTTCAATCTCCTGTACTTGTCCTGGTCTAGTTCAGCTACCACCAGCTTCCCCATTTCTGTGCATAAATGCTCTCTGAGGATCTACAATGAAAGTTGACATATGAAGTTAGACTACCGGAATATGGGTGTATATAAACAATGAAGATGGCCAATACCATCTGCGCCAACAAGGAAGAACAAATGTGACAGCTTTGAGCAGATAGTTTTACCTTACAAGATGAAATACTTCGCACATTTGCAAGTTGTCCTCTCTCGCGATGTGTTTATCCCATCAAGGATTATACTTCCTAGGCCTTGATCCCGTGAATATATTATTATTTTAGGAATTGCCCCCTCATTCCATGACATCGATTTTGCGAGAGAGGACAACTCGCGATTGGTTTAGCCCTTGAATATTGATACAGAAGACGGTCGCATTTTTTAACCCATGACATTTTTCATCCTGTAGAGTATAAACATGTGTAACCCATCTGTTAACATACTTTCAAGGTCACGCTACCTTAATTATGATACACTCCAAATTGACTCCTTTTTACTTAATTACATAATTAGATGGGGCGAGTATTCAAATTTCAAAACTGTTTGTCAATGTAGTGTTTCTAGTGTTACACCAACATGCGAGCTATAAAAAATTTCTAGTATCCGTTGGGAGCTCAGAACTTTTATCTATCATAATTGTAAATGAAGCACGTTATAACTGTCATGCATACCTTGAGGTCTTCGGCCAGTGGCATTGGGTTGGCCTTTGTAGCCTTCTTCTGTTTTAGTTTTATCAATGCACCTGCGGAAACCCTCTCTCCCCACTCTAATGACATCAGCTTGAGGAATTTCTCAATCTCAACCTCTCTTTTCTGGTCCCTGTTTTCAATTGCCTCTATCAGCGCATCATTCGAACTCCTCTTTAGCGAATATCCTATCTTTAAGGCCAGCGACGGAAGGGAATTGCTCAAATCTTCCTGAAAATGGGATATTGATAATGTCGCTTCAACGAGCTTGTTGAACATGCTTGGAACCATCAGTTCTTCCAGGCTAGCTGTTTCATTTGTGTCTGAACGTATCTGACGAATTAGCCTTGCCAGCTCCCTCATTTTGGTTGATACGTAGGTTTCCCTCTTGCTAACCGTTCCCGTACATAGCAGTCTTGCGTACAGTTTTTTGCCGAACTTCATGATCAGTCTATCTGCTATAACAATCCGTGTTATATCATCATCGTTCATGATGGATGTGACGGGATGCATGTCAGAGTCATGTTCAGCGGTGAGGGCGAAGTTGAAAGCCTTGACAGATTTAACTGTCCCGTCTTTCCTACAGCAACTTTTCGAATGGTGAGACATTGATTGTTTGGTGTAATAACCAAGGCAGCTGGGACAGCACCTGTAATCCAATGGGGTGCATGATTTTGTGCTGGATCTCCTCTGAACAATAAATGTTCCATGTCCTGATCGTATGGTTTCCATGTTATGGAGGAAGGATCCCCTCTTTCGTAGCTCAGCAAGTCTTCCGCTCCGTTCTTTTGAGCCTTTGTTAGTTAGTGCAGTCATGCGTGCCACTGCTGGTTCTGATTTATGTATTGTCTCGACATGCTCGGCAAATTTGCTGACAAGTTTGGGACAAAATGGACAAGCCTGTTTTTTGTCATAAATCTGTATACGTCTCTGTGATTTTGGCAGAACCACTCCGCATGGTTGTGTTTCTGAAAATATAAATATTGTATATATATATATATATATATATATATATACAACTGGTAGCCGTCCAGTTCATCATAGCATGATTAAGAGGTTTGGGGTTATGAGTTTGGATTTTACGTAGGAGGGCTTTGGGTCTGGGTTCGGGTTGGAGGCTCTAGGCTGGGCGTTGAGGTTATTTGGTTTTGAGGGGTGTGGTCTTTTAATGAGTGGAGAAGTGTAGTGGAACCGGCCCACCTGATAAAAATAGTCAAAATAAGAGGTTTGTCACAACAAGTGCATATGGTTTTGCTACCTCTATGGATGAAAACTATTCCAAATATTATTTACACAATATTTCCAAACAGATTGGTTATCAATGTAAATGTATTTTGAAATCCTGGTGTGAATGATCAGTGATCATTCTTTTTGAAATTCGGAAATGGAAATTCTGGAACGATTTAAGGCATATTAACCAAAGTGAAATGCTTACTACTCACTTTCAATAAGAGGAATATCGGGGAAGTTGCTTATAGATGGTAGCTGAACTTTCAAATCTGTTCCTGCCAATTCTGCAAAATAAAATCAATATTATGATGTGTACTGTTGATTATAAATTATGCACATTAAGGGTA
Organism: Membranipora membranacea; assembly: GCA_914767715.1. Classification (NCBI taxonomy): domain Eukaryota; kingdom Metazoa; phylum Bryozoa; class Gymnolaemata; order Cheilostomatida; family Membraniporidae; genus Membranipora; species Membranipora membranacea. Next base: position 5,485,976 of record OU612070.1, on the reverse strand, counting down.
TGATAATTGATACACCACTACATGTACTACTGTAGCCTCAAAACCATAGTAGCAGTAGTAGTAGTAGCAATTCACCAGCAAGTTGTCAGCTATCACCAGGGACCACCATGAGATGAAGCACAATTAATGATTCACCTCAGATCTGTACATAAAACCCAAATATTTCCGTTAACTCAGTTTTAAAAATGTCATGTTTGCTCAATAGATGATGCATCTTTCTTACGCACATCTTGGCATTTACTTTTTAGAGACCAAACATATAACCACCTGGCTGGGTTGATACAGTCAATCTTTCGATTCGATGCCCATTCAGTTCGGACCCCAAAAGGTTCAGTTCAATTTGATTCCGACATTAGATACTGATTTTCTCAGTTTTCGATCCAATTTTTTATATCGTTCATCAGTAAAAGACCAAAAGCTTATGTTTGTTTAACTAATGACACTATCAAAGGACTCAGTAGGAGTCTGAACATACATGCAGCCATATAGATATCATCAGAGTTGGTTTCATTGCGCCGAACACCCAAAAAAGTATAATTCCATGTTCAATGTACATTGAAATTTATAGAAAACATAATTTCCCAACAACTTCAGGTTGTCTGCACATGCACAAAGAGGGAAATGAATAAATATCCAAATTTCAATGCATCAAACCAGCCTTAAAGGATACATTGAATCAACCTGTCTTGTCAATCAGTGTATTCTGCTGCTTGCTGGAATCAAAATAAGCCAAAAATTAACTCTCTAGCATCGCTAGTACCAGATATACAACATTTTCAATTTCGTCCATCCCCAGAACGCTCAGTAAGGCGCATGGCACTGTTGTGATGCGGATACAGTGCGTAGGCGCTGACAACATATATGTTAATCATTAAAGAGAAAGTAACTTTTCTGCTGCTGCCAGTGGAGCGATCATAATGATTTTTTTAACAGAACGTCATTTTAATCTCTTGATTCTAATTCCAAGTCGACGAAGCAATTGTCAAATTAATGCACAAGATATGAAAGAAATCCTTGTTTCAATGGTTTTTATATATGGGTTGTGACACCAAAATGACATCACTTCCTGTCGTTTTGCTGCAATTGGCTCTTGCGAGCATTCTCAATGTAGCCTACGTTTGCGCCCCCATAACTCCGGTTATAACGAAGCTTGAGAGCTCATGTTTAGCTCATTTTAAATCTAAAAAACAGCAGAATTCACTGATTGGCAACACAGGTTGATTCAATGTATCCTTTGACCAAGATTCTGTCTGAATAAATATCAGCAACTAAAATTTGTTGTAATAATGCAATTACCTGGTACAATAAAAAAACTAGAATAAAACTTTTGAAAATTGGCATCCCTTTACCCTTGACAAGACCTAGACCTAGCGATGGATACAACTAAAACTTATGAGATATCAGCTTTCACTAACCAGAGTTCTGCTGTGGAACCAGTTGCTCCCTTGCTGAAGAAGCTGCACAGTCCGCTTCTTCATCATCCCAATCTTCTTCATCCTCATCGTCAGCATCTGAGGACTCTGACAGCTTGTTGGGATCTGTCAAGACAATATTGTCCATGTGTTTATGAGTTCACTACCGAATGCATGTCTGTCACTGATAGTTTTTTGAGGTAATAGCCAGTAGATAATTATTTACATGTAGATTATTACTATTGATATAAATGCCCATACATGAATGTTGTATAAACAGACAATACACCTATAAATAATACTGCATCGAAACGGGTGATCTATCAAATAGCTTTACACGCATTCGGCTGTATTGTTGTCATTTAAAATGCTTGTAATCTATACTATGACACCATAGTAATGGCTTGCACCAAATTGAAATGGAAATAAAGCATACAAAATGTCAATTTAATGAGTTTCAAATAGAATTTTTCTACCTACCCACATCAGGGTCCAAGTCATCATCAAAATCTTCATCTTCATCACTCAACTCATCTAGTACTGCAAAGATGTTAGAAAATAATTTTCTCTCTCTAAAATGGGCTAACAAAACCACATTTACAACGAATATATATGTACATGTGTAACTATTTCCCACTAGCGATCAGTTAAGCGTGCTATGTATATCATCATTTTTTTAGATAAGCTGGTGATTCAAAATTACATATAGATTGGAATTGCTGTTAGTAATACATACACATGGGCTTTAATGCTTGCAAATTAAGTGGCATGATGGTACAAAAACAGCAAACATAACTGGCTATGAAAGACTGGAAAGGATCAACATACCTAGCAAAGCGCCATCAGGTTGGGTGACATTGACAGGGCTCCCAGGTCGAATGATTGACATATCGATATCTAAAAAGGTGCCACAGAATTCAAAGATATAGGATCAACAAATAGCAGGCTTATGAACCAGGTTGTCTAAGTGAGTTGAGGCGTGTTTGAGAAATAAAAGAGTTATCTCCTCATTGAAAGAATAGTTCATAGATGAAGCGATTTGATCTTTTGACATTGCAGGACTACAAACATGTAATAATATATAGAGCTCGATAGCTTTCACCTAGTGTATTGTATTGGAACCTGACAGGCATGGCGCCTGGATCTGCATTTCTGTCATTGATTGACAGATTGGTATTTTATCAACAATGTCATTGAGTTGAAGGGCCAGGCACACAAAACATTTTCTAGACTACATTTGTAGTTGATGCATCTCAATTCTACCAATACTATTGAAGATTGAATGTTGTATTATAGCAACATGCGTGTTTGCAAAGTGCCTTACCAAAATTTCTACATCACACGGTGATAAACACTTACTCTGTTCTTTCTCAGAAACGAAAACGCTCATCGATGGCAACCGTACCTGTGGCAACTTACTCTCTGAAACGAAGACAATAAGACACATGCATGAGCGTTGAGTAACACACTAAACAGTATTCGTACAGCATCACTTTTCGAAGTATGTGCAACTTTATGCTATTTTTGAGACCCCCTGCATTATTTTCCCATCTAAATTTTCTTTTCGTGCAAGCATTGACAACATATAACTATTTGTTGGATATTTGTATGTAGGCGTGTATGTTTTGGATATCACCACAAGCACCAGATACTTATGTGTTGTGTAGAATTGTATACTTCTTCTTGGGCTCCCTTTCGTAGTTTTGTTAGATTTTTAATGCGTTTTCGTATGAACCGAAAGTTGACCGCTTGGAGATTTTGAAAAAAAAACGCTGAGGACTTTCCTACAAATCTACGAACCGTCAATTGTCAGTTCATATATAAAAGCATTGGAAATCTAACAAACTAACAAAACTACAAAAGGGAACCCAAGAGGCGATTATACAATTCTACACAACAACCTACAAGTGGACGGTATTGCTGGATTTGGAGCCTTTCCTAGTAGTCTATAAACAATTTGGTGCTGTGTAGATTTGTATGCTTCTTCTTAGGTTCCTTTTTGTACTTTTGTTAGTTTGTTAGATGTCTAATGTGGTTTTATATGAACTGAAAGTTGACCGTTTGGAGATTTGTTGAAAAGAACGCTGTGGGGACTTTCCTACAAATCGGCAAATGGTCAACTTTCTGTTCATATAAAATTGTATTGAAAATCTACAAACTTACAAATCTACAAAAGGGAACCCAAGAATCTGATAAAGTTTCAAAGCTACCCTCATTTCCACAACCGACAATTTACCAATTACAAAATCAATTTTAGGATGTAAAAATTTCAAAAAGTGATCAAAGTTGCACATAACTTTTCCTGCAGAGCTGAATACCGGATAGATCTTAAACGGATACGCATTGTCAGAGTGAGTAGCTATGATAGCACCATCAAATTTATCTCACCAGCTGACAATTCTGACTAACATTAACATACCAAATACATCTCCTCCCAGTGAGGCTCTCATAGCTGCTCCAGCTAGGACTCCGTTTTGTTCGGCAGACCGCAGTGGCTGACCACCAAGGTCTGTAAAATAACACGTCAGAGGATGGAAACAATAGACATGCAATAACTTATGAACCACTCAAACTGTCAGATAATGAGCGGTGATTCAAACTTGTGAGTTATGGCGCATGAGTTAAAAACCAGATTTTTGGGGAGGTCCAACCTGCACACTGAGCCAGACGAGCCGGTATGGAGAGGTTGTTAATTATATTCCCAGACACACCAAACTTTTAGGGAAGATCAATTGATAGCTTAGACTGGAGGTGCGACCAAGTTAGGAATTAAAGTCAGGAATTTATGAGAGGGCCAAAAACATAGGCTTTTAGGGAGGTTCTGGAGACCCTAAACTGAAGGAGCTAAAAAGTGACCGTTGAAAATCAGGGACTATGAGAGTGTCGAAAACGTAGGCTTCATCTTCTCGGCGTGATTCCTGATTTGAGACAGGAACCCTACTGACAGTTCTGACTAACATGATATAACATTAACATACCAAATACATCTCCTCCATGTGAGGCTCTCGTAGCTGCTCCAGCTAGGACTCCGTATTGTTCGGCAGACCGCAGCGGCTGACCACCAAGGTCTGTAAAATAACACGTCAGAGGATGGAAACAATAGACATGCAATAATTATGAACCACTCAAACTGTCAGATAATGAGCGGTGATTCAAAGTTGTGAGTTATGGCGCATGAGTTTAAAACAAGATTTTGGGGAGGTCCAACCTGCACACTGAGCCAGACGAGCCGGTATGGAGAGGTTGTTAATTATATTCCCAGACACACCAAACTTTTGGGGAGGTTCAATTGATAGCTTAGACTGGAGGTGCGACCAAGTGAGGAATAAAAGTCAGGAATTTATGAGAGGGCCAAAAACATAGGCTTTTAGGGAGGGTCCGGAGACCCTAAACTGAAGGAGCTAAAAGTGACCGAAGAAAATCAGGGACTATGATAGTGTCGCAGTAGTAGGCTTCATCTCCTCAGCGTGGGTCCGGATTAGAGATAGGAACACTGCTGATAATTCTGGATAACCTTTTATAGAGTATAAATGCAGTATACATAAGTCTCCCTGTGAAACTGTGGTAGCTACTCCTGCTAGTGCTTGGTGTTATGGAAGGCATGACGGTTGTGGCATAAGTATAACAATCAGATGTTTAGCTCACTCACCATTTCCTCCTTGATCATTGTCCACCTCCCGGTCAAAGACAGAAATATCCTCCTTATCAGCAGGCTTATCATCCGTATCTCGTTCATCAGTCCCAATATCTGTAGAATAAATTCATATTTTGATACATGCCACTGTTTTCTCTCTGAAAAAAGACTAGAGCGATGACTGGCTATATTGGTTATTTTACCGTGGTTAGTTATTACGGGATCATTTCTTGTTTTTATTTGAAATAATTATTGACCACCTCTTTTCTTATGACATCATCACCATAGAAATATCATTACCTGAGGAAACGGGGTGAATAGTTGATGATTCATCAAGTGAACACGATTCAGGGGAAAATAGATTGATGGTGTGACCTAGAACGATAAACAATTAAACATTTTATCATTTAGTATAAATACATTAGTGCAGTCAAAAAAACTCACAGCTGAATCGGCTTGTACTAGACACAGGGCTGAACAATAAATTTCAATGTTATGACAGATTCATTCCCAGTGCCAAGTGTTTGACAAAGGTATGCAATGTGAATGCAAGTACAAGTACGCTCGTCATTACAGAAGGTGAAAGCTGGCAACTCACACTTGGTGTTCAGTGTGTGAGGTGAACAATATAGAATGTCCGTAATCCTGTACCAGCCGAGCATAAAATGCTCTAAAATTAATACAGAGTTATGCCGCAGGCATCCATGGAATAATGAGTGAAGTGCTAATGCTACCCCACTTCTTATTCCAGTTGTCTCAAGTAACCATCGGTATGAGACAATGCATTGACTGGCTAATGGCATGATCTTTAGCTTGTAACCGTCACATGGACTTATGTGTAATTTTGGCTGTGGTTGTGAAATCCCCTCAGCAACATCTCTGAACATTGTTGAGACTCTCTTCAGATGTTTGTACAGTACCAAATCCTCAGTACCAACTGCCTCCTGCAGGATTCTGTGCCAGATCTCCACAGGCAGCCAGTAATAACCTAAAGTGACAGATTCAAACCTAGATGTGAAGTCAGGGCACTTACGTTCATTAGTCTGTGTCTTCCCCTTAGCCACATCAATGTCGGCAGCTAAAACAAAGTTGATATGGAATCAGATAGTATGTATGTGATAATAATGTAAAAGCGAACTTTCATGTACTATGAGGCACACTCTTGTCACAAAGGACGCATAGACAACTATTTTATTATACTAAGTCTACCTAACGTGCATTTTGCGTCCATAAATGTGCTAGGAATTTGTTCAATGTCCAGACTGACATATTTCTTACCTAGATCAGGGAGGTCTACACTCTGCATGTCACTATCCGATGCTTCCACTTCTATCAAACTGGTGTTTATAGTAGAGACTGGAAAATAGGAAACCTTCATTAAAAAGGAAGCAGGAAGATTTGGAGAGAGAGAGTTTGGGTTGTCAGGTGTCAAGAGTAATCAGTTGCCCTATGAACTTTATTAATATATAATATGACCAATATTTTAGGTCCCTACATCCACCTGCACTACTTGAGCATATTGAAATAACCGTATCCGCCTATATAAGTGCTCCTATCCAATATAGACGATTCCCTCCTCATAATAAATTAGACGCCTCCTGACCAAAGTAAGCGAATGCCTGGTGGAATTTTGAGCCTAGGCCCTGTAAACACACGACTAACTATCATAACAAGAGTGAAACTTTAAAAAAAAGTAGTCGCTGGTAGAATGATAGAAGCCATGATCAAAAGCTAACCACAAAACCTTATATAGCACATGATGATGTTAAAAGAGACATGAATGTCATTCTTGCAAGGCACTCACAGTCATTCATTGATTCAGGAGATGTTTGTGTGACCTTTTCAACATGAAACCAGCCAAGCCTCTTATGTGTCAACTCCAGCACTGTGGTGTCTATATTCAGACGGCTATCATCTAAGACTTGTGGTAGCATAAGGCTCACACCGGAATTCATTCCTGACACATCTAGGATGTCTCTGTACGACACCAAATTCTGCATGTTGTCTCCAGGCTTGATACCCAGAGAGGTGACATGATATGGACTCAAATATATCAATGGTTTATGCCTGGGTTTCTCCAGCAGCTGTGCTACACTGTGTAACCTTCTTGATGTAAGCAGAATGGCTCTGTATGTGAGTGTCCCATACTTGCCCACAGCAAATGTCAAGATTTTACACCATAGTTCATTGGGCAGCAAGTCAGCTATGAGTAAATTAATGACAAGAATGAAATGCTCTGCGCCATGTGGACCGATCACAACAGGGTAGCCTAAAATTTAAGTTGCTCTAGAGTCAATGAGAGATATCCTACAACACGCATCTCAAGATGCAACACCAATAACCTTCATATATCAAAAGATTTAAAATGCTTAGTAAAACTCATGAATATACAGTGTTCAAAATATGAATCTAAAGAAAGAGTCACCAACATAGGCGCCATCTTATAACTATATTTTCAGACACAACAAATCGTCAACTGGTTCAACTGGTTCAACAGACACCTTAAACTGAAGGTGCTACCAAGTGAGGGATAAAAGTCAGGAATTTATGAGAGGGTCAAATACATAGGCTTCATCTCCTCATCATGATTCCTGATTAGAGAAAGGAACAGTACTCACAATTCTGACTTACAGTTTATATAATATACATACCGAAAAGATTTCCCTGTGAGGATCTCGTAGCTGCTCCAGCTAGGACTCCGTTTTGTTCGGCAGACCGCAGCGGCTGACCACCAAGGTCTGTAAAATAACGCGTCAGAGGATGGAAACAATAGACATGCAATCACTTATGAACCACTCAAACTGTCAGATAATGAGCAGTGATTCAAACTTGCGAGTTATGGCGCATGAGTTTAAAACAAGATTTTTGGGGCGGTCCAACCTGCACAGTGCACACTGAGCCAAAGGACCTTTTATGAGAACGTAGGCTTTATCTTCTCGGCGTGATTCCTGATTTGAGACAGGAACCCTACTGACAATTCTGACTAACATGATATAACATTAACATACCAAATACATCTCCTCCCTGTGAGGCTCTTGTAGCTGCTCCAGCTAGGACTCCGTTTTGTTCGGCAGACCGCAACGGCTGACCACCAAGGTCTGTAAAATAACGCGTCAGAGGATGGAAACAATAGACATGCAATAACTTATGAACCACTCAAACTGTCAGATAATGAGCGGTGATTCAAAAATGCGAGTTATGGCGCATGAGTTTAAAACAAGATTTTTGGGGAGGTCCAACCTGCACACTGAGCCAAACGAGCCGGTATGGAGAGGTTGTTAATTATATTCCCAGACACACCAAACTTTTGGGGAGGTTCAATTGATAGCTTAGACTGGAGACCTGCGACCAAGTGAGGAATAAAAGTCAGGAATCTATGAGAGGGCCAAAAACATGGGCTTTTAGGGAGGGTCTGGAGACGCTAAACTGAGGGAGCTAAAAAGTGACCGATGAAAATCAGGGACTATGAGAGTGTCGCAAACGTAGGCTTCATCTTCTCGGCGTGATTCCTGATTTGAGACAGGAACCCTACTGACAATTCTGACTAACATGATATAACATTAACATACGAAATACATCTCCTCCATGTGAGGCTCTTGTAGCTGCTCCAGCTAGGACTCTGTTTTGTTCGGCAGACCGCAGCGGCTGACCACCAAGGTCTGTAAAATAACGCGTCAGAGGATGGAAACAATAGACATGCAATAACTTATGAACCACTCAAACTGTCAGATAATGAGCGGTGATTCAAAATTGCGAGTTATGGCGCATGAGTTTGAAACCAGTTTTTTGGGGAGGTCCAACCTGTACAGTGCACACTGAGCCAAAGGACCTTTTATGAGAACGTAGGCTTTATCTTCTCGGCGTGATTCCTGATTTGAGATAGGAACCCTACTGACAATTCTGACTTACATGATATAACATTAACATACCAAATACATCTCCTCCCTGTGAGGCTCTTGTAGCTGCTCCAGCTAGGACTCCGTTTTCTTCGGCAGACCGCAACGGCTGACCACCAAGGTCTGTAAAATAACGCGTCAGAGGATGGAAACAATAGACATGCAATAACTTATGAACCACTCAAACTGTCAGATAATGAGCGGTGATTCAAAAATGCGAGTTATGGCGCATGAGTTTAAAACAAGATTTTTGGGGAGGTCCAACCTGCACACTGAGCCAAACGAGCCGGTATGGAGAGGTTGTTAATTATATTCCCAGACACACCAAACTTTTGGGGAGGTTCAATTGATAGCTTAGACTGGAGACCTGCGACCAAGTGAGGAATAAAAGTCAGGAATCTATGAGAGGGCCAAAAACATGGGCTTTTAGGGAGGGTCTGGAGACGCTAAACTGAGGGAGCTAAAAAGTGACCGATGAAAATCAGGGACTATGAGAGCGTCGCAAACGTAGGCTTCATCTTCTCGGCGTGATTCCTGATTTGAGACAGGAACCCTACTGACAATTCTGACTAACATAATATAACATTAACATACCAAATACATCTCCTCCCTGTGAGGCTCTTGTAGCTGCTCCAGCTAGGACTCTGTTTTGTTCGGCAGACCGCAGCGGCTGACCACCAAGGTCTGTAAAATAACGCGTCAGAGGATGGAAACAATAGACATGCAATAACTTATGAACCACTCAAACTGTCAGATAATGAGCGGTGATTCAAAATTGCGAGTTATGGCGCATGAGTTTGAAACCAGTTTTTTGGGGAGGTCCAACCTGTACAGTGCACACTGAGCCAAAGGACCTTTTATGAGAGTGTTGCAAACGTAGGCTTTATCTTCTCTGTGATTCCTGATTTGAGACAGGAACCCTACTGACAATTCTGACTAACATGATAAAACATTAACATACCAATTACATCTCCTCCCTGTGAGGCTCTTGTAGCTGCTCCAGCTAAGACTCCGTTTTGTTCGGCAGACCGCAACGGCTGACCACCAAGGTCTGTAAAATAACGCGTCAGAGGATGGAAACAATAGACATGCAATAACTTATGAACCACTCAAACTGTCATATAATGAGCGGTGATTCAAAAATGCCAGTTATGGCGCATGAGTTTAAAACAAGATTTTGGGGAGGTCCAACCTGCACACTGAGCCAGACGAGCCGGTATGGATAGGTTGTTAATTATAATCCCAGACACACCAAACTTTTGGGGAGGTTCAATTGATAGCTTAGACTGGAGACCTGCGACCAAGTGAGGAATAAAAGTCAGGAATCTATGAGAGGGCCAAAAACATGGGCTTTTAGGGAGGGTCTGGAGACGCTAAACTGTAGGAGCTAAAAAGTGACCGATGAAAATCAGGGACTATGAGAGTGTCGCAAGCGTAGGCTTCATCTTCTCGCGTGATTCCTGATTTGAGACAGGAACCCTACTGACAATTCTGACTAACATGATATAACATTAACATACCAAATACATCTCCTCCCTGTGAGGCTCTTGTAGCTGCTCCAGCTAGGACTCTGTTTTGTTCGGCAGACCGCAGCGGCTGACCACCAAGGTCTGTAAAATAACGCGTCAGAGGATGGAAACAATAGACATGCAATAACTTATGAACCACTCAAACTGTCAGATAATGAGCGGTGATTCAAAAATGCGAGTTATGGCGCATGAGTTTAAAACAAGATTTTTGGGGAGGTCCAACCTGCACACTGAGCCAAACGAGCCGGTATGGAGAGGTTGTTAATTATATTCCCAGACACACCAAACTTTTGGGGAGGTTCAATTGATAGCTTAGACTGGAGACCTGCGACCAAGTGAGGAATAAAAGTCAGGAATCTATGAGAGGGCCAAAAACATGGGCTTTTAGGGAGGGTCTGGAGACGCTAAACTGAGGGAGCTAAAAAGTGACCGATGAAAATCAGGGACTATGAGAGTGTCGCAAACGTAGGCTTCATCTTCTCGGCGTGATTCCTGATTTGAGACAGGAACCCTACTGACAATTCTGACTAACATAATATAACATTAACATACCAAATACATCTCCTCCCTGTGAGGCTCTTGTAGCTGCTCCAGCTAGGACTCTGTTTTGTTCGGCAGACCGCAGCGGCTGACCACCAAGGTCTGTAAAATAACGCGTCAGAGGTTAGAAACAATAGACATGCAATAACTTATGAACCACTCAAACTGTCAGATAATGAGCGGTGATTCAAAATTGCGAGTTATGGCGCATGAGTTTGAAACCAGTTTTTTGGGGAGGTCCAACCTGTACAGTGCACACTGAGCCAAAGGACCTTTTATGAGAGTGTTGCAAACGTAGGCTTTATCTTCTCTGTGATTCCTGATTTGAGACAGGAACCCTACTGACAATTCTGACTAACATGATATAACATTAACATACCAATTACATCTCCTCCCTGTGAGGCTCTTGTAGCTGCTCCAGCTAGGACTCTGTTTTGTTCGGCAGACCGCAACGGCTGACCACCAAGGTCTGTAAAATAACGCGTCAGAGGATGGAAACAATAGACATGCAATAACTTATGAACCACTCAAACTGTCAGATAATGAGCGGTGATTCAAAATTGCGAGTTATGGCGCATGAGTTTGAAACCAGTTTTTTGGGGAGGTCCAACCTGTACAGTGCACACTGAGCCAAAGGACCTTTTATGAGAGTGTTGCAAACGTAGGCTTTATCTTCTCTGTGATTCCTGATTTGAGACAGGAACCCTACTGACAATTCTGACTAACATGATATAACATTAACATACCAATTACATCTCCTCCCTGTGAGGCTCTTGTAGCTGCTCCAGCTAGGACTCTGTTTTGTTCGGCAGACCGCAACGGCTGACCACCAAGGTCTGTAAAATAACGCGTCAGAGGATGGAAACAATAGACATGCAATAACTTATGAACCACTCAAACTGTCATATAATGAGCGGTGATTCAAAAATGCCAGTTATGGCGCATGAGTTTAAAACAAGATTTTGGGGAGGTCCAACCTGCACACTGAGCCAGACGAGCCGGTATGGATAGGTTGTTAATTATAATCCCAGACACACCAAACTTTTGGGGAGGTTCAATTGATAGCTTAGACTGGAGACCTGCGACCAAGTGAGGAATAAAAGTCAGGAATCTATGAGAGGGCCAAAAACATGGGCTCTTAGGGAGGGTCTGGAGACGCTAAACTGTAGGAGCTAAAAAGTGACCGATGAAAATCAGGGACTATGAGAGTGTCGCAAGCGTAGGCTTCATCTTCTCGGCGTGATTCCTGATTTGAGACAGGAACCCTACTGACAATTCTGACTAACATGATATAACATTAACATACCAAATACATCTCCTCCCTGTGAGGCTCTTGTAGCTGCTCCAGCTAGGACTCTGTTTTGTTCGGCAGACCGCAGCGGCTGACCACCAAGGTCTGTAAAATAACGCGTCAGAGGATGGAAACAATAGACATGCAATAACTTATGAACCACTCAAACTGTCAGATAATGAGCGGTGATTCAAAAATGCGAGTTATGGCGCATGAGTTTAAAACAAGATTTTTGGGGAGGTCCAACCTGCACACTGAGCCAAACGAGCCGGTATGGAGAGGTTGTTAATTATATTCCCAGACACACCAAACTTTTGGGGAGGTTCAATTGATAGCTTAGACTGGAGACCTGCGACCAAGTGAGGAATAAAAGTCAGGAATCTATGAGAGGGCCAAAAACATGGGCTTTTAGGGAGGGTCTGGAGACGCTAAACTGAGGGAGCTAAAAAGTGACCGATGAAAATCAGGGACTATGAGAGTGTCGCAAACGTAGGCTTCATCTTCTCGGCGTGATTCCTGATTTGAGACAGGAACCCTACTGACAATTCTGACTAACATAATATAACATTAACATACGAAATACATCTCCTCCCTGTGAGGCTCTTGTAGCTGCTCCAGCTAGGACTCTGTTTTGTTCGGCAGACCGCAGCGGCTGACCACCAAGGTCTGTAAAATAACGCGTCAGAGGTTGGAAACAATAGACATGCAATAACTTATGAACCACTCAAACTGTCAGATAATGAGCGGTGATTCAAAATTGCGAGTTATGGCGCATGAGTTTGAAACCAGTTTTTTGGGGAGGTCCAACCTGTACAGTGCACACTGAGCCAAAGGACCTTTTATGAGAGTGTTGCAAACGTAGGCTTTATCTTCTCTGTGATTCCTGATTTGAGACAGGAACCCTACTGACAATTCTGACTAACATGATATAACATTAACATACCAATTACATCTCCTCCCTGTGAGGCTCTTGTAGCTGCTCCAGCTAGGACTCCGTTTTGTTCGGCAGACCGCAACGGCTGACCACCAAGGTCTGTAAAATAACGCGTCAGAGGATGGAAACAATAGACATGCAATAACTTATGAACCACTCAAACTGTCAGATAATGAGCGGTGATTCAAAATTGCGAGTTATGGCGCATGAGTTTGAAACCAGTTTTTTGGGGAGGTCCAACCTGTACAGTGCACACTGAGCCAAAGGACCTTTTATGAGAGTGTTGCAAACGTAGGCTTTATCTTCTCTGTGATTCCTGATTTGAGACAGGAACCCTACTGACAATTCTGACTAACATGATATAACATTAACATACCAATTACATCTCCTCCCTGTGAGGCTCTTGTAGCTGCTCCAGCTAGGACTCTGTTTTGTTCGGCAGACCGCAACGGCTGACCACCAAGGTCTGTAAAATAACGCGTCAGAGGATGGAAACAATAGACATGCAATAACTTATGAACCACTCAAACTGTCATATAATGAGCGGTGATTCAAAAATGCCAGTTATTCCGCATGAGTTTAAAACAAGATTTTGGGGAGGTCCAACCTGCACACTGAGCCAGACGAGCCGGTATGGATAGGTTGTTAATTATAATCCCAGACACACCAAACTTTTGGGGAGGTTCAATTGATAGCTTAGACTGGAGACCTGCGACCAAGTGAGGAATAAAAGTCAGGAATCTATGAGAGGGCCAAAAACATGGGCTTTTAGGGAGGGTCTGGAGACGCTAAACTGTAGGAGCTAAAAAGTGACCGATGAAAATCAGGGACTATGAGAGTGTCGCAAGCGTAGGCTTCATCTTCTCGGCGTGATTCCTGATTTGAGACAGGAACCCTACTGACAATTCTGACTAACATGATATAACATTAACATACCAAATACATCTCCTCCCTGTGAGGCTCTTGTAGCTGCTCCAGCTAGGACTCTGTTTTGTTCGGCAGACCGCAGCGGCTGACCACCAAGGTCTGTAAAATAACGCGTCAGAGGATGGAAACAATAGACATGCAATAACTTATGAACCACTCAAACTGTCAGATAATGAGCGGTGATTCAAAAATGCGAGTTATGGCGCATGAGTTTAAAACAAGATTTTTGGGGAGGTCCAACCTGCACACTGAGCCAAACGAGCCGGTATGGAGAGGTTGTTAATTATATTCCCAGACACACCAAACTTTTGGGGAGGTTCAATTGATAGCTTAGACTGGAGACCTGCGACCAAGTGAGGAATAAAAGTCAGGAATCTATGAGAGGGCCAAAAACATGGGCTTTTAGGGAGGGTCTGGAGACGCTAAACTGAGGGAGCTAAAAAGTGACCGATGAAAATCAGGGACTATGAGAGTGTCGCAAACGTAGGCTTCATCTTCTCGGCGTGATTCCTGATTTGAGACAGGAACCCTACTGACAATTCTGACTAACATAATATAACATTAACATACCAAATACATCTCCTCCCTGTGAGGCTCTTGTAGCTGCTCCAGCTAGGACTCTGTTTTGTTCGGCAGACCGCAGCGGCTGACCACCAAGGTCTGTAAAATAACGCGTCAGAGGTTGGAAACAATAGACATGCAATAACTTATGAACCACTCAAACTGTCAGATAATGAGCGGTGATTCAAAATTGCGAGTTATGGCGCATGAGTTTGAAACCAGTTTTTTGGGGAGGTCCAACCTGTACAGTGCACACTGAGCCAAAGGACCTTTTATGAGAGTGTTGCAAACGTAGGCTTTATCTTCTCTGTGATTCCTGATTTGAGACAGGAACCCTACTGACAATTCTGACTAACATGATATAACATTAACATACCAATTACATCTCCTCCCTGTGAGGCTCTTGTAGCTGCTCCAGCTAGGACTCTGTTTTGTTCGGCAGACCGCAACGGCTGACCACCAAGGTCTGTAAAATAACGCGTCAGAGGATGGAAACAATAGACATGCAATAACTTATGAACCACTCAAACTGTCAGATAATGAGCGGTGATTCAAAATTGCGAGTTATGGCGCATGAGTTTGAAACCAGTTTTTTGGGGAGGTCCAACCTGTACAGTGCACACTGAGCCAAAGGACCTTTTATGAGAGTGTTGCAAACGTAGGCTTTATCTTCTCTGTGATTCCTGATTTGAGACAGGAACCCTACTGACAATTCTGACTAACATGATATAACATTAACATACCAATTACATCTCCTCCCTGTGAGGCTCTTGTAGCTGCTCCAGCTAGGACTCTGTTTTGTTCGGCAGACCGCAACGGCTGACCACCAAGGTCTGTAAAATAACGCGTCAGAGGATGGAAACAATAGATATGCAATAACTTATGAACCACTCAAACTGTCATATAATGAGCGGTGATTCAAAAATGCCAGTTATGGCGCATGAGTTTAAAACAAGATTTTGGGGAGGTCCAACCTGCACACTGAGCCAGACGAGCCGGTATGGATAGGTTGTTAATTATAATCCCAGACACACCAAACTTTTGGGGAGGTTCAATTGATAGCTTAGACTGGAGACCTGCGACCAAGTGAGGAATAAAAGTCAGGAATCTATGAGAGGGCCAAAAACATGGGCTTTTAGGGAGGGTCTGGAGACGCTAAACTGAGGGAGCTAAAAAGTGACCGATGAAAATCAGGGACTATGAGAGTGTCGCAAACGTAGGCTTCATCTTCTCGGCGTGATTCCTGATTTGAGACAGGAACCCTACTGACAATTCTGACTAACATAATATAACATTAACATACCAAATACATCTCCTCCCTGTGAGGCTCTCGTAGCTGCTCCAGCTAGGACTCTGTTTTGTTCGGCAGACCGCAGCGGCTGACCACCAAGGTCTGTAAAATAACGCGTCAGAGGATGGAAACAATAGACATGCAATAACTTATGAACCACTCAAACTGTCAGATAATGAGCGGTGATTCAAAATTGCGAGTTATGGCGCATGAGTTTGAAACCAGTTTTTTGGGGAGGTCCAACCTGTACAGTGCACACTGAGCCAAAGGACCTTTTATGAGAGTGTTGCAAACGTAGGCTTTATCTTCTCTGTGATTCCTGATTTGAGACAGGAACCCTACTGACAATTCTGACTAACATGATATAACATTAACATACCAATTACATCTCCTCCCTGTGAGGCTCTTGTAGCTGCTCCAGCTAGGACTCCGTTTTGATCGGCAGACCGCAACGGCTGACCACCAAGGTCTGTAAAATAACGCGTCAGAGGATGGAAACAATAGACATGCAATAACTTATGAACCACTCAAACTGTCATATAATGAGCGGTGATTCAAAAATGCCAGTTATGGCGCATGAGTTTAAAACAAGATTTTGGGGAGGTCCAACCTGTACAGTGCACACTGAGCCAAAGGACCTTTTATGAGAGTGTTGCAAACGTAGGCTTTATCTTCTCTGTGATTCCTGATATGAGACAGGAACCCTACTGACAATTCTGACTAACATGATATAACATTAACATACCAAATACATCTCCTCCCTGTGAGGCTCTTGTAGCTGCTCCAGCAAGGACTCCGTTTTGTTCGGCAGACCGCAACGGCTGACCACCAAGGTCTGTAAAATAACGCGTCAGAGGATGGAAACAATAAACATGCAATAACTTGTGAACCACTCAAACTGTCGGATAATGAGCGGTGATTCAAAAATGCGAGTTATGGCGCATGAGTTTAAAACAAGATTTTTGGGGAGGTCCAACCTGCACACTGAGCCAGACGAGCCGGTATGGAGAGGTTGTTAATTATATTCCCAGACACACCAAACTTTTAGGGAGTTTCAATTGATAGTTTAGACTGGAGACCTGCGACCAAGTGAGGAATAAAAGTCAGGAATTTATGAGAGGGCCAAAAACATAGGCTTTTAGGGAGGGTCTGGAGACCCTCAACTGAAGGAGCTAAAAGGGACCGAAGAAAATCAGGGACTATGATAGTGTCGCAAACGTAGGCTTCATCTTCTCGGCGTGATTCCTGATTTGAGACAGGAACCCTACTGACAATTCTGACTAACATGATATAACATTAACATACCAAATACATCTCCTCCCTGTGAGGCTCTCGTAGCTGCTCCAGCTAGGACTCTGTTTTGTTCGGCAGACCGCAGCAGCTGACCACCAAGATCTGTAAAATAACGCGCCAGAGGATGGAAACAATAGACATGCAATATCTTATGAACCACTCAAACTGTCAGAAAATGAGCGGTGATTCAAAAATGCGAGTTATGGCGCATGAGTTTAAAACAAGATTTTTGGGGAGGTCCAACCTACACAGTGCACACTGAGCCAAAGTACCTTTCATGAGAGTTTTGCAAACGTAGGCTTTATCTTCTCTGTGTGATTCCTGATTTGAGACAGGAACCCTACTGACAATTCTGACTAACATGATATAACATTAACATACCAAATACATCTCCTCCCTGTGAGGCTCTCGTAGCTGCTCCAGCTAGGACCACGTTTTGTTCGGCAGACCGCAGCATCTGCCCACCAAGGTCTGAAAAAATAACACGTCAGAAGATAGAAACAATAGACATGCAATAATTATGAACCACTCAAACTGTCAGATAATGAGCGGTGAATCAAAGTTGTGAGTTATGGCGCATGAGTTTAAAACCAGATATTTGGGGAGGTCCAACCTGCACACTGAGCCAAACGAGCCGGTATGGAGAGGTTGTCAATTATATTCCCGGACACACCAAACTTTTGGGGAGGTTCAATTGATAGCTTAGACTGGAGGTGCGACCAAGTGAGGAATAAAAGTCAGGAAATTATGGGAGGGCCAAAAACATAGGCGAATGTAGGCTCCATCTTTTCGGCGTAAGACCGTAGCGACTGATCACAAAGGTCTGTGAAATAACATGTCAGAGGATGGAAACAATAGACATGCAATAACTTATGAACCACTCAAACTGTCAGCATAACACATTAGAGCATACAGTCTTCGCTCTATATAATCATTGTTGCAATTTTTGTGAGTTCGGAAACTGGCATTTTGTGTGTTTTGTTCTGGAAGAAAACTCCCCGTTACTTTGCACAAACTCAGTTGCCAGTGAGCTCGAGAACAGACTATGTCCATGCAAAACAATGGGGAGTTATCTCATAAATTATTTTGTCTAAGATATCAGTTTGTCAGACGGAGAAAATATGTTGGAATGATGGGAATACTGAGAGAGAACTTTATCCCGGATTGTCTTTCTCTAAGCATAGTTTCATCAACATGACAAAATGTAGGTGTGGATGCAGTAAAAATATCATTCATTTTAATTCTAGTATTTTTTACTGAGGAACAATCAAGGACTGTAAACAGCTAGAACGGTGAATAAGACACTAAGATTATTTTCAGCGTCGCCTAGCAGCAATATGACAAATGCATGAATGAGGAAGTTAAAAATGTATGTTTTTTTGTTACCCTGGGGCTTAATTGTACCACCAATTCTTGCATCGCAGGAATCTTGCAAAACATAACAACTGTGTTATCACTGGAAAAGGTACCTACCATTTCCATCAGGCCTCAGTCTGGTAAGGTTAGCTCTTGATATGATATATGGGTTATCTTCATCTACAACAGTTCAATGTTGACACGAGTTGAGGGATGGCTAGAAAAGCATTCACAGAACTGAGAAATTTGCTCATTAGATCTCCAGTTGGTTACAATATACTGCTTCACAAGAGCCGACTGACACATCAGAGCAATATAGCGGATAAAATATCGTAAGAAAATATTTTAGTTTGGCAGATAATACAGAGTTATCGGTTCACATACTTTGGAAATATTCATAATAATTCATATCTCATATCAATATCATCTTGTCCCGGTAAAAATCGTTGTATAGGCCTTATTGCAAAAGCATCAATTTTCAGGACATGGTATCGCATACGAATAATGACATGTATCAGTATCGATTCAAGAGATGTTGTTTGGTGTCTAAAAAGCTCTTAGCTCCCCAGGCCTAATCAACAATTCAATTGGAACAGAAAAGTAGAATAGAGAAAAAAATAACTCATTGAAGAGCATGTAACAAGCCTAGTATACTCACTGGCTGGAACAAAATATGGCTACCAATTAAATTAATTTATTAAGGAACAGAAAACACGATGTGCAGAGAATCATTATGGCTAGCATCCAATAGAGTGTATAATCATATGCTTCAAAGTTATAAGCAATGCAATTGAAGGAATTGCCGTTCACTTATATATCAAGGTACATAACCAAAATTTTGCAGAATGGATGAGTGGACCAAATCGTCAATATAAAAATCTGACAATTTCTGTCCCGTCGTGCACCCCTACTCATCCAAGCTATTGCTTATCAAGACAGACTCTCATCATCTATGTAACCAAAGTTTCTCCAACACATTCCTACACAAACAGCACAGCGTACCCAATAACCATAAACATTTATTACCTCTACTTGGCTGTATTTCAGTGTTCTCCGCTCATCGTCGAAGTAACGCACCGCCAATTCCCTACTCATCTTCTCAAGCACTGTGGCCTGGTACCAGATACCAGCACCTGGCCACAGTGCCCACACCAATTCTCCAATTTCATATTCCTGTAAGATAATGGATTAGACTTACAACGCTAAGGTGTATGGTGCACCCTCAAGCTGGCCGGTGAAGGGTGGTTGGACATGAGCAATGCGCAATTAGGTGCTTAAGTTAACAGACCACAAATATTCAATTCAATTCAAAACCCAGACAATAGAATACATGTTTTCCAAAAAACAGTTGAGGAAAAAAATTTTTATCAACTTGTTCATATGCGGTCCGTGTTACACAAGACGATTTTATGCTCTTAGTTCTATATGATGACCGATAGGCAATTTGTGAGCAAAGGTTGGTTGTAGTTGTAGGTGTGTACATTTAAATAAAGTGAGGCTACTACTTACACATGGTATCACCGACTTTCTTTTCCTCCTCCGCGTCTCCATATCTCTCTTTCTGCAAACAAACGTAGCAACATTATCA
The DNA here is from genome assembly GCA_914767715.1 of Membranipora membranacea. NCBI lineage: Eukaryota > Metazoa > Bryozoa > Gymnolaemata > Cheilostomatida > Membraniporidae > Membranipora > Membranipora membranacea. The sequence continues at coordinate 5,465,724 of OU612070.1, read as the reverse complement.
TTTTTTTACAGCTAAGATGTTGAGCTTATCTTCAATAATTGAAACAATCGAGTCCTATGCACAAATAGAAGTCGGAGTACTTCATGCAACTTGGACAAACCCCTCCACCCTATCGCTGGCTTTGGCTTATTTACAATATCACCAATCATTAACCCCTTGATTGCACAGTACAGTATAATGATAATGTCACTGGCAACACAGTCTGTGGCAGTGCCAGAGAGTCCTTGCAAAAATGTTCTGTGCACTCATGCATATTTTTGCCAGGAACCTCAGGTACCCATGAATAATGGGCAGACTGCAGTTTGGTGACCCATGCCATTCCTGCAAATGGGGACCCAAAGTAGCATGCAGTGTGCATGTGACACAATAAAATGTTCGCTCTTTGCCTTCTGTCAAATCAATACACAGCCACGACCCACTTCCACTAGACTTGAAAGAAGCATTGAATTGCACTGTACTCATAGACTAGACTTTTGATTGCAGTACAAGTACAACTATAATTCAATGCTAGAAGCTGCTGGCTAGGCAAAAGGTTAGCACTAAACTAATGGTTACTACTAGATCTAAGTGCCCACTTGTCAATATAATCCAATAGAAATTGAGCAAACCTGCACAGTTTATAGCCTGTCAATCGTGGAACAACCTTTCTGCTGCATGTGTGTTCTATCAATGATTGGGGAGCGCTGGCATGACAGTATTTATAGTATCATTTGATACTTGCTAACAGCCAATCAAATTGGGCTTACTGTCAAAGCCTAATCACCATTGGTCAACTTATTTTTGATAGCTTGTAGTATTTTCATGCTTTATTGGTGTAGTGCCACTCATAGAGCTATTATGGTGCCACTACCCCAACACAGCAAAGTTGAGGAACTTGTCATGTCATGAACGTAGCTGGAGCAATGGAGCTATTTGATTAATTTGAGCTGCATAAGATTATAATGAATGTGCAAAAACCAATGCTTAGCCAATCCAATTTAGTTTTTTTAAAGACTCTCTCCATGAAGGCCTACAAAATTCACATCTTTACTCCATCATTACTCTACTTGAAACATAGTTGTGTTGCAATACTGTACTCGATACTCACTTGAATAAGCCAATGCATGCAAAGAGGTTGCAACAGCGAGTAGGTTGTTTTCTGTTGAGTGCTCTTTCTATCCCAAATTTTTGGTGCTTTGCCTCACTCAATTGGTTACAATGCTGGAAAAGCTTGTTATCGAAGAAATCTTTGTTTGCTTTCAGTTCCTGTAGACTTTTCCAGACACCCGTCTTCCGCTGGGCTATATACCTTTCAGTCCGTTTCAGAGGATGCAGATCTCGAATTTTAACTGCGGATTGATGATAGTTTTTAGCAGTTGGTTCATTTACAGCTATGACATACTCAAGGCATAAGGTGCAGGCCACGCTAAGGTTATTACCGAGGTGATGGGGACAAGTGTTTTCATAAGTCACATCATCATTCTCAACGATAGCTGATAATTTTGTCTCAAAGTACAAGCTATAACGACGCACTTTTAAATAAGGCATTACTTTAGCTTATTGGCATGCTAAACCCAATAAATGCAAAATGATCTTATAGCTCTAACTCTGACTCCACAAAATTTACAGTAGTGTGCAAATGTAGAGCATGTTCCAGACTCCCTCACTAAAAGCACTTGTGTTCTAATATATTATGATTGGGCAGCTGTTGTGCCATGACATAATTTATATTATCACTCAATTTGCCCTTACTGTCACAACTTCATTGCGATTGGTCGATTTATTTGTCTTAATTTGCATAATTTGACATAAATCTAGATCATTGCATTGCACCATGTACATACTATGAAGTACAGCCTGGGCTAGCAAATGTAAACAGGTGCTCTGATCCAGGAGCCAGGGCAGTGTTTCAATTAGGCTCGAAATCATTATCATAATTGTAACTCATTGACTCATGAATTGAAACGCCCCCATATCACGATATCTCCATCATGTTATATTTTATTTAATACAAGGATTGTTGTACTGCGGCTTCACTACAGCAAATATGATTCCGATTTCATCTTCATGATCGCTTCACAATCATACAAACAAGCCATCCTATGACCAAATTAATCCAAACACAGTATAAATACTGGAACATATATATATACATGTATATGTTCAATTTAGATTTAATGTTAAATGTTGTACCCGACATCAATATAATGAAAAATGACTTTAACGCATCGCACACACCTGATTCTATGGTGCGCTAAATATTTTGTGTATCAATATCTTACACACAAGCAATACCTCCAAAAAAAAGAAGGAAATAATAGCCACAACGAACAACATATTGAAGCTTTGCGGCTCTCATGGTCTTTTGTGTGGCTAAAAAATAGACTAAAGAAGTCCAGTCCCATACTCCCTGGACTTGTCTTCATAACCTCATCAAAAGAAAAAAACACAAAAAAACAAAAACAACAAATAACAGCACTATAAAATGATTTAACACAAAACACTATGGTTTTACTGGTCTTTAATTTCCCAGAGCCTATCATCTAATCTCAATCAATTTTTTATGTTTAGTGTTATATGAAAAACATTCTTTTTGGATGATACTTTGCCAAATAAAAGTATATATAACAATCAATCATTACGTGTGTGATGATCATATTGTTGTATGAATTTTATTTAATGTAATATTTTAATGTATATATTTTAGAAGCATTGTGGAAAAATCTGTGTGTGTTATTGTCATTCTATAGCACATCACACCTTATTCATGGAGTACCAAAACCCAAGCTCTTGTCACCAATAACAAATATTTCGAGAATATTATATTATTACAGTTCACGTCCCAGGCGTTGTCAAAAGAAGTTGCTCTGCATGATTTGATTTTTGTTTTACAGATCAGTCGGAAGTAAAACCTTAGGTAAATGACAATAATAATCATGAATTCAATACATGGTAAAAGTGCAAAGAATGTTTGAACTGTGAGAACCAATAGTGTAATATTGCACTATCTGTGTATGCCTCCTCCGGAAAGGAATGAAAGATCTAGATATATGGAAAGAAAATTTCAATTTGAAACAGTAACCTCTCGGATGAAGCCACAATTCACAATGAGTTCATAGTTTTATTTAGTGGGATAAATCAATAGAAGGCACTGAAAAGCATCACGAAAGGACATTCTTGGGCCATTATGCCAATGTCCATAGCACCAAATTAAAGAAACAATGGCATTTCTCTTTCAAGAAAAATACCGTTCTGACGACATCTTCGGTGTCCGGATCAGTCTGCCAGTTTTCGATTGCATAGCCAGACAAACACACACACAGACGGACCAAAATATAAATTGAGATTTATTATATTTCATCGAACAATAAATATACAATGCATATCCTCGATATAATATCATCATTTTTCTTGGCTTTCAGCTTTTCTATGATATTTATATCCTAGATGAGTTGAAATGAAATGCTATAATTTTAACTTCGACAATGACTTGCTCGAAATCTTTAACAAGCAAGACGCTATGTTTTGCGTATCTCATTCTCAGATTTTCCGATATTGACGACTGACAAATCGAATGTATAATGTTGCTTAGTTGGAATTGTGCTCCCAGGTGATCAATGTAATAGTTCAAAGGAAAGGGAACACAAGTCAAAATTATCATGCCAACGGATTGAGCCAAAATCACTAACCTGTGTAAACAGCTTAATAAGTTAACCCTTATATATATAAATCTTTATTAAAAACCAATCGACTACAGTTATGAAAACCGATGCCTTTAAAGTTTTAAATACAAACAAAATCACTTTTTTCTCTATACAACTGGCCGGTATTACATTTCATAATAAGGGACTTGGAACGAAGGGTCGGTCTATATGTGTCAGCAAACTTCGGAGGGTGTCTTAACTGTCTAATATTGACAACCAATTGAGGCAGCAGTTTATTTAAACAGTGATTAGGATCTTTGATTTTGTCAAATAAAGTCATAGAAATGTACTGTATTATATTACCTTGTATAAGGTGTGAATTAACATTACATTATTATCATTGCATCATACGAAGACTTTCGAAAAAACTAGCAATGTTCAATTTAACTACAGCAAAGGCCTATCTCACCAAACTCTGGAGGTGAGACAATGTGTAGGCTGTTTTTTTGATCATCTATAAAATAATAATGATACTACTGAAATCATAATAATAATACTTTTAATTCTAATTTAAGATTATAAAGTCTTGTAACCAGAATTGGCTAGAACTATCTAAAATTACCACAGGGCAATGCAATTAGTAATCTTGGGTTTTGTTAAGAAACAGGTTTCCGTTCAAATAACTACAGACATTACAACTCGGTAATTGTTTTAAATATGTTTTAATCACTTATCTTGCAGGAAAGGTTCTCATTTTTATTATAATACATTTTGAACACATGGTGTAACAGGAAATTTTTGACATTTATTCTAATATTTATTTCCGATAATAAATCATCATTCCAGGATCTTTATTCACAACCTACCGTATATTATGGCATACAATACAAATTAGAACTTGACATTTATGTCATGTAGACGAAAGTCTCCTTAATTTCCTAGATCGATAAAAATTCATTCATGTATATAACAAAAATGCAATTGAATCATATTAAGGAGTACTCTCTAATGATATTTCGGAACGGAAGCTATAAGCATAATCACTTTTAACAACATAAAGGAAGACCCCTTGCAACTACCTATTTTCATTGATGATTAGAAATAATAGTCTATATTCATTACGTTCCTGCTCAAATAAATATAATTGTTATGGATTATATTTATTAGTATAATCATTATACAATTATTATTATTATTATTATTTTATGGAAGTGATTGTGGTACTGCGGAGACAGCAGTCTATAAATTGTAATTTATTGTTCTATACTTCTTAATGTTACTTTAATGTAATGTCTCAGCAAGTGGGTTTTCGTATAGGTAACGCAATTAATTTCCGAACCATCTGAAACAACCTCATCCCAAACATACATGCCATGGATTGCTGAGGAAATTCTTTGGGGGGGGGGTAACTCCAAATTGGGCTTCATGATTAGTTAAGATGAATTTTATGAGGAGGGAATTATGGGGAGAGTTTAAAGAGTTATCATACCAAATGTCTGATTATTACTGAGGAGGTGTGTACAAACAAGACTACAGATGGTGTGGAGTTGTGTCTCATGACTTTTTATGAACAGACAAACCTAAATTTTTATTTTTTGGGGTGGCTTCTGGAATTGAAATGAGAGCCTTTTTGGCCCAAAAGGAGTCGTTTAAAGGTAATTTATTTTTGGGGAGTAAGAAAATCTCCCCAAAATTTGCAACCTCCCCGTACTCATTAAAAAAAGTAGGCACACCTCCCCACAAAAGGCCATCATCCACACACACACACACACACACACACACACGCACACACACACACAGTGTTATGGTTACAGATTATATTATAATTCTTATCGACCTCTTTTATAATTATTCAAGCCACAAGAGGGTCTCTGTATTCAACAATATCAATACACTGATCCGAGAAAGATTTGATGCATTCATGAGCAATAATCAATTAATCTCCTGACAAACTTTAATACAGCACAGAGCTTAATCTACTCCACTGAAATTGATAAACTCGACACACATAGAATTAGAATTCAAATTATCTCGCGTCTTAATTTGCCTTCATTGCAGCTTTGATACCCGTGCTGCTGTAATTCCTGCCGTATCAGGACTGTCAAAATGATTGCTCAATATTTTATCACAATGTCTCTTTGAATGACTTATTCAATATCTCAGCTCTGATGATACAGAAGGCATCAACAAGGCCGTCAACAAGTGTATAACATTCTGTACAGTCTTTTACTACACAATCGTGACTACTGTAGAGTCAGACAGATATAATTTCTAAATTGTGTCAACCAGACAAGCATACAATTAATTCATTAAACATCAGAATATTTATTGAATTATCCTGACCAGACATGACCAGACATAACCATACATGAGATAAATTGCATATACATAATACATGATTTAAAATAACACTGTGTTCTAAATAATCTGACCAGAACTTGTCTTTGTCTCGCAGAAGTTATTATTGTTCGACTGTTAACTGTTGGCGTTTACGATAGATCAAAAGTTACTCAGCTGCGTGACAGTCCGGATGATATTGTTCTGTAGGTTGTCAAACAAGGATAATCTCTGACAGGCGATATTGGTAAACCACTCGGGTTGACGTCTAAATTACCACTCAACTAAACGAAGTTCCTGATACTACTGTACCACTGAAAATGCTAAGGTATTGGGTGATGGTCCGAATGCGTCTGTACTTCTTGACTACTTGACAGTCTAAATGCTTCTCTTCTTTTTGATGATCCTAATGATACTGTACTGGATGCGGTGAACACTCAAAAGGCCGCTACCAATAAGCCACTGGTCGTAAAGCCACTGGCCAAAAAGCCACTGGCCATAAAACCACTGGCCAAAATATGGATTCCCATTTTAGTGAAGTTAGAAAAGGTCCCACCCACCCTTTGCAAATAATTATTTTAAATGACTCCACCCAGACATCTTGTCACACATTTCTTCTATAACTTAACCTCCAATAAATACATCATAATGCATCTTGACGGACAAATTGTAGTCATCACAAGCAAACAGTCAGCAATTTTAGATCAAAGCAATACTGCACTGTGTAAAGACAGCGGCATCCCTTTTCTTATTTTGACATGCCACATGCCAAGCACGAGTGAGTTGCATATCCTACTGGGAACAGCAGCAAAAAGTCAAGGACCAGGCTACAAAATTTTAAGCAATAGCGATCAAGTTGAGTCGGTTGGGTTTGTTGGTCATCAATAATAAAAAAAATTCGATGGATGCAGAGATAGATTTCAGTAGAGGCTTGTATTGTCCACAAGAGAGTTTAGATTTGTTAAGCATCAGATCTGATATAACCATGTGATAATCAAAATGGATCACAGGGTGCATTGGGTAAAAATGTTATTAAAAATTTTGTGTGATATAATACATTATTGTCATCATTACGAAAAAAATAATCAAAAAAGCTACGCCGTTGTTTCTTCTCAGTACGGCCTTACTTCGATCTAAAAGTGCTGACTGTTTGCTTGTGATGACTTTGATTTGTCCATCAACATGCATTATGATGTATTTATTGGGGGTTACGTTACAGAAAAAATGTGTGAGAAGATGTCTGGGTGGAGTCATTTAAAATAATTATTTGCAAAGGGTGGGTGGGATCTTTTCTAAGTTTACTAAAATGGGAATCAGTGAGTAGAAATGAAAAATCATTGATAAATGGCATATCAAGAACTAGAATTTTCTTTTACGAGCCCAAAAACATGTCAATGGAAAGTATATATCAGACTTCTATCATGTCACAATTGAACTAGTGACTTTTTGGGCAGTGGCTTTTTGGACAGTGGCCTTATGAACGATGGCTTTTTGGCCAGTGGCCTTATAGGTAGTGGCCTTGTGACCAGTGGCCTTATGACCAGTGGCCTTTTGGCCAGTGGCCTTATGACCAGTGGCTTTTTAGCCAGTGGCCTTTTGGGTAGTGGCCTCTTGACCAGTGGCCTTATGACCAGTGGCCAGTGGACTTATGGCCAGTGGCTTTTTGGCCAGTGGCTCTATGGCCAGTGGCTTTTTGGCAGTGGCCTTTTGACACAAAATCACTGGATGCTGGTCCTGATGCTACTGTGTTTCTTGACAGTCTAAATGCTTCTGACTCAAGCTCTAGTTGCTGCATATACTCATTGATGCGCAAATGGTGTTTACATGACACAGTTTTGACTTTTCACTTTGATGATATCAGTGTTGTATTAAAGTCATTGAAGTTGGTGATAGTGTGACGATAGTAGTTGCGTGATGTACAGGAACCAGTAGTGATCAGAAACAGTATTTGGTATGATACTACTTCAATCTTCTCACCATTATCATATTGTCAATCGCTCTGGAGTTCAACTCATTGTATATTGAAGAAGGCGAGGGCGCAGTAATAAGCTGACGCTCACAATAGAAAATTCCGTAAACCAGGACTAATTTATAAAATAGAATATAATAAAATGCCCAACACCTCAAAATTTTGAGATAGAATACAAAACCACAATTATTCATAGTAAAATTTGATGACAGATAATTTTTAAATGAATGACAGATCATTCTACATGCAGGCAGGAAAACATTTTCACATAAACATAAGCACTTGAAAGACTTCAAAATGTTACATCTCCTTTTGTTCTAAATGAGGTCAATTTCTTGGGTAGGATGCAGTCAATTTACTGTCAATTGTGATAGAGATTTAAGCTTTGTTTTATCCTATGAATGATACAATTTATATTCACGAGAATAAAATTGAATTAAAACCTAGTCACAATTTATCGGGTGGTATAAACTGGTAAACCCGGTTAATTATATTTATGCTATGATAACAAACCACCAGTAGGCCTCTTTCAAGACCAACCTGCCTCATCTTTGTCTAGAAAACAGAGCGATGGATTGTTCACAAGATTATAGAATCCTGGCAAGGGTCTCCAAATCACTTTAGGAGTTCCCAGTTATAGGGACACCCTTGAAAGTACTTGGTGAGATGACTAAACAATGACAAATTAGAAAAGCATGGACCAATATGCCAAAGTAACAAATACTAGCAGCTTTTCTTATAGCAGAGATCCGTTCAATATCCACATCTAGCCTTGTTCACGTGGCCATGGGTTTTGGTTTTTTTGGTTTGGTTGGTGGCTTTGTATTTCTCGGTATAGTATCGGTAGTTGTCTTCTGCTGTTTTGGCTCTAATCTTCACCACTTTGACCTTTGCCTTTTTTTCTGTCCCATAGGCAAATAAATATTTAACAAAATATATAAACTTATTGAAATCTGTCCACTTCTTTTTTAAATTTAGGAGTGTTGTCACTTGAAATGGTTTTACAATTTTAATGCTTTTTTGACATTAAATCAATTTTATTTTTACAATGATAAACAAAGAAAGACAGTGATATACAAAAACAACCAATCTTTTCTGACGAAAATATATTCAGTCAAGGGTTCTCGCTGTAGTGAAATAGAGCACCCCCAAAAAGAACTCCAAAAACACACCAAAAGGGCCCCATAAGGAGCATGACCTGGCCTGTGTGGATTGATGGGGTTGCTTTAGGTGGGAAGTGGGTCAATATTTGCCATTGGAAGTTGTAGTTGGTTGGCCTAGATGGGTAGGCGTGGACAATCAAAACCACGCTAAGACCTTCAAATGAACTTTCTGATACAAAAAACTGATCTGGATAAAAAACAACATCTATCTCAATGAATCACACAATACAAAGTTCATCACACAAACTTGATGCTAACACGACATTCACCCAAGGGACAAAACATAAAACCATGGTTATTGCTCAGTGCAGAGCTATGAGAACTGAGGATCTCATTAATATACTGGATTGTTTGACAAATAGAGAGCAGTTAGCAAGTGTCTGGATGAAATAGAGGCATAGATTAAGGCTGAAGCAGTGTACAATATTCATCCTCACAAATGTAGCCAAATTTGTCAGCGCATGAATGGTCATTGAATCCAAATGTACCCTGCCACACATAAAAGTTCCCACAATAACCATCTTGGTTCAACTCGGCCATCCACCTGCGGTAATTTAGGAGGAAAGCTGATTACGGTTAAGATGGTACGTCCACAGTAAACAATGTATCAGGGTTTTTTTGAATAACATTGGTTTAGGCTCATAAAGGAAGCTAAATCATAGAATAGTTTTTAAGCCTTTCAACCGCTCGAGGCAGCACTCAGTGCCTCTGTCATAAGTGTCACACATTAGCTTTAACAATATAGGGTTATCATAGGACAAACCCGTCATAATTCAAATTGATAGAGTCTTCCCACACTCCATTTATCTCTCGCAAGCCTATGTTCAAACGGAGCCATTCTGACAAAGAAACACCTGTTCTGATGGTTAACAGGTAAGGATACACAACATGGGATAGAATAACCTGCAATTTCCTTGCCACACTTTTTCGCCACATGTGTTCTATACCTTATATGCCAATACAGAGCCAAAATATCTATCAAACTTGGACAGAGGAAGTGCACCGAGCTAACGTGTAATAATCAAAGTCAAAGTAGTGTGTCTATACTTACTGGGACACATCCATTAATATTATAGGAATAAATATAATTTCACCTGTCTCTCCATGAGAGTAGCGAGTGATTATGAAATCTGCTTCATCAGCTGTCTCAAATACAGCCAGTTTGAAACCATAGGATCTACATTCCGCAGATGCTTGAAACCAGTCGATGGCAGTAAATGAATTTCGAATATAGCAAGTATCTTCATTGGTGTTGTGAATATAAGGGAATGGCAAAGTAGGGAAGCGTCCTGCAAAAGAGATGCGAACAGAGTTACAGACTGTACTGGCTGCGCATTATTTGACCAGGTGCACAACAGTGAAGCTTAGATAAAATATCTCGTCTCGCTGGCCTATGATACCTTGCGAGAATCCTTGATATTAATTTTTGTCATCTGGATGAGTCTAAGGACTGTATACTGTTGGGGCACAGGAGCATTTGACAGTCCTATGCTCTAGCCATGGCTCCATGGACCAAATAGTAAAGCTTTGATAATTTTGCAGTAATCTATTTAGTGTGAGGATGCAAAAACGATTAAGTTATGTTGAAAGCAGCTCCAACCACTAAACTACCACTACCAAATTCGAGTTTTTAGCTACCGAATCATTTCATTATCGTTATTTGTATTGAAATTCAAACACCGACCTATGACTTCATATACTTTGCAGTCCGATTCTCCCTCACCACTCCTTGCAGGCAGATCAGAGAGAATGAAGGCCATAAGCATTTTGCAGTGTGATACAGCCACACAGGTGAAGTCTCTCTCAGTTTCACACAGAACGCAACATCTTGAAAGACTCTTGACGCTGAAGATGGTTTTAGGCAATGTAATTAGCTGGTTGTAATTTGGTTTACCCATATAGGGGACTCCATAAACTCCTGCTAAACCAACTAAACACAGAACCCAATAGCCATAAGACATCTGCAACAGAAAAATATAAATCATCATAATATAGATCATGAAGCTCTGAATAATAAGAAGTATACTGTATGTATGTATGTATGAATGGCAACGAGGCAACATTCTGTGGAAAGCCAAACACATTTCTGCTGAAATTTCCTCAATCTTTGGGCATCTCTTCTGCTTAGAATTTTTTAAAATAAAGAAGTTAAATGATCACCATTTATAATATAAGAAGTTCTCCTACTATTCTGTAGAATGTCTCCGTTTTGGATCCAGTTTATCGTTATGATAACACCTCAAATTTTATGAGATTTACTACCCGAGCCCCATATCTACCTTTGAGCAGGCATATCTGATATGGGATGGTGTCTAGTGATTAAGAAAATGCTGCTCAATAGGACACCAATGTGTTTTACACTTAAGTTAATTAAATTTCCTGAAATATCTTGTGACCATATTAAACGAGTTGTTCAATTTCAGGTTTTAATCAAATATTAGTACGTTGGCATCTCATCTCCGCAGCTCCTGTAATTGGGTTTGGAAAATATTGATCTTGTCTCAAGTACACAAATTTCATGAATAGATACTGGTCTAAATGAGGATGAAATCCTAAATTAAGTGTGTCATTTGACATGCCCTTGAAATGTGGAAGACCAAAATCGTTTTTCTATCTAACAAACTCAGACTGCCAAAAGGTTTCTGCTCTGTGTTTGAACAGACAGACGGGCTGGTCTGGGGAACCGTCTGATACCTGACAACTTTAAAGTAGAGCATTAGACTATTTTTCTTCCAGGGTATTACTCTTATCATTTACCCAAAAATGCCAATGAAAATAATTCCTGCCTACCTGCCTGCTTCTTCTCAATAGCATTTTGCTTTGAAGAATTGTTGAAAAAAGGTGCCATAGTCAAAGTTGACAATGGTCATAGCTGTCAAGTTCGGTAAGGTAGCCAAAAGGAGGGGATATCTACAGCATTCATGAACTGAAAAGACAGAGTAGACAAGATTGGTTGAGTTTGGAATGAACAATGACCTGCTGAGTTATGAATACCCTGTTGAATATTATGAAATTTTCTTTCCTTTATTTCAGCGCGATTAACCTGGTAACTGAGATGGATTTTGAAGAAAATGGCAATAAATAAACTTCATGAACTTCAAAAAGCTATTTATTTCAGAGAATTCATTATCAATTTCTCTGAATAATCGAAAACATAAATAAAAATGTGTCATGTTTGCATAATAGGCATTTGAATTAAAAATAATCTCATTCTACAAACAAAAATTGGATAAAAAAAGAATGGCGTTGAGGTTATGTCAACTACTAATCGGAAAAACACTACCATATACCTATCAAAAGCTGCCAATACTTGATTCGATGACATCGTGATTTTTAGTGAAGAAATGATGTAAAAAACGCAAAAGATGATATCCTCCACCATTTAGCTCAACCCAGCAGTCAAGAATAATGAGGTAAGTCTAAAACCTTTATTTATGATTTTGAAGAGATCATAGGCGTTTGAGCAGAATCACTTGAAACTTCTTGTAATGTCATGTTAGAATAGACAACTGCAAAGTGTTCATTCATGAAACTGACATGATGGCAAATGATCTGACAATGTCCTCACAAATCTCTGCTAGTTGACACTGTCAGTATGTGTCATTCAAATGAGTCTCATCAACAACTGCCTCACATTTGGCTGCCTGTTTTTTTTTTCTACAACATAGAAACTGTTGATGTTTATTCCTGGCCAAGAACACTTATGTTTTATGCTCTTACATACCCACTAAACTGGGTCTGTCAATTTTAAGGTAAATGTTGATCCTAGCTGCTATTCACCATGTCAGACAGTGGACCATTGATGTTGTTCCTATAATGGAGGCGGTTCATCATTTATATTAGGTTTCTTAAGGATTTGCTCCCAAAACAAGTCTTCAAGCGGTGCTTTGAGATTCTTCAGCGGCTCAAGCTCGAACATCATGTTCTGCCTTACATAGAGCCATTCCATCATGCTTCATTATACCAAATGAGCTAGTAAATAATGTTATCCGGACTTTATTCATTCATTCAAGCCTTGTGATCATCATTTCTCTTCGACATACCTGGAAATGTAGAAAGATTGCTGCTGCAGCAACACAGTTTGTTTCAACAACAACATTTATCAATTAGCATCAAACACCATAAGCAGCTCCTGGCAGCCTGAAAATATATTAAAACAGACTCCAATTTGCTTTTCATGTCAGTTGGATGAAATTATTGCTTTTTTTTTATATTTAAGAGGGACAAAATGTTGTGATTAATGGATTGTAGAGCCATCGTTCCATCCCTTTATTGTTTCCAGATGTTTTGACAATGGTGAGAAACAAACGGTTTTCTGTTGGAACCACTGGTCTTATTTGTACAATTATTAACTGTCAACAGTTTGTTTTTCAAACGAGTATAGAGAAATTGGAAATTCGAAGGGGTCATTATTGGATTGTTAACTAGATGGCATTCGGGGAATTTCTTTTGCTGACACTGGAGCGCAGCAAACAAATTTTGCTCCTGTCAAATTTGGATGCTTTTCGACAAATTCATTGTATAAGGGTACGCTTGAAATATTGTCTATCAACCAATATGTGAATTCTTAATGACTCATATCCTGTGCAGGGTGAAGTCCAAAAGGAAGAAATGAGTAAAACTCCTCATGCCTTCGGGTTTTAATTTTCTTTGTTGAACTCTAGTTGACATTGGCCAATGAATTAATTGAAACTTTCATTTTGATTAACCCATTCTCTTGTGTACTATCCTTATCTTCCTTTGTGCATACTCTTGCCAAAGGACCCTTGAGTAATCATTATTAATTATTGCCGTTTCATTACAGTCATAGCAGTTTCATGATCAATCACTAATCGTGAAACTTTACCAGTCTGACAATCTTGCCAAAAATATTTGGCACACTTTACATTCAGGTGGCACTGGTCTCGGTTCCATTCATTCTTCTGATGTTTATACATGCATAGGCATAGAAGACAAATTGATCACTAAACTGGATTGTAACAAATCTGGCCTACTGCAGTGTTGCTAGACCTACACATAACCCAAATAGAGCAATGAAAGCACTAGGTGTAAGGTATTTAGTGTGATTGTCCATGATTGATATCCTGGAGCAGTATGATCTCACTTCAACTGCAATGAATCAAGAGGTTAGTCATCAGTCAGTATGATATACTGGTCTTAAAATCATGAAGTTAATTGGATGCGATATGACATAGTAATGCATCAAATACCTTCCTTGCTCCCGCTAACATTTAAGCTCGTGCCACAGAAATTAATCAAGTTTTATAGTTGTTTTCATGCACTAAAAGAAGCAGCTTGTGAACAGGGCCTAGGTAAACATGATTTCCCCTCCGAAGATAAGAGAATCACTGAAAAGCCAAAAAGGCTTGCTGTGAGATAACAATTATTTTTGAGGAATTCGGACCACATATTTGCAGTACAATACTTTGACTATATGGCATATGCAGGAAATAATGTGAGGAGTCATGAGCATTGGAGAAGGTGGAAATAACAAGGGCCATTGAAATGCCGTTATATCTTGGACATTCAGATGGGCAAATTTTCTCAACATGCTGCAGAGGTATGCAGCTCACGAGATTATTTTCCAAGAGTTCATGTCAGTGTTGGCACAGGTAGACACACTTTTGTGATAGACAGACATATAAGTTTTTCGATGGGTTTGCTGGATGGGCATAGACAGCTTACCTCAAACGATGGGCAGGAGCAACCATTCAATTAGATGAAAAGACAAAATGAAAAGATAGACAGTAACAGATATGGAAATTTGTACAATGATGTCACATGGAAGAGCATGGAGAGCAAACTCAAATGATTGACAGCGACCGGAACCGTAAATTTGTTGAAGGTTGTTTATTGTCAATTCTCAAAAACCCATTATAATATTGAAATGGCCGGCACTTTTTGGGCGGTATGGGTCGATTTTATATATTACATTGGTATTAATGTGTGAGTGCAGTGGATATTTGTTGAGTGTGATCGAGTATGCCCTATAATACGTGAGGGACTGACATGAAAAGACAGCAGAAAAAGACAGAGAACAAATAGGGAGTATTTCAATGTTAAGATTGTTAGGAACGAGAAAGACTTTCTTGGCGACTGCACACCTCTGGCATACTGCAGTAGGAATTCGATAAATAAGGAATAATCAATAGAATCATAATATTTAATGTGGTATGATCTATTTTGCATTAGGTGATGTGTTATACATCAGCAACCAAATGATTTTGCAAACAAGAACAAGCCAGCTAACTGTATCTTCAAACCATCTAGTCAATTAATCTGCCGATACCGCCCCTAATTGGAGTTATTTTTGCCATATTTCTTTGCAATTTGCTTTGTTATAAATATTTTGTGCACTGTCAAGCTGCTTCTACACTGGGCGATATCACGAGGCCGATATTACTGAAAAATCAGTTAGGCTAAGTATCAGTCAAAAATACCTGTTCGCACATGCCCAAGTGCGAAAACACCGTTGACCGATATGACTGGGATTTCCAAGCCCTTTATTTACAAATCCTCTTGTTTACAATCAAACATGGAAAATTTAAATTACGATCATCAGTGTGTGCTTTTTCATGCAAACATTCTAGTAGTAGTAATTGCTGCAGATATTGCTGCGAGAGGCAGCAGGAGAAATAGGACAGAGAGAAGTGTGTGAGTTTCCAGTCTACTAAGGCAGAGACAGGAGAGAGGAGTATGGAACTCTGTCATCCCTGATCTGCTGCAGGGGACAGGAAGAAGAATTGATGGAACATTTTCTAATTTCTTCAGGATAGAGGAAAGGTGTTTTGAAGACATTCTCAGTAAATGTGGCTCAGCAATCACCAGAAAAGATACACACCTAAGACCAGCTGGATGCGCTTATGCAGATCCATATCTTCTCTCAGCTGTCTTATCCCTGAAACTTGTGAGGCCATATTTACTTGCTTGAAAGAGGAATACCTTAACACACCCAACACCGTGGTGCAGTGGAGATCTATCATTGAACATTGAATGACCGCTGGCAGTTCCCAAACTGTATTGGCTCACTAGATGGCAAACATGTTGTGATGGTTAACCCATGGCATGCAAGAAGCTACTACTACAACTACAAAGGAAGTGAGAGTATCGTCCTTCTGGTGTTATGAGATGCAGATTACAGGTAGGCCATAATGTGTTGATTGTAGTAGGCCTAAAGCTGGTTGTTATTAAGTGTCCAAAACCAAATAATCTGTTGAGAGCTGAGGTTGTGAGCACTTGTTTCCTTGAGAGTAATGAACTATAAGTAGTGCACATCAGTATATAATACCTCATCATTTATTTATAAAAGACAGGTCATGTATATTGAAACCTAGTACTTGTATCAATCGCGCGTAGCAGGATTCGGGTACCGGTAGGTACGAAAAACCGAACCACGAACTCACAAGCTACGAACCTTTAAAAAACCGAACCTTCAATGTGTCTGATAACATAATTTCGGCCAATGATGTTCTTTGTAACAAAAAGTCAAAACTTTGATGAACAGTTATCCTCTCTTGCACTTTGGCAAATGGTAGAGGACAACTCCAATCCCAGCAGAGAGTTTGGGACATATGAGCAGGGAGAGTGGGAGGGGAGCAGGGAGTTTGTCCCCGACTGAACAAAGAAGGGGATTTTGTTCTAGAAGAGACACCAGGCTAGATCAAGGCCTGAACGATTTCCAGATTGAGACAGAGGTTCCGGAGAGCTGGGAGCCAGCAAGTTCAAACTTAGTGATTATTACCATGGTGGTGCGACTGATCCTGGATAATTGAGTGATTATGCACAAATGCACGCAGTGATGCTTTTACTTACTAAATGATGCTTGCAAATACTCTGTTTATGTGATCATTGCACTGTTTGAGTGATAAGGTGATCCAATCAGATAACATATTATATGCGCATTCAAATAAAGGTAATGGTTCAGAGAAGAGACTGTTGATGGTGTTTACACGTGTATTCAATGAACTTATTTGTATATTATGGTGCCTGAAAAAGCGGCAAAATGAGAGGCAGAAAAAAGGCCTGAGAGAATAGTAATGGCTCAGGTGGATTAATACTGAAGTGTGAGCATTCATGGCTATGAATACACGTGTGATGATAGACCATCGGGGACATAAAGCAGTTCCTATCCAATCGTAGTGGCAATGTACGTTGTTAATGACAGTAAGCTAACTATCAAGCCATCACTGTTGCATAACAGCTATCACTAGGATTGTGCTGTGACTTCTGGTACTGCGTAACTAAAAAAACAGAAAATATCACATTCAAATTCAAAGAGAAGTGTTTGATATCATATGTCATGATATTATCAGTTAAAATCTAAAACTCACTTTTTGCTCACTGCGCTCTACTCATAGCTTTAGGGCAGCATGAGGCAAGCTCCCCGTTTCTTCATTGCCGGTTAATATTATTTGCTTTTTTTTATGGCTAGATGGTGACTGGTGAAGCTCACACCACATTACATTATCAATCATGCTCGACTGGGATAAAATGAATAATACACCAATCAATTTTGGTACATACCTGACCCAACTTGCAGCTTAATTACTATGTAGTTGTTTTACACGAGGCCGTTTCAGAAGACTAGGATATTATCATTATCAGTTTAGTCCGGGCTACCACAGCTTGAACCTGACTTCGTTACACAGCTATAGTACAGCATGTTAGCCTGACCATCTTACCAAAATAATTTTGTATTCTGTGGTACGAGTCAGAGAAATCAATAGCTGAGGTTGTAATGAGTAAGGGCCCGCATGGATATCTACAAACACAAGATTTCTTATGTTAGTTATTACAGAATATGCAGTTAATATATAGTATTTGCCTAACCACTTTCATACTAGTAGGATCATTTCATAGATGATGAAGCCTGATCAAGCTAATGTAGATTTCAGAGAGGCAACACTGATCTGATATCTCTTAGAGTAGCACAAAATGCTGTATGTAAGACCTAACAGTTAACAGTTATAGTTATATATATATAGTAAATAAGCTCAATTTTTTATAGAAGAATTTTAATGTATATTAGAGGTCCTACTTTCCCCCTCATCATGCTTTGTTTGAAACCAAAGAACAGCCATGAACTTTCAAAACAATATTTCAAGATAGGCCAACACCCATAGTACATACTTGTTAACTCTGTTGAGAGGTGATGATTCAGGAGGCAGCCTTCTGCTCCTCCTGTGACGAGTCAAAGGGGCTCCAATTTACTAAACTGTGACCATTTCTAATAAATAAGTGTGGTGTGTCCTCCATATACAGCCTTCTGTAGTAGCTCCACATACTTCCATCATTTTCAAACTTGCAGGAATATATATATAGTCAAACCATTCCTCTCTCCAATGCAAAAGATAATTTGGATTCATGATGACTAATTTGACAATTATGACATCTACTTGGTGTGTACCAAACTGTGCCATCTTGCTCTCCATAATTTTTCATCAAGTGACCTTGAGCTAGTGCACCTAGTTAGGATGCAATGAGCTCTATTAAAAGTCAAAGTTTGATGTCTGTTATATTATTGGTCATTTATCAAAAACATGACATTTCATTGGCTACTGACAATTTAAACTTTGAGCAAATTGATTTAAGCAGGAGAGGATAATCCTGAGTTCGGTTTTTAGAGGGTTCGTAGTTCGTGAGTTCGTGGTTCGGTTTTTCGTACCTACCCTTCGGGTACTGCTGTTCACAAAGAAGAATTCGAAGGCAACAAACAGCGACTGATC
This sequence comes from Membranipora membranacea, assembly GCA_914767715.1. Taxonomy (NCBI): domain Eukaryota; kingdom Metazoa; phylum Bryozoa; class Gymnolaemata; order Cheilostomatida; family Membraniporidae; genus Membranipora; species Membranipora membranacea. Next base: position 5,446,907 of record OU612070.1, on the reverse strand, counting down.
ATGTGTGATGTAGTATACAAGGAGATACACAGTTATGATACCAGCAATTGTTTGTTTGTCAGCAGTATACTTATTGCCAAACAGTGATGGGAAGGCTCCTCTACCATGCATTTTTGTGTTTATTATTTCACTTGTATGTTATCTACTGCAAATTGACCTATGTAAATGTTGGTGCGAATGGTAGAGTGTCTGACGCGTGAGTGTTTGCAGCCTCATCACTATCACGTGCTCTCGAGACAGGAACTCTAAATGTGCCTCCGCCTGCTCAGCTGTCAGGTTCTGATAAAGCGCTGCCCCATGTCATCCTGGGTAACGAAGCATTCCTTCTCAAGGAATACTCAACGCGACCATACCCACGCCAAGAGCTGAATCATAATCAGAAGGTACGTTGACCATTTTTATGCCAGTAGCAACTAAATCTTCAAATGTAGTGCTATATTTTCAATGAATTCTGTTAGTGTTAGTGTTATTGTATCTTAAACTAGAGGTGTTAGGATAACCAGTACAACCAAACTTAATACAATCTATGGAGCAGGCCCACCTCAAATGGCTGTTACAAATGTCTGACTTGCCCAAGCATGATCTTCTCAGTACAGAGCTAACCGAAGATTCTCCTCCCTACTAGTCGACAGCCTTTTGGGTGACTTTACAAATAATATAATCCTCATATGAGTAATATGAGTAATGAGTATACATGTTGCACAGTAAACAGTCATAAGTAGAGTCCCTTTCCTTATCTTGCCTTTTTCTTTTGCTTTTTCGGTTTTATTTTCTGTTTGTTGTAGCGTCCTACAAGTTTTTGGTGTTTTGTTCAGATCCATAATATGTAATAATATATATATGTACTTGCTACAAAGGTATAAAATTATTCCTGAGTATGAAATATGATAGTAGTCTGCACTATCTGTTTGCCGCGGCGTGACTGACTGGTTTTTGGCAGTTTTTGTACTCCAGCTACATGTAAAAATGGGAGTTGCCTTCATTTTATGTGTGTGGGGCGTCTCCAAAGCAATATATTATGGCTATTACAATTTGGGTAATATTCAATATTATAACAGTGGTAATAGAGGTGAAGACATTTCATTTGTTGTAATAATGCCCAAATTAAACCCCGTTTATTGAGAGCAAGACGTCTTATTGAGAATGTGTTTGGTATCATGGCGGCGACATGGAGGATATATGGTAGCAAGAAAGCCCTCCAGCCTGAGAAAGTTGAAAAATTCACATTAGCAACGTGTGTTCTTCACAACTACTTGATTGCGAACAGACAGATCTGCCCAACAGGAACAATTCAACATAATGAAGAAATCCCACCCTTGGCGTGTGGGATGGGCAAGATAGCTGTTGTCCCACGTCCACACAGACGGGACGCTAAATCAGTACGTGATGGCTTTTGCCATTATGTCAACAATGGGGAAGCCGTGGGTTGGCAAGAAAACATGATCTGATTGTAGCTTGTTTTATTCCAGGGGTTGTCCACACTTTCTGCATAAAAACATAACTAACTATACCCCACTCTCCCTGCTTAGACCAGACTTCCTGCTTAGACAATGTGTCTCTCACCACCTGCCAATGAGGATGTAGGATACCATCAATAATTAATTCGTCATTTTTGTATTGTCAACAGTATGCCTTGCTTTTCTTATTTTTGATAACAAAAAATTTTATCTTTCTTAAAAGTTGGCAAGTGAATAATTGTCTTCTATGATTAGCACACAAATTTAAATAAAGTATGCTAGTTATTGTATCATAAGTAGTGACGAGTATTATCAACTGAGAAGAGGAGCCTGTTCTGGCTAGAACTTTTTTGCGATTGTCGTTGTAAATATACATGTTGTGCATAAAAAATATACAGCTAGGCTACCTAGCGAATTTTTTGTTCTATTTTACAATGCTCTACCCTTATGTGTACATGTATTGGTTCGTCTGTCTCTTTTGTTCGTTTTTATTTCAATGATAATAAAAGTCTTGTGTATCGAAAGATAATAAAACAATAAAAATCAATGACTTTAGTGAACATAACATGCCATCCTATACAGAACTTTGGTGTCTTAATAACATGTTAACATTTAGGTAGTTGAAAATAATATCAGAGCAAACGCTTAGTATTTAATAACCAATGTCCATATCATGGTATAAAGGGGGTAGGAACCTTGAAGTAGCAGCAGGTGGCCGCTGATAAGATTGTGATGGTGCCATGAAGGGAGGGGTGTTAGGTTGCTGAGCGGGACAAAATTGAGATTGAAATAACACTTCATCAATTTTCAGTTTAAATAATGCGCTGTTTCGGGGGTCTTTGATTTGATGCAGATTTTCGGCAATATGCATCGCATAAATGTGGCAGTCATCCTGCTCAGCTGGTTGTGATGGCTTCTTCTGTTGAATCATGTTTTCACCTAGCTGTTTAAGTTGCCCGCAGGCTTGCTCTAGGATACTAGAGTAAATATCCTCACTTGATTTCCTTTTCCCTGGTCTGGATGTTGCTAAGACCGAAACCGGGTGGGGTGTGGTAGTGGTGTGTGGTGTGGTATGGTGTGGATTGGTAGAAACTTCCGATAGCAAGTCATCGTCCAGTGCTGGACTGGCCTCTTCCTATGAAACACAATGGTGATTCAACTGAGTCATATACATGTAGTATCACGATTAATTTTTGGAAGAAATAAGCTCAATTTAGTTAGAACAGACACTGTGTATGCGCACACTGAACCTGCCCTGGCTAGTCTTGATCGATTAATGTAGAAATTACAGGTCTTGCTTACTCTTTTAAATGTAGAAGGGTAATGTGTCTATCGGTACTGCATATGTTGCAGCTTTTTAGGCTTTTTGTTCTTCTGTAGTTGAGATGAGAAGAATAGCAGGCCTACTGCAAAAGTACATTAGGTGTATTCCTACCTCAGCTGACAGGTCATTAGTTTCATCTGATAGAGGTGATCAACGAATTAAGTCAGCTTGGGAGGCAACCTCAACATGATCCCTAAGGAACATACTAGCATCGTAATAAATGTCCTTATTTTTACATTCTTCGAACCTGCCCCAGATTTTTCCTCTGCTTCGATCTTCTTTTTGCTTTTACATACTGTGTCCTGATCGAATTGTATTTAGTATTAGCCTGTCTACCTAGAAGACAATAATAACATCGGACATAACTGCAAGGACTAACAGTTACTTCTTGATAACAGTAACACAAAAACAGTTACTGAAGAAATATTATTATTTTTATTGTTTTATTATTTCATTGTTCATACCAAGGGGAGTACTCTTTGTTCATACTGTACAGGCCTTTTTATCATTCAACAACAGGGAAATGGACTTGCCCTAGGCACTGGCTAGTTGGCATCAGCAGCTATCAACAAAAATTCTAAAAAAAGTATATTGTTATAAAGTATTTGCATCATGGTTCTCCAAGGACTCAGAGTAAAAGTTTCTCATTCTCTAACCTGTCATCTTGAAAATAGCTCCAATTCAGCAAGCTTCTACTGCCTTTTGGAATAGTAGTTAGGATGTGCACTGTTATAAATTTCAGGCCTACCTGCAGCTTCTCTATAAATCTATCTATGTTGTAAGCAGTCATTCTTGATTGCAAAAGTGCAAAACCCAAAAGTTCATGTGATACAGAGAAGTTTCATTAGTTGAGTAGCTAGATTGAAAGATTCTCATTGGCCAGTAACAATCCGCTTATCCTCTGTAACCAGCATTGCCCGAGCCATTTCAGCCCTCGGCACACTCGCCCAATGTGTTCACACTGACTTATTTTTGCACGAGAAGGCAACTCGGTACGATTATCGCCTAGTGTAAAAGCAGCTCCACATTTTATTGCAGTTTACACATACACCTCAACACGGCTTAATTCATGCTCTTTATCCTGGAGTTTCACACCTAGTGTGCTTTTAGGTGCACCTCAAATCAAACCATTGGTTTGACAGTGAGAGGGATGTTAGCTGAACCTAGTGTCAATTTTCTCCAAATTTGTGGTGAGAAATTGCGAAAGGTGCAAAAGTCTCATCATATCACTACGAAGTAAATGATCCAAACATGATTTGTTGAAGATTTAGTTTACTATTGATAATATATTCGCCTGATAAACATACAGGGGAATATAGCGCTAATGGCAATAGTGCCCGTCGAGGCAACCTCTCACTCATTCCGAGTACCTTGTGTAAAATCAAATAAGCACAATCTGAAATCGTAATCAGAATCACATTCATAAGAAACATCCCGGAGGTGAAGAGAGCATCAAATAATGCCAGTACCTGGTAACAATGAGTAGAATGTTCACTCATTGCATTTGTAATTACACGGTAACATATGCATTGATTCTCTTGACCGGCTCCATGCATGAAATACAGGTTCCATTCATTGACATTGAATGAAACAAACTGACTGCAGAGTACTACAGGCTATATATGAAGCAGATTGACTCAAGATTTTTGCCCAAAAACATAGTTCCGTTTGTACGCAAGCAGAATTATACACTGTTAGACACAAATATATAAATAGTTTTGAGGTTTTTCACCACATTTTGTCATCGTACCTTCAGTGAGTATTTGTGGCTATTGCGGAAGATGGGAGTTACTGATCAGATCTCTTTCAGATGAGCTTGGAGAAGGTGCCCAAGTGGCTTGATTACATTTAAAGACGCAACAGCCTGGAATCGGAATTCAAAATAGCAATTAAGTTGTACCTCTGCTCTCATGAAAATGCGAACCATAATCTCTGGCCTGCCTTATCAGTATGGAGAAACAAAAACATTTCCTATTTACTTTGCAGCCTTTGGCAGTGGGCCAAATTAAGAATGCTTTGCTGTTGACCTGATCTGATATGATATGATATGGGTTTTGGGTCAAACAACATATACAGTGGTGTTGATCGTCACTTTCGGTTACAAATGCGTGAAGCGCCCCATATCTTTTTCACCTATAATATGTTACATTATAAGAAAGAAAAAATAAAGTTTTTGGTACAAAAAAGATTTTTCTCTGCCCTTATAACACCTCCCTTGTCTTGGCAATCAGTCCCAAGACATGACAAATAATCCAGGTCAACAGAATAAAAAGTTGCCCTCCCTCAACCAACTACGGACTATTGATAAGGAAAACTAAGAACTACTGTTCTCAGCCAATGATAGGCTTTCTTAGAACTACTGTTCTCAGCCAATGATAGGCTTTCTTAGAACTACTGTTCACAGCTACTCACATATTCTTTCTTTCAATCTACATCCGGTCACCACGCCGGTCTTGAAAGAAAATAAGTCTGTCAATTTTCCTCCCACCTCCCTATCACTAACCTATGTCGTCCATTGTGGAAATGCTAACGATTTCCTGGCGATGGTGTTCATTTGTTCGTCAACTCTGCACCAGATTTAACAACATCTAATATTATGGCAAGTACCCTGTCTGCCAAACAACATATACAGTGGCGTTCGGTTACAAATGCGTGAAGCGCCCCATAATTTGTTCCCCTATAATATGTTACATTATAAGAAAGAAAAAAGATACATTCAGTTATGAATTTTCAAATTGGTTGGTGTAATTTAAGGGATGATCATCAAAAAAACGTTCCTCAAGCTCAAGAGGCAAAGCTCCTTGAAGATGCCTTCATTTTTCTATCGCCTTATCAAACCACTGTTATTCACTGCCATGAGACCCCAGGGGGTTATGAGTTTAAGACCCACTGGGGGAGCTTTCAAGGATGATTGTTCAAGCCCCCAGCATCGGCTTGGCTGTATATGCTTCCTTATCAATATTTTGCTTGACTTAAACTCTTTTGTACAGCTTTAAGATTTAGGAGTTGTGTTCTCACATCAACACACATCATTTTTTCAGTTCTGTACCCCTATGAATATCAATGCTAAAGCTCAAAGCAAAAACAGTGTGAATTATCTCGGTTGCGTGTCTTGTTAGATATCAATTGAACCTATGGCTGCAGCTGAGGCACTGTTTAAGACCTTAGCTTTGATTGAGCTTTGTATGTACTTCTACCCATCTTAGAATAATGTTTCCAAGGTTATTCACACATGCATAACATCAAAGCATTTGACACCGAATACCTTTAATTTCTTGTTTGTTTGCAAATTTTCTAATATTTTTTATCAACGCACAGATACCATTCCCCTTCCAACCCCAGCAGCTGCCTGAGATCCAGCAGTTCTGGACAGTGTGTGAGAAATGACCAGATTTATTATAACATCCCTTGATTTCTGTACCGTCCTCACTGCTAATAGAGGTACCAGGAACAAAAACGTTTTCAATACTGAGATAGGTCCCTACAACAAGTTAAAGATCATTATCCCTGGAACATTAAATTATGATCTGGAATATATTATTATATATGGAATTATATTATTTGAATTTATTGTGATCATCATGGATTAAAATGCCAAAAACAAAGCGCAAACGGACTAGGATCACTGATAGTGTCGGATCATCGATTAGCTCAAGCGCCGATGATGCCGGTGACTTAAACGGCAAAGTAAAAAGATCAAATGCCTCAGTTATGACCTTAAGAGGATACATGCGTTGCAGAAAAAGATCGACCAAACTGCAAGATCTGAACCTATCATAGAGGTCAAAGGAACACCATCAAACCCACAGGTAATAATAACATGCTGCCCATCAGTGTTTGAATTTCTGAAAACCCAGTTACACTCAAAATTGGATAAAAAAAGCTCAATTCAAGCATTCAAAGACAATGAGGACAGTACTGGTCTGGTATAGTTCATTCAACCACAAAAGCTGTAAATCAAGAAAATGAAATGCTCTATGTTATCAATTTCTACAACACCACCAGTCGTATCCAAGTAAATGGTACAAGTGATGTATCCATTTTCCTGGCCGACTACGAAGAGGTATTGAGTGGTTTAAACCAGGAAGATGTAGATCTAAGCAATTCTCTCATAAAATCAGCCTGCAAAAATGTCATCTATGATACATAATGCAACCATGGAGCCTCAACATCTGGACTACAAAGGCTGACATCTGTGCAGCTTCTAGTTTGTCACTGTAATGTTCCACGTAAAATATAATGGCATATTATTCAGAGTACAAGCTGTTGACATTTCTCAGGATCAGAATTCTGGTACCAGCCCGGAGCTGCTTGGCTAATGGTTGGAATTGTTAACAAAATGTACATGTGTATCAGATACTGTTGGTCTAAGCAAGACTTTTTGAGAACAAGCAGCCCATGGTTCTTTCTGTTGGCTGACTTCCGTCTTCCTGTGGGGTGTTTAACATGTTGTATATTTAGACAAGGATGAGGCAGGTAGGCCCTTGTCATGCGTGAGGCCTACAGATGGATTTTTTTCACAGCTCAAAATAAGTAGACTCCTGTAAACAGTCGAGGTATCGACTCAAGTCTACTGCAATAAACCCAGTATATTGTTATCAATTTGCTATTTGCTTTTAATCAAAAGAAAATCATTTGTTGCATCATTCTGTCGCATTGGACACATTCAAGGTCATGACTCCTGAGTCTATCATATTGCACAGTCATGGTTGGCATAGTCTTCATCTGATTAATTGTTAAACACCTCCGCTTTAAATCCATTTTTTCCAAATTTAATCACCATCTAAATGTGAAGGCTGCCCTAAAACAATAATTGAGCTGGCCAACAGAGGACTAGCATTTTATCCTGTTTCTATTTTAATGACCTATTTATACTGTTCGGTATAAGAAACAGTGGTGTTTTTCTTATTGATAAGTTACAAATAGGAGTAACAAGTTCCAGTTGCCTGAGGCATCGGCACCAGAATAATTCAGCAGTAAACTATTTACATGAATACATGAAACATTAATCTGATATGAACTCTGAGAGTGTACATCAAAACTCAATGATCTAACGATTCATCCTCAAAGGCTCACACTACGCCTGCGACAAAATGGTGCTTCATGTTGGCCAGGCAGAGTGAGGGTAAGAAATAATGCCGATATTTGTTTGAACACAAATGGCTCCAGCTGTCTTTTTTATACGGTTGGCCGAAAGGAGGACATCATCAGAACATTCATGGAAGGATAAAATGCAGTCTCATAGCTTATCATGTAATCACATTGAATTATTGAAATTCAGTAAAATGGTTCGCTTTTACTCTTTCAGACTTGCTCTAAGAATATTTTACATGCATGGACAGCATTTTTTTTCGCCATGACACTGTTTCCAAGAACGTGGTATAAACATGATGTAGGAAATTAGATTTCGAACGTTACATATAATCACAGAGTAATTACTCTGTGATATAATGAAAACAGAACAGTTATGAATACCATGTCATATTGTTTTAAAATTGAGATGGCATGTGATCAAAGGTAGTTAATGACATGACAGAAGCCTGCTCTAGGCAGGACAATATTACTGCTATCACTTGTCATTTTCGTCTTTCTCATCAGCAGCTGTTTCACATTTGACCCCTTTCTCTTTTTTCTGCAAAATAAAATCAGTAATATATATTTCTTGTGCAACAAATAGCTTAGCATTGGTTTCGCTGTACTCTTGGCAATACCATCAAAAGTATAATGGAACCAGTGTCATGCTAGCAATATACTGTGTATTATATTGAAAATAAGACTTTATCAATTCATAATCAGGTAAATAAGGAGTTTATAATTTAAAAATATTCCTTTCAATCTAGTCCTTAGATGATGTTCCTATGAGGGGATTATCCCCCTCTCCCAGCCTTAGACAAAGTTCAGTTCTAAGCCTCATTAATATTGCATGCCCGACTTACCTTCAATAAATGTAGAACGATTGTCGTCAAAGCAACACAAACTGTTTCAATCACAAAAGTTAAGAGGAGGCATAATATACCATAAGCAGCTCCTGACAAGCTGAAAAAAAAACAACTAATAGACTTACTCAATCTAGATGAAAAGAACTTTCTAAGGCCGAAGGCAGGAGTTCACTTTTACAGTTTCTCCCACCCGAGATCTGGTTTCATGGGATGCAGAATTGACTTCCATAAAGCAATGTATCCAGTGTATATACAATCCAAAATGGAAGATTAGCCAATTTATTGAAGCTCACTTATATACAAACAGTATCTTGGCCAGTATAGCAACCTACCTGGTCAGACAATCCTACCAGACAGCGATTGGCAGTCTAATCTGTTTGGTTGCTGTGTTGAAATGCTCAGGGCACTCTAACATGTTATAACAGATTTTGGATCTGCAGAAAAAAAGGTATCATGTGATGCAACAGGTAAATAGCCTAAGCCAGATGTAATATTGTGACAAACCTGGTGTATTGCAGGGTTCCCAGGCATAAACATAACCCAAGTAAAGCGATGAACGCACTTGGTGTCAAATATTTAGTCTGTTTGTTCATGATAAGTATCCCAGAACAGTACGCTCTCAGTCCAACTGCAAGTGAAAAGTGATGGCCAGTCAGTCAGCATTGTACAATGGCTTGCAGTGTAATCTAAGGAGCCGTATGGAGTTTGAAACATCACATGGTTTTATGTTGGTTCAATCCCCGCCAAGCGCTCAGTATTTTCATTTTATGCGATTCGACACAGTTTTATCACATGATTCCATTGATTGTTGTAATAAAGAAGTTGCTCCCTTCGGAAAAATACCAGTTGAATCAGAATAAGCCGTTTTGTGATTACTATTGAGGAGTCGTTTGTCCTTGCTTAAAAGATCAACTGGCAATCTACTTTTGCAGGCTATTTCAGATGTTTGTGTGCCTGTGCTGTGATCGGTGTGGAACAGGATTGTATGCCAATCATGGTTGTGAGTGCAGATCTTCCTCAAAACAAGCAACAGGATGGATCACGCTGATAACTCAAAGTTTATGGAAGGGTATGCAGAGCTTTCCAGCTCATTATATCTCTTGGTCTGTTAACTGTATAAAAATGGGCGTTGGGAGAACAAAAACAGCAATGGACTATATCACTTCTCAAGACAGTTTAAAGAGATTTGAATCACAAACACAGATCACTACTTGGGGGTTACTACTGGAGAATCAGAATAGTATCAGGAAAAACTGTGTATGAACATTCTAGTAGTCAAAGATACTTGAGATAAGTTCTCAATTTAGTAAAACATAGTAAATAGTTTTGGTTGGTTCACCTGTTAGGCATATCGGAACGTAGATAGCCGTTGGTATCAGTGCCTCTGAGGCCAATTTCTCACTCACTCGGAGTACTGTGTGGAAAATGAAATAGGCACAATATGGTATCTCCATCAGCACTGCATCCATGAGGAATGTTCCCAATGTGACAATAGCAGCAAAAATCGCCAATACCTGCAGCAAGATTAGAAGAGTTTAAAGGCAGACATACTTCATATGTTCAGCACCGTAACACTTTACTGAAGGCTAGCTCCATTAAAGCAGGACAGGATCAGTTATTTAAAATGTCGTTTTCAAAGTTCACAAAGGATAAAATGGTGGCCGGTCACAGACCTAGTAGACCTATTATCGCTGGGTTATAGCGAGCATTGGGTATGTGCAAGACCGAAATTTAAAAATACATAATTCTGTATCAAAATTTGAAGTTGATTGGCATACGTAGACCGAGTTTGGCCCATTTGCCTGCATTCAGAGTTGCTCCCCCTCATCTGGTCACACCGCACAAGTGAAAGAGTACAACTGGATGCAGGCAATTAGCTTAAGGTGGACCTGCAGCAAACTAGAAACATTGTTTGGATGAGAAAACCTGTGAAAAAAGAATTTGAAACATAAACATACCTTCAGTGAATATTGATGGTGACCTCTGATGCCATTGTGGAAGACAGGCATGACTGTTCTGATCTCATTAAGGTGACTGTGGAGAAGACGGCCAAGAGGATAGACTATACTCAAAACGGCAATAGCCTATGAAACCAAAATCAAAAAACTTGATTCATGTTGGGAGGATTTTCTGACCTGGCAACTTTTAACACATGGCCTTGGCCACTGCCGCGGCTACCTTCATGCATGTTTTAGTCAATACACTCTTCCTAACAATCAGATTTATATATGTATATATTTATATATATATAAATATATATGTATATATATATATATATGTATATGTAGGCATACATCTTGATAGCCTTGATTCATTTAAGTGATTGTACTGGTGCGGGAATTCGACAAAGTCACACAGCTCTAATCAATCAATCAATCTATGGGGGCTGGATCTCACACTAAAATCGTTTCAACTTTAAGTGCCATGTCTCTAGCATTGCCTTTTATTGCGGAATGAAAAGCTTAGAACGAATTTATCAAAGTTAACACAAGGATCAAATTTATGGAATCAGAGTTATCCCCTTTCTTTGTATGAGGAGATGACTTTTAAACTAAAGCACATCAGTGGGACCTAAAAGTCAATAACCATGCCTCAACATTTAGCATTTTTTAAGCGATTTTGCTTCTAAAATGCAAATTATTATTGTTTGCATAATTCTTTGTCACTGACTCTAGCTTTTCGGCTTACCTCAGCAGCTGCCACTGTCCCAACAGTTCCGGACAAATTGTGAGAAACCACCAAATTTATTATCACGTTTCGAGACTTCTGTACAGTCCTCACCGCCAATAGAGGCAGCAGAAACACAACTGCTTTCAATATGGAGGAGGATCCCTGCAAAAAATACAAGAACACTCATATACACTAGTTCTGAGAATTCAAAGGCAACTGACATTTTGCAGATTGTCATGTAATCTAGGTGTTATGAGTTGAAGCTGCTAAAGTGTGCGGGATGCAGAAAACTTGATTATAGGCATCAAAAACTGTTAAAAATTTGACAGGGGGGTTCTCCAGTTGGGCTAGAGATCTTGTATTGATGTAGCACAGGTACGATCGAGATCAGATGCCCTTCCTGATACAACAGTCACTTCAGCAATCATAGAGACAGAAAATCTTGAATGGAAGACCGGTAGGTACATTCAAACACATGGTTTGAGTTTAAACCTGTCTTTAAAAAGCCTTAAGAATTATTTTAAGAAAATGAATACTTCTCTCAGCCATAACTTCAGAAAGTGACTTCTGCAGAAAAATGTTTGTATAGGCATCACATAATTTCACAACACACAGTTGTTACCTTCTCTTTCTCTAGCTCCTGCTCTTCTGGAAGGTTGGACTTTACCAGCATGAACCATAATCCTATATCCATCGCAAGACGACATGTGAAGCCAATGTACAGTGAGATAATTGGGATAAGTGTAGGGTGTATCCCCTTATGGAGAGCAGGAGTGAGGGTTATCACAACAACAGATACAATCTATAAGAAAACACATCAAAGGTCTTTTATTTGGTCTCTTAACCGATTGGCGACAAACTATAATTGGCATTTGGTAAGGAAAACCACATAACATAAGGTTGTCTGGGTTGACTTCATAATGATCTTCATACCAATAATAATGGTACCAATATTACATTTTAAAACAATTCTGACTAGTTATACAAGCCTACCTGCATCCCACAGTCAGAAAGTCTAGCGATTGCTGTGTAATGTGATAGCTTCATTCGATTGAGACCTCCCTCATGATAACTTGCCTGAAAAGAGATATGTTAATCTTAATAGTCAGTTACGTTACAGTAATGACTAAAGATTGGCGGTCTTACGACCGAGGTGTTGAGGTAACTGTACTTTCTAGCACAATAGATTCTCCAGACTGAACACCATAGTCATCATTGAGCAAGAGGGTAAAGTCACTTTGCCTCAGAAACGCACTGAATTTATAGACCGAATATATCTTTCATCTGTCTGTAAGATGCTTTGGAATGTGGATAATTTAAAAGCTTGGATTGCTGGTATTGGCATTGACTACATTCTTGATACAGGATCACATAAAACTTGGCAGTGTTACAAAGCTTGATCGACCCAGGGTTAGGATGTGGTTAATGTCAAGAATCCGTTACATACCAGCAACCCATCCAAAGAACATCGACAACTGAACACTTACAGTAAAGTGCGTGTAGTCATAGGCCAAAAAGCGGCAACTCGGGTCCTGTTTTTTTTCCAAGATTGTAGGCAACAAAAGGATCTAGAAACAGAGTTAACCCTTGATATACAGTAAAAGTATTTATATCTCAGCGAGACTTACAACAGCTTCAATTAGAGGAAGACCCATGAGATGGAGCAAGTTAGATGTCGTTAAGTCTGAGACTTTCTGTGATTGCTTATGTAGGTCTCTGATAAACCATATTGATGCCGGAGTTAAACCTGAAATCAATTTGAGAGAACAGCTGTATTAGACTTATTTTTACTGCTTTTGATAGATTGAGCAATAAATTTGCCAGGAAAAGAAACACCAGATACTCAAATACTATCTGTCTCTTTGAACCAGTCACAATTTTATTTTTTAAGATATATTACAATGTGCTATTCCCTTTTGTTCTTGATTTGTCAAAAGGAAACATAGTCACATGGAGAGTTGAGATCTGCAGTTTCTAAATACATTAATCCTTGTGTAGAAGGCCAACTCCTATCCAGAAACAAGGGAGAGGGTGAGAAAATATAATTCTAGATGTTGTCCTGTTTGACTTTTAAAATGTTCTATTCTATTGACTTACAGAGTATAACCACAATACTCATGAATATAGCACCAACAGCAGCACAGAATTTTACCATTCTCTTATGAGCCTCTCTGTCACCAACTAACACTATTCCGATGTGTTTCACCTCAACTAAATTATAAAAATATGAACAAAGATGCCGTATAGGAAAACAGACTGAAAGAGGGTTATCTTGAAAACCGCTTATGTTAGGATCAAAATGCTTTTTGATTCAGAATCTGCACCATGTGAGAGACGGTTTCCAAAACATTGGGGGCTTAATAGTTGATAAATCTTAATTTTAGTGACGAAATTCATGAAAAATTACATGAAATTTGTCCGCAAAACTGGCAGCAATTGATATAATTGACTATCAAAGTTCGTGAATTATTTCCCAAACTATGTCCCTATCAGTTTTCAATGGTGCAAATTCTGAATCAAAAATCATTTTTATCCTAACATAAGCCGTTTTCGAGATACCCCTCTTTTCAGCATGTTTACCCTATGTGGCGCGGGTTAAAAGTACCAAACTAAAGAGAGGGCAATTACAGAATTGAGGCCCAAATCAGAACCAAGAAAACTGTCTATTGACGCTAGGTGTTTGGGGTAAGAGAACGTATGTACCAAACTTGGTAGTAAAATATATGCACTGCGAAATTTAGATATAAATTTTTCTCCAGCCGATATAACCGATCACTTCGAACTCAGAGTACATAAATGAATATGTTTTGAATGGATATCCAATAATGAATCAAGTATGTATGATAACTTACTAGAACTATGGACGAGTAGATTAATTAGAAGGAAAGAAAGGCCAAAGCTGGCTAGGTTGTCTGTCACATCACCATCAGAGCTTGATGTTATGCCCCATATCAAAAACTGAAAAGTAAGTAAAACCAAAATAATCACACTGAGACATTCAGAGCATAAAATATTTTCCTGCAGGGGATATTTTTAAACTTCACTGTGTGTGTGGATAGACATTCACAGTTATAACCCTTTATTATTCTCATGCAGAGGCAAGTAAGGGCCGTTAATATTTCTCAGAAATCACGCTGAAGTGCTTTTCCCTCAAAAAAATCTCCTGCAGAGTTTCTTGTGGTGGCTTTTTATTGTCAACCAAATCATTAGCATAGATTTATCAACTGGACAGTAAGGATAAACATTTACGGTGAGAACCCCTCTCTCTCCCTCTCCCTCTCATACAAAAATAAGTTGGTACCAGCATATCGGAGCGCGTTGACCAGGAATGCTACATTCTCTAGCCGGATAGGATATTCGATTCGTTGACTCGTGTGAATAACTATTTTGAATTATTATGCGAAATAATATTGCAAGCAAATTATTGTCCTAGATACCTAATTCTATATCAAGTGAAGGTGCCAAGTTTTACAAAGTGATCACCTGATTCCAAAAATTGCGATTTGGAAGACTACTGCTGGAGTCAAATTTTTCCCTTGCGCTAACAGGTTCTAATGAATTCAAGGAGAAACTGTTGACCAATTCTTATTTAGCTAAATTCTCAACAAGGTTCAATTCTAAGCATGGAAGCGTAGTAGTGGCAGGAATTTGGAAGCCATCTCATGACGAATATACCTGTCTGTTTTATGGCACTGACAACAACAACAGTTTTTGCTAGGTCATATGTCTGTTTCTCTCACCTCCTCTGAGATACAAGGTGTGATGACACAGAAAGAAAGTGGTAGCATAAATTTAGTCATGTTCCAAAGCTTTTTTCCCAGGCTCAGATCTGTCTCATCGTTGTCGTCAATCTCTTCATCCACTTTATTACCATATGATTGTTTCACATCCCCTGAATTCCAGTCGGCTTTTATCAACCTAACAATTTAAAGAATGCCTCGTGATTGAAAAATTATTGCAGCAGACATATGAAATATATAAAGTATAAAGTATATAGCAGTATGGCTTACCTATAATCCCATAGTCTTACAATGGTTTTTGTGAATAAATAATTTGAGGCGATGGGCAAAAGTGAGTAGTAGGTAGAGTAGGGCAGAGTCAGGAAGGCGCATAAATCTCTACAATACCAAATCAAGATACCCTGATTTAGATGAAAAGCACTTTAAATATGGGAATATAAGATAGACTTTAACAGAAGTCAGTCTGAGGCATGGTCATTACCTAACAAAGCTACCCTTCTAACGGGTGATTGTATGAGGCTCGAAGGGGGGGGGGGGTGTTTTACAGGACTCAATATTCCAAAAGGAGTAAGTGCTTTGCAACTGCACCAATGGAGTGTTGTGGTCTAAAATCTAACCTCTGTTGCTGAATGAATTAGCTTAAAGAAGGATCATGATTCGAATAAGCTGGCAGATTTTGGGCAAAAAGAATTGGCAGCCTCGCCAATATATATATTATGCGAGTTGGTTGCTAGAAAAAAAGAAAGATGCTCAGCTGTGGTAACCTCACATAACCAATGCGCCCTTGTTGATGTGGTACAATAAAATGCCCATAAACAGCCATGGATCGTAGCAGAAAGCATGTGCTGTATATCTAGGGTCGATGATCACAAGTCACAGCCATGTAATCAGTGCTGAGAATTTCACAAGTTAGCCAAACTAGAGAGGAACCACTTACACATTATAAAAAAATCTAACAATTAGAAATCTTACTTTTCTTTTTCGGTAGAGCCCATATCTTCAACTTCTTACACAATGATACTAATGTAAGGCACTTTCCCTTAAGGTGCAATATGCTAGCCGTTCAAGCTATGATGAATTATCAACTGACTGGACAATCAGGTTGACCGTTGCGCAAAATGCATCAAAGATTCACAGCTTCAACAATACAAATATATATTCAGCAGTATTTAACTAATCAGATACCAGTATCTTTTCCCCAGCTCCCCTTCAACCAGGGAGGGTGGGACATACCCCACCAACACAACCCTCCCTGCTTCAACAAGGTTACATTCCATCAAATTACGCATAGAGAGTTGTCTTCCAATTTTTTCAATTATTTTTGTCATTGGAGTTGTCTTCTTAAAGACCAATAATTCGAGACTGATATCCTATCCCTTAGATATTTCTTATATGAATGGGGAGAGGGGGTACTTGGAGGTGTGGAAGGTTTTTTGCTGTGTCAAGGTAAACTGAAAATGTTAACTGAAAAGAAAATTACAGAGAAAAGATGCCCAGAGAGAAGGAGAGACCTTTTGTATAACCATACCAATGATTGCTGTACCACTAGATGTGAAGATGAAAGAGAAAGGTATGCATCTGCTAAGCCTTATTTATGATAATTCATACATAAGATTAGATATACAAGAAATACTTAAGTTCCATTGATAAGTAGACTAGTAGTAGTTATGAATTATCCCTGTCTCATTCTGTTATTTATTATTGCATTTTGTGGTTATTCCAGTCATACTGTATAATTAGTTGTAATTGTACTAAGCAGGGACATGCCTGGTCCCTCTTACAGGCATGTACCTGCTTTCATCAAACTGATTAACTAATCCAGACATTATTATTATCATCAGTTCATAATAAGTAGGTTCTTTCTTAGTTTTATTATATCTATATTGCACAGGATTATCTTATATTAATAAAATAAAGAAAATGATAAATAAATAAATAACAATGAAAAATATTTCCAACCCAAAAAACGGCGAGACTGAATAAGACTAGCTTAGCTGTTGTGAATTTGATTGTGCTAATCAGCTTCACAGCATTAGCATCAGCCCCAAGGGTCTACAAGCCTGGATTTTCCCGATCTTTGGTATCATCTGCAGCAATAAGAACCCATTCAAAGGCCTATTTGGCGGCTGCCAGACCCCAAACAGGTATCCGGTTGCTTTAAACATACTCAAACCCAAATTTTTTTGGGATGGATGGGTTTGCAACATAAGTTGATTGGTTTTAGGCACTCATCACCGGGGTGATAAACCCATCAGGATGTGTTTGCTACGATTAAAACCCACCAGGACAACTTCATGGCGATTGGTGGTTGCCAAGTACCCTTCCTCATCGGTATTTGGTAAAATTCGGTCGCCAAACACCCATTTGGATAGAATTTTGTTACAGTGGAGTAAACTGTCAACAATCTTTAGGTAGGCCTACAGACTGGTGCTGATAACCTACACATTCAAAGGTCCATTTTTCCAACCAGAAGTAGTATACTGCGCTGCTGGTATGAAAAATGAGTCATTGATTGAGTACAGACTTTACTTCTTCTACAAGGACAAACGAGGCCTAAAATCAAAAATACTTTGGTAGAGAAGAGCGGGGTTAGTTGGGCGATTAACTATTTTTAGATGAAAGCACAGAGGTTGATTATTTTTTCAATTTTCGTTTGATAATTGAGTGGAGGGCCTTAAAGGACCTTGCTGCTGCTGGTCGGAATAATGAAGAAAAAAATATTTGTTGTTTACATTTAACAGCTAAGTAATAATCAGGAATAAATATGTCGATAGTACACACTACACAGGCCCATGTTATCTTTCGAATAACATAAGTAGTTGATCTCAACTCCCCAAATGTATACATCCCAAATAATAAAGCATTGCTGATTAAAAACTTGGTGTGTGACAAAGAACCTTTAATCCTAACAACGAGGCCCACTTCACCTATATTTAGATTGTTTAATTAGCTTGAGGACATGTCTACTGACTGACTCATGGAAAGACATGTGACAGCATGGAAAGACATGCTGACAAGCTGGAAAGACAGCTAAACCTTCTACAAGGGGTCCCAACAATGGGCCATGTAAGGCCAATATCCCTAACACATACGCTGTGTTTCATAGGGTGGCAATGGTGGATTGGAATGTGCTGTGGGGTGAGAGAACACAATCCATCGACCCATTCTTTAATTGGGATGGTGAGATGGCGCGATTGGTTAGCGCGCTTGCTATTCACTGCCAGGCGATTAGTGCCGCAGGAGTTGTGGGTTCGAGCCCTACTGGGGGAGCTTTCATTGTTGATTGTTCCAGCCCCCATACCTCTCTTGTTTAATTAGTTTGAGGACATAATTCAATCCCTCCAAATGCAGTATTTATCACTGCATTGTGAGTTTGCAAAGACAACTTGCACAGATTGCCACAAATATTAGTATTCTGATATTGTATAGTGGGGTAACTGTAAATTGCTGAACAGACTGAACAGCTGAACAGAATTTCTCAGACTACTATTTGTTTGATTCTTTACATGATTGGCTAATTTTGCATAAGCATGGACAATTCATTATATTCTTCTCATTAAATTATTTATTTTAAGTTTGCATTCACCTTGGTTTCTTTCAATTTTATTCACAGCAAATTTTTCGGCATTACACGACTAGTGAATGGATGGAAAGTAGCCCCCCCCCCCCTTATAAACAAAGCTTGTTAAGACTGGCTAGATGGAAGGTTGAGCTGGATAATGTTTCTGGTATCCAATCTCCAGAACACCATCAGATCTTGTCATAATTTGCACATTTATTGCTTCATTTGCTTGCCCTTAATTGGTTATATTAGGTGCCAACAGGAACTTAGTGACTCATCAAATCATTTGGTTAGGAGGAATGTGTTTGAGAAGTAATAGTCAGCCAGAGAAAAGATTACAAATAATAATTTCTGTTCAGCTGTTCAGTCCGTTCAGCCTGTTCAGCAATTTACAGTTACCGTGTATATAGCGGTGTAATAAATTTTCAGTAGTTTTACCGTATTTTTATTTACAGCCCAAAGTCCGATGCTGCTCTTTCAACTTACTCAAATGGCGAGTAAGTTGAGACGAGTACCATGTAAATTTCATATGTTGGTCATCAGAGAGCTCTCGATCAGAGTTCATATCAACAGGGTTCTGTGTAGTTCTGGTATAGCTATCATGCCACAGTGTGATACTGTCATACTGTTTTGAAAGTCTTATCTCAGTCTCCCTCATTTTAGTGTGGAAATTGTTTACTGGATGGTGGTTTACTTATAGTGTTTTATCGAGTGTGTGTGTGTTGTTATGGTGGGAATTTGGTGCTCACAAAGTTTAATCACACATTCCATGTTTCAATACGCGCTATAGTGTATTGGTATTTGGTGTGTATCGTTTTAGGTACCAATATAAATGTGTACTAGCTGCTCACTTTATACCCTTTATCCTTTTAGGCATGCGTATTCCTCCAGAAGACTCGACAATACCCGGAAATAATATATTCTCAAACAGGTATGTTTCAATTAAAACATTTTACCACTTAGTAGCCTAGACGTAATGAGCAATTATTCCCGACTGACCTCTTGAGAGATAGGAGATTGGACAACTGCATATTGTTTTCATTTTCTGTTCACCTTAGGTTGTCTCCTCTCCAAACAGACAAAGACAACTCCTTGTCTTTCAGTACTTTGATACGAGTTGATATGAGAATTGTTAGGAATTGCAGGTGAAAATTGTTGTTAGCACTGGATAGGATACACTTTAGGTAAATGAATTAGTAGATTCTCATAGTACCAAATAATCAGTTATGTGTATACTGACTGAGATAACAATAGTGATATGTATTAAATTTTATTTTATAGAACACAAAGATAAGTCACTGATGTTACTGACGCAGGCTGACCTCCGAGATCAAAACGTTCGAACTAAGCCAGCACTAACTCTAGGTTTATGGTAATAAAGATGTACACCAAATGGCATATTGTGTGCATGGAATTTGGAATGTGTTGTTAGTCTGGGACCAAACTTATAATTGAATGCTGGTAATGTGCATCATGCAAATCTCCTAATATTCCAATCATTTTCAGGAATAAGATTCACCCTTAATTTTACACTGTGATTTTGGTAGCCCACTCAACAATGGTTCAAAATGAGAGTTCAATGCAGTTGATAATTTATTGTTTTGGAAACATAAAGAATATAAAGAGTAGGTCCAACTGCAAGTCTAGGCAGTGAACTTTGGTTCTAGAAAAGAACAATTTATTCTCTGATTATTAGGTGCGGCCTACAACAGTAATGGTGACATAGTCCCACCTTCCGCCATGCTGATGTTGATACCCAGCTACCCACGATGTCACCATCACCCAGGAATTTCAATCTACTTAACCGACAAAACTTACGCATTATTCGAAAAAAATTTCTTACAGGTAGATTTGGCAGTGTGACAAAAACATTGCAGAAAGATATCCTGCCAGGCATTGCGTACACTTGAATATTTTTCACTTTTAATACTCTATGGCCAAATGGCCCACATATTTTAGTGAATTGGATATTTTAGATGCCAAAATACATATATAAGTGATATACATCCTTTCCCCTATGTTTTGATAGCCTTGCTGTCAAGTATATATTATATACTTGACGACAAGGCCATCAAATCATTGGGACAGGATGTATATCACTTATATAAATGTATTTTATGAATATTACATCTATTTAGATGTATACACTGCTGATTAATTTACACCCTTTATGTTTTAGACTATTGGTGGAAAGTGTTGTAATAGTAAAAAAAATGTCAAACCCTGCAGAAGAGCAGACAGCACTGGGTATTAGTTCTTTCACCAGGTTTGTGTCAAATTTCATTTTTGTTCAGCCCAACAAAAACAAACACCATGTAAATTTGCTTGTCAGCTACTATTAATGTTCCGTATTAATCATATGTCATCATTCTAAAATCAACAGCGCAGACAGAATCAGGATGCATTATCTTTCTGACATTTGCAGTTTTCTGTCCTTACAAAAATTGTGATCGGACCACTATACTCTGTTTACATTTTGTTCATGTGAGAAGACAATCACGCATAAACAAAAAATATACAGACAATGTATACTTTTCTGATCTCTCATATTGAACGGGCAGAGAACTCTAACTTCCAGAGAACTCTAATTGCCAGGAAGATTAGCGCATCCTAAATCAGTAGTAGGTGTCTGCTCATGTTTGGGTAGTGATGTGAGTAACTTCTGTCCCTTTTGCCAAAATCAGCTGCGTAGATAGAATTAGGGTACGTTATCATTCTGAAATTTGCAGTTTTCTGTCCTTACAAAAATTGTGATCGGACAACTATACTTGATAAAATGACAAAGAGCCCCTGCAGTCATTAGTAGACTTGAAAATACCACTCAGTGACCACGACTTATTTAATATTTTTCAGATGCCCTGGCGCAGAGCTGTAAACAAAGAAATTGTGTGTGTGGTTATGGAGAGTAATGCTTGGTAAAAAACACCTGTAACATCGAATGAAAAGGTAAGTTTAATCAAGGACACAGGTCATCCCCCATGGGATTTGTTTTGATGGTTTGATTATTCGCCTAATGGTTTTATACACCATTGAATTACTTTGAAAATTCTTCAAATATTGTCTTCGCCTTGTCATAGTCTAACAAGCATAAATTAACAATGTAATTTTACCGATCACCCCTGCCACAGATTTTCATCTGTGTCTAGAGTATTATAATACTGAGGGTGGTTTTAATTAGAGACTCACTCACTATTTCTCTGGACTCCTGCAGATGAAGTGTGGATAAATCGTGGACAGCCACTTACCACTCTTTCATTTCTATAACTGATATATTTGAAAATCGGGTATCCCAATGTGCATAACGCAAGAGAGGACCTCGCATCAAATTTGTCTTGCGAGCCGCTTTTCTGACTGTTTGAGTGTATATGAATATCTAGAAATTAGCTAATCACAAATATTTCTTCTCCTAACTTTTTCGCAGGAAGGAAGCTCTAACACAAACAAAGCAGAAAGATGAATATCTACCTGTTTTGAAATGATGATGCTTCAACATTCACAGCGATTTTTTAATATTCTTCAGATGCCCATGCGCAGAGAGAGAAATAGAGAGTGTAGCAATGGAGAGGGATGCGCGATAGACACCTAGAAGATGCACCTGGAAAGGTAAGCTGAACCAGTCATTCCTCATCTGTTTTGTAAACTAAAAACTGGCTAATGGCTTCATACACTATTTATTGACTGCCCTTAAAAAGTATTTAAATATTCTCCTGGCCTTTTCATGGTCATGGTCTAACAAGGATAAAGTTTGTAATAAAGTTTTCACTCTTCTCATCGCCCCTGCCACAGATTTGATTTTGTGTCGAGAGTAAGTCTTCTTGAGGGTGATCTCAATTAGATGCTCATCCGCTATATGGCTGGACTCCCGCAGATAAACTATGGACAGCCACTTACTTTCAATTCATCAATTGATAAACTTTGAAAGTCAGTTATCCCACTGCGCATAATGCTAGAAGGGATCTCACATCAAATTCAATCTTATTCATGCATAAATGTTCGCCTTGGTAGGCTGTCGGGGGTGGGTGGGAGAGCCGGGTTCCCCTTCCTCCACCACCCACCCCGACAGCCTGCACAGGCTACATATATATCTTGTGTAGACAAATAATCATAGGCCTAAAAATTTCCTAATCACAAAGTTGTCTTGTCGTAACTTTTTCACAGGAAGAAAACTCCAACACAAATGTAGGACCACACCCCATAAATTTTGAAATGAAGATACATTGAGATTGACTGCAACTTATTTTATATTTTTCAGATGCCCCTGCACAGAGAAAGAAATAGAAATGGTTAGTGTAATAATAGAGAGGGATGTTTGACAGACACCTAGAAGATGCACCTGGAAAGGTAAGCGAACTCAACAACACCAGTCATTCCTCGTCCGTTTCGTAAACTAAAACCTGGCTTATGGTTTCATTCACTATCGACTTACTTTAAAAAGTCTTAAGTTGGCTTACCGCTAATTGCCCCTGCAACGTATTTTAATTTGTGCCGCTATTGTCTTGACCCCTGCAATTAAAGTCTGGACAGTCACTTATCCGTGTTTCGATTCCTCTAAACTGATCTACGTTGTCCAGATTTTATCCTCCTAGTCGAGGGCAGACATGTAGTGGATAACACCCTTAGAAACTGAGTTTCTAAACAAAGTAAACAATATATAGTATTTATGTAATTGTGGCACTACGGTTAAATTTTTGATATTGATTTAATTTGCCACAAAGGAATGCCTAGCATTATATAAATGTGTGCGTACAATAAAAATTTAGACTTTTGAAAAAAGGAGAAAAAACAGTTGTATTAAAAATGATTGGATCAGGCGGTGAAAAACGATAAAATCCATGCTGCATGAGAAAGAAATATATTGTTGAGACATTACAGGCGCCTGTTCATACCAGAAACTAAAAACGAGTTCTTGAATCTCTCCGTTCTACATATTGGTGGATAGAAAATATCAGATTTGTCCTTGTGACGTTGGCACCTGACTAAGAAATGTTGCAACGGATGGCTTGGGTTTGTGGTGACTTTGTCAAAGTGCCTGTCAGTTAAAACCTGTAGAAAATCTAAAATCGGAACCACATTTGATTTGGTTAGTCTCTGACGGTAACTGCCCAGTTCAGGGTATATTATTGTGAGGCTCCATCTCTCAATACCCTCGATCTTTGATTTATCATTCCCAGATATTAAAGGAAACCATGCAGCAGAGGCATATGTGATGTTAGAATGAATCTTAGAAAAATAAAAAGTTAGTAAACCAGTCGTATTAACATCTAAACGCTTTAGGCTTTGTAAAAAATAATTCAGGCTATTACATTTGTTGACGATTTTGTCGACATGGTCACTAAATGTGAGTCTACTATCTATAACCACACCTAGGAGTTTGGTACTAGATATCTTCGATAAGTCAGTGCCATTTATAGTAGGTACTGAGATTAGGTCAGGTTTTGATACCAACCCAACGTCGAGTACAGTAGTTTTTGGAGCGTTTAGAGACATGGAGTTGTCTTCACACCATTGCACTGAGTAGTCTAATGCACTCTGGAGCGGGTCGGTGTCATGGATGACTTTCTTTCTGACTGGAACGTACGTGGTCACATCATCAACGTATTTCACTGTGGCACCAGAAGCTGGTTGCAGGTCATCAACGAAGGCCAGCCACAACCAAGTCCCAGTCGTGTCCCCTGAGGCGCGCCGACTGTAATTGGCATGACACTGGAACTAGAGGCATTCATTGAGACTTTCTGGTGCCTATCGGTGAGGAAATTCTCAATCAGGTCTATGAGGGAATGTTGTATCCCAAAGTTCTCGAGTTTAGAGAGCAGAATGGATGGATGGAGCTTGTCGAAGGCTTTTGAAAAGTCCTTCATCAATATGTGAATATGTGATGTGGACAGTTTGTCGAGGCCAGCGAGCCACTCGTGCGTCATATGTATCAGTGCATCAGTAGTGCCCAAGCCAGGGATATATACGTATTGGTTACTTTTCAACAACGGTGTAATGACTGGTTTTAGGCCATCTAATATAACATCTTCGGCTAACTTGCCTAAATGAAATAAGAGCGATATCGGTCTATAGTCTTTAGGAGTTGTCGGACACTTACATTTTCGTAGTGGCTTGACATCGGCAATTTTCCACATATCAGGATACTGACTAGCAGGCCGGATAGTCATCAGCATTGGTGGATTTCTTAGTATTTAGCTGAAAGAGTTTTTTCTTAACCTCCCCTATTGATATAGGTTCTAGTGCTGTGTAGACTTGGGGGTTCTCTCTCATTATGTCAGATCTTGTACCACCTACAGTTGTGAAGTACTGGTTAAGTGCTTCAGCAGCCTCTGTATTGGTAAGCCATTTTTCATCAATATAGTGAAAGTCAGGCTGTCTCTTGTCATCTATATTTTCTAGATTGTTTAGCGCTTTCCACCACAATCTAGATGAGCAGGCTTGGTTCAGTGTGTGTTGCACATGTTGTCTCTTGTTTTGTTGGATCAGTTTTGTCACCAGCTGTGCCAACGGTTTCCAGCATGGACTTCCATTTTTGTAAGCGCGCTTTTTTTAAATATCAGAATTCAAACAACAGATTGGCCTATACTTCGGCTCACTATGACGCTGGCGCTGACATTTTACGATTACCCTGTGTTACTGTTGATGTCTTATTTTTATTTATAGACGAAGCAGAGTAGATGCTCTAAACTCAGAATAGAATCCTCAAGCTTTCCTCATCACGACCTCAGACTTAACCACCTTAATAGCCTACTCTACTTATTTTAATTCTCATTAAATTACATTATGTAACATTTTCATTAATCTGACTGCTGAACTCCAGCTGTTACTGTTAGTAAATAGTTGTAATTGATGGGAATTAAGAGGAATTCCTTAGATCAGTGTTCAAGTTTTGTCATAAAGATAACATAATTATTTAATCTCTGTTGCATTGGTAAATAATTGTCAAATGATAAATTCATTTCTCAACCCTAGTGCTCCCACTGATCTCAAACCTTTGACAAGGTTTCGGGTTTTGAAACACAAGCGATAAGGTTTGAGACAGATATCTAGGGCTTTATTAGAACAAGTTTGTCCCCTCTGTGGTTTCGTGGCGAGATACCGTTTGATAAGGTGGTAAGTGGCTCTTTTCAAGCCTTTTTTGTCATCTCAAACCTTGGAATAATGGTATAGAAAGATAGGAGGTATCAATCACAACAATATCACTCATAATTGGTTTACACAGAGTGAAGAATTAGAACCTACAACTGGACAATTTGTAGCCTGCTGAAATCCTAAGCATGCAGCACCACTTGAAATGGCGTGAATCAGCAGAATATAACCCCATTTCCTTTTGATCAGGAGCATTGCATATAATTGTTCAACAGTACCGACCTAGATCAAGTTTAATCCAATTGCCTGCATTCAAGTTGCTAGTGGCTAGTGGATCGGGAGCAACTCTGAATGCAGGCAAATGGACCAAACTTGGTCTAGTACCAACCCTCCCCTTACTCCATGGCCTAAGTGTAAACTGGGTTCTAAAAGATTTTTAGCCTGGATGTAATCCAGCAATCTTGTTCATGACTGTCCTGCTGCACGCTACCACTGATCCACAACATCTGTATCAAACGATAAAATGCAATTGAGCATTAATCAGAATTAACTTGGCAATGATGTACAAACTCTGTAGTAATGTTCTTCCATCTATAACATACTGCACCAAGTATAACTGATTAGAGGTTTTATAAATCAAACATTGACATTTGTGAGTGGCTAAAACTTGCAAGCTGCAGTGTAACCAAATTTTCTTTTGAGCAGCAGCGATGCCATTGACTGTCTAAGTGTGTCATTTTTATGCTATTAGACTGCCGTGTAGACTACGCTGGTATAAGGTTTGAAGCGGTGAGGTCACAAAACCATTCTGATAGAATATAGGTGTGGGGCAGAAGGACTCAACCACCCAGTTACCCACCCACCCGATACGGTGTAATGATTTGATATCCTAAACTAAAATCCCCTTCCGATGTATGCATGCATACAGTCAATTATTCCTGGTCCATGCTATATTGTAGAAGGATCACTGCTATTAGCTGCAAATAAATAAACGTGAACATTTTTGCAGCAGCCAATATAATGATGTATTACCATATTTTCTTTCGAACAGCATCAAGACTAAAATTGTCTGACAGCTTCAATTTATATACTGTTTGATTTAATTTTGCCTGTAGCATGTATTCTTTGAAGCTGTTGGATTATATCAGTATTTTCCGATGTCAAAAAACCGTTCTCGTATAAAAAACAACTGTAATGCATTCTCTTTTGGGCAGCAGCAGCATGATCATTGGCTGTCTGACAGAATAATCTAATATACCACTATATTCCCTAGTGGGTATAAGTTACGCTCGTATAAGTTTAGAAGCAGAAAAATCAGACATTATTTTCAAGGCCAAATATCCATTCACTTTTAAAAATGCCACCTCAATGTTGTTATGACTGGCAGAAGAGATGGATCAGATTTCTCAAAATAAATAGCATCACGTTTCAAATCACTAGTGAGCTTCTTTGACAGGTAATAATTCTTTTCTCCTCAGCCTTTGGCCCATGTATTTTATTTCTCAAACACTAACAACCCTATCCGTGTCCCAAGCATAAAGTTGGTACAAAACATGCCCAGAAATGGATTTTAACCAGTGATAGTCAGTTCATTACCCAAGGACTCTACCTCTGACCCACATATTCATTTAGGCTGTGAAGCAATACCTTTTGGTTAAGCTACCGAAGCATGCACTACATCACGTAATGTGTTCTCTATACCGTACAAGGGTCGTCGCTATAACAATAAATCAATAAATCTCTATGGCAATAAATCTGATGTTGGCGTTTTTGTGCTCGAAAAAAAACAATCTGATGTACAACCACAGTTTCTTTTGAGCAGCAGCAAGGCATCAAATCGTCTTACAGCTCCAGTTTTTATACTGTTGGACTCCAGATTGCCTGAAAATTAAGCTCATATATATTTTGGAGCGGTAATGTATAAACATGGTTTTATACGGTCAAAAAACCATTCTCTAAAAAAACTGCTGCCATAATATGGAGCTGAGGCAGCAGCGTTGAACAAGGGTCCTCAAGACTAAATAGGCACCAGGTTCAGACCTTCATTGATCAGTATGTGAAATTTAAGCCTCCTAGCTGGAATATTAGTTTGTACTCTTTTAAAGGGCAACCAAGGTTTCGCAGCAATGCATTAATGGGTAGCAAATAATATGCTGGGCAGCATCAGCTTTGTGCATTACGCGATGCAAAACTCAAAGTAGTTGCTGACTCAAAGCTGGGTAACACTTCAGTTTAGGGGCGGTTCCAAGACTTTGCTGTAAGAATTATAGAGCACAGGCTAAATAATAACAGGAACAGGAAGCTGCTATGTGGTATTCTGTTTTAGCTGAGTTTGAGTACCTGATGATAGAAATGTTTCACAAGAATTCTGGCTGAATAATCATCCGAATTATATTTTGTCTTTTTCCCTATGCAGAAGGTGCAATCTACTATTAATCAATGGCCATCAAAGAGAAGTTGTTTGAAACCTTGGTTGCCCTTCAAGTCAAAGTTTTGGTCAATGGTTTTTCATTGTTCTCAGGTCAGATATGCCATTCATCGTGTACTAATTTTCCGGGTAGATAATCGAGAGTTGACCGAGCAACCTTGTTGAAGGAGAGAGGATAGAGGGGTGATATAGTCAAGTCAACAACCAGCAACAGTTTGCCAGGTGTTGTGTTACAATGTTATTTGCTTTAGGTACGTTGAGCTAGATTCTGAAGGGAATAAAGTCCTGGTTTGGTGATGAGATTATTTTTTGAGGGTTTGATAAGTGTGTATTGGGGAGGGGGGGGGGGGGGGGTTGTATGGATAAATATGCCAGATACAGCTACACAATGTGAAGAACATATATTATGTTATTTGTTAGACGGCTGAATAATAGGGTAATTTTGTAATTGAGGAGTTTTAAGATGTCCGTGAAGCCTCAACCTATTTGTTCTTAGTGTGTAAATGAATCACCTATATATAACTAAGGAATGTGGTCACATCGGTCATGACTGGTCATTAAAAACTATGTGCCAAACTAAATAATTTACTGGGACTACCATGATTTCACTTTTTGGTCATTGAAGTGAAGCTCAACTGTTGATGGCATAAACATTTTGAAGCATAATGTGCCGCTATATCAAATGAATCACGATTCGAGGTCCTCATTCGATATTTTTATATCTGTACCGTTTGCAGTGTGCGACTAAACCATCTACTTAAAATTACGAATGTGGTGAACATGGTCATGACAGGTCATTTAAAACTACCATGACAAACCAAAGTGAGAGTGGGCAACCATTTTTTTCTATTCTTTGTTCACATTCTTCCACCTCGCTTTACTATATGATAGAAGGCTTGAAGGCAAACCATTTGATAAGAGAAAAATCTGGTGGTCAAATGTGAATGTGAGTATGGCTGTTGAGATTTGAATGGTGTTACTGTAGTGAAGTTGGTTCAATAGCTGTGATTAAACCTTGCTACTACAAAGAGTCTAAATATAAATTGCCTGGGAAAAAATTATTTGACCAAAAGTCTTACTGTAACCTGAAGATGTTTGGATCATTGCATATTGTTTCATGCACAAGCTTTAGCCCTTCTCGATTTCTTTGAATGATCATCATTGCTTCCACAAAAGAAAACATCTGAGTATTTTCAAGTATGCTTTCTAATTCAAATTTGATCCTGATATAATCAAACTTTCAATGAGTACAGAGCTCAGGCTTAAGCTGTAGCTCCACGTAACGATTTTTACATCGATTTGGGGTCACGAGTGGTTAATCGGTGGATCTGCACGAGTGATACTCGTGTTAAGTGGACATCCAACTTGTTGGTCTTTTGCCCGAGTGATCTAGACGATCCTCTATGCTGATTGGTTGTTGATTGCTTGCTTAAATAATTACGCGGTTAAACACGTCATCTATCAAATCGTGACAGGCTATCAAAAATGGAGGAGTGGATAATATCTGTAGTTAAATCACATCCTCCTATTTATGATAAAAAAGACCATAACTACAAAGATAGGAGTGGTGCTGTAGTGAAAATATGGAAGGTAATAGCTGTATCACTTGGAAATGGAAGCTGTCCTGACATGACATCCATAGTATAGCATAGGAAAATCAATTTTACAGAAGAATGAAATTTTATTTGGTGAAGATTCTAAGTTACAAAGACCCGGATTTAATATGACATCACTATATCCGGTCATTTGTTAACACGCCCATTAAATATCATTGGTCAATCGATTGAACTGAGGGAGTTAATTGGTCAATCTAGGCACCTGATTTATTACCCCACTATGACTCACAAAACCATCGAGTACTAACTCATAGGCCTGTGTAGCAGTGTGAGATCGGCCTAGCATGTCTAGACATGCCATCGGCCTGTGATTACATCGTTACGTGGAGCTACAGCTTTACTGTAGTTCTATTTAGGTAGATTTGAGGTAACAAATAGGTTCACTGGTATGCTGCCCTACTAGACAAGGCATTATGATCTGAAACTAAGGATTTATCCTGCACTCATGTCCTGTGTTTCTGAACCAGACACAATTCTGGCAATTATATTAGAAATTTATAGTGAATACCAACCGGGTTCAGATGGTACCAACTGAATTAAACAAAGCTTTTGTCATCCTACAAATCCTACATTGTTTGATACAACCCACAGGTGATACTGACACTTTAGTGCAAACTATAACAAATCTGAAGCCATACCATTGGGGAATGGGGTTTGTTTCTAGATGCATTTTCTTTCATAAAAGTTCAGACTCCGTTGGCAGAACACCTCCTTACTCTGTGAAAATATCGCAGAGTAAGGATATACAGAGGGGACACTTCAATGATAAATATAGTGCCTGTGGTTTTCGATTCACTGGAACACTGGGAAAATCGTGAACAGCTGGATGCCGAACACTCATTATCTCTATATGTTATGATGACACTTTTCTTACAGACATACATACCCATAATGGGCCATAATTCATTCCATAATATTGAACCTAAAGACTGATTTCTAACTTTGCTGCAATGTCCAGACTTCAAGCTATACACCATATTATTGCTGTCATTTTTAGCTAGGATACATAGGCTATGAGTCTTCAAGGGTTTCACGACATAAATTTCACCAATTCACAACAAGCATCAACCAAAAACTAGAATGTAAATTTGAATTCACCTCAAACTCCACATCACAAAAAGCTTTCTCCCAACAATGAAACAGCATCAATACACCACTGAGCTAACAATGAGCTTCATCAACTCAATCAACCCCCTAATTTAAGCGATCAAACTGTGGCGGGATAGCTGGTAGAGGCAGTTTATCAT
The DNA here is from genome assembly GCA_914767715.1 of Membranipora membranacea. Lineage (NCBI taxonomy): Eukaryota > Metazoa > Bryozoa > Gymnolaemata > Cheilostomatida > Membraniporidae > Membranipora > Membranipora membranacea. The sequence continues at coordinate 5,415,841 of OU612070.1, read as the reverse complement.
CAACCACTTATCTTTGGTTGACAATACCCTGATGCAGTCTTAGAAAGTATAATGGAATTCAAATCCATGCAAATGTGTTAACAGCCTACCAGCGTTAGACAGACATCGCAATGTAGACGCCAACATCCAGTGGCAGTAAAAATGGCAACTCCCAGTAAATTAATAGACAAGAAAGGAAAATACAAAAAGTTGATGATAAAGACTAATATTTGCAATATTTGATTTTTCTTTTTCAACATATGGAAAACAAATTTTGAGTAGACAACTGTTATTAGCTACTTGTAAGATTTGTTATATTTGCTAGTTATTGAGCCAAAAACCTGGGCTTTCAGGCAAGTACGAGATATGCTGCTAAATCTACTGCAACTTTCAAACTCGAAATCCGATCGAAATTAATTGAGTCGCAAATAAAAAACCTGTTACATGGACAGCAAGTTAATAATAACACCGATGTTTCTACAGAATCCAACCTCGTAACATCACCCAGAATTAAATACCAAAGAACATGAATGCAATGTCTCCTATAGTGTCCTGGCTAGGTTTATTGTTAAATCTATGACTCTCAATGATAGAACCATCCAAAGATTATCACAGGAAGCTTACCTTTCTTTTTCAGAAGATCCCACATCTTTATATCCATTCGCCATGATAATTATTCCTTCTCCCGGCTATGGTGATTACTTAACTCATTGACACCCACACCACACATTGTGCTTATATTTGCTAGACGGAGTTTGGCTATAACGCAAGGAGTGATTTGCCTGAATGCATATCGATTTAAAACATAAATATATTTTTACTGTTGAACCAATAAATTACCAAGATATAAATCTCTGAGTGATGTCTTCTATTTTGGCAATAAGTCAACAAAAATGAAGAGATGAAAAGTGATTAAGTGACCGTCTTCCTGGATGTCTCCAGATAAAAGACTGTATTTAATCCTAATCATTTCACCACTCATCCTTTAATTCTAAAAAACACGCTTACACCAATCAACACACCTCCATCTGTCTTATGATATGTGATACCCAGTTTCCTCAACATACTTCTCCCCCCCCCCCCCCCTTATATAACGTTGGCAGAGCAATGCTGCAGCAATAGAGCTTAGAGGCATTGCTTATGCAAAGGATCTGAGTTTGTTACAGATTTACGGTAGCTTTAATCACTTTGGTATTGTCTTTATGCCATTTCTTATGCCTACTCTACCTCCAATATGCTTGGATTGTGTACCTGATCTTAAATTGTGGGTAACAAATTGCAGGGGTTAAGCTCGCAATTTCGCCTCTGTCCGAAGACTGAGTAATACAGAGCGCGGCTGCCATATTCGGCGCCAAATTGCTCTAAGTTTGCAGGCAGGTCAGGGCACACCTTGGGTGTCAATTGAGGCCAGTAGTCAGTAGACTGCAGAGAAGAACCCGAGACCTTCAATGCTTGCGCATTAGAGGGCAGGCATTCTAACCAACTGGACTACCTTCTAATAGGTGACATGAAAGCCTGTTTCACCAATTGCTTTGTACATTACTTAAATAAAAAACTTTTTAAATTTATGGGTTGACATTTCATGGTCAAACCTCAGCATTAACGTTGCTATGCCAAAGTTCATCACGCTTAGGTTCCTTCCGGTAATTAAAAATAGATAAATAAAACTACTTATTTTGCCACACAAAATGTTTATTCTTCTTATTTTGACCTATCTACATTATCTATTGTAAATAATTGTCCCAATATTTTCTCCTTACTCGATTATTCAAATCTAACTGCTTATGTAGCTTATAAGCCTTCTGACAACACTTTGTTTGTCCTTATTAATGATTGGACATTATTAGTTCTTTCAATGTTAGTACCGATAGGTAGTGTTGCTCTGCTCACCTGTGCTAAATTTAAGATAGTACAAGTAGAGAAAGTATGTTGGCAGTAAATCTGAGACTTCTTTCCAGAGATAAGTTTCATCAACATGTAACAGCTCCAGGACTTTGTAAGTATTTCCTGCTACAGCAATGATCTGTCATGTTTAATTCATTTGAGACAACATCAGGAATGAGAATGATTTATTAGTATGCCATGAACTGAAAAGGAATGTGACAAAGTGTTTAAGTCTGTTGGCAGGGGCGCTTTCTACCTTTTGTAGGAACTTTTGAGAGAAAACTTAAATAAGCTCTTAGAATGCCATATTTTATGCTCTGTGGAGTGTTTGAGGTCAAAATAACAGAAGAAGAAACTCTGTTTTCCCAAATAACCTGATAAGAACAAGATAGATACTACGTTTCTATCATCCAATTCTATCTTTACATTAAGCTATTGCAATTTCCTTATTATATGGGTGCTTGTGTTAGGAACAGTTCAATGATTGATCGATCAGAAAATTTGTTCCCAAATGCCACTCTGCCATACTCATCCATGCTTTCAAACAGAGGAGCTCGATTCTTGTAACTCATTTTTCTTTGCTTATCAAACAGCGCATTCCCGAGGACATGCACTATTGCTGTGCGAAATGTCTCACAGGTACGACCCCTACCCACCAGATCCAGATCTAAATTCCTATTGCTTGTCATCACCCACAAAATTGTTCACCACCACCCTCATAAAAATCTTTACTACCAGGTTTGCTTGCACAACTCGAATCATTAAAGCCTATTGCAGTGAAAAATGGAGTGTGGGTGTTGGAAGACTCTAACAATTTGCTTTAAGACAGGTCAGTCCTATATTGATGTTTACATTAAGCTGATGTAAATACGGGGATTAGTTTCAAGATGGTTATAACTCAAGAACAGTATTTATGCTAGAACTGATACCAGAGATTTCAGAGACCCCACGAAGGTGTTATGATATGTAATGTGCCGACATTCTTACCTAATCATTCAACAAATTATAATTATGACAGTGTAACTAGAATGAGCCCATGCTAAACTAAATCTTTGATGGGCGAAATCCAGATGTAAACTCTTCACCTGCCTCTATTTGTTTCATAACGAGGCTCACAGTTAATTTGACACCAACTGTCCCAAGAATTTCCAGATTTACTAAAGATGCTTTCCTATATAAGCTGGCTGTTACTCACGATAAAATTCAGCCTCTCCTATAAATGTTTGAAAACCAATGCATTTTCAGGCACAGTTTTTACGAGTATCAGTTGTCTATAATCAAACTAAGGTTTTCTGAAAAAAAATTTGTTATTTGTATTTGCCTTTTCAAACAGAATGTATTTGAGTGTTCTACAATTTGTTGCAGAGAACCTCTTATATACTGAAAGCAGTCGTATTCCTGCTACCCTATTAGCAATGAGGACTATACAGAAGTCACGAAACGTGATAATAAATTTTGTGGTTTCTCACAATTGGTCCGTCGAGTTTGGACGGAAGCAGCTGAGGTAAGCAGTAAAGCTTGTGTCAGCGACAAACATATATACAAACAATGATAATTTGCATAAACAATATTGACTTAAAAATGCTAAAAGTTGAGGTGTGATTGTTGACTTTGATGCCCTGCTGTGATTTAGTTTTTGAGTTATCTTCTCATACAAAGAAAGGGAATAACTCACCTTCCAAAGTTTGATCCATAGACTTAATATACTACCTAGACAGGACAATGCTTATGCTTCACTGATCATAATGTGTCAAACTCATAGACCTACTAATAGTAAACCTAGACAGGTGACCTGCGCAGCTGAAGTGAGGCCTATAATAACTGGAATTCCCCAATGACATAATGTTACTGTGTTGTGCACAGTGAGCGCTGCAATGAATGGTTTTACTATATGAGCGTGACTGATTATTAGCTATAATGTCATTTTTCTCATAGAGATATCGAAGACTGATGCCTGATAGCATTTTTCTCACAGATTCATCGAGAAATTATGCAAGCAAGTTAATTTTATGTGAAATGTGATGGACCAAGCCAGCTGTAAGTGTTTGAATTTTGTATCTGACTCAAATATTGAGTGAGTTACGTCCATTAGAAGTCGGAAATATCATAACTCAATGACTGACTGTTGCGTGAAAATATTTGTTTATGCGTTCTGAAAGACACAGGCCTTACCATGTGGGTGTGCTGCAATCAGTTGATGACTCAAAGCATGGCTAGCTAAAAATAGCTATAACCTTGGTCAACCTTGCACATGCTGTGTCCATCTGTATTGTAGCTCAAGGGGTTTGTTACACGTCCCCATAAGTAGCATGATCTTGAAAGTTATCGCTGTAGGATTAGCTTAATTTTTGCATACTCTTCATTGGTGGGCTTTGCCTTTTTGAGACTAAACTGTCCAGTTGCTCAGTGGATTTCTTGCACACCTGACATCGAATCAACATCGCAATCGGTAAGATAAGATTCATAACTTGTGTTTTAATTTGTTTCAGTTCCATGGTATGGTATGCTCTACTTTTCAATACTGTCAGGTAAAGGTGGCAATGACAGGCGCGACATTATGCTCTTTTTTCACTTTCGCAAAGTAGGAGAAAGATTGATGTCATGTTTTACAGGCCAGTAAAAGTAGTCGACACTGCTGCTGTGCTTTTGGCTGTAGCAACACACCAATTAAGGATGCAAGCCTCACCTTCCACCGTTTTCCACCTCGGCAGGAACGCCGTGACAAATGGATCGAAGCAGTGTCCCGTAAAGATTGGAAACCGAGCACAAACTCTGTTCTATGCAGCAAGCAATTATTAGTAGGTCTATGGTCCAACTTAAATAAGACGACATGACGTAATTAGTTTGTGCTGTGAGCCATAGTTTACTATATACCATTCAATGAAATAATGTAAAAAATCAAGGGACGCTGGGCATGATATCAGCCCCTGTCCAGCCCCTTATTATTCAAACACAAAGAAAATTGGTGTGTGTATGTAAAAGACCTTTTTGCACGAGATGGTACTAATAATTTGTCACCAGAACCAGAACTTTTTATGATAAAATAATATCATTGGCCAATAAACACTGAAATAAATACAGCCATTTACCCTCAGCACTTCCATCACTACTATAAAAATGTAAAGAATACCTATAACACAATAACAAAATATTTTGTTGTATGAGCCAGATCCTATCACCACCATCATCGTTTTTTTCTTCAAAATTATTCCTGGTTGTGACTGAACACAACCAGTCTGGTCAAATTGGATTGCTAATTTTATTGTCGCTTCACAAGGAAGAATAGATCTGTGCTGTTAAATGAGTATGCAAACTACAGATAGCTGTTGTTCCTGAGTACGTAACTATGATGAAGCTAGTATATTGACAATTACTTAAAATTATTATACTTCAGTACTGTAGTCAAAACCTAATGGCCTTTACCATGGCAAAACTTAATTTTCCCGATGCCGGTACTTTTCTTTGAGTTTATCGATGTGATATCGGCGTCAACAGTGAATGTCAATTGCTTCCTTGGCCTATTAACGGAAACAGCAGCGTGAAAAAAAGTAGTTATTACAGCAGAACACGTCATCATCTGAGAACATGGAACTACATGTAATAATATTATTATTTTTCTGGCAATATCTTTTGGGCTCAAATGTCAAAGATTGATCCGAATATCAACATCTCATATACTGTTGGGAAGCTGCCGAGCTACTGAAAATGAATACCTGAACAAAAACTTGATCCAATGACGTTGCGTAAATTAAGGGAGGAAATCAGGCAGAAAACATTGTTTTTGTCAATGCAGATGGAGGAGTCGAATTAATTGCAAGAAATTTCAAAACAGGTGGAATGTATACTGAAAGATTGCGTTCATCGTTAAGTTTGATTTTCTTTGATATATGACTGGTCTAAATTGACTTGTTATGTCTCGCCATACAACGCATTTCCCTTGTGAAGCCGTGAAAATATGTAAAAAATTCAATCATTAATTCAGAACAATTTTGTTTCGCGCCTATGATCTGTTCTGAATTAAAGATTGAAATTTCACATATTTTCACGCCTCCACAAACAATGCATTGTATGGCGAGACGTAAAAAGTCTATTTGGACTAGTCATATATCAAAGAAAATCAAATTATATAATGAAGACAATACCTAAATATACATTCCATCTGCATTGACAAAAACAGCGTTTTCTGTCTCATTTCCTCCCTAACATGACACAACGCCATCGAATGAAGTTTTTGTTCAGGCATTTATTTTCAGTAGCTCGGCAGCTTCCCAACAGTATATGATATGTTGATATTCGGATCAGTCTTTGACATTACCTTAAATAAAAAATTACTGGATAAAATTTGATGTTACTTGGACAAGACGTAGACCAATATTGTTTTATTTTCCAATAGATCAACTTGTTTATTACAACAATTGGGACATTAGTTGATACAACTGTGTCGAATTGTATAAAGTAAGAATACTGCATGCTTGGATGGGATCGAACCGAACTAGAACATGGCTTCTTTTAATAGACTCTATGAGTTTTTGCAATCGGAACCGTTGATACCATGACTATATATCAAATAATGATCACCAATAGAACACTATTAAATTTTCCAAAGCTACTGTTGACCATATCACTATTGCTGTGAGCGTGGTCAGTATATCTGTCCGTACTAGCTCAGGTTTGGTTTGGTGTGCCTGCATTTGGCAAACCATATCAATAGTTAAACACATAACATATGTGCATCGTGTCTATTAGTGCCCTTGCAACAGGATGTACCTCATATGCAAAGGATGTTATATGTTTTAAATGGGTTTTGGCAACATAAAACCATATAGGAAGTTTCAAAACAAATTTCAACTGCAAACCATTGTAAAATGCTCACTGACTGGCCATAAATTTTCACTTGCATATGGAGTGAGAGCGTACTGTTCCGGGATTCTTATCATGAATAAACAGACTAAATATTTGACACCGAATGCGTTCATCGCTCATCTAGGATTATGTTTCTGCATGGGAACCCTTCAATACACCAGGTTTGTAAAAATACTACATCTTTCTTCAGCTGCTTACTGTTGCATAAACATAAAACCTTTTTGGACAGTTCTAAATCTGTTGTAACATGTCAGAGCACCATGAGCATTTCAACAGAGCCACCAAACAGATTAGCCTGCGAAACATTGACTGCTGGTAGGACTGTCAGTCAGGAAGATAGGGTCATTAGCTAAAATACTGTATGCATATTTCCCATGAGGATCAATTTGTCTAAATACGTAAGCTCCAATAATTTGGTTATTCTCCAATTTTTAACTGTATACGTGGAAGCATTTTTGTGTGAAAGTTCAATGAAAAATAGGTCTTTGGTTGAGAAACTGTACAAATACACTCCTGCCCTTCGGTCTTAGGGAGTCCTTATCATATAGCTGTATGAAGTCTATGGGTTTTATTTTGTAGGTTTCCAGGAGCTGCTTATGGTATATTATGCTTACTCTTAACTTTCGTGTTTGAAACAATTTGTGTTGCTGTGCAACCATCGTGCTACACATTAATGAGACTCTTGACACTATGTCTAATACTGGAAGTTAGGGGTGGGGGTGTGGGTGAACCCTTTATAGGAACATTATCTTAGGGCTATAGTCATAGATTAAAAGGAAAAACATGAATTGATAAAGTTTAACAATCAATGTGATACATAGCATATTGCATAGCATGGTAATGGTTTCACTATACCTTTGATGATATTGTCAAGCGTACAGTGAAACCATTGCTACGTTGTATGTTATACAACAAATATATATAACTAATTTTCTTTTACAGAAAATACCAATCAAATGTGAAACAGCTGTGGATGAGAACCGCCAAAACGACAATTAATTGCAGTAATATTGACCTGCCGGGACCAGGCTCCTGTCATGTCATTAACCACCTTAGATAGCATGCCATGTCATTTTAAAACAATATTTCTTGGCATTCGTTACCAAATTTACTTCTGTTAATTTCTAATTATAAAATAAATTAAAATCCAATATCATAGATTTAAACTATTCATTAGCAACAAAACTTCAGTTTTGTGCTTATGATAAATGCATGTGTATATAAATTCCCATATCCATATGCCTCATATCACTTTTTCAAAAAGTGTTTTGGAAGAAAATAGAAGAAGCAGCTGAATCCCAGTCCTTATGGGTAGTAAAACCGGTTGAGGGTGGGTTAATTATATTGTTGTCTGAGATGTGCCTGAAATAAATAAAAAATCAAACAACAGCTTACTTTACCCGTATATATTTAGTTCAGATCAGTAGAAAATCTGCAAGCTTCAGCGGGTCAGCGTCAGGAGGTGCATGGAGTTAACTAATTATTTTTATGTATTATATATAAATACTTCACAATTGTAACATGCGAGAGACACGAGTTCAAACCCTGGTGAAGAAAGTTTCATTTACATATTATCTCTTATACTACTCGGAGCTGTTACTGGTTTTGTTACGGTACCTATTTATTACTTCTTACACCCACTACATCATTAAATTTAAACAACTGGATTATATGGCACAAGGCTTTGAAAGCTTCAGCAGCCCAGCATGGCTGAAAGTCCAGTGAGGTCGGATTAAAAACAGCAAGGAGGACCCCTTGTTTTTATATAATATATAATATAAAATATAAATATTCAATACACAATTATAACATGTTTTTTGCGCTTAATTCACTGGCTGTATCCACTGAGAATAATGGTGGGGGAATTCTGCCACATGATAGGACAATGATACTCAGGCTGTCTACCTCATTGGTTGTATGGAAATGACAGCCATTTTAAATTGCACTCATAATGACACAACCAATTGGACATCCATCATGAACTCAATCGACAACCTGAGTGTATGTCATCCACACCCCTGAAGTTTTGTGGCATTTATGATTGCGGCATTTCTATTTTATTATTTTAAGTTCTTGGAGAGATGGACTGCAAAAATAGCCAGTCCCTAGTAGCAATCTAGAAATGCCCTAATCATCGACACTGTATGGGGTATAATTACTGTTTGCAATTTTGTAAACAAGACAATTTCTCAGGCTAATTATTCATGCTACTAGGGACAGCCAATCAGATAACAGTCAGATGGGTCCCTGTGTTCAGTTTCCTAACCGTATAACGCTATGATACTATTTCCACTCTAAGAGAAGAATCTAATTCAGTGGGGCAGACATACTTCATATTTTCAGCACCGTAACACTCTGATGAAGGCTAGCTCCATTAAAACAGGACAGGATCAGTTATTTAAAATGTCGTCCTCAAAGTTCTCAAAGTTAAAATGGGGGCCGGACACAGACCTTGTAGACCTATTATCGCTGGGTTATAGCGAGCATTGGGTATGTGCAAGGCCGAAAAATATACATACATAAATCTGTATCAAAATTTGAAGTTGATTGGCATACGTAGACCAAGTTTGGCCCATTTGCCTGCATTCAGAGTTGCTCCCCCTCATCTGGTCACACCCCACAAGTGGAAGAGTACAACTGGATGCAGGCAATTTGATTAAGGTGGACCTGCAGCAAACAAGAAACATTATTTGGATGAGAAAAACTGTGAAAAAAGAATGCGCAAACATAAACATACCTTCAGTGAATATTGATGGTGACCTCTGATGCCATTGTGGAAGACAGGCATAACTGTTCTGATCTCATTAAGGTAACTTTGGAGAAGACGGCCAAGAGGATAGACTATACTCAAAACCGCAATAGCCTATGAAATCAAAATCAAAAACTTGATTCATGTTGGGAGGATTTTCTGACCTTGCAACTTTTAACACATGGCCTTGGCCACTGCCGCGGCTACCTTCATGTATGTTTTAGTCAATACACTCTTCATAACAATCATATTTATATATGTATATATTTATATATATATAAATATATATATATATGTATATATATATGTATATAAAGGCATACATCTTGATAGCCTTGATTCATTTAAGTGATTGTACTGGTGCAGGAATTCGACAAAGTCGCACAGCTCTAATCAATCATGCAATCTATTGGGGATGGTTCTCACACTAAAATCATTTCAAATTTAAGTGCCATGTCTCTAGCGCTACCTTTTATGGCGGAATGAAAAGCTTAGAATGAATTTATCAAAGTTGACACAAGAATCAAATTTATGGAATTAGAGTTATCCCCTTTCTTTGTATGAGGAGATGACTTTTCAACTAAAGCACATCAATGGGACCTAAAAGTCAATAACCATACATGAACATTTAGCATTTTTTAAGCGATTTTGCTTCTGAAATGCAAATTATTTTTGTTTGCATAATTCTTTGTCACTGACTCTAGCTTTTTGGCTTACCTCAGCAGCTGCCACTGGCCCAACAGTTCCGGACAAATTTATTATCACGTTTCGTGACTTCTGTACAGTCCTCACCGCCAAAAGAGGCAGCAAGAACACAACTGCTTTCAATATGGAGGAGGATATCTGCAAAAAATACAAGAAAACTCAAAAACACTAGTTCTGAGAATTCAAAGGCGACTGACATTTTCCAGATGGTCATGTAATCTAGGTGTTATGGGTTAAAGTTGTATGCGAAAAACTGTTAAAAATTTGGCAGAGGGGTTTTCCAGTTGGGCTAGAGATCTTGTATTGATGTAGTACAGGGGCCATCGAGATCAGATGCCTATCCTGATACAACAGTATCTTCAGCAATCACAGAGAGACAAAATCTTGAATGGAAGACCAGTAGGTACATTCAAACGCATGGTTTGAGTTTAAACCTGTCTTTAAAAAGCCTTAAGACTTATTTTAAGAAAATGAATAGTTCTCTCAGCCGTAACTTCAGAAAGTGACTTTTGCAGAAAAATGTGTGTTTAGGCATCCCATAATTTCACACGGTGTTACCTTCTCTTTCTCTGGCTCCTGCTCTTCTGGAAGGTTGGACTTTACCAGCATGAACCAAAATCCTATATCCATCGCAAGACGACATGTGAAGCCAATGTACAGTGAGATAATTGGGATGAGTGTAGGGTGTATCCCCTTATGGAGAGCAGGAGTGAGGGTTATCACAACAACAGATACAATCTATAAGTAAACACATCAAAGGTCTTTTATTTGGTTTATTAACAGATTTGCGATAAACTATAATTGGCATTTGGTAAGGAAAACCACATAATAAAAGGTTGTCTGGGTTGACTTCATAATGATCTTCATACCAATAATAATGGTAGCAATATTACATTTTACAACAATTCTGACTATTTATACAAGCCTACCTGCATCCCACAGTCAGAAAGTCTAGCGATTGCTGTGTAATGTGATAGCTTCATTCGATTGAGACCTCCCTCATGATAACTTGCCTGAAAAGAGATACGTTAAACTTAATAGTCAGTTACGTTACAGTAATTACAAAAGATTGGCGGTCTTAAGACTGAGGTGTTGAGGTAACTGTACTTTCTAGCACAATAGATTCTCCAGACTGAACACCATAGTCATCATTGAGCAAGAGGGTAAAGTTACTTTGCCTCAGAAACGCACTGAATTTATAGACCGAATATATCTTTCATCTGTCTGTAAGATGCTTTGGAATGTGGATAATTTAAAAGCTTGGGTTGCTGGGATTGGCATTGACTACATTCTTGATACAGGATCACATGAACTTGGCAGTGTTACAAAGCTTGATCAACCCAGGGTAACGATGTGGATAATGTCAAGAATATGTTACATACCGGCAACCCATCCAAAGAACATCGACAACTGAACACTTGCAGTAAAGTGCGTGTAGTCATAGGCCAAAAAGCGGCAACTCGGGTTCTGTTTTTTATCTAAGATCGTAGGCAACAAAAGGATCTAGAAACAGAGTTAACCCTTGATATACAGTAAAAGTATTTATATCTCAGCGAGACTTACAATAGCTTCAATTAAAGGAAGACCCATGAGATGGAGCAAGTTAGATGTCGTTAAGTCTGAGACTTTCTGTGATTGCTTATGTGGGTCTCTGATAAACCATTTTGATGCCGGAGTTAAACCTGAAATCAAATTGGGAGAACCGCTGTATTAGACTTATTTTTACTGCTTTTGATAAATTGAGCAATAAATTTGCCAGGAAAAGAAACACCATATACTCAAATACTATCTGTCTCTTTGAACCAGTCACAATTTTATTTTTTAAGATATATTACAATGTGTTATTCCCTTATGGTCTTGATTTGTCAAACGGAAACATATGGGGAGTTGAGATATGCAGCTTCTAAATACAGTAATCGTCGTGTGGAAGGCCAACTCCTATCCAGAAACAAAGGGATAGGGTGAGAAAATATAATTCTAGATGTTGTCTTGTTTGACTTTAAATATGTTCTATTATTTTGACTTACAGAGTATAACCACAATACTCATGAATATAGCACCAACAGCAGCACAGAATTTTACCATTCTCTTATGAGCCTCTCTGTCACCAACTAACATTATTCTGATGTGTTTCACCTCAACTAAATTATAAAAAAATGAACAAAGATTAAAAAGAATTATTAGTTTCAATAAAACTACAGTGAGAACCCCTCTCTCTCCATCTCATACAGAAATAAGATGGTACATGCCTATGGGAACGCGCTGACCAGGAAAGATACATTCTCTAGCCGGATAGGATATTCGATTCGTTGACTTGTGTGAATACCTATTTTGAATTATTTGCCAAATTATATCGCAAGCAAACTATTGTCCTAGATACATTATTCTATATCAGAAGAAGGTGTCAAGTTTTACATAGTGATCACCTGATTCAAAACATTTCGATTGGGAAAACTACTGTTGCAGTCACATTTGTCCCTTGCGCTAACAGGTTCTAATGAATTCAAGGAGAAACTGTTGACCAATTCTTATTTAGCCAATTTCACAACCAGGTTCAATTCTAAGCATGGAGGCGTAGTAGTGGCGGGAATTTGGAAGCCATCTTATGACGAATATACCTGTCTGTTTTATGGCACTGACAACAACACCAGTCTTGCTAGGTCATATGTCTGTTCCTCTCACCTCCTCTGAGATACAAGGTGTGATGACACAGAAAGAAAGTGGTAACATAAATTTAGTCATGTTCCAAAACTTTTTTCCAAGGGTCAGATCTGTCTCTGTCTCTTCGTTGTCGTCAATCTCTTCATCCACTTTATTACCATATGATTGTTTCCCCACACCTGAATTCCAGTCATCTTTTATCACCCTCACAATTTAAAGAATGTCTCGTGATTGAAAAAATATTGCAGCAGACACATGAAATATATAAAGTATAAAGTATATAGCAGTATGGCTTACCTATAATCCCATAGTCTTACAATGGTTTTTGTGAATAAATAATTTGAGGCGATGGACGAAAGTGAGTAGTAGTAGTAGTCTGAGGCATGGTCATTACTTAACAAAGCTACCCTTCTAACGGGTGATTGTATGAGGGTCGATGGGGGGGGGGATGTTTTACAGGACTCAAAATTCCAAAAGGAGTTAGTGCTTTGCAACTGCACCAATGATGTGTTGTGGTCTAAAATCTAACCTCTGTTGCTGAATGAATTAGCGTAAAAAAGGATCATGATTGTAATAAGCTGGCAGTTTCTGGCAAAAAGAATTGGCAGCCTCGCCAATATATATATTATGCGAGTTGGTTGCTAGAATAGAAGAGAGATGCTCAGCTGTGGTGACCTCACATAACCAATGTGCTCTTGTTGATGTGGTACAGGAAAATTCCCATAAACAGCCATGGATCGTGGCAGAGAGCATGTGTTGTATATCTAGGGTCGATGATCCCAAGTCACAGCCATGTAATCAGTGCTGAGAACTTCACAGGTTAGCAAAACTAGAGAGGAACAACTTAAACAACTTACATTATAAAAAATCTAACAGTTAGAAATCTTACTTTTCTTTTTCGGTAGAGCCCATATCTTCAACTTCTTACACAATGATACTAATGTAAGGCACTTTCCCTTAAGGTGCAATATGCTAGCCGTTCAAGCTATGATGAATTATCAACTGACTGGACAATCAGGTTGACTGTTGCGCAAAATGCATCAAAGATTCACAGCTTCAACAATACATATATATTCAGCAGTATTTAACTAATCAGATACCAGTATATTTTCCCTAGGATAGAGGGGTGATATAGTCAAGTCAACAACCAGCAACAGTTTTGCCAGGTGTTTGTGTTACAATGTTATTTGCTTTAGGTACATTGAGCTAGATTCTGAAGGGAATAAAGTCCTGGTTTGGTGATGAGATTATTTTTTGAGGGTTTGATAAGAGTATATTGGGGAAGGGGGGGGGGGGGGGGTCGTATGGATAAATATGCCAGATACAGCTACACAATGTGAAGAACATATATTATGTTATTTGTTAGACGGCTGAATAATAGGGTAATTTTGTAATTGAGGAGTTTTAAGATGTCCGTGAAGCCTCAACCTATTTGTTCTTAGTGTGTAAATGAATCACCTATATATAACTAAGGAATGTGGTCACATCGGTCATGACTGGTCATTAAAAACTATGTGCCAAACTAAATAATTTACTGGGACTACCATGATTTCACTTTTTGGTCATTGAAGTGAAGCTCAACTGTTGATGGCATAATGTGCCGCTACATTCAAATGAATCACGATTCGAGGTCCTCATTTGATATTTTTATATCTGTACCGTTTGCAGTGTGCGACTAAACTAAACTAAATACAATTACGATTGTGGTGAACATGGTCATGACAGATCATTTAAAACTACCATGACAAATCAAAGTGAGAGTGGACAACTATTTCTTTCTATTCTTTGTTCACATTCTCCCACCTCGCTTTACTATATGATAGAAGGCTTGAAGAGAAACCATTTGATAAGATAAAAATCTGGTGGTCAAATGTGAATGTGAGTATGGCTGTTGAGATTTGAATGGTGTTACTGTAGTGAAGTTGGTTCAATAGCTGTGATTAAACATTGCTACTACAAAGAGTCTAAATATAAATTTCCTGGGCAAAAAATTATTTGACCAAAAGTCTTACTGTAACCTGAAGATGTTTGGATCATTGCATATTGTTTCATGCACAAGCTTTTTGATCAGTTTATGCCAGGAGAATTAATTCTTACACTTAATTTTTATTTCAAATCAATTGATCAACAAATAAATCATGCATATTAGTTGTGATAAGAGCATCGATGACCTTGTCAAATGAACATGCTATTTAGGGATTTTAGATCGCACAATGTCCCAGGATGAATAAGCACGTAAATTGATTTGAGGCTTACCCGCCATGGCAATTAATAGCATAATAAGTCATGAAGTAAAAGAACGTTATATAAGATATTGATGCAGGAGTGTGACAGCTGAACTAGTATAGTGTAATCAACCATCAGTAATAATTCCTGAGAGAGAGGAATAAATTCCAGTGTTCACAGGCTGTGACCCAAATTCAGAAGTATCAGTGCACTAGCAAGCCCCTTGCAACTGACTGAAAGCTTTCATCTCTGAGCCAAAAGGAATATGGCAGTTGACAATTAAGAATTTATGATATAAGAAAGTTTAAAGATTGTCTTTACTTGAAAAGAAGAAGACAACTTATAATTATCGCCCTTAAAAATCACTTTTTCGAGGAAAAGCTTGCATTCTGCTCTTATGTAGTTAATAAATTAATCAAAATCTAATTACCTAAAATCACTGATTAAATAGATTTTAATGAGTATATATACAAGCACGCAAGCACGCAAGCACGCGGCACACACACACACACACACACACACACACACGCAGTGTTATGGTTACAGATTATATTATAATTCTTATCGACCTCTTTTATAATTATTCAAGCCACAAGAGGGTCTCTGTATTCAACAATATCAATACACTGATCCGACAAAGATTTGATGTGATTCATGAGCAATATCAATTAATCTCCTGACAAACTTTAATACAGCACAGAGATTAATCTACTCCACTGAAATTGATAAACTCGACACACATAGAATTAGAATTCAAATTATCTCTTAATTTGCCTTCATTGCAGCTTTGATACCCGTGCTGCTGTAATTCCTGCCGTATCAGGACTGTCAAAATGATTGCTCAATATTTTACCACAATGTCTCTTTGAATGACTTATTCAATATCTCAGCTCTGATGATACAGAAGGCATCAACAAGGCCGTCAACAAGTGTATAACAGTCTGTACAGTCTTTTACTACACAATCGTGACTACTGTAGAGTCAGACAGATATAATTTCTAAATTGTGTCAACCAGACAAGCATACAATTAATTCATTAAACATCAGATTATTTATTGAATTATCCTGACCAGACATGACCAGACATGATGATGATGTTTGTTTATTTAGACATTTCCGGTATCACTCCTAAAAAGGTTGACAAAATTGAAATGTTTACATAAAAATTGATGGAAAAATATTGCACTAGTTGAAAAATCTCATATAAAATTCAAAAAAGCTGTTCTGCCGTTTTACAGTGCGGCATTTGCTGGGTCGGTATTTGTCGATTACTGCTTTACGGGCGGATTTTCTTTGAGTGTTAGGTCTGATTCTATTGTTCAGCGGATGGGTATTATTGGTTGAAATTTTTAAAAAGTGTTCGCTGCATAGAGACATTAAGAAGTCGGATATATAGGGTAAGGCTAGCTTGGTCAGTCTATCGTCATAGTGCTCTATGTGTGGCATCATCATGCGTGTAGCGTATCTCTGCACTTTCTCTAGTTTCTCTTTATCGGCTTCGGAGATAAACTGAAACCATACTGGGCAGGCGTAGGAAAGAACGGGTTTGACATTGGCAGCATAGAATGTTATCAGTCCTGCGGTGTTCATACCCATGGTCTTAAGCTGCTTCATCAGATACAGTCTGCTATTGCATTTGCTCACGACAGAGTCTATGTGGTCACTAAAAGACAGTTGAGAGTCTACAGTGACTCCTAATAGTTTAGCAGATTTACATGGGGAGATAAAAGTATCATCACTGGGGTTTACATCGAGGTTCATACCAGGTCGGTCAGAAAAAGCAATATTCAATACAACAGTCTTACTTGAGTTGAGAAGCATACTGTTTTCTAAAGACCAACTATTAGCATTTGATATAGCATCAGAGACATTGTCATCGGTGACCATACATGAGATAAATTGCATATACATAATATATGATTTAAAATAACACTGTGTTCTAAATAATCTGACCAGAACTTGTCTTTGTCTCACAGAAGTTATTATTGTTCGACTGTTAATTGTTGGCGTTTACGATAGATCAAAAGTTACTCAGCTGCGGGACAGTCCAGATGATAATGTTCTGTAGGTTGTCTAACAAGGATAAACTCTGACCGGCGATTTTGGTAAACCACTCGGGTTGACGTCTAAATTACCACTCAACTAAACGAAGTTCCTGATACTATTGTACCTCTGAAAATGCTAAGGTATTGGATGATGGTCCGAATGCGTCTGTACTTCTTGACTACTTGACAGTCTAAATGCTTCTCTTCTTTTTGATGATCCTAATGATACTGTACTGGATGCGGTGAGCACTCAAAAGCCCACTACCAGTAAGCCACTGGTCATAAAGCCACTGGCCAAAAAGCCACTGGCCATAAAACCACTGGCCAAAATATGGATTCCCATTTTAGTGAAGTTAGAAAAGGTCCCACCCACCCTTTGCAAATAATTATTTCAAATGACTCAACCCAGACATCTTGTCACACATTTCTTCTATAACGTAACCTCCAATAAATACATCATAATGCATCTTGATGGACAAATTAAAAGCATCACAAGCAAACAGTCAGCAATTTTAGATCAAAGCAATACCGCACTGAGTAAAGACAGCGGCGTAGCTTTTTTTATTTTGACATGCCACATGCCAAGCATGAGTGAGTTGCATATCCTACTGGGAACAACAGCAAAAAGTCAAGGACTAGGCTACAAAATTTTAAGCAATAGCGATCAAGTTGAGTCGGTTTGGTTTGTTGGTCATCAATAATAAAAAAAATTCGATGGAAGCAGAGATAGATTTCAGTAGAGGCTTGTATTGTCCACAAGAGAGTTTAGTTTTGTTAAGTATCAGATCCGACATAACCATGTGATAATCAAAATGGATCACAGGGTGCATTGGGTAAAAATTTAAAAAGGTAAAAGGTAAAAATTGAAAATCTTGTGTGAATATACATTATTGTCATAATTACGAAAAAAATAATCAAAAAAGCTGCGCCGTTGTTTCTTCTCAGTAAGGCCTTACTTCGATCTAAAAGTGCTGACTGTTTGCTTGTGATGACTTTAATTTGTCCATCAAGATGCATCATGATGTATTTATTGGGGTTACGTTACAGGAAAAATGTGTGAGAAGATGTCTGGGTGGAGTCATTTAAAATAATTATTTGCAAAGGGTGGGTGGGATCTTTTCTAGGTTTACTAAAATGGGAATCAGTGAGTAGAAATGAAAAATCATTGATAAATGGCATATCAAGAGCTAGAATCTTCTTTTACGGGCCCAAAAACATGTCAATGGAAAGTTTATATCAGATTTCTATCATGTCACAATTGAACTAGTGACTTTTTGGGCAACCGCTTTTGGACAGTGGCCTTATGAACGATGGCTTTTTGGCCAGTGGCCTTATGGGTAGTGGCCTCTTGACCACTGGCCTTATGACCAGTGGCCAGTGGCCTTATGACCAGTGGCATTTTGGCCTGTGGCTTTATGGGCAGTGGCCTTATGGGTAGTGGCCTCTTGACCAGTGGCCTTTGACCAGTGGCCTTTTGGCCAGTGGCCTTATGACCAGTGGCTTTTTGGCCAGTGGCCTTATGGGTAGTGGCCTCTTGACCACTGGCCTTATGACCAGTGGCCAGTGGCCTTATGGCCAGTGGCTTTTTGGCCAGTGGCTTTATGGCCAGTGGCTTTTTGGCAGTGGCCTTTTGACACGAAATCACTGGATGCTTGTCCTGATGCTACTGTTTTCTTGACAGTCCAAATGCTTCTGACTCAAGCTCTAGTTGCTGCATATACTCATTGATGCGCAAATGGTGTTCACATGACACAGTTTTGACTTTTCACTTTGATGATATCAGTGTTGTATTAATGTCATTGAAGGTGGTGATAGTGTGATGATAGTAGTTGCATGATGTACAGGAACCAGTAGTGATCAGAGACGGTATTTGGTATGATACTACTTCAATCTTCTCACCATTATCATATTGTCAATCGCTCTGGAGGTTAATTCATTGTATATTGAAGAAGGCGGGGACGCAGTAATAAGCTGACGCTCACAATAGAAAATTCCGTAAACCAGGACTAATTTATAAAATAGAATATAATAAAATGCCCAACACCTCAAAATTTTGAGATAGAATACAAAACCACATTAATTATTTATAGTAAAATTGGCTGACAGATAATTTTTAAATGAATGACAAATAATTCTACATGCAGGCAGGAAAACATTTTCACATAAACATGAGCACTTGATAGACTTTAAAAGTGTTACATCTCCTCTTGTTCAAAATGAGGTCAATTTCTTGGGCAGGATGCTGTCAATTTACTGTCAGCGATTTAATAAAAAAGGCAAATTTTTTGAAATAGAATTTGAATTTCTGGCCTGACAATGATAGTGGCATAGGATGATATTCATGCTTTTGATAGGAATTGTGTTTACTGGAAAATTGTTATCCTAACAATTTCTGTTGGGTGCAAGTCTTTCTACATCATTTTATACCGAATGATGTGGGCCTTTTACACAGGATAGTGAAGGCCCGATTCGTAAGATATCATCTGGCTGATACACAGGATATTGTTGGTACTGCGGGTTTATATGAGATATCAATGGTAGTCAGGCATACATTCTTCACACAATAACAAATTATTTGAGAAGTAATCTGCCATTAAATTAAGACAGGGTTTTCACACCCTGACACCTACAAGGTGCGCGCCCTTTTGTTGCAAGCTTTGTTTTATCCTATGAATGATACAATTTATATTCACGAGAATAAAATTGAATTAAAACCTAGTCACAATTTATCGGGTGGTATAAACTGGTAAACCAGGTTAATTATATTTATGCTATGATAACAAACCACCAGTAGGCCTCTTTCAAGACCAACCTGCCTCATCTTTGTCTAGAATACAGAGCGATGGATTGTTCACATGATTATAGAATCCTGGCAAGAGTCTCCAAATCACTTTTGGAGTTCCCAGTTATAGGGACACCCATGAAAGTACTTGGTGAGATGACTAAACATTGACAAATTACAGAGTTTTATTAGCTAACAACACATTACAGAATAATTCAGAAATTAGTCAATAGCATTAGCATGACATAACCATTCTTCGAAAGAGATGAATGTAGTGGGTATCAACTGTATCTGTTTTGCAGATAGAAAAGCATGGACCAATATGCCAAAGTAACAAATACTAGCAGCTTTTCTTATAGCAGAGATCCGTTCAATATCCACACCTAGCCTTGTTCACGTGGCCACGGGTTTTGGTTTTTTTGGTTTGGTTGGTGGCCTTGTATTTCTCGGTATAGTATCGGTAGTTGTCTTCTGCTGTTTTGGCTCTTATCTTCACCACTTTGACCTTTGCCTTTTTTCTGTCCCATAGGCAAATAAATATTTGTTAAATAGGATGTATGAAAAATTAAGTCGGATATTCAACCCTCTAGGACCGAAAGCCCAAGCATAAAAGTCACCCTACTGTAAAAATTAATCATCTTGTTTGGTCTGTTTGTAGTCATCAGTTCTTGCTGTGGAATTGGGTAACTCTATGCAAAGAGACTTTAGTTAACTTATTGAAATTTGTCCACTTCTATTTTAAATTTAGGAGTGTTGTCACTTGAAATGGTTTTTCAATTTTAGTGCTTTTTTGACATTAAATCAATTTTATTTTTACAATGATAAACAAAGAAAGACAGTGATATACAAAAACAACCAATCTTTTACTGACGAAAATATATTCAGTCAAGGGTTCTCGCTGTAGTGAAATAGAGCACCCCCAAAAAGAACTCCAAAAACACACCAAAAGGGCCCCATAAGGAGCATGACCTGGCCTGTGTGGGTTGATGGGGTTGTTTTAGGTGGGAAGTGGGTCAATATTTGCCATTGGAATTTGTAGTTGGTTTGGCGTAGATCGGTAGGCGTGGACAATCAAAACCACGCTAAGACCTTCAAATGAACTTTTTAATACAAAAAACTGATCTGGATAAAAAACAACATCTATCTCAATGAATCACACAATACAAAGTTCATCACACAAACTTGATGCAAACACGACATTCATCCAAGGGACAAAATATAAAACCATGATTATTGCTCAGTGCAGAGCTATGAGAACTGAGGATCTCATTAATATACTGGATTGTTTGACAAATAGAGAGCAGTTAGCAAGTGTCTGGATGAAGTAGAGGCATAGATTAAGGCTGAAGCAGTGTACAATATTCATCCTCACAAATGTAGCCAAACTTGTCAGCGCATGAATGGTCATTGAATCCAAATTTACCCTGCCACACATAAAAGTTCCCACAATAACCATCTTGGTTCAACTCGGCCATCCACCTGCGGTAATTTAGGAGAAAAGCTGATTACGGTTAAGATGGCACGTCCACAGTAAACAATGTATCAGGGTAATTTTAAATAACATTGGTTTTGGCTCATAATGGAAGCCAAAGCATAGAATAGTTTTTAAACCTTTCAACCGCTCAAGGCAGCACTCAGTGCCTCTGTCATAAGTGTCACACATTAGCTTTAACAATATAGGGTTATCATAGGACTAACCTGTTATAATTCAAATTGATAGAGTCTTCCCACACCCACACTCCATTTATCTCTCGCAAGCCTATGTTCAAACGGAGCCATTCTGAAAAAGAAACACCTGTTCTGATGGTTAACAGGTAAGGATACACAACGTATAGAGTAACCTGCAATTTCCTTGTCACGCTTTTTCGCCACATGTGTTCTATACATTATATGCCAATACAGTCAAAGTATCTATCAAACTTGGACAGAGGAAGTGCACAGAGCTAACGTGTAATAATCAAAGTCAAAGTAGTGTGTTTATACTTTATATGCTTAACTTTTGTGTGTTAACCACAAAATCAATGAAGCCTTGTTCAGCCGTCCTCGTTTAATTTACAGGTGAATCTTTTTTATTAGAAAACAGTGTTGATTGAATGTCCTTTTCTGGGACACATCCATTAGTATTATAGGAATAAATATAATTTCACCTGTCTCTCCATGAGAGTAGCGAGTGATTATGAAATCTGCTTCATCAGCTGTCTCAAATACAGCTAGTTTGAAACCATAGGATCTACATTCCGCAGATGCTTGAAACCAGTTGATGGCAGCAAATGAATTTCGAATATAGCAAGTATCTTCATTGGTGTTGTGAATATAAGGGAATGGCAAAGTAGGGAAGCGTCCTGCAAAAGAGATGTGAACAGAGTTACAAACTGTACTGGCTGCACATTATTTGACCAGGTGCACAACAGTGAAGCTCAGATAAAATATCTGATCTCGCTGGCCTATGATACCTTGCGAGAATCCTTGATATTAATTTTTGTCATCTGGATGAGTCTAAGGACTGTATATTGTTGTGGCACAGGAGCATTTGACAGACCCATGCTCTAGCCATGGCTCCATGGAATAAATAGTAAAGCTTCGATAATTTTGCAGAAATCTATTTAGTGTGAGGATGCAAAACCGATTAAGTTATGTTTAAAGAAACTCCCACTACCAAACTACCACTACCAAATTAGTTTTAGGTATTTCTCTTGTTTTTACTTTGAGTTTTAAGCTAACGAATCATTTCATTATCGTTATTTGTATTAAAATTCAAGCACTGACCTATGACTTCATATACTTTGCAGTCCGCTTCTCCCTCACCACTCCTTGCAGGCAGATCAGAGAGAATGCAGGCCATAAGCATCTTACAATATGATACAGCCACACAGGTGAAGTCTCTCTCAGTTTCACACAGAATGCAACATCTTGAAACACTCTTGACGCTGAAGACGGTTTTAGGCAATGTAATTAGCTGGTTGTAATTTGGTTTACTCAAATAGGGGACTCCATAAACTCTTGCTAAGCCAACTAAAAACAGAACCCAATAGCCATAAGACATCTGCAACAGAAAAATATAAATAATCATAATATAGATCATGAGGCTCTGAATAATAAGAAGTATATTGTATGTATGCATGTATGAATGGCAACGAGGCAACATTCAGTGGAAAGCCACACTCATTTCTGTTGAAATTTCCTCAATCTTTGGGCATCTCTTTTGCTTAGACTTGTTTAAAATAACGAAGTTAAAATAATCACCATTTATAATATAAGAAGTTCTCCTACTATTCTGTAGAATGTCTCGGTTTTGGATCCAGTTTATCGTTACAATAACACCACCAATTTCATAAGATTTACTACCCGAGCCCCCTATCTACCTTTGAGCAGGCATATCTGATATGGGATGGTGTCCAGTGATTAAGAAAATGCTGCTCAATAGGACACCAATGTGTTTTGCACTTAAGTTAATTAAATTTCTTGAAATATCTTGTGACCATATTAAATGGGTTGTTCAATTTCAAGTTTTAATCAAATATTAGTAAGTTGGCATCTCATCTCCGCAGCTCCTGTAATTGGGTTTGGAAAGTATTGATCTTGTCTCCAGTAGACGAATTTCATGAATAGATACTGGTCTTAATGAGGATGAAATCCTATATTAAGTGTGTCATTTGACATGCCCTTGAAATGTGGAGGACCAAAATTGTTTTTCTATCTATTAAATTCAGACTGCCAAAAGGTTCCTGCTCTGTGCTTGAACAGACAGACGGGCCGGTCTGGGGAACTGTCTGATACCTGACAGCGTTAAAGTAGAGCATTAGACTATTTTTCTCCCAAGGTATTACTCTTATCATTTTCCCAAAAATGGCAATGAAAATAATTCCTGCCTACCTGCCTGCTTCTTCTCAATAGCATTTTGGTTTGAAGAATTGTTGAAAAAAGGTGCCATAGTCAAAGTTCACAATAATCATAGCTGTCAAGTTCGGTATGGTAGCAAAAAAGGAGCGGATATCTACAGCATTCATGAACTGAAAAGACAGAGTAGACAAGATTGGTTGAGTTTGGAATGAACAATGACCTGCTGAGTTATGAATACCATGTTGAATATTATGAAAATCTTCTTTCCTATATTTCAGCGCGATTAACCTGGTAACTGAGATGGATTTTGAAGAAAATGGCAATAAACAAACTTCATGAACTTCCAAAAGTTATTTATTTCCGAGAATTCATTATCAATTTCTCTGAATAACTGAAAACATAAATAAAAATGCGTCATGTTTGCATAATAGGCATTTGAATTAAAAATAATCTCATTCTACAAACAAAAATTGGATAAAAAAAGAATGGCGTTGAGGTTATGTCCACTACTAATCGGAATAACACTACCATATACCTATCAAAAGCTGCCAATACTTGATTCGATGGCATCGTGCTTTTTAGTGAAGAAATGATGTAAACAACGCAAAAGATGATATCCTCCATCATTTAGCTCAACCCAGCAGTCAAGAATAATGAGGTAAGTCTAAAACCTTTATTTATGATTTTGAAGAGATCATAGGCGTTTGAGCAGAATCACTTGAAACTTCTTGTAATGTCATGTTAGAATAAACAACTGCAAAGTGTTCATTCATAAAACTGACATGATGGCAAATGATCTGACAATGTCCTCACAAATCTCTGCTAGTTGACACTGTCAGTATGTGTCATTCAAATGAGTCTCATCAACAACTATCTCACATTTGGCTGCCTGTTTTTTTTTCTGCAACATAGAAACTGTTGATGTTTATTCCTGGCTCAGAACACTTATGGTTTATGATCTTACATACCCACTAAACAGGGTCTGTTAACTTTAAGGTAAATGTTGATCCTAGCTGCTATAATGGAGGCGGTTCATCATTTATATTAGGTTTCTTAAAGATTTGCTCCCAAAACAAGTCTTCAAGCGGTGCTTTGAGATTCTTCACCGCCTTTCGCTCGAACATCATGTTCTGCCTTATATAGAGCCATTCCATTATGCTTTATGATACCAAATGAACTAGTAGTTAATTTTATTCGGTCTTTAATCATTCAATCAAGCCTTGTGATCATCATTTCTCTTCGGCATACCTGGAAATGTAGAAAGATTGCTGCTGCAGCAACACAGTTTGTTTCAACAACAACATTTATCAATTGGCATCAAACACCATGAGCAGCTCCTGGCAGTCTGAAAATATATTAAAACAGACTCCAATTTGCTTTTCATGTCAATTGGATGAAATTATTGCATTATTTTTTTATATTTAAGATGGACAAAATTTTGCGATTAATGGATTGTAGAGCCATCGTTCCATCACTTTATTGTTTCCAGATGTCTTGACAATGGTGAGAAACAAACGGTTTTGTGTTGGAACCACTGATCTTATTTGTACAATTATTAACTGGCAAGAGTTTGTTTTTCAAACGAGTAGAGAGAAATTGGAAATTCGAAGGGGTCATTATTGGATTGTTAACTAGATGGCTTTCGGGGAATTTCTTTTGCTGACACTGAAGCGCAGCAAACAAATTTTGCTCCCATCAAATTTGGATGCTTTTTGACAAATTCATTGTATAAGGGTAAGCTTGAAATATTGTCTATCAACCAATGTGTAAATCCTTAATGACTCATATCCTGTGCAGGGTGAAATCCAAAAGGAAGAAATGAGTAAAACTTCTAATGCCTTCGGGTTTTAATTTTCTTTGTTGAACTCTAGTTGACATTGGCCAATGAATTAATTGAAACTTTCATTTTGATAATCCCATTTTCTTGTGTACTATCCTTATCTTCCTTTGTGCATACTCTTGCCAAAGGACCCTTGAGTAATCATTATTAATTAGTGCCGTTTCATTACAGTCATAGCAGTTTCATGATCAATCACTAATCGTGAAACTTTACCAGTCTGACAATCTTGCAAAAAATATTTGGCACACTGTACATTCAGGTGGCACTGGTCTCAGTTCCATTCGTTCTTCTGATGTTTATACATGCATAGGCATAAAAGACAAATTGATCGCTAAACTGATTCTAGGATTGTAACAAATCTGGCATACTGCAGTGTTGCTAGACCTACACATAACCCAAATAGAGCAATGAAAGCACTAGGTGTAAGGTATTTAGTGTGATTATCCATGATTGATATCCTGGAGCAGTATGATCTCACTCCAACTGCAATGAATCAAGAGGTTAGTCATCAGTCAGTATGATATACTGGTCTTAAAATCATGAAGTTAATTGGATGCGATATGACATAGTAATGCATCAAATGCCTTCCTTGCTCCTGCTAACATTTAAGCTCATGCCACAGAAATTAATCAAGTTTTATGGTTGTTTTCATGCATTAAAAGAAGCAGCTTGTGAACAGGGCCTAGGTAAACATGATTTCTCCTCCAAAGATAAGAGAATCACTGAAAACCAAAAAGGCTTGATGTGAGATAACAATTATTATTGAGGAATTCGGACCACATATTTGCAGTACAATATTTTGACTATGGCATGTGCAGCAAATAACATGAGGAGTCATGAGCATTGGTCACCCATAGAAGGTGAAACTAACAAGGGCCAGTGAAATGCCGTTATATCTTGGACATTCAGATGGGCAAATTATCTCAACATGCTGCATAGGTATGCAGCTCACGAGATTATTGTCCAAGAGTCCATGTCAGTGTTGGCACAGGTAGACACACTTTTGTGATGGACAGACGTATAAGTTTTTCGATGGGTTTGCTGGATGGGCATAGACAGCTTACCTCAAACGATTGGCAGGAGCAAGCATTCAATTAGATGAAAAGACAAAATGAAAAGATAGACAGTAACAGACATGGAAATTTGTACAATGATGTCACATAGAAGAGCATGGACGAGCAAACTCAAATGATTGACAGCCACTGGATCAGAAGATTTGTTGAAGGCTGTTTATTGTCAATTCTCAAAAACCCATTATAATACTGAAATGGCCGGCACTTTTTTGGGCGGTATGGGTCGATTTTACATATATCGTCCTTCTGGCGTTATGTGATGCAGATTGCAGGTAGGCCATAATGTGTTGATTGTAGTAGGCCTAAAACTGGTTGTTATTAAGTGTCCAAAACCAAATAATCAGTTGAGAGCTGAGGTTGTGAGCACTTGTTTCCTCGAGAGTAATGAACTATAAGTAGTGCACATCAGTATATAATACCTCATCATTTATTTATGAAAGACACGGTCATGTATATTGAAACCTAGTACTTGTATCAATCGCACGTAGCAGGATTCGGGTACTGCTGTTCACAAAGAAGAATTCGAAGGCAACAAACAGCGACTGATCATGTGTGATGTAGTATACAAGGAGATACACGGTAATTATAGCAGCAATGGTTTGTTTGTCAGCAGTATACTTATTGCCAAACAGTGATGGGAAGGCTCCTC
This sequence comes from Membranipora membranacea, assembly GCA_914767715.1. Lineage (NCBI taxonomy): Eukaryota > Metazoa > Bryozoa > Gymnolaemata > Cheilostomatida > Membraniporidae > Membranipora > Membranipora membranacea. The sequence continues at coordinate 5,388,545 of OU612070.1, read as the reverse complement.
TACCATGCATTTTTGTGTTCATTATTTCACTTGTATGTTATCTACTGCAAATTGACCTATGTAAGTGTTGGTGCGAATGGTAGAGTGTCTGACGCCTGAGTGTTTGCAGCCTCATCACTATCACGTGCTCTCGAGACAGGAACTCTAAATGTGCCTCTGCCTACTCAGCTTTCAGGTTCTGATAAAGCGCTGCCCCATGTCATCCTGGGTAACGAAGCATTCCTTCTCAAGGAATACTCAACGCGACCATACCCACGCCAAGAGCTGAATCATAATCAGAAGGTACGTTGACCATTTTTATGCCAGTAAGAACTAAATCTTCAAATGTAGTGCTATATTTTCAATGAATTCTGTTAGTGTTAGTGTTATTGTATCTTAAACTAGAGGTGTTAGGATAACCAGTACAACCAAACTTAATACAATCTATGGAGCAGGCCCACCTCAAATCGCTGTTACAAATGTCTGACTTGCGCAAGCATGATCTTCTCAGTACAGAGCTAACCGAAGATTCTCCTCCCTACTAGTCGACAGCCTTTTTGGTGACTTTACAAATAATATAATCCTCATATGAGTAATATGAGTAATGAGTATACATGTTGCACAGTAAACAGTCATAAGTAGAGTCACTTTTCCAATCTTGCCATTTTCTTTTGCTTTTTCGGTTTTATTTTCTGTTTGTTGTAGCGTCCTACAAGTTTTTGGTGTTTTGTTCAGATCCATAATATGTAATAATATATATATATATATATATATATATATATATATATATATATATGTACTTGCTAAAAGGTATAAAATTATTCCTGAGTATGAAATATGATAGTAGTCTGCACTATCTGTTTGCCGCGGCGTGACTGACTGGTTTTTGGCAGTTTTTGTACTCCAGCTACATGTAAAAATGGGAGTTGCCTTCATTTTATGTGTGTGGGGCGTCTCCAAAGCAATATATTATGGCTATTACAATTTGGGTAATATTCAATATTATAACAGTGGTAATAGAGGTGAAGACATTTAATTTGTTGTAATAATGCCCAAATTAACCCTGGTTTTACAATACAAATTTTATGATTTCTCCATTTCCTTATTTACTTTCAGATCTTCAATTACCGTTTATTGAGAGCAAGACGTCTTATTGAGAATGTGTTTGGTATCATGGCGGCGACATGGAGGATATATGGTAGCAAGAAAGCCCTCCAGCCTGAGAAAGTTGAAAAATTGATATAAGCAACGTGTGTTCTTCACAACTACTTGATTGCGAACAGCCAGATCTGCCCAACAGGAACAATTCAACATAATGAAGAAAACCCACCCTTGGCGTGTGGGATGGGCAAGATAGCTGTTGTCCCGCGTCCACACAGACGGGACGCTAAATCAGTACGTGATGGCTTTTGCCATTATGTCAACAATGGGGAAGCTGTGGGTTGGCAAGAAAACATGATCTGATTGTAGCTTGTTTTATTCCAGGGGTTGTCCACACTTTCTGCATAAAAACATAACTAACTATACCCCACTCTCCCTGCTTAGACCAGACTTCCTGCTTAGACAATGTGTCTCTCACCACCTGCCAATGAGGATGTAGGATACCATCAATAATTAATTCGTCATTTTTGTATTGTCAACAGTATGCCTTGCTTTTCTTATTTTTGATAACAAAAAGTTTTATCTTTCTTAAAAGTTGGCAAGTGAATAATTGTCTTCTATGATTAGCACACAAATTTAAATAAAGTATGCTAGTTATTGTATCATAAGTAGTGACGAGTATTATCAACTGAGAAGAGGAGCCTGTTCTGGCTAGAACTTTTTTGCGATTGTCGTTGTAAATATACATGTTGTGCATAAAAAATATACAGCTAGGCTACCTAGCGAATTTTTTGTTCTATTTTACAATGCTCTACCCTTATGTGTACATGCATTGGTTCGTCTGTCTCTTTTGTTCGTTTTTATTTCAATGATAATAAAAGTCTTGTGTATCGAAAGATAATAAAACAATGAAAATCAATGACTTTAGTGAACATAACATGCCATCCTATACAGAACTTTGGTGTCTTAATAACACGTTAACATTTAGGTCGTTGAAAATAATATCAGAGCAAACGCTTAGTATTTAATAACCAATGTCCATATCATGGTATAAAGGGGGTAGGAACCTTGAAGTAGCAGCTGGCGGTGGCCGCTGATAAGATTTTGATGGTGCCATGAAGGGAGGGGTGTTAGGTTGCTGAGCGGGACAAAATTGAGATTGAAATAACACTTCCTCAATTTTCAGTTTATATAATGCCCTGTTTCGGGGGTCTTTGATTTGACGCAGATTTTCGGCAATATGCGTCGCATAAATGTGGCAGTCATCCTGCTCAGCTGGTTGTGATGGCTTCTTCTGTTGAATCATGTTTTCACCTAGCTGTTTAAGTTGCCCGCAGGCTTGCTCTAGGATACTAGAGTAAACATCCTCACTTGATTTCCTTTTCCCTGGTCTGGATGTTGCTGAGACCGAAACCGGGTGGGGTGTGGTAGTGGTGTGTGGTGTGGTATGGTGTGGATTGCTGGAAACTTCCGATAGCAAGTCATCGTCCAGTGCTGGACTGGCCTCTTCCTATGAAACACAATGGTGATTCAACTGAGTCATATACATGTAGTATCACGATTAATTTTTGGAAGAAATAAGCTCAATTAAGTTAGAACAGACACTGTGTATGCGCACACTGAACCTGCCCTGGCTAGTCTTGATCGATTAATGTAGAAATTACAGGTCTTGCTTACTCTTTCAACTGTGGAAGGGTAATGTGTCTATCGGTACTGCATATGTTGCAGCTTTTTAGGCTTCTTGTTCTTCTGTAGTTGAGATGAGAAGAATAGCAGGCCTACTGCAAAAGTACATTAGGTGTAATCCTACCTCAGCTGGCTGGTCATCAGTTTCATCTGATAGAGGTGATCAACGAATTAAGTCAGCTTGAGAGGCAACCTCAACATGATCCCTAAGGAACATACTAGCATCGTAATAAATGTCCTTATTTTTACATTCTTCGAACCTGCCCCAGATTTTTCCTCTGCTTCGATCTTCTTTTTGCTTTCACATACTGTGTCCTGATCGAACTGTATTTAGTATTAGCCTGTCTACCTAGAAGAAAATAATAACATCGGACATAACTGCAAGGACTAACAGTTACTTCTTGAATACAGTAACACAAAAACAGTTACTGAAGAAATATTATTATTTTTATTGTTTTATTATTTCATTGTTCATACCAAGGGGAGTACTCTTTGTTCATACTGTACAGGCCTTTTTATCATTCAACAACAGGGAAATGGACTTGCCCTAGGCACTGGCTAGTTGGCATCAGCAGCTATCAACAAAAATTCTAAAAAAAAGTATATTGTTATAAAGTATTTGCATCATGGTTCTCCAAGGACTCAGAGTAAAAGTTTCTCATTCTCTAACCGGTCATCTTGAAAATAGCTCCAATTCAGCAAGCTTCTACTGCCTTTTGGAATAGTAGTTAGGATGTGCACTGTTATAAATTTCAGGCCTACCTGCAGCTTCTCTATAAACCTATCTATGTTGTAAGCAGTCATTCTTGATTGCAAAAGTGCAAAACCCAAAAGTTCATGTGATACAGAGAAGTTTCATTAGTTGAGTAGCTAGATTGAAAGATTCTCATTGGCCAGTAACAATCCGCTTATCCTCTGTAACCAGCATTGTCCGAGCCATTTCAGCCCTCGGCACACTCGCCCAATGTGTTCACACTGACTTATTTTTGCACGAGAAGGCAACTCGGTACGATTATCGCCTAGTGTAAAAGCATCTTCACATTTTATTGCAGTTTACACATACACCTCAACACGGCTTAATTCATGCTCTTTATCCTGGAGTTTCACACCTAGTGTGCTTTTAGGTGCACCTCAAATCAAACCATTGGTTGGACAGTGAGAGGGATGTTAGCTGAACCTAGTGTCAATTTTCTCCAAATTTGTGGTGAGAAATTGCGAAAGGTGCAAAAGTCTCATCATATCACTACGAAGTAAATGATCCAAACATGATTTGTTGAAGATTTAGTTTACTATTGATAATATATTCGCCTGATAAACATACAGGGGAATATAGCGCTAATGGCAATAGTGCCCGTCGAGGCAACCTCTCACTCATTCCGACTACCTTGTGTAAAATCAAATAAGCACAATCTGAAATCGTAATCAGAATCACATTCATAAGAAACATCCCGGAGGTGAAGAGAGCAGCAAATAATGCCAGTACCTGGTAACAATGAGTAGAATGTTCACTCATTGCATTTGTAATTACACGGTAACATATGCATTGATTTTCTTGACCGGCTCCATGCATGAAATACAGGTTCCATTCATTGACATTGAATGAAACAAACTGACTGCAGAGTACTACAGGCTATATATGAAGCAGATTGACTCAAGATTTTTGCCCAAAAACATAGTTCCGTTTGTACGCAAGCAGAATTATACACTGTTAGACACAAATATATAAATAGTTTTGAGGTTTTTCACCACATTTTGTCATCGTACCTTCAGTGAGTATTTGTGGCTATTGCGGAAGATGGGAGTTACTGATCTGATCTCATTCAGATGAGCTTGGAGAAGGTGCCCAAGTGGCTTGATTACATTTAAAGACGCAACAGCCTGGAATCGGAATTCAAAATAGCAATTAAGTTGTACCTCTGCTCTCATGAAAATGCGAACCATAGTCTCTGGCCGCCTTATCAGTATGGAGAAACAAAAACATTTCCTATTTACTTTGCAGCCTTTGGCAGTGGGCCAAATTAAGAATGCTTTGCTGTTGACCTGATCTGATATGATATGATATGGGTTTTGGGTCAAACAACATATACAGTGCGTTGATCGTCACTTTCGGTTACAAATGCGTGAAGCGCCCCATATCTTTTTCCCCTCTAATATGTTACATTATAAGAAAGAAAAAATAAAGTTTTTGGTATAAAAAAGATTTTTTTCTGCCCTTATAACACCTCCCTTGTCTTGGCGATCAGTCCCAAGACATGACAAATAATCCAGGTCAACTGAATAAAAAGTTGCCCTCTCTCAACCAACTAAGGACAACTTATTGGTAAGGAAAACTTAGAACTACTGTTCTCAGCCAATGATAGGCTTTCTTAGAACTACTGTTCTCAGCCAATGATAGGCTTTCTTAGAACTACTGTTCACAGCTACTCACATATTCTTTCTTTCAATCTACATCCGGTCACCACGCCGGTCTTGAAAGAAAATAAGTCTGTCAATTGCAAGTTGGTGCCTGGTCACCGTCGAATCTGGACTAAGAAAGCACATAAAAAATAAAAAAAACTGATAGGAAGCACGTATCAGCTGAAAAAGGGTCCTTGCCATCTCCTACCTGTATGATCCCACTAATCAACTTGATTACTAGGACATAGGGCTATCATTAGACGGATTACATATCCGTATGTCATGGGTAACATTTCTATTGTAGGTATCATCATCTTTTGTGAAGGTATGTGTTCTAGGAGATTCCCATGGAGTTAGGCTATCTGCGTACCAAGCATTTGGGTGTGACAGAACAAATTGTTGTTATAAGCACGAGTGTAAACAGTGTAGGGGTAGTCATTCTGCGAAAGATTGTAAATCACACAAATAGATAAAATTTTGTTACCCTGCTGATTACCGACATGTTGACGAGTTTCTTTTCTTGTGTAAAAAGATTACTGGGGATGATCGAGGCCTTTCCTGACTTGGAGTACATCACCAATGGTTTCAGAAATGGGTTCAAACTTGGCCTTTGCCACAGTCCTCAAGTAGTGGCAACAGTTAAAGAAAAAAGCAGGAACCAAGAACATCTCATGAAAAAATTTCACGCCAAAGTAGACTTTGGCCACATCATTGGACCTTTTGAAAACCTTCCCATTCAGGACATGATGATTTCCCCAATCTATGTCATTCCAAAAGCTAACTCTGAAAAATGGCGCATGATATTTGATCTACCAGCTCCACACGGAACATCAGTAAATGATCATATTTCAAAGCATAACCGTGAGGTTAAATATTGTAACATAAGAGATGTAGTAACACATGTTTTATCACTCAACGAACCAGACCAGGCCTATTTTGCCAAACTTGATAATATATCAGATGAATATCGAATGGTTCCCATCACCAAATCAGAATGGCCAATACTACATTGATACTAGATTACCTATGGGGGCAGGGAGCACTGCAAGATTTTCCAAAGGATAAGTGATATGCTCCGATGGCTCTTCATCACTATACAAAATCACGAATGTCGCATTTTAAACTATCTACAAGATGATGTTTCTCATTGTTGCCTCTGGGGCGGATGCTTGTAATTATGTGCTCCATAGGATCTTAGGGGTGTGCAGGGATGTAGAGGTACCTATTTCTGCTCACAAAACAGAAGAAGCTACAATAACAATTGTCTTTCTAGGGATAGGGATAGATTGTGCACAGGGGAGTCTATTTATTCCTCAAGCCAAGGTAGCAGATGCCCTAAATCACATCAATGCATTTCTATCTAAAGATCGTCAGCGAGTAAAATATTGGCAAAGACTACTAGGTAAACTTTGCCAACTTTCCCAGATTGTAGTAGCAGGCCTTGCATACCTCAGTAGTGTGTATGGCAGTCTAAAGGGTATCATGTCAACTGATCAAAATCACATGCGGCATATATCTTGTGAGACCAGATCTGATTTGGTTGTATGGAGAGATCTTCTGTCTTATTTAGCACCCGGTAAACAGTTCCAATATCTTGTGGCAGGGGCTGTAGACTTCACTCTGGTCACTGATGCTTCAGGATCAATAGGATATGGAGGTTTTTGGGGAAACACCTGGTTCCATGGGATGTGGCCAGATGAACTTTGGACAAACTTAAACATCACAGTTCTAGAGCTGTTCCCCATATTCGTAGCAGTGCACATGTGGCAGGAAAAAGTTGCAAATTCAGTGGTTGAGGTCAGGACAGATAATGGGGCCCTAGTCTCTATTCTAGAACATTTGTATTGTAAAGATGCTGTTGTGAGACAGCTACTACACCTTTTGGCGCTCCTATGCATGCAACAAAACATTATCCTAGTCTCCAGACATATCCCAGGATCAGAGAACATTGCTGCAGATTTGTTGTCCAGAAATAAAATCAGAGAATTTAAACTCCGTTTTCCCACCATGGCTGCCTGTCCAACTAGCTTACCGGTACACCTGTGTCCAAGTAGGGTAAAAGATATATACTGGTCGTAAGGTGACAAATAATAATATATATTTTTCTTTCTTTTCTTTCTAATCAGCACAAAATTGACCTTTGAGCTTCAGGACGTGAAGCGCTGGGGTAAGAAGGTCAAAGCAAACACATGACATTAATGATTGTTGTGCAATGTTTATTTTAGAAATATAAGTACGTACTCATGATACATAAAAGATTCCCTGCACTATTTATTTCAGGTCTGTGAGCTAAGGCGAGGGGCTTCTTAGACAAATCTTTGTCTGAGGGCTCAAAGAAGTCTTACGATCGATTAAACAACCAATACAGGGTGTTCTGTTCTGAGCACAAGCTCAAAAAATTCTCTACTTCGTCGGTGGAGTTGAGGGTCACAGGCCCGGCACAGGAGGGAGGGAAGCACGGTGCAATCCTGTCACATGTGTCAGCTGTAAAATTCTTTTGCGTAAAAAAGAACAGTGAGGTTACCTTTGCTACTCATAAACTAAAGTTAATATTGAGGGGTATACAAAACTCACAGGGTAGAACTCAAAAGAAAACACAGGCGATATCTCTTGACCAACTACACACTCTGATCACTAAGGCAGAGCAGGTTTGGGGAGTATAGATGGGAGGCGCTTTTCTGCCATGGTATCTTGTGCTTTTTATGGATTCTTACGCCCTAGCGAGTATTGTATATCCTCAGCAGGGGATGATATGTCTGTTGGCGATGTGTGTTTTAGCAAGGGTGCCATGGAAGTGCACATTAATTCTTTCAAGAATTCTGCAGAGTCAGCAAGCATTATGATTATAGCAGTAGGGGGAAAGACATGCCCAGTTCGCCTCGTTAAGAGGTATTTAAAACACTTGAAACCCTCCAGAAGCAGCCCTTTGTTTGAAGTGACAACAGCAGAGTTCAGAAAAGAGTTCAGTGATGTCCTAAAGGATTCAAAAATAGAGGGTTGGGTCACTCCTCACTCACTGAGACGAGGTGGCGCTACCTGGGCTAGCATTCAGGGCTGGTCTGACTCAAGAATAAGATATTTTGGCAGGTGGTCATCCCATGCCTTCGAGAAATATATCTGGATAAACTAGGGTGCAGTTTTGGCGAAACAACTGTTCTGAGCTTGCTAGGTGTGCCTTTCTCAATACAATTGGTTTGGTGTTCATTTGTTCGTCAATTCTGCACCAGATTTAACAACATCTAATACTATGGCAAGTACCCTGTCTGCCAAACAACATATACAGTGGCGTTGATCGTCACTTTCGGTTACAAATGCGTGAAGCACCCCATATCTTTTTCCCCTATAATATGTTACATTATAAGAAAGAAAAAATCTTTGGTACAAAAAAGATTTTTCTCTGCCCTTATAACACCTCCCTTGTCTTGGCAATCAGTCCCAAGACATGACAAATAATCCAGGTCAACAGAATAAAAAGTTGCCCTCCCTCAACCAACTAAGGACAACTTATTGATAAGGAAAACTAAAAACTACTGTTCTCAGCCAATGATAGGCTTTCTTAGAACTACTGTTCTCAGCCTATGATAGGCTTTCTTAGAACTACTGTTCACAGCTACTCACATATTCTTTCTTTCAATCTACATCCGGTCACCACGCCGGTCTTGAAAGAAAATAAGCCTGTCAATTTTCCTCCCACCTCCCTATCACTAACCTATGTCGTCCATTGTTGAAATGCTAACGATTTCCTGGCGATGGTGTTCATTTGTTCGTCAACTCTGCACCAGATTTAACAACATCTAATATTATGGCAAGTACCCTGTCTGCCAAACAACATATACAGTGGCGTTCGGTTACAAATGCTTGAAGCGCCCAATAATTTGTTCCCCTATAATATGTTACATTATAAGAAAGAAAAAAGATACATTCAGTTATGAATTTTCAAATTGGTTGGTGTAATTTAAGGGATGATCATCAAAAAAACGTTCCTCAAGCTCAAGAAGCAAAGCTCCTTGAAGATGCCTTCATTTTGTTATCGCCTTATCAAACCACTGTTATTCGCTGCCATGAGACCCCAGGGGGTTATGAGTTTGAGACCCACTGGAGGAGCTTTCAAGGATGATTGTTCAAGCCCCCAGCATCGGCTTGGCTGTATATGCTTCCTTATCAATATTTTCTTGACTTAAACTCTATTGTACAGCTTTAAGATTTAGGAGTTGTGTTCTCACATCAACACACATCATTTTTTCAGTTCTGCAGCCCTATGAATATCAATGCTAAAGCTCAAAGCAAAAACAGTGTGAATTATCTCGGTTGCGTGTCTTGTTAGATATCAATTGAACCTATGGCTGCAGCTGAGGCACTGTTTAAGACCTTAGCTTTGATTGAGCTTTATATGTACTTCTACCCATCTTAGAATAATGTTTCCAAGGTTATTCACACATGCATAACATCAAAGCATTTGACACCGAATACCTTTAATTTCTTGTTTGTTTGCAAATTTTCTAATATTTTTTATCAACGCACAGATACCATGCCATTGAATTCCCCTTCCAACCTCAGCAGCTGCCTGAGATCCAGCAGTTCTGGACAGTGTGTGAGAAATGACCAGATTTATTATAACATCCCTTGATTTCTGTACCGTCCTCACTGCTAATAGAGGTACCAGGAACAAAAACGTTTTCAATACTGAGATAGGTCCCTACAACAAGTTAAAGATCATTATCCCTGGAACATTAAATTATGATCTGGAATATATTATCATATATTGAATTATATTATTTGAATTTATTGTGATCATCATGGATTAAAATGCCAAAAACAAAGCGCAAACGGACTAGGATCACTGATAGTGTCGGATCATCGATTAGCTCAAGCGCCGATGATGCCAGACTTAAACGGCAAAGTAAAAAGATCAAATGCCTCAGTTATGACCTTAAGAGGATACATGCGTTGCAGAAAAAGATCGACCAAACTGCAAGATCTGAACCTATCATAGAGGTCAAAGGAACACCATCAAACCCACAGGTAATAATAACATGCTGCCCATCAGTGTTTGAATTTCTGAAAACCCAGTTACACTCAAAATTGGATAAAAAAAGCTCAATTCAAGCATTCAAAGACAATGAGGACAGTACTGGTCTGGTATAGTTCATTCAACCACAAAAGCTGTAAATCAAGAAAATGAAATGCTCTATGTTATCAATTTCTACAACACCACCAGTCGTATCCAAGTAAATGGTACAAGTGATGTATCCATTTTCCTGGCCGACTACGAAGAGGTATTGAGTGGTTTAAACCAGGAAGATGTAGATCTAAGCAATTCTCTCATAAAATCAGCCTGCAAAAATGTCATCTATGATACATAATGCAACCATGGAGCCTCAACATCTGGACTACAAAGGCTGACATCTGTGCAGCTTCTAGTTTGTCACTGTAATGTTCCACGTAAAATATAATGGCATATTATTCAGAGTACAAGCTGTTGACATTTCTCAGGATCAGAAATCTGGTACCAGCCCGGAGCTGCTTGGCTAATGGTTGGAATTGTTAACAAAGTGTACATGTGTATCAGATACTGTTGGTCTAAGCAAGACTTTTTGAGAACAAGCAGCCCATGGTTCTTTCTGTTGGCTGACTTCCGTCTTCCTGTGGGGTATTTAACATGTTGTACATTTAGACAAAGATGAGGCAGGTAGGCCCTTGTCATGCGTGAGGCCTACAGGTGGATTTTTTTCACAGCTCAAAATAAGTAGACTCCTGTAAACAGTCGAGGTATCGACTCAAGTCTACTGCAATAAACCCAGTATATTGTTATCAATTTGCTATTTGCTTTTAATCAAAAGAAAATCATTTGTTGCATCATTATGTCGCATTGGACACATTCAAGGTCATGACTCCTGAGTCTATCATATTGCACAGTCATGGTTGCCATAGTCTTCATCTGATTAATTGTTAAACACCTCCGCTTTAACTTCATTTTTTCCAAATTTAATCACCATCTAAATGTGAAGGCTGCCCTAAAACAATAATTGAGCTGTCCAACAGAGGACTAGCATTTTATCCTGTTTCTATTTTAATGACCTATTTATACTGTTCGGTATAAGAAACAGTGGTGTTTTTCTTATTGATAAGTTACAAATAGGAGTAACAAGTTCCAGTTGCCTGAGGCATCGGCACCAGAATAGTTCAGCAGTAAACTATTTACATGAATACATGAAACAGTAATCTGATATGAACTCTGAGAGTGTACATCAAAACTCAATGATCTAACGATTCATCCTCAAGATCACACTACGCCTGCGACAAAATGGTGCTTCATGTTGGCCAGGCAGAGTGAGGGTAAGAAATAATGCCGATATTTGTTTGAACACAAATGGCTCCAGCTGTCTTTTTTATACGGTTGGCCGAAAGGAGGACATCATCAGAACATTCATGGAAGGATAAAATGCAGTCTCATAGCTTATCATGTAATTACATTGAATTATTGAAATTCAGTAAAATGGTTCGCTTTTACTCTTTCAGACTTGCTCTAAGAATAATTTACATGCATGGACAGCATTTATTTTCGCCATGGCGCTGTTTCCAAGAACGTGGTATAAACATGATGTAGGAAATTAGATTTCGAACGTTACATATAATCACAGAGTAATTACTCTGTGATATAATGAAAACAGAACAGTTATGAATGCCATGTCATATTGTTTTAAAATTGAGATGGCATGTGATCAAAGGTAGTTAATGACATGACAGAAGCCTGCTCTAGGCAGGACAATATTACTGTTATCATTTATCATTTTGGTCTTTCTCATCAGCAGCTGTTTCACAGTTGACCCCTTTCTCTTTTTTCTGCAAAATTTAATCAGTAATATATATTTCTTGTCCAACAAATAGCTTAGCATTGGTTTCGCTGTACTCTTGGCAATATCATCAAAAGTATAATGGAACCATTGCCATGCTAGCAATATACTGTGTATTATATTGACCATAAGACTTTATCAATTCATAATCAGGTAAATAAGGACTTCATAATTTAAAAATATTCCTTTCAATCTATTCCTTAGATGATGTTCCTATGAGGGGATTATCCCCCTCTCCCAGCTTTAGACAAAGGTGAATTCTAAGCCTCATTAATATTGGATGCCCGACTTACCTTCAATAAATGTAGAACGATTGTTGCCACAGCAACACAAACTGTTTCAATCACATAAGTTAAGAGATAGCATAATATACCATAGGCAGCTCCTGACAACCTGAAAAAAAACAGCTAATAGACTTACTAAATCTAGATGAAAAGAACTTTCTAAGGCCGAATGCAGGAGTTCATTTTTACAGTTTCTCCCACCCGAGATCTGGTTTCATGGGATGCAGAATTGACTTCCATAAAGCAATGTATCCAGTGTATATACAGTCCAAAATGGAAGACTAGCCAATTTATTGAAGCTCACTTATATACAAACAGTATCTTGGCCAATGTACCAACCTACCTGGTCAGACAATCCTACCAGACAGCGATTGGCAGTCTAACCTGTTTGGTTGCTCTGTTGAAATGCTCAGGGCACTCTAACATGTTATAACAGATTTTGGATCTGCAGAAAAAAAGGTATCATGTGTATGCAACAGGTAAATAGCCCAAGCCAGATGTAGTATTGTGACAAACCTGGTGTATTGCAGGGTTCCCAGGCATAAACATAACCCAAGTAAAGCGATGAACGCACTTGGTGTCAAATATTTAGTCTGTTTGTTCATGATAAGTAACCCAGAACAGTACGCTCTCAGTCCAACTGCAAATGAAAAGTGATGGCCAGTCAGTCAGCATTGTACAATGGCTTGCAGTGGAATCTAAGGAGCGGCATGGGGTTTGAAACATCACATGGTTATATGTTGGTTCAATCCCGCCAAGCGCTCAGTATTTTCATTTTATGCAATTCGACACAGTTTTATCACATGATTCCATCGATTGTTGTAATAAAGAAGTTGCTCCCTTCGGAAAAATACCAGTTGAATCAGAATAAGCCGTTTTGCGATTACTATTAAGTTGTCGTTTGTCCTTGCTTAAAAGTTCAACTGGCAATCTACTTTTGCAGGCTATTTCAGATGTTTGTGTGCCTGTGCTGTGATTGGTGTGGAACAGGATCGTATGCCAATCATAGTTGTAAGTGCAGATTTTCCTCAAAACAAGCAACAGGATGGATCACGTTGATAACTCAAAGTTTATGGAGGGGAATGCAGAGCTTTCCAGCTCATTATATCTCTTGGTCTGTTAACTATATAAACAATGGGCGTTGGGAGAGCAAAAACAGCAATGGACTTTATCACTTCTCAAGACAGTTTGAAGAAATTTGAATCACAAACACAGATCACTACTTGGGGGTTACTACTGGAGAATCAGAATAATATTAGGAAAAACTGTGTATGAACATTCTAGTAGTCAAAGATACTTGAGATAAGTTCTCAATTTAGTAAAACATAGTAAATAGATTTGGTTGGTTCACCTGTTAGGCATATTGGAACGAAGATAGCCATTGGTATCAGTGCCTCTGAGGCAAATTTCTCACTCACTCGGAGTACTGTGTGGAAAATGAAATAAGCACAATATGGGATCCCCATCAGCACTGCATCCATGAGAAATGTTCCCAATGTGACAATAGCAGCAAAAATCGCCAATACCTGCAGCAAGATTAGAAGAGTTTAAAGGCAGACATACTTCATAAGTTCAGCACCGTAACACTTTACTGAATGCTAGCTCCATTAAAGCAGGACAGGATCAGTTATTAAAATGTCGTTCTCAAAGTTAAAGTGGGGGACGGACACAGACCTAGTAGACCTATTATCGCTGGGTTATAGCGAGCATTGGGTATGTGCAAGGCCGAAAAATAAACATACATAATTCTGTATCAAAATTTGAAGTTGATTAGCATACGTAGACCAAGTTTGGCCCATTTGCCTGCATTCAGAGTTGCTCCCCCTCTAATGGTCACACCCCACAAGTGAAAGAGTACAACTGGATGCAGGCAATTGGATTAAGGTGGACCTGCAGCAAACTAGAAACATTGTTTGGATGAGAAAACCTGTGAAAAAAGAATGCGCAAACATAAACATACCTTCAGTGAATATTGATTGTGACCTCTGATGCCATTGTGGAAGACAGGCATAACTGTTCTGATCTCACTAAGGTAACTGTGGAGAAGAAGGCCAAGAGGATAGACTCTACTCAAAACGGCAATAGCCTATGAAACCAAAATAAAAAAACTTGATTCATGTTGGGAGGATTTTCTGACCTTGCAACTTTTAACACATGGCCTTGGCCACTGCCGCAGCTACCTTAATGCATGTTTTAGTCAATGCACTCTTCCTCACAATCAGATTCTTATATGGATATATATGTTATATATATAGATATATATGTTATATATATAGATATATATGTATATATATATATGTATATATAGGCATACATCTTGATAGCCTTGATTCATTTAAGTGATTGTACTGGTGGGGGAATTCGATAAAGTCACACAGCTCCAATCAATCAATCTATGGGGGCTGGATCTCACACTAAAATCGTTTCAAATTTAAGTGCCATGTCTCTAGCCTTTTATTGCGGAATGAAATGAAATCTTCGAATGAATTTATCAAAGTTGACACAAGGATCTAATTTATGGAATCAGAGTTATCCCCTTTCTTTGTGTGAGGAGATAACTTTTAAACTAAAGCACATCAGTGGGACCTAAAAGTCAATAACCATACCTCAACATTTAGCATTCTTTAAGCGATTTTGCTTCTGCTTCTGCTTTCAATATGGAGGAGGATCTCTGCAAAAAATACAAGAACACTCATATACACTAGTTCTGAGAATTCAAAGGCAACTGACATTTTGCAGATGGTCATGTAATCTAGGTGTTATGAGTTGAAGATGCTAAAGTGTGCGGGATGCAGAAAACTTGATTATAGACATCAAAAACTGTTAAAAATTTGACAGGGGTGTTCTCCAGTTGGGCTAGAGATCTTGTATTGATGTAGCACAGGTACGATCGAGATCAGATGCCCTTCCTGATACAATAATATCTTCAGCAATGATAGAGACAGAAAATCTTGAATGGTCGACCGGTAGGTACATTCAAACGCATGGTTTGAGTTTAAACCTGTCTTTAAAAAGCCTTAAGACTTATTTTAAGAAAATGAATACTTCTCTCAGCCTTAACTCCAGAAAGTGACTTCTGCAGAAAAATGTTTGTATAGGCATCACATAATTTCACAACACACAGTTGTTACCTTCTCTTTCTCTAGCTCCTGCTCTTCTGGAAGATTGGACTTTACCAGTATGAACCAAAATCCTATATCCATCGCAAGACGACATGTGTAGCCAATGTACAGTGAGATAATTGGGATAAGTGTAGGGTGTATCCCCTCATGGAGGGCAGGAGTGAGGGTTATCACAACAACAGATGCAATCTATAAGTAAACACATCAAAGGTCTTTAATTTGGTTTATTAACAGATTGGCGATAAACTATAATTGGCATTTGGTAAGGAAAACCACATAATAAAAGGTTGTCTGGGTTGACTTCATAATGATCTTCATACCAATAATAATGGTAGCAATATTACATTTTACAACAATTCTGACTAGTTATACAAGCCTACCTGCATCCCACAGTCAGAAAGTCTAGCGATTGCTGTGTAATGCGATAGTTTCATTCGATTGAGGCCTCCCTCATGATAACTTGCCTGAAAAGAGATATGTTAAACTTAATAGTCAGTTACGTTGCAGTAATGATGAAAGATTGGCGGTCTAACGACCGAGGTGTTGAGGTAACTGTACTTTCTAGCACAATGGATTATCCAGACTGAACACCATTGTCATCATTGAGCAAGAGGGTAAAAATACTTTGCCCCAGAAACGCACTGAATTTTTGGACTGAATATATCTTTCATCTGTCTGTAAGATGCTTTGGAATGTGAGTAATTTAATAGCTTGGGTTGCTGGTATTGGCATTGACTACATTCTTGATACAGGATCACATAAAACTTGGCAGTGTTACAAAGCTTGATCAACCCAGGGTTAGGATGTGGTTAATGTCAAGAATCCGTTATATACCAGCAACCCATCCAAAGAACAACGACAACTGAACACTTACAGTAACATGCGTGTAGTCATAGGCCAAAAAGCGGCAACTCGGGTTCTGTTTTTTTTCTAAGACCATTGGCAACAAAAGGATCTAGAAACAGAGTTAACCCTTGATATACAGTAAAAGTGTTCAAATCTCAGCGAGACTTACAACAGCTTCAATTAGAGGAAGACCCATGAGATGGAGCAAGTTAGATGTCGTTAAGTCTGAGACTTTCTGTGATTGCTTATGTAGGTCTCTGATAAACCATTTTGATGCCGGAGTTAAACCTGAAATCAATTTGAGAGAACAGCTGTATTAGACTTATTTTTACTGCTTTTGATAGATTGAGCAATAAACTTGCCAGGAAAATAAACACCAGATACTCAAATACTATCTGTCTCTTTGAACCAGTCACAATTTTATTTTTTTAGATATATTACAATGTGCTATTCCCTTATGTTCTTGATTTGTCAAAAGGAAACATAGTCACATGGAGAGTTGAGATCTGCAGTTTCTAAATACATTAATCCTTGTGTGGAAGGCCAACTCCTATCCAGAAAGAAGGGATAGGGTGAGAAAATAAAATTCTAGATGTTGTCCTGTTTGACTTTTAAAATGTTCTATTCTTTTGACTTACAGAGTATAACCACAATACTCATGAATATAGCACCAACAGCAGCACAGAATTTTACCATTCTCTTATGAGCCTCTCTGTCACCAACTAACATTATTCCGATGTGTTTCACCTCAACTAAATTATAAAAAAATGAACAAAGTTTAAAAACCATTATTAATTTCAATAAAACTTGGGTTCTTGATGCCTGTCAACTCAATCTATCATTTGGACATTATCACAAAAGAGACAGTTTTCTGAGCTGTAATTTGAGGAGTTGCCTCTCTCCAGTTTTGTACTTTTAACCCATGCCGCATAGAAAAAACGTACTGAAAGAGGGTTTTCTTGAAAACCGCTTATGTAAGGATAAAAATGACTTTTGATTCAGAATCTGCACCATGTGAGAGACGGTTTCCAAAACATTGGGGGCTTAATAGTTGATAAATCTCAATTTTAGTGACGAAATTCATGAAAAATTACATGAAATTTGTCCGCAACACTGGCAGCAATTGATATAATTGACTATCAAAGTTCCAGAATTATTTCCCGGACTATGTCCCAATCAGTTTTCAATGGTGCAAATTCTGAATCAAAAATCATTTTTATCCTAACATAAGCCGTTTTCGAGATATCAAAAACTGAAAAGTCAGTAAAACCAAAATAATCACACTGAGATATTCAGAGCATAAAATATTTTCCTGCAGGGGATATTTTCAAACATTACTGTGTGTGTGGATAGACATTCACAGTGATAACCCTTTATTATTCTCATGCAGAGGCAAGTAAGGGCCGTTAATATTTCTCAGATATCACGCTGAAGTGCTTTTCCCTCAAAAAAATCTCCTGCTGAGTTTCTTGTGGTGGCTTTTTATTGTCAACCAAATTATTAGCATAGATTTATCAACTGGACGGTACGGATAAACATTTACAGTGAGAACCCCTCTCTCTCCCTCTCCCTCTCATACAGAAATAAGTTGGTACCAGCCTATCGGAACGCGCTGACCAGGAATGCTACATTCTCTAGCCGGATAGGATATTCGATTTGTTGACTCGTGTGAATAACTATTTTGAATTATTATGCCGAATAATATTGCAAGCAAATTATTGTCCTAGATACCTAATTCTATATCAGGAGAAGGTGCCAAGTTTTACAAAGTGATCACCTGATTCCAAACATTGCGATTTGGAAAACTACTGTTGCAGTCACATTTGTCCCTTGCGCTAACAGGTTCTAATGAATTCAAGGAGAAACTGTTGACCAATTCTTATTTAGCCAAATTCTCAACAAGGTTCGATTCTAAGCACGGAAGCGTAGTAGTGGCAGGAATTTGGAAGCCATCTCATGACTAATATACCTCTCTGTTTTATGGCACTGATAACAACAACAGTTTTTGCTAGGTCATATGTCTGTTTCTCTCACCTCCTCTGAGATACAAGGTGTGATGACACAGAAAGAAAGTGGTAGCATAAATTTAGTCATGTTCCAAAGCTTTTTTCCCAGACTCAGATCTGTCTCATCGTTGTCGTCAATCTCTTCATCCACTTTATTACCATATGATTGTTTCACATCCCCTGAATTCCAGTCGGCTTTTATCAACCTAACAATTTAAAGAATGCCTCGTGATTGAAAAATTATTGCAGCAGACACATGGAATATTTAAAGTATAAAGTAAATAGCAGTATGGCATACCTATAATCCCATAGTCTTACAATGGTTTTTGTGAATAAATAATTTGAGGCGAAAGTGAGTAGTAGGTAGAGTAGGGCAGAGTCAGGAAGGCGCATCAATCTCTACAATACCAAATAAAGATACCCTGATTTAGATGAAAAGCACTTCAAATATGGGAATATAAGATAGACTTTAACAGAAGTCAGTCTGAGGCATGGTCATTACCTAACAAAGCTACCCTTCTAACGGGTGATTGTATGAGGCTCGATGGGGGGGGGGGGGTGTTTTACAGGACTCAATATTCCAAAAGGAGTTAGTGCTTTGCAACTGCACCAATGGAGTGTTGTGGTCTAAAATCTAACCTCTGTTGCTGAATGAATTAGCGTAAAAAAGGATCATGATTGTAATAAGCTGGCAGTTTCTGGGCAAAAAGAATTGGCAGCCTCGCCAATATATATATTATGCGAGTTGGTTGCTAGAAAAAAAGAAAGATGCTCAGCGGTGGAAACCTCACATAACCAATGCGCCCTTGTTGTTGTGGTACAATAAAATGCCCATAAACAGCCATGGATCGTAGCAGAAAGCATGTGTTGTATATCTAGGGTCGATGATCACAAGTCACAGCCATGTAATCAGTGCTGAGAATTTCACAAGTTCCGATCACCCCTGCTACAGATTTTCATCTGTGTCTAGGGTATTATAATACTGAGGGTGGTTTTAATTAGAGACTCACTCACTATTTCTCTGGACTCCTGCAGATGAAGTGTGGATAAATCGTGGACAGCCACTTACCATTCTTTCAATTCTATAACTGATAAACTTGAAAATCAGGTATCCCAATGTGCATAACGCAAGAGAGGACCTCGCATCAAATTTGTCTTGCGAGCGGCTTTTCTGACTGTTTGAGTGTATATGAATATCTAGAAATTAGCTAATCACAAATATTTCTTCTCCTAACTTTTCGCAGGAAGGGAGCTCTAACACAAACGAAGCAGAAAGATGAATATCTACCTGTTTTGAAATGATGATGCTTCAACATTCACAGCGACTTTTTTAATATTCTTCAGATGCCCATGCAGAGAGAGAGAATTAGAGGGTGTATTAATGGAGAGGGATGCTCGATAGACACCTAGAAGATGCACCTGGAAAGGTAAGCTGAACCAGTCATTCCTCATCTGTTTTGTAAACTAAAAACTGGCTAATGTTTTCATACACTATTTATTGACTGCCGTTAAAAAGTATTTAAATATTCTCCTGGCCTTTTCATGGTCATGGTCTAACAAGGATAAAGTTTGTAATAAAGTTTTCACTCTTCTCATCGCCCCTGCCACAGATTTGATTTTGTGTCGAGAGTAAGTCTTCTTGAGGGTGGTCTCAATTAGATTCTCATCCGCTATATGGCTGGACTTCCACAGATAAACCCTGGACAGCCACTTACTTTCAATTCATCAATTGATAAACTTTGAAAGTCAGTTATCCCACTGCGCATAATGCTAGAAGGGATCTCACATCATATTCAATCTTATTCATGCATGAATGTTAGCCTCGGTAGGCTGTTGGGGGTGGGTGGGAGAGTCGGGTTCCCCTTCCTCCACCACCCACCCCGACAGCCCGCACAGGCTACATATATATCTCGTGTAGACGAATAATCATAGGCTTAAAACTTTCCTAATCACAAAGTTGTCTTGTCGTAACTTTTTCACAGGAAGAAAACTCCGACACAAATGTAGGACCACACCCCATAAATTTTGAAATGAAGATACATTGAGATTGACTGCAACTTATTTTATGTTTTTCAGATGCCCCTGCACAGAGAAAGAAATAGAAATGGTTCGTGTAGAAATAGTGAGGGATGTTTGACAGACACCTAGAAGATGCACCTGGAAAGGTAAGCGGACTCAACAAGACCAGTCATTCCTCGTCCGTTTCGTAAACTAAAACCTGGCTAATGGTTTCATTCACTATTGACTTACTTTAAAAAGTCTTAAGTTGGCTTATCGCTAATTGCCCCTGCAATGTATTTTAATTTGTGCGCTATTGTCTTGACCCCTGCAATTAAAGTCTGGACAGTCACTTATCCGTGTTTCGATTCCTCTAAACTGATCTATGTTGTCCAGATTTTATCCTCCTAGTCGAGGGCAGACATGTAGTGGATAACACCCTTAGAAACTGAGTTTCTAAACAAAGTAAACAATATATAGTATTTATGTAATTGTGGCACTACGGTTAAATTTTTGATATTGATTTAATTTGCCACATAGGAATGCCTAGCATTATATAAATGTGTGCGTACAATAAAAATTTAGACTTTTGAAAAAAGGAGAAAAAACAGTTGTATTAAAAATGATTGGATCAGGCGGTGAAAAACGATAAAATCCATGCTGCATGAGAAAGAAATATATTGTTGAGACATTACAGGCGCCTGTTCATACCAGAATCTAAAAACGAGTTCTTGAATCTCTCCGTTCTACATATTGGTGGATAGAAAATATCAGATTTGTCCTTGTGACGTTGGCGCCTGACTAAGAAATGTTGCAACGGATGGCTTGGGTTTATGGCGACTTTGTCAAAGTGCCTGTCAGTTAAAACCTGTAGAAAATCTAAAATCGGAACCACATTTGATTTGGCTAGTCTCTGACGGTAACTGCCCAGTTCAGGGTATATTATTGTGAGGCTCCATCTCTCAATACCCTCGATCTTTGATTTATTATTCCCAGATATTAAAGGAAACCATGCAGCAGAGGCATATGTGATGTTAGAATGAATCTTAGAAAAATAAAAAGTTAGTAAACCAGTCGTATTAACATCTAAACGCTTTAGGCTTTGTAAAAAATAATTCAGGCTATTACATTTGTTGACGATTTTGTCGACATGGTCACTAAATGTGAGTCTACTATCTATAACCACACCTAGGAGTTTGGTACTAGATATCTTCGATAAGTCAGAGCCATTTATAGTAGGTACTGCGATTAGGTCAGGTTTTGACACCAAAGCAATGTCGAGTACAGTAGTTTTGGGAGCGTTTAGAGACATGGAGTTGTCTTCACACCATTGCACTGAGTAGTCTAATGCACTCTGGAGCGGGTCGGTGTCATGGATGACTTTCTTTCTGACTGGAACGTACGTGGTCACATCATCAGCGTATTTCACTGTGGCACCAGAAGCTGGTTGCAGGTCATCAACGAAGGCCAGCCACAACCAAGTCCCAGTCGTGTCCCCTGAGGCGCGCCGACTGTAATTGGCATGACACTGGAACTAGAGGCATTCATTGAGACTTTCTGGTGCCTATCGGTGAGGAAATTCTCAATCAGGTCTATGAGGGAATGTTGTATCCCAAACTTCTCGAGTTTAGAGAGCAGAATGGATGGATGGAGCTTGTCGAAGGCTTTTGAAAAGTCCTTCATCAATATGTGAATATGTGATGTGGACAGTTTGTCGAGGCCAGCGAGCCACTCGTGCGTCATATGTATCAGTGCATCAGTAGTGCCCAAGCCAGGGATATATGCGTATTGGTTATTTTTCAGCAACGGTGTTATAACTGGTTTGAGGCCATCTAATATAACATCTTCGGCTAACTTGCCTAAATGAAATAAGAGCGATATCGGTCTATAGTCTTTAGGAGTTGTCGGACACTTACATTTTCGTAGTGGCTTGACATCGGCAATTTTCCACATATCAGGATACTGACTAGCAGGCCGGATAGTCATCAGCATTGGTGGATTTAATTTAATTTAATTTAATTTGATTTAATTTTGCCTGTAGCATGTATTCTTTGAAGCTGTTGGATTATATCAGTATTTTTCTATGTCAAAAAACCGTTCTCGTATAAAAGACAACTGTAATGCATTCTCTTTTGGACAGCAGCAGCATGATCATTGGCTGTCTGACAGAATAATCTAATATACCACTATATTCCCTAGTGGGTATAAGTTACGCTCGTATAAGTTTAGAAGCAGAAAAATCAGACATTATTTTCAAGGCCAAATATCCATTCACTTTTAAAACTGCCACCTCAATGTTGTTATGACTGGCAGAAGAGATGGATCAGATTTCTCAAAATAAATAGCATCACGTTTCAAATCACTAGTGAGCTTTTTTGACAGGTAATAATTCTTTTCTCCTCAGCCTTTGGCCCACGTATTTTATTTCTCAAACACTAACAACCCTATCCGTGTCCCAAGCATAAAGTTGGTACAAAACATGCCCAGAAATTGATTTTAACCAGTGATATTCAGTTCATTACCCAAGGACTCTACCTCTGACCCACATATTCATTTAGGCTGTGAAGCAATACCTTTTGGTTAAGCTACCGAAGCATGCACTACATCACATAATGTGTTCTCTATACCATACAAGGATCATCGCTATAACAATGATCAATAAATCTCTAGGACAATAAATCTAATGTTGGCATTTTTGTGCTCGGTTAAAAATTGGAAAAAAAACAATCTGATGTACAACCACAGTTTCTTTTGAGCAGCAGCAAGGCATCAAATCGTCTGACAGCTCCAGTTTTTATACTGTTGGAGAGAGGATAGAGGGGTGATATAGTCAAGTCAACAACCAGCAACAGTTTGCCAGGTGTTTGTGTTACAATGTTATTTGCTTTAGGTACATTGAGCTAGATTCTGAAGGGAATAAAGTCCTGGTTTGGTGATGAGATTATTTTTTGAGGGTTTGATAAGTGTGTATTGGGGAGGGGGGGGGGGGGGTTGTATGGATAAATATGCCAGATACAGCTACACAATGTGTAGAACATATATTACGTTATTTGTTAGACGGCTGAATAATAGGGTAATTTTGTAATTGAGGTGTTTTAAGATTCGTCCGTGAAACCTCATTTCATAAACATTTAAGAGATAATGTGCTGCTATGGTTAAGTTGAATCATGGCTCAGAGGTCCTCAGATGATGATAAACTATCCTAGTTCTTGTATCTGTATTTGTTCTTAGTGTGTAAATGAATCACCTATATATAACTAAGGAATGTGGTCACATCGGTCATGACTGGTCATTAAAAACTATGTGCCTAACTAAATAATTTACTTGGACTATCATGATTTTACTTTTTGGTCATTGAAGTGAAGCTCAACTGTTGATGGCATAAACATTTTGAAGCATAATGTGCCGCTACATTCAAATGAATCACGATTCGAGGTCCTCATTTGATATTTTTATATCTGTACCGTTTGCAGTGTGCGACTAAACCATCTACATAAAATTACGAATGTGGTGAACTTGGTCATGACAGGTCATTTAAAACTACCATGACAAACCAAAGTGAGAGTGGACAACCATTTTTTTCTATTCTTTGTTCACATTCTCCCACCTCGCTTTACTATATGATAGAAGGCTTGAAGACAAACCATTTGATAAGAAAAAAACCCTCATGGTGGTCAAATGTGAATGTGAGTATGGCTGTTGAGATTTGAATGGTGTTCCTGTAGTGAAGTTGGTTCAATAGCTGTGATTAAACCTTGCTACTACAAAGAGTCTAAATATAAATTGCCTGGGAAAAAATTATTTGACCAAAAGTCTTACTGTAACCTAAAGATGTTTGGACCATTGCATATTGTTTCATGCACAAGCTTTAGCCCTTCTCGATTTCTTTGAATGATCATCATTGCTTCCACAAAAGAAAACATCTGAGTATTTTCAAGTATGCTTTGTAATTCAAATTTGACCCTGATATAATCAAACTTTCGATGAGTACAGAGCTCAGGCTTACTGTAGTTCTATTTAGGTAGATTTGAGGTAACAAATAGGTTCACTGGTATGCTGCCCTACTAGACAAGGCATTATGATCTGAAACTAAGGATTTATCCTGCACTCATGTCCTGCGTTTCTGAACCAGACACAATTCTGGCAATTATATTAGAAATTTATAGTGAATACCAACCGGGTTCAGATGGTACAAACTGAATTAAACAAAGCTTTTATCATCCTACAAATCCTACATTGCTTGATACAACCCAGAGGTGATACTGACACTTTAGTGAAAACTATAACAAATCTGAAGCCATACCATTGGGGAATGGGGTTTGTTTCTAGATGCATTTTCTTTCATAAAAGTTCAGACTCCGTTGGCAGAACACCTCCTTACTCTGTGAAAATATCGCAGAGTAAGGATATACAGAGGGGACACTTCAATGATAAATATAGCGCCTGTGGTTTTCGATTCACTGGAACACTGGGAAAATCGTGCACAGCTGGATGCCGAACACTCATTATCTCTATATGTTATGATGACACTTTTCTTGCAGACATACATACCCATAATAGGCCATAATTCATTCCATATTGAACCTAAAGACTGATTTCTAACTTTGCTGCAATGTCCTAACTTCAAGCTATACACCATATTGTTGTCATTTTTAGCTAGGATACATAGGCTATGAGTCTTTAAGGGTTTCACGACATAAATTTCACCAATTCACAACAAGCATCAACCAAAAACTAGAATGTAAATTTGAATTCACCTCAAACTCCACATCACCAAAAGCTTTCTCCCAACAATGAAACAGCATCAATACACCACTGAGCTAACAATGAGCTTCATCAACTCAATCAACCCCCTGATTTAAGCGATCAAACTGTGGCGGGATAGCTGGTAGAGGCAGTTTATCATCAACCACTTATCTTTGGTTGACAATACCCTGATGCAGTCTTATAAAGTATAATGGAATTCAAATCCATGCAAATGTGTTAACAGCCTACCAGCGTTAGACAGACATCCCAATGTAGACGCCAACATCCAGTGGCAGTAAAAATGGCAACTCCCAGTAAATTAATAGACAAGAAAGGAAAATACAAAAAGTTGATGGTAAAGACTAATAATTATTTGCAATGTTTGATTTTTGTTTTTCAACATATGGAAAACAATTTTTGAGTAGACAACTGTTCTTAGCTACTTGAAAGAATTGTTATTTTTGCTAGGTATTGAGCCACAAACCTGGGCTTTCAGGCAAGTACGAGATAAGCTGCTAAATCTACTGCAACTTTCAAACTCGAAATCCGATCGAAATTAATTGAGTCGCAAATAAATAACCTGCTACATGGACAGCAAGTTAATGATAACACCGATGTTTCTACAGAATCCAACCTCGTAACATCACCCAGAATTAAATGCCAAAGAACATGGATGTAAATGCCTCCTATAGTGTCCTGGCTAGGTTTATTGTTAAATCTATGACTCTCAATGATAGAACTATCCAAAGATTATCACAGGGAGCTTACCTTTCTTTTTCAGAAGATCCCACATCTTTATGTCCATTCGCCATGATATTCCTTCTCCCGGCTATGGAGAGTACCTAACTCATTGACACCCACACCACACATTGTGCTTATATTTGCTAGACCGAGTTTGGCTATAACGCAAGGAGTGATTTGCCTGAATGCATAACGATTTCAAACATAAACATATTTTTACTGTTGAACCAATAAATTACCAAGATATAAACCTCATTTTAATCCCAATCATTTCACAACTCGTCCTTTAATTCTAAAAGATAAAATACAGCGCTTACACCAATCAACACACCTCCATTTGTCATACGATATGTGATACCCAGTTTCCTCAACATACTCCTCCCTCCCCCCCCCCCCCCCCTTATATAACATTGGCAGAGCAATGCTGCAGCAATAGAGCTTAGAGGCATTGCTTATTCAAAGGATCTGAGTTTGTTACAGATTTATGGTAGCTTTAATCACTTTGGTATTGTCTTTATGCCATTTCTTATGCCTAATCTACCTCCAATATGCTTGGATTGTGTACCTGATCTTAAATATGCAGGGGTTAAGCTCGCAATTTCGCCTCTGTCCGAAGACTGGGTAATACAGAGCGCGGCTGCCATATTCGGCGCCAAATTGCTCTAAGTTTGCAGGCAGGTCGGGGCACACCTTGGGTGTCAATTGAGGCCAGTAGTCAGTAGACTGCAGAGAAGAACCCGAGACCTTCAATGCTTGCACATTAGAGGGCAGGCATTCTAACCATCTGGACTACCTTCTAATAGGTGAAATGAAAGCCTGTTTCACCAATTGCTTTGTACATTTACTTAAATAAAAAACTTTTTAAATTTAAATTTATGTGTAATTCATTCGAGACAACATCAGGAATGAGAATGATTTATTAGTATGCCATGAACTGAAAAGGAATGTGACGAAGTCTGTTGGCACGGGCACTTTCTACCTTTTGTAGGAACTTTTGAAAGAAAACTTAAATAAGCTCTTAGAATGTCATATTTTATGCTCTGTGGAGTGTTTGAGGTCAAAATAACAGAAGAAGAAACTCTGTTTTCCCAAATAGACTGATAAGAACAAGATAGATAGGCCTACTACGTTTCTATCATTCAATTTTATCTTTACATTAAGCTATTGCAATTTCCTAATTATATGGATGCTTGTGTTAGGAACAGTTCAATGATTGATCGATCAGAAAATTTGTTCCCAAATGCTTCTCTGCCATACTCATCCATGCTTTCAAACAGAGGAGCTCGATTCTTGTAACTCATTTTTCTTTGCTTTATCAAACAGCGCATTCCCGAGGACATGCACAATTCCTGTGCGAAATGTCTTACAGGTACGACCCCTACCCACCAGATCCAGATCTAAATTCCTATTGCTTGTCATCACCCACAAAATTGTTCATCACCACCCTCATAAAAATCTTTACTACCAGGTTTGCTTGCACAACTCGAATCATTAAAGCCTATTGCAGTGAAAAATGGAGTGTGGGTGTTGGAAGACTCTAACAATTTGCTTTAAGACAGGTCAGTCCTATATTGATGTTTACATTAAGCTGATGTAAATACGGGGATTAGTTTCAAGATGGTTATATCACAAGAACAGTATTTATGCTAGAACTGATACCAGAGATTTCAGAGACCCCACGAAGGTGTTATGATATGTAATGTGCCGACATTCTTACCTAATCATTCAACCAGTTATAATTATGACAGTGTAACTAGTATGAGCCCATGCTAAACTAAATCTTTGATGGGCGAAATCCAGATGTAAACTCTTCACCTGCCTCTATTTGTTTCATAACGAGGCTCACAGTCAATTTGACACCAACTGTCCCAAGAATTTCCAGATTTACTAAAGATGCTTTCCTATATAAGCTGGCTGTTACTCACGATAAAATTCAGCCTCTCCTATAAATGTTTGAAAACCAATGCATTTTCAGGCACAGTTTTTACGAGTATCAGTTGTCTATAATCAAACTAAGGTTTTCTGAAAAAAAATTTGTTATTTGTATTTGCCTTTTCAAAAAGAATGTATTTGAGTGTTCTACAATTTGTTGCAGAGAACCTCTTATATACTGAAAGCAGTCGTATTCCTGCTACCCTATTAGCAATGAGGACTATACAGAAGTCACGGAACGTGATAATAAATTTTGTGGTTTCTCACAATTGGTCCGTCGAGTTTGGACGGAAGCAGCTGAGGTAAGCAGTAAAGCTTGTGTCAGTGACAAACATATATACAAACAATGATAATTTGCATAAACAATATTGACTTAAAAATGCTAAAAGTTGAGGTGTGATTGTTGACTTTGATGCCCTGCTGTGCTTTAGTTTTTGAGTTATCTTCTCATACAAAGAAAGGGAATAACTCACCTTCCAAAGTTTGATCCATAGACTTAATATACTACCTAGACAGGACAATGCTTATGCTTCACTGATCATAATGTGTCCAACTCATAGACCTACTAATAGTAAACCTAGACAGGTGACAGATATAGAGCTTATACAGTGAGCAGTGAGGCCTATAATAACTGGAATTCCCCAATGGCGCGACGATACTGTGTTGTGCACAGTGCATGCTGCAATGAATGGTTTTACTATATGAGCGTGACTGATTATTAGCTATAATGGCATTTTTCTCATAGAGATATCGTAGACCGATGCCTACAAGTTAATTTGATCTGAAAGGTGATGTACCAAGCAACGCCATAGTCTCTGAATATTATCTCTAGCTTAAATATTGAATGATATACAACCATTAGAAGTCAGCAATATCTGTAAACGTTGATACATTATAGCAAGGAGCTACAGTGAAGATAAAAATGTGTCTTGTATTGGTTGTAATAATAAATGAGAAGTCTTATTCTTACTATGCAACTAAACATCCAGAAGTACAACTAGAAGTACGAGTTGCGTACTTTATATCATGATATGCATAGATAGACCAGTTACTGATGCTGAAATATTACCAATCTATTGAGTTTAGATCGGATGTTTTCATTTTTCTCTGATGTTATCTTCTGGGTCTCGTAATGAACTCGTATCATTATGTATCGGTGGATGAGGGATCTGATTGTTGAAGTGGAATGCACAGCACATTTCATAAATCCATGCAAATTTCCTAAAAGAATATGGTTGAGGACTCTGTTTCTTTGATAAGTATGTTTGTGTCAACACCATTGCATGTTATATAATTGCGGAGCAGTTGCTCGCTCACTACGAATAGCTTCTTTGTGTTGAGAGAAAGTACAACAAGCCCGCCCCTATTCTTGACTGACACCAGTGTAGTATCATCATTCGGGTCGTTAGTGTCTGTATCTATAAGTGAATCTCTACAGTCTGAACATGTCTAAGATACCTATCATGTTACATTGTACTCTCTCCTTCTTCTCAAATCTGCGTATGCGTTGCTGCAATGTCTTTATTCGCCTCCTTTGTTTCGGAACTTTGGCTTCAGGAGTTGTCTTCTTTTGCCCACGCCCCTCCTGCGGCGCATCGCTACTCAGTATTAAGGGTATATCTGGAACTACAGGTTCTGCTGCTTCAGCAGGAACTGTATCTGTTTGCACAGTATGTAAATCCTCACTAGTTTCTGCGCTGGAACTCAGGGGGGGGGGGGGGTTGGAGCGTCTCTGCTTAACACTCTACGTTTTTGGGTTGTGGGGGTCGTAGATACGCAGGATACTCCGGAAACATAGTAGGCACTGCATTCGGGTAGAGTATAGCCCGTCTCCCTGGAAGGTTAGGAGGCACTCTGTATGCACCCTTTCCAAAATGCTTGCTGCATAGAACAGAGTTTGTGCTCGGTTTCCAATCTTTACGGGACACTGCTTCGATCCATTTGTCACGGCGTTCCTGCCGAGGCGGAAAACGGTGGAAGGTGAGGCTTGCATCCTTAATTGGTGTGTTGCTACAGCCAAAAGCACAGCAGCAGTGTCGACTACTTTTACTGGCCTGTAAAACATGACATCAATCTTTCTCCTACTTTGCGAAAGTGCAAAAAGAGCATAATGTCGCGCCTGTCATGGCCACCTTTACCTGACAGTATTGAAAAGTAGAGCATACCATACCATGGAACTGAAACAAATTAAAACACAAGTATAGTTATGAATCTTATCTTACCGATTGCGATGTTGATTCGATGTCAGGTGTGCAAGAAATCCACTGAGCAACTGGACAGTTTAGTCTCAAAAAGGCAAAGCCCACCAATGAAGAGTATGCAAAAATTAAGCTAATCCTACAGCGATAACTTTCAAGATCATGCTACTTATGGGGACGTGTAACAAACCCCTTGAGCTACAATACAGGTGGACACAGCATGTGCAAGGTTGACCAAGGTTATAGCTATTTTTAGCTAGCCATGCTTTGAGTCATCAACTGATTGCAGCACACCCACATGGTAAGGCCTGTGTCTTTCAGAACGCATAAATAAATATTTTCACGCAACAGTCAGTCATTGAGTCATGATATTTCCGACTTCTAATGGACGTAACTCACTCAATATTTGAGTCAGATACAAAATTCAAACACTTACAGCTGGCTTGGTCCATCACATTTCACATAAAATTAACTTGCTTGCATAATTTCTCGATGAATCTGTGAGAAAAATGCTATTTTCTTGCTGCAATGCTTAAATGATGTATCACTGTTTACAGATATTGCTGGCTTCTAATGGTCGAATCTCATTCAATATTTGAGCTAGAGAAAAAATTCAGAGACTATGACGTTGCTTGTTACATCACCATCCAGATAAAATTAACTTGTAGGCATCAGTCTTCGATATCTCTATGAGAAAAATGACATTATAGCTAATAATCAGTCACGCTCATTTATAGTAAAACCATTCATTGCAGCGCTCACTGTGTACAACACAGTAACGTTATGTCATAGGGGAATTCCGGTTATTATAGGCCTCACTTCAGCTGCGCAGATCACCTGTCTAGGTTTACTATTAGTAGGTCTATGGTCCAACTTAAATAAGACGACATGACGTAATTAGTTTGTGCTGTGAGCCATAGTTTACTATATACCATTCAATGAAATAATGTAAAAAATCAAGGGACGCTGGGCATGATATCAGCCCCTGTCCAGCCCCTTATTATTCAAACACAAAGAAATTTGGTGTGTGTATGTAAAAGACCTTTCTGCACGAGATGGTACTAATAATTTGTCACCAGAACCAGAACTTTTTATGATAAAATAAAATCATTGGCGAATAAACACTGAAATAAATACAGCCATTTACCCTCAGCACTTCCATCACTACTATAAAAATTTAAAGAATACCTATAACACAATAACAAAATATTTTGCTGTATGAGCCAGATCCTATCACCACCACCACCATCATCGTTTTTTTCTTCAAAATTATTCCTGGTTGTGACTGAACACAACCAGTCTGGTCAAATTGGATTGCTAATTTTATTGTCGCTTCACAAGGAAGAATAGATCTGTGCCGTTAAATGAGTATGCAAACTACAGATAGCTGTTGTTCCTGAGTACGTAACTATGATGAAGCTAGTATATTGACAATTACTTAAAATTATTATACTTTAGTACTGTAGTCAAAACCTAATGGCCTTTACCGTGGCAAAACTTAATTTTGCCGATGCCGGTACTGTTCTTTGAGTTTATCGATGTGATATCGGCGTCAACAGTGAATGCCAATTGCTTCCTTGGCCTATTAACGGAAACAGCAGCGTGAAAAAAAGTAGTTATTACAGCAGAACACGTCATCATCTGAGAACATGGAACTACATGTAATGATGAAACTGCAGAGGAAAAATGATGGAAGCAGTGATTCTAATAATTTCCAAGACTGGAAAACAAATTCTGGCCAAATAATAACCAGCTGACTCAGCCGAGAGTTGCATGCTCATATGCAACACAGCTGCTCACAAGCAATAACCTCTGCAGCATGCAATACATTTTTGTTGGTATGAGCTAAGGTTTAGTATGAATAATGGCTATTACTATAGAACCCAGTCTGAGCCACAAAATAACGTTTCTGGACCCTTTATTTAGACAGCCAGAGAAGTTTTTGAATTAATGAGCAGCAACAATCCCTTTGGCAATAACTAAAAAGTACCTCTGTAAGGACACATTGTCAATTATACAGAAATCACTGTTGAATGTGCTGCAGTATCTTGAGAAGTATAGAGATGTCTGCAGGGCTCCATCTAGATCGAAGCTGAAATAGTTGTCATGGGAATTATTAACTATTGAATAAGAATAATGTGAATGGAACGATAAGAATAATAATTAATGATCATTACAGGAATTGCACTTTTTAAATATCACTCGAATTGACATACACTGTTGACTCCGACATCACATTGATAAACTCAAAAAATCAAAGAACCTTACTGGCATCGGCAAAAATAAGTTTGGCCACAGTATGTCATTTTCAAGTTTCGGGAATTATTAGAGTCACATGCTTCTATCCTTTTTCCTCTGGAGTTTCATATTTACATGTAGTTCCATTTTCTCAGATGATGACGTGTTCTGGTTTATTATAACAATCATTGTATCAACAGGCGATAAGATTGGATTGGTACATGAAAATGAACGTTTTAAATTCTTTTGTGAACTGACATGTAGTATGGAAAAATGCTTTCCTGTCCTGCACTTTGGCATGTAGGCGAGAGGATACCTTTGCACAGTTGGAAACAACACGACTAAAAAGAGGATGGTCTTCATCGGACATAATTTTGTTAAAACAGTTTTAGACACCCCAGTAATAACTTCTTTTTTTTCTCGCTGCTGTTTCTGTGTATAGGTCGGGGAAGCAATAGACATTCACGGTTGACGCCGGTATCACATTTATAAACTCAAAGAACCTTACCGGCATCGGAAAAATTAAGTTTTGCCACGGTAAAGGCCATTAGATTTTGACTACAGTACTGAAGTATAATAATTTTAAGTTATTGTCACATACTCTAGCTTCATCATACAAACTCAGGAACAACACCTATCTGTAGTTTGCATACTCATTTAACAGCCCAGATCTATTCTTCCTTGTGAAGCGACAATGAAATTAGCGATCCAATTTGAGCAGACTGGTTGTGTTCAGTCACAACTAGGAATAATTTTAAGGAGAAAAATGATCATGGAGTGGTGCTTGTGCTTAGATCTGGCTCATCCAACAAAATATTTCTGATCTCGTGCTATAGGTATTCTCTACATTTTTATAGTAGTGATGGAAGTGCTGAGGGTAAATGGCTGTATTCATTTCAATGTTTATTGGCTAATGATCGTCTCTTATCATAAAAAGTTCTGGTTCTGGAGACAAATTATTTATACCATCTTGTGCGGAAAGCTCTTTTACATACACTCACCAATTTTCTTTGTGTTTGAATAATAAGGGGGTGGACAGGGGCTGATATCATGCCCAGCGTCTCTTGATTTTTCACATTTTTCATTGATGGATATATAGTAAACTATGGCTCACAGCACAAACTACTTACGTCATGTCGCGCTATTTAAGTGGGACAGTATTGCTATTGGCCTGTCTAGGTAGTATATTAAGTCTATGGTTTGATCATTTGAAACTTGGAACGAGCAAGACAGAAAAACAAACATACATATAGCTGTATCGAAATTTGAGTATGGTTGTTTTCTGTTTTGCTCGTTCTCAGTTATTCTTACTAGGTATCCTTGGTCTGTGGTCTGCTCCCGCTCCCCTCCTTCCTCATCATTATTTAATTTATAAAAAGACAGAAATCAAATAAATATCATGCCCTGCTTATATGGAGCCAGATTTGCCTCAAGTGTTACCGTGCTGAACATTTGAAGCGTGGCTGCCTTATAAACTCTTCTAATTTTGCTGCAGGCACTGGTAATTTTCGCTGCTATTGCCATGTTGGAAACATTTCTCATGGAAATGGTGCTGATGGTAAACCCAGATTGTGCCTATTTCATTTTACACACAGTACTAAGAGTGAGTGAGAAGTTGGCTACACGGGCAATGATACCATTGGCTCTCTTTTCTCCAATATCTCTAACAGGTGAACATACCGATACTAATATACTGATATAGAATTTGTTGTCATGATGAATTGAGTTAAAGCTTGAGATATGGGGGGTGATGACATATACTGAATCTTGTAACACTGTCAAATTTGATGTCACATGTCCACGAGATCCAATATTGCTGAAGTGAACAGTAGATTTCTGCCAATAACCAGTTCATGGAATCGAGTTAAAACTTAAGTTTTGGGAATTATTTTTCTGGCAATATCTTTTGGGCTCAAATGTCAAAGATTGATCCGAATATCAACATATCATATACTGTTGGGAAGCTGCCGAGCTACTGAAAATGAATACCTGAACAAAATATGTAAAAAATTCAATCATTAATTCAGAACAATTTTGTTTCGCGCCTATGATCTGTTCTGAATTAAAGATTGAAATTTCACATATTTTCACGCCTCCACAAAAAATGCATTGTATGGCGAGACGTAAAAAGTCTATTTAGACTAGTCATATATCAAAGAAAATCAAATTATATAATGAAGACAATACCTAAATATACATTCGTCTTTGACATTACCTTAAATAAAAAATTACTGGATAAAATTTGATGTTACTTGGACAAGACGTAGACCAATATTGTTTTATTTTCCAATGGATCAACTTGTTTATTACAACAATTGGGACATTAGTTGATACAACTGTGTCGAATTGTATGCTTGGATGGGATCGAACCGAACTAGAACATGGCTTCTTTTAATAGACTCTATGAGTTTTTGCAATCGGAACCGTTGATACCATGACTATATATCGAACAATGATCACCAATAGAACACTATTAAATTTTCCAAAGCTACTGTTGACCATATCACTATTGCTGTGAGCGTGGTCAGTATATCTGTCCGTACTAGCTCAGGTTTGGTTTGGTGTGCCTGCATTTGGCAAACCATATCAATAGTTAAACACATAACATATGTGCATCGTGTCTATTAGTGCCCTTGCAACAGGATGTACCTCATATGCAAAGGATGTTATATGTTTTAAATGGGTTTTGGCAACATAAAACCATATAGGAAGTTTCAAAACAGATTCAACTGCAAACCATTGTAAAATGCTCACTGACTGGCCATAAATTTTCACTTGCATATGGAGTGAGAGCGTACTGTTCCGGGATTCTTATCATGAATAAACAGACTAAATATTTGACACCGAATGCGTTCATCGCTCATCTAGGATTATGTTTCTGCATGGGAACCCTGCAATACACCAGGTTTGTAACAATACTACATCTGTCTTCAGCTGCTTACCTGTTGCATAAACATAAAACCTTTTTGGACAGTTCTAAATCTGTTGTAACATGTCAGAGCACCATGAGCATTTCAACAGAGCCACCAAACAGATTAGCCTGCGAAACATTGACTGCTGGTAGGACTGTCAGTCAGGAAGATAGGGTCATTAGCTAAAATACTGTATGCATATTTCCCATGAGGATCGATTTTTCTAAATACGTAAGCTCCAATAATTTGGTTATTCTCCAATTTTTAACTGTATACGTGGAAGCATTTTTGTGTGAAAGTTCAATGAAAGATAGGTCTTTGGTTGAGAAACTGTACAAATACACTCCTGCCCTTTGGTCTTAGGGAGTCCTTATCATATAGCTGTATGAAGTCTATGGCTTTTATTTTGTAGGTTTCCAGGAGCTGCTTATGGTATATTATGCTTACTCTTAACTTTCGTGATTGAAACAATTTGTGTCGCTGTGCAACCATCGTGCTACACTTGTTTAAGGTAAGTAGGGCATACCATATTAATGAGACTTAATATTGAACTCTTGACACTATGTCTAATACTAGAAGTTAGGGGTGGGGGTGTGAGTGAACCCTTTAGAGGAACATTATCTTAGGGCTATAGTCATAGATTAAAAGGAAAAACATGAATTGATAAAGTTTAACAATCAATGTGATACATAGCATATTGCATAGCATGGTAATGGTTTCACTATACCTTTGATGATATTGTCAAGCGTACAGTGAAACCATTGCTACGTTGTATGTTATACAACGAATATATATAACTGATTTTCTTTTACAGAAAATACCAATCAAATGTGAAACAGCTGTGGATGAGAACCGCCAAAACGACAAGTAATTGCAGTAATATTGACCTGCCGGGACCAGGCTCCTGTCATGTCATTAACCACCTTAGATAGCATGCCATGTCATTTTAAAACAATATTTCTTGGCATTCGTTACCAAATTTACTTCTGTTAATTTCTAATTATAAAATAAATTAAAATCCAATATCATAGATTTAAACTATTCATTATCCACAAAACTTCAGTTTTGTGCTTATGATAAATGGATGTGTATATAAATTCCCATATCCATATGCCTCGTATCACTTTTTCAAAAAGTGTTTCGGAAGAAAATAGAAGAAGCAGCTGAATCCCAGTCCTTATGGGTAGTAAAACCAGTTGAGGGTGGGTTAATTATATGGTTGTCTGAGATGTGCCTGAAATAAATAAAAAATCAAACAACAGCTTACTCTACCCATATATATTTAGTTCAGATCAGTAGAAAATCTGCAAGCTTCAGCGGGTCAGCGTCAGGAGGTGCATGGAGTTAACTAATTATTTTTATGTATTATATATAAATAGTTCACAATTGTAACATGCGAGAGACACGAGTTCAAAGCCTGGTGAAGAAAGATTTCATTTACATATTATCTCTTATACTACTCGGAGCTGTTACTGGTTTTGTTACAATACCTATTTATTACTTCTTACACCCACTACATCATTAAATTTAAACAACTGGATTATATGGCACAAGGCTTTGAAAGCTTCAGCAGCCCAGCATGGCTGAAAGTCCAGTGAGGTCGGATTAAAAACAGCAAGGAGGACCCCTTGTTTTTATATAATATATAATATAAAATATAAATATTCAATACACAATTATAACATGTTTTTTGCGCTTAATTCACTGGCTGTATCCACTGAAAATAATGGTGGGGGAATTCTGCCACATGATAGGACAATGATACTCAGGCTGTCTACCTCATTGGTTGATGGAAATGACAGCCATTTCAAATTGCACTCATAATTACACAACCAATTGGACATCCATCATGAACTCAATCGACAACCTGAGTGTATGTCATCCACACCCCTGAAGTTTTGAGGCATTTATGATTGCGGCATTTCTATTTTATTATTTTAAGTTCTTGGAGAGATGAAGAGTGAAATGACTTTGATGAATGCCATGATGTCCATTGCTTTGCTATGAGTAAGTCTAAATATATTAAAATTTTTTACAGAGTTCCGATCATTCCACATAATCCAATGTCAAGCTGTCTGAGCAACTTTTTGAGTTCCTTCTTACAAGGAATCCTTAAGGAGCACCTTTCTATTGCAGGTTTATTAAGGTTGTGTCTAATATAAATGTAATTCTTGTTAAATAACCATCTTGAAACTAGCCACAGTATTTACATCAACTTAATGTAAACGTCAATATAAAAGCAGTAAAGGCATGGAGGGTATGAATAACCTTTCCGTTTGTAGTCATCTGTTCTTGCTGAGGAAGTGGGTGACTCCATACAAAACGTGTCTTTACTTATTAAAATTTGTCAAGCTTTACTTTAAATTTAGGATTGTTGTCACTCGAGATGCTGTTTCAAATTGTATGCCTGTTTGACATTAAATCAATTTTATTTTTACAATGACAAACCAATTTAACCATTAATTTACAAAAACAACCAATCTATTACGTACCAAAATATACTCAGTCGAGGTTTCTCGCTGTAGTGAAATAGAGCACTCCCAAAATAAACCTCAGAAAAACACAGCACAGAAGCCCAATAAGAAGCATGACCTGGCCTGTGTGGGTTGATGGGGTTGTTGTAGGTGGGAAGTTGGTTAATATTTGCCGTTGGAAGTTGTAGTTGATTGGCGTAGATTGGTAGAAGTGGGCAATCAAAACAACGGCTGAGACCTTGAAAGGATATTTCTGATACAAAAAACTGATATGGCTAAAAAACAACATCTATCTCAATGAATCACACACAACAAAGTTCATCACACAAACCTGATTCAAAAACAACATTCATCCAAGGGACAAAATATAAAACCATAGTTATCGCTCAGTGCAGAGCTATGAGAACTGGGGATCTCATTAATATACCAGATCGTCTGACAAATAGAGAGCGGTTAGCAGATGTCTTGATCAGGTAGAGGCATGGATTAAGGCTGAAGCAGTGTGCAATATTCATCTTCACAAATGTAGCCAAACTTGTCAGCGCATGAATGGTCA
Organism: Membranipora membranacea; assembly: GCA_914767715.1. Classification (NCBI taxonomy): domain Eukaryota; kingdom Metazoa; phylum Bryozoa; class Gymnolaemata; order Cheilostomatida; family Membraniporidae; genus Membranipora; species Membranipora membranacea. The sequence continues at coordinate 5,350,475 of OU612070.1, read as the reverse complement.
TTGAATCCAAATGTACCATTCGCTTGTGGTGGTTGCCACGCATAAAAGTTCCCACAAAAACCATCTAAGTTCAGCACGGCCATCCACCTGTAATTTAAGGGATACACTGATTACGGTTTAGTTGGTACGTCAAAAGTAAATAATGTATGAGGGTAAATTTAAATAAGACTGGTTTTGGTTCATAAAGGAAGCTTAGTAATAGAACAGTTTTTCAATAATTTCAAACCCTCAAGGCAGCACTCAGTGCCTCTGTCTAAAGTGTCACACATTAGCTTTAAATGAAAATTTTACAATATTGGGTTTTCATTAGACTGACCTATCATAAGTCAAATTGATAGAGTCTTCCCACATCCACACTCCATTTATCTCTCGCAAGCCTATGTTCAAACTCAGCCATTCTGAAAAAGAAATCTCCTGTTCTGATGGTTTACAGGTAAGGATACACAACAAGGGATGGAATCGCATGCAAATTTACCTACAACACTTTTTTGCCACATGAGGTCTATACTTTATATGACAATATATAGCGAAATAATCTATCAAACTAGGGCAGAGGAAGTGCACCCAGCTAAAATGTAATAATGAAAGCCAAAGGAGTGCGTTTATACTTTATATGATTTTCTTTTGTGTGCGTGAACCACAAAATCAATAAAGCCTTGTTCAGCCGTTCTCGTTCAATTTACAGTTAAATTTTTTTTCGTTAGACAACAGTGTTGATTAAATGTCCTGTACTGGGACACACCCATTAATATTATAAGAATAAATATGGGTTCACCTGTCTCTCCATGATAGTAGCGATTGATTATGAAATCTGCTTCACTAGCTGTCTCAAATACAGCCAGTTTGAAACCGTAGGATCTACATTGCTCAGACGCTTGAAACCAGTCTATGGCAGCAAATGAATTTCGAATATAACAAATATCTTCATTGTGTTTTGAATATCAGGGAATGGCAAAGTAGGTAAGCGCCCTGCAAAAGAGATGCGAACAAAGTTACGCTACGCCTGTACTGACTGCACATGCTTTGACCAGGTGTACAACAGTAAAGCTCTGACAAAAAAGCTCATATCACTGACCTATGACACCTTGTGAGAGTCCTTGATATTAATTATTTTTTTCTGGATGAGTCTAAGGACTGTATACTGTTGTGACACAGAGCATTTGACAGACCCATGCTCTAGCCATGGCTCCATGGAACCAATAGTAAAAATCTGATAATTTTGCAGTAATCTAATTGGTGTGAGTATGCAATAAAGATTAAGTTATGTTTAAAGAAGCTCCCACTACCAAACTACCACTACCAAAGTAGTTTTAGGTATTTGTTTTGTTTTTACTTTGAGTTTTAAGCTATCAAATCGTTTCATAATCGTTATTTGTATTAAAATTCAATCACCGACCTATGACTTCATATATTTTGCAGTCCGCTTCCCCCTCACCACTCCTTGCAGGCAGATCAGAGAGATTTGGTTTACCCAAATAGGGGATTCCATAAACTCCTGCTATACCAACTAAACACAGAACCCAATAGCCATAAGACATCTGCAACAGAAAAATATAAATCATCATAATATAGATCATGAGGCTCTGAATAATAAGAAGTGCTGTATGTAAGCATGTATGAATGGCAAAGAGGCAACATTCAGTGGAAGGCCACACTCATTTCTGTTGTAATTTCCTCAATCTTTGGGCATCTCTTCTGCTTAGAATTGTTTAATATTAAAAAGTTAAAATAATCACCATTTATAATATAAGAAGTTCTCCTAGTATTACTTCTCCTGTAGAATGTCTCCGCTTTGGATCCAGTTTATCGTTACGATAACACCACCAATTTTATAAGATTTACTACCCGAGCCACATATCAACCTTTGAGCAGGCATATCTGACATGGGATGGTGTCCAGTGATTAAGAAAATGCTGCTCAATAGAACACCAATGTGTTTAGAAGTTAGAGTTAATTAAATTTCTTGAAATATCTTGTCACCATATTAAATGGGTTGTTAAATTTCAGGTTTTAATCAAATATTAGTACGTTGGCATCTCATCTCCACAGCTGCTGTAATTGGGTTAGGAAAGTATTGATCTTGTCTCCAGTAGACAAATTTTATGAATCGATCTGGGACCAAACGAGGATGAAATTTTTTATAAAGTGTGTCGTTTGACATGCCCTTGAAATGTGGAGGACCGAAATTATTTTAATATCTATTGCATTCAGACTACCAAAGGTTTCTTCTCTGTGTTTGAATAAATTATGTCATTGTACACCGAACGGTGAGACAGGCTGGTCTGGGGAACTGTAGACCATTAGACTATTTTTCTCCCAGGGTATTACTGTTATCATTTGCCCAAAAATGCCAATAAAAAATTGCCTGCCTACCTGCCTGTTTCTTCTCAGCAGCACTTTGGTTTGAAGTTTGAAGAATCGTGGAAAAAGGTGCCATAGTCGAAGTTGATAATTAGCTTGGTAAGGTAGCCAAAAGGAGGGTATATCTACAGCATTCATGAACTGAAAAGACGAGCCTAGACAAGATCGATCGAGTTGGGAATGATGAATAATGACCTGCTGGATTATTAATACCCTGTGCAATATTATATTATGAGTTTTATTTCCTTCATTTCAACCGATTAACCTAGTAAGTGAGATGGATTTTTAAGAAATGGCAATAAACAGACATCATGAACTTCAAATGTTATTTATTTCAGCGAAGTCGTTATCAATTTATCTGATTAATTGAACACATAAATATAAATGTATCATGTCAGCATAATAGGCATTTGAATATGGAAAATAATTTCATTCTACAAAAAAAGTCGATGTAAAAAGGATAGCGCTAAGCTTATGTCAACTACCGATCGGAATAACACTACCATATACCTCTCATCAAAAGCTGCCTATACTTGACTCGATGAGATTGTGCTTTTTAGTGAAGAAATTATGTAAGAAACGCAAAAGAATAATATCCTCCATCATTTAGCTCAACTCAGCACTCAAGAATAATTAGGTAAGTCTAAATGTTCATGATTTTTAAGAGAGTGTAGGTTTTTGAGCAGGATTTCCTGTTATGCCATTTTTAAAGAGATGTGAGTGCAACTGCAAAATGCTCACACTTGAACTGAAATAATGGCAAATGAGTTGACATTGTTATCAGAAAACTGTGCTAGGTGGCACGGTCAGAATGTGTCATTTAACTGAGTCCCATCAACGGCTGTATCACAATTGGCTGCCTGTTTTACTTTCTGTAAAACAGAAACTGTTGATAGTTATTCCTAGCTCAGAATACTTGTAGTTAATGTTCTAACCAGGTCAATTTGTTTTGAGTTTAATATTGATCCGGACTTATAAAGTTCTTGTTGGTTTTCCAATCATGAGGGCATTTCATCATTCATATTACAGTTAATAAATAACATGCTAGTTCGTTAAGGCTTCTAAGAATATGAAAAGTGTTCCCACGTCAAGTATTTCAGAGGTACTTGGGGAATCTTTGGCGAAGCTTGCCCTCGAACTTTCTTTTGTCACCGACGTAGTGTTCCAGTGATATTAAATTGATCTGTTTCATAGTACCATAAAAACTTGTAATCCAGACTTCAATCTTACAACCAAGCCTCGTGATCTATATATCTCTTCAACATAACTTGAAGTGTAGCAAGATTGCTGCTGCAGCAACACAAATTGTTTCAACAACAATATTTATGATATAGGATAAAACACCAGAAGCAGCTCCTGGCTGCCTGGAAATATATAGTGACACATCATCAAATCTTCTTAACATGTCAGTGGGATGAAATTATGGCACTCATATTATTGATATATTGATGGAACAAATTGTTACGATTACTGGATATATAGAATCATCGTTCCATCACTTCACACCACTGTACAATCGGGAGGCTCCAGTTTCAGTTCAATTCTCTCTTAAGTGTGGTCTGATGTTTATATAGGGCATAAAGACAAATTGATTGCTCAACAAATTCTAATATTGTAACAAACCTGGCATACTGCAGTGTTGCTAGACCGACACATGACCCGAAAAGAGTGATTATAGCACTCGGTGTCAGATATTTAGTCTGCTTGTTCATGATTAGTATCCCGGAGCAGCATGATCTCACTCCAACTGCAATGAGTCAAAGGGGATAGTCATCAGTCAGCGTGATATACTGGTATAAAAATCATTATTTTCATTGCATGAAATTTGAACTATAATAGTAATGTAGCAAAGAGCTATCCTCTCACTCATACCAAGGACGTTGTGTAAATGAAGTAAGCACAATCTGGTATCACCATCACCACATTCATAAAAAACGTCCCGGAGGTGAAAAGAGCAGCAAATTCCCCCAGGATCTAAAACAAGTGTTAACCCACAGTACCAATTTCATTGATTTGTTAGAAAGGTCCTTTGTAGGTATTACAGGTTCCATTCATAGACATTAAGTGTAGCAATCTGACTGCAGAGTACTTAAGGCTAGATATGAAGCAGATAAGCTCAAGATTTATGCGTAAATAGTTTCGTTTGTACTCAAGCAGAATTAGACACTGTGAGACACAAATTTATGAATGGGTTTGTGGTTGTTCACCATATTTTGTAATCATACCTTCAGTGAGTGTTTGTGGCCATTGCGGAATACAGGCATTACCGATCTTATCTCATTCGGATAAGCGTAGAGAAGAAGCCCCAGCGGCTTTATTACTGTCAAAGCAGCAACAGCCTGCAATCGAAATCATAATAGCAATAAAGTTTGTCCATGTTCTCATGAAAATTCGAACCGAAGTCTAGCTTTGAAGCCATATCAGTACGGAGAACACAGATATTTCTATTGCATCCTATTGGCTAAATAACAGATACAGACGTGACGAAATGTGATTCAGAAGTTACTGTGAAAGCTGCATGATTGCTGAAGACTTGATTTGATGATTTTGATGATTATGTATTTTGGATCGCTCTAAAGCTCTTGTAGAGAGTGCAAAAATTATTTCACATATTATGTAGGATTTTCAAATTGGTTGTTGCAATTAAAGGCCTGATTGTTGGAAATGTTTCCTCAGGCTTAATAGCCAAAAACATCTTAGAAGATGCCTTTGTATTATTGCATGGTCAACCCATTCTTTAAGGGTTCTGTTCTCACATTTAACACACATCACCATCATGCTAATTATATTCGATGGTATATCTATGCCCCTTGGCCTATATATATATCAATCCTGAAGCCCAAAGCCGAGAGGGCAAGTTTTATCTGGATTATTGGTATTGATAAACATTAAGTGAGTCTATAGCTGTATTTGAGGCTATAGACTTCGATTGTTGAATTCTTGAAGCGCAAGGCTGAAAAAATCTGAGCTCCAGAAAAATTGACAATAAATCTGGGTGATTTTCACCCAAAATGAACAAAGGCAAGAAAAGAAAACTCATTTCCAGTAATGATCCTGATGAGGATGATGCTGAGGATAATACCTTCACCTATTCGCTCAACAAGTTGAAGGCATTACAAAAGAAAATCGACTCTACTACCACTGATGAGTCTATCACCATAAAAGGTAATCCGGCAAACATCCGAATTGTCGTTGACTGCAGCACAGCTGTTTTTGAGCTTGTCAGATCTATATTTCAAACATCAATTCAGGAGCAATATCTTTATGTATCTAAGAAAATGAATAAAGATAAGGACAAAAACACAACAGCCACCATATTCACCGTTAAAAACAAGAAGAAATCGGATAGACGCCTTTATACTGCAAACTTCTACCATACCACCTCTAGAATACTGGTGAATGCGATCAAAGAGGTGGATGTGTTTATTAGTCACTACTCTAAGCTGGTAGGTGAATTTCAGCCAGAAACAATTGCCAATTTGAACGAGAAAGTCCGTTCCTCATGCTCAAATGCAATGGAATCGCTAAAAAGTAAAAAAACCAATGCCAACAGCAGTGCAACTCAACAACAAAGCACACAAAATGCTCTAGGGGAATCTGCAGTTTCACTGCCAGAGTCTTCTCAGTGTTCTCTGTCTGAGACAATGGAGACATCTGCTCCATTCGTCGGCAGCGCTCCCAGTCATTCCAGGGACAGAGATTGTGGGGAGAGTCCCGGATGTGGGTCATGCAGAACTCTGCATGGCATGCTTTCTGTTATGATGGAGAAGATGGACAGCATGCAGGAGAAGATGGACAGCATGCAGGTTAAATTGGATAAACTTACTAATGCTTTTTCTGAGAGCCCTAGTACAAAGGAATGTCCATCAAATTCCAAAAATACCGTACAACAAACATATGTTCCAACTCAAACTCTGAACACCACACAACAATGGTCATCAGTTGCAAGCAGCAGTAGACAATTCCACAGAAATGTTCCTTCAACAACAGCACATCAAAACACACCAACACCAAGTTCACCGGCGACTACATCCAACGCACCAGATCACATGCCATCTATTAGAAAAGCAGCTCGCCCGAACAACTTCAACCCCAAGCACTGCATCGTAAATAAGTATCAACAATTCATCAAAAACCTACCAAAACTATAATCAAGACAACATCAGACGTGAGATTAACCGTGAATTCGGCCCAACCATCATAGAACACATAACGACCTACAAATTCAAGACAGAATCTCCAAAAATTATGCTGCACCTTCGCGATGAAAAGACAGTGACCAAGTTGATAAACACTTGGAATACATTACTATTTGAAAATTCGCAAGTAAGAAAGACAATCAATTCAGAATCAGCAAAAGTCAACACTGGTATGCTGAGAGGCATTCCTATCGATGTTCATGATGAACTTGTAATAAAAGAGATATCACAGAATTTCCCCAACTCTTCAGCTATAAGGATTTACAAAGGGGAAAAGAAAATGCGCATCTTTAAAGAAAAGTTTGACACTCAGGACCAATACAAAAAGGTCCTCAGTCAAGGTACGATTTTAGACTCACTTAAACTTAAATGCCAATTTGAAAAACTTCTATGATGGCAATGAATTTTCATGGCGCATATCTTGATATCCGTGTATTGGCAATCAAACTGGAAGAGGTTCGTTTAATTCTTAGCGATCACAAATTTAGTATACTGTGTTTGGCTGAAACATTTTTGAATGAAAATGATGACAGCTGCCTTTATGAGATACCAGGATATACGGTGATAAGAAGGGATAGGCTTTGTAACAATGGTGGGGGATTATTCTGCTATGTCCATGAACATCTGGAAAATTTGGATCTTTACATGGATGAGAGTATAAAAGTCAAGGTCAGACCCAGAAGCCAAAAGAGTTTTTTGGTCACATATTTATATAGACCTCCCCAATCAAAAGCATCATGGAACACAGAGTTTTCAGAGTTTGTCGAGCGTTTGTATGGTTTGAACGATGAAATTATAATATTTGGTGATTTCATTATTGATTTGCTGAATCGAGCTTTGAAAAACAAGTGGTTAGATAATGTTACCTCTCCACTACTGTTGAATCAACTTTTATCTGAACCCACTCGCATAACTAATTCATCAAGGACACCAATTGACCACATCTATTCAAGTAAAAGTGACAATATTGTTAAATCTGGTGTCATCAAATATTCACTGAGTGATCATTTCATGATAGCAGCTTCAAGAGAGACTGATAGAAATGTTAAAATATCTAAACAAAGATGCAAGGTAACATTTTGGATTATTCATTTGCAACACCTGAAAACATTTTTAACTTTGGTTACGTGCTGTATGAAAGATCAATAGACTCAATGTTTGAGAAGTTCTATAGCCATTTGAATCATCTTATATCAAAACTCGTGTTCGAGAAGACTCGTTTTGTAATAACGCATAATCTTCCAAAATGGTTGGATGATGAGGTAAAAATGAACATCAGAATCAGAGATCAACTCAAACAAAACGGTGATTGGGAAGGATATTAAAAACAGCGAAATTATGTCACTAATATGATCAGACAAATGAAGAAAAGAGCTATTTCTAATACTATTAAAGAGTCTAAAGGTCAGTGGTGTATATTAGCACTCACGGCCCACGGATTTCCGTGAGTGGCTGAATAGCTCAGTGTGTAGAGCGTCTGCCTATTAATCACTGTTTATAAGATTGTTGTGGGTTCGCATCCCATTGAGGTCAGTTTTTTTTCAAATTAATGCTTTATAACTAGAGCATTTTTACCGTAATCTTCTACTGCTATTGAGTTGTTTTCTGAAAGTACCCAACAGCTCAGTGAGCTATTGAAATACCTCTCTGCTTGCACTATTTTGCTACCGATATGCAAAAATTTCCGTGTGGGAGCGCCCCTCCCACACCCTCCCCGCCACACCTACGGCGTGTGGATCGGGCTGTGCCCGATCATTATGCTCATCTCTAAAAAGTCAGTGAGTGAAATTTTTTAGAATATACGCCCCTGCTAAAGGTAATACAAAACCTGTTTGGGATGTATTAAAGAATAAAAAGAAGGAGACTTTCCCTGCGACAAATTTGAGTGCAGATCAATTTAACAGCCATTTCACATCCATTGCAAAATCAATCACAAAGAACCTTGTTGTAACGGATGAGATAACATTTCCCGTATCCGAACATCATTTGACAGACATACCACAATTCACCCCTTTCACATGTGCAAGAATATTGTTCCACATTCCTGATTGTAAAAGTACAGGACCTGACAGAATGACAGTGAAGATGTTGAAGCTTGTTTGGCCTTATATTGTGGATATTGTCACCGATATGTTTAACAGGGTTTTAAGCAAGGGACAGTTCCCTTCAACATGGAAACTAGCTCGAGTTTCACCAATACATAAATCTGGGGATATAAATAACCCATCAAATTATAGGCCAATTTCAGTCTTGCCTGTTCTTTCAAAAATATTTGAGAAACACTTAAATCACCATCTGCAAGAATATCTCACTAAGAACAAAATTATCCATAAGCTTCAATGTGGATTTAGAAAAGGCCGTCCTTGTTCAGACATTTTATCTAAAATTATTTCAGACTCTTTGGTGGAGAAAATTAATGGAAATGTTATGACATTACTTTTTCTGGATTTTTAAAAAGGCATTTGACTGTGTATCCCATGTTTTACTACACAATAAGTTGAAGGCTTGCGGCATCGGAGGAAATAATATGTCAACACTTCTTGACACCTTTCTAACAGACAGAAGGCAGATTGTTAAACTCAATAATATTGAATCTTGTAGATTGCCTATCACAATAGGGGTCCCTCAAGGTTCAATTCTAGCACCAACTTTGTTTCTCATCTTCATAAATGACTTATTAACTTCATCAAAATCATCATATGCATATGCTGATGATACAGTGTTCCTGTCATCTAATAAAAACCTTCAGCAACTAAAGGCAAAGGCATCTGAAGATTTAAGTGGCATTTTGGATTGGTGCAATCGTAACCGGATGGTTATAAAAAAAATGTTCAGAAATCTCATTACATGCTACTTAATATCTCAGATCCGCTTTATGACCTGGAACTGTACATAGGGCATGAAACTACTACAACATGAGAACTACAAGGCTTCTGGGTGTTTTGTTGAATGACTCGCTTTCATGGCAGGATCATCTAGAGTATGTATATAAAAAGGTGCAACGGAATGTTTACCTACTTCAAAATTTGAGATACTTCATGGATATAGCAAGTGCCCGCACATTTTACTTCCAGTTTATCTATTGTCACCTTATATAAGGTATCCATATCATTGGCAACTTATCCTGCAATAATGCCCTCAATAGATAATTTTTGTTGCAAAAACGGGCTTTACGCATTATCGCAAATGTGCATTACATCCCATATTATCTCATTCCAACCGAATCCATTACACAACCATTACAACTCCTACCTCTTACTAAGCTTGTTTGTCATTTCACTTCACTTTTTGCGCATAAGATAAACAATTTTTTAACACCTCCATTTATATATAGAGGATTTAAAAACACTACCAAGTTCAATTTTCGTGATAAACATTTACTTTTATATCATACAGACAATCTAAGATACAAAGTTTCTGCTACATACAATTCTTTACCGTTACATTTGAGCTCTAAAGAGAAGTTCAGTTCATTCAAAACTTTACTTTTCAACCATATATTATCGACTTGACCAACATCATTGATGATATTATTTCCTTTCTGTTTCTCTTTTTGGTTTTAAAAAAATTTTTTTGGCACTGAGTGTAAAACATTTCGAATGAGATGACTTTGGTTGCCAATAAAAGTACATATATATTTTTTCAACTGCCCTAGTATTAGTAACTTGATAGGGTCAAGCGAAAAGTAGCGTATCAGTGGCACCTTTGCAATAGACAGAGGGCAACTCCTCATGTACATTCAACCTGAATATACTTGTAATGACTCGTTTTTGATTGCTAAGTAAAAAAAGGGCAAAACTAGATGTTTGCACCAATATGTTTATTTCTCTTTCAGTCTTTGGACTGAAATTGACATTGCCATTTTAACCAGCTGCTTACTTATCTTCCCTCTTTGTGTTACCCAAAAGGTAAGTAAATAATCAAAGCTCATTAGCATAGCCTCAAAGACTACACATGACACTTTAGCCCTGTGTTGTAGGTATTTCTTACGCAAGGCTGATACGAGACTGAGAATACTTTGTATCTCTTGCCGTTTGCAATTTTAGCATTATGTTCTAATAATTTAGATCCAGACATAGATCCCTGACATTGAAATCCCAAACATACCTCACCTGCTGCCTCTGTCCCAACAGTTCTGGACAATGTGTTAGTAACAACCAAATTTATAATAACATCCTTTGATTTTTGTACCGTCCTCACTGCTAACAGAGGTACCAGGAACAAAACAGTTTTCAATACTGAGGTAGGTCCCTACAACAACAAGAAAGATCATTATCACTTCTGTATGAGGGTCACATCATTGCTTGGTTGTTACCTTCGCATTCTCTAGCTCCTGCTCTTCTGGAAGGTTGGACTTTACCAGCATGAATCAAAACACGATATCCATCACCAGACAACATGTGTATATAATGTAGAGGGATATAATGTGGATGAGTATAGGATGAACTGCTTTGTGGAGAGGTTGCAAATGTGTTATAACAATCACAGACACAATCTACGAAATAAACATTCAAGTTAATTTACTCAATAACTGGGCAATTCTAACTCATGCTAAGCGCGTCTAGGGCATACTATTTGGATATGATCATAGCTATCATGCTCTATAGACTAAACATGCCAAAGTGCATAAACATAGTGGTTCTCATGAATAAATTACTTAATTTTCCACCATTCGACGATCTACAAATAAAATATATTAGGATATCTAGCATGTACAGCAGTATGGTTTATCTGATAATGTTAAGGGTTTGAACCGGTATTTTATCGCAGGTTTCTTTAAACAATATTCTTAGGCTAACCTACCTGTATCCCCCAATCAGCAAAATTAGCGATATCTGTGAATAGTGAGAACTTCAGTCGATGGAGGGCTCCCTCTTGGTAACTTGCCTGAAAATATACATGAAAAGCTAAAGATACTTGGTCATAAATTCAGATTTAAACAGTAAAAAATGAGCCAAACATTACATGGTGTACATTAAGGCTGGGTCGATGCATTGACTTTTCGAACTGAATCGTCAATTCGAATCAACCGGTCCGAACCGGTTTGAATGCATTCACGGGACTCAACTACTAGAGTGATGGCCAAAATACTGCCGGCACCTGGTCTCGAAACTGAGACCTTGTGCTCTACATTCCACGACCTTAACCACTATGCTATGGATTTTATGTGACGATATAGAGAAATAGACGGAAATAGAGACTATAATCATAAAACATATAGCTATTAGTCATGCTTTCGCTGTGATTATTATGAACCGCTTACAACACTACATAAAGCTTTCTTCAGACATCTATAATTCAATAAATACTCGACAGAATTTGATGAAACTTGGTCTCAACATAGTTCATTATGTTTTCATGATATATTACAAACTGAATCAAACTTAACATGTACTATTAGCTAATTGCATTAGTTATTAGTGGATGAATATCCATCATTATTTTAAATTGTGATATCTGAAGACAGTGTAGGAGTGCAATTGGCTAATAGTACATAAATCAACTCGAAAATTGTCATAAACCGAATCGAAAATCATCAAAATCCATATCAAAAACAAGAATCGAATTGAATTGAACCTAGTGGGGTACGAATCAAGTCGTATCGAATCGAAAAATTTGTGTCTCGACCCAGCCTTAATGTACATGTAGCATCCCGTTTCAAGTGATCAATGAACCACATGATCGAAAAACTTAAGTATTCCTTGATCCAGAGTGTCATGCTCCCTTGATTTCACTTACTACAGCTTCAATGGCTTTCGAAGGCCCATTAGATAGAGCAAGCTAGATGTCATTAAGTCAGAGACTTTCTGTGATTGTTGATGTAGGTCTCTGATGAACCAGTCTGATCCCATAGTTAGGCCTGAAAAATATGTGATATTTACAGTAGGAGTTTGTTTCGTGTTACCTGATAAACATTTATTCAAAGCATTTAGTCGTCATCCAATGTAGATTTGCAGTCATCAATACTTTTGGATATGCAAATTTATGAGTAAATGTTGAAAGAGCTACATCAATGCCTCATCAAAAGGCTTCCGGTTGGTGGGCCAAAAAAGCCTGGATTCGGCTTGCCTTGGTGCAAGTAAGCTGAAGAAAAAGATCTGATTATCCAAATTATAATGTCGACAAGGCTTAGAACATTTATTAGAATCATTTATACAAATTAACAAGTGAATAATCATCATTATTATCATCAGCTCTGAACTAAACAGCAAGCGGCAACATAAACTTGGTCATATTTAGCAGCTTTCTTCCAAGGCATACAATATCCGCCTCATCAAAGTCCTCCTGTCTTAGACCGTCTGAATTCCATTCAGCTTTGATGAAGCTGTAAACGTGAACACAGTCTGGAGTAAGCAAGCTATATATTAGGTATTGGTCATTTAAAGATTCAAACAAACAAACAAGCAGGAGTTGAAATGTTTCTTTGGCAATTAATGATGAACACAAGCTACCAACATGCTACTGTCAGCCGTTCTACCTATGAGGTGATGATAGGCAACAGTGGAAATAAGCATGTTTTGCTGTTCCTGAGCCACTCAACGGGAAGATTTTTTTCGCTATCCAGCTGGCTCTTCTAGCATTTTGAATAGTTCTGCTTTGATGAGATTAAAGTTAAAGGTAAATTTGTACTTCTCTTCTTGAGACAATACCAAACATACATACAAAAGAGACCTTGGCCTTTAGCCTTGGGTACTGGGTCAAGTATTGTTAGGACGTCATATAGGTTTAATTGAAATTCTAATTAACACAATAAAATTAATATCAAATTTACTAACAAATACAAACAAGTATGTCAAACCGATTTACGGAAAGTATTTCCTTGTCAGCAGCAATGTCATGCAAACACCACATTTATTTGCTACTGGTTCAAAAAATTCTGGCAACTTATTCATTATTTATAATTATGATAATGTGCGCTGAGGGCTAGAATTGGGAGTATAAATGACCAGGGCAAAAGGACCAAACACACAACAGCCATCTATCTGCTCATGGTTATTCAACTGCTTTCTTGTGTATTTTGCTTACCATTCTGCGTTGAATATCTTGAATCTTGCATGGGTAGCGCTGCACCTTCACTTTGTGGTTTCACTTGCCTGCGTCATGCCTTAAAATACATTGCTGTAACCCACTGATTAAAAAAAATAGATGTTTTAACAGATAGGTGGCTTACCTTTCTTTTTCTGAAGATCGATCATCTATATTACCATACGCCATGATATTCCCATGAGGTCCTTTTCTTCGTGTCTGGGTTGCTGGCTGTTTTAGCTATTGCCTTTGCCTAACTGGCTGACATTCAGATGCTGGTTTGCAATTTCACCTGCTAGTCTTAGGCTTAGTTTTGATGGTTATGCAAGATATGACATTCTCTAAATTCAAGAGTAGCATGAGACCATAGCCATACTGACACAACTAGGATTACTATAATGATTCGCTCAGCAGAATATCAAGCCAATGAAATACCAGTAGTCATTCTCATGCCTAACAACAGTTAGATATTATTCAATGAACAATCAAAGTTGGTCCAGTTAGGGGTAATGTTGTGAGGGGTAATGATCCTAAGTTGTATGTATCTATGGCAGGCTATTCTTTTTTGAAGAAGCAATTGAGGATCTTTTTACAGCGTGCAATCACCCAGTAGACCTGCTGGATATACGGTCTTGATCTGAGCAGACCTGGCTAGGGTGAATGGCTCACCAGTGCCAAATCAGCTCAAGTCTTTACCCCTGACCCCTGATGTAAGATGATCAATTGACCTTGACAGTGTGATCTCATACTGTTTTTTGATGTAGGCTACATGTCTGCGAGAAAGAAAGAGAGACAGTCAGTTTTATAGCCTAAAACATGTTAAATTGGGCGATCGATATTTGGAGGCTTTACATTTAAGCCGTTGGTTGTGTGCTGTAATAAGCATGCATTGTCGGTGGGTGATAATATATGATTTATTGTTCTGTAAGCAGGTATAGCCCTTTCGAGTTGTTGACATTATGAATCATCATATTGTTGCTGAATATACATACATATTCTATTTCTCTGAGCCAACACCCCATCATCAGTAGGTGTTTCCGCTTAAATTATAATCAGTAAGCCTCTCAGAGCGTTAAACTATGAACAAACACAACAATACCTTATGTATTATCAGCGTAACTTATAGTACCATTGTTTGTCATCATTTGTGCTCTGTCAACCTCTTAATGATTTCTTTTTTTCTTCACGCTGCGCACAAGATAGATCATTTCTTTTACCTAATAGGGTGAAGCTCTCTATGCAAAAGATTAATCAAACAGATTATCATGAAATGATGCGTCGCGCAAGACTCTATTCTTATCTGAGCCAAATTGTATGGGGAGGAAAACAACTCCAACCTGTGAGAACAGAACTATTCTCTGAGCAATAAATTTAACCATCTATCTAACCATATATGACAGTATATGCAAAAATTTTATATTTGATTTCATTTGTTTAATCCAGTAAAATCAGTAAATCGGTATCATAGTTTTTGTACGAGTTGGATCTAATTGATGAATTTTTAAAAAGGAAGAAATGAAAATTATCATTGTTAGTCATTTAAAACTGTAAATAGAGTTAACTCTAGTAGTTTGATGCATAAAATTGATGGTACATGGCATGCAAAATTATATGGTTATTGCAAATTCAGACTGTTGCTAATTTCGGCCATCTAGGCAAGTTCTTTCAGCATCAGTTTCGACATTAATATTTGTCACTCGTGTTTCTTTCTGCAAATCAGAAAAGCCAGTTTTACACAAAAAACAACATTCTGGGAAAATCAAATTATAAGGGTGCATTGTCATCCATCCTAGTGTTTGATTGTCATGCAGTATGGTTTCAGTCTCTGCATTTAGTCTGCAACTCAACTGCTCAAGAGACTGGTCGAGCTGTGTTTTCGGAATAGATAAACAAAATTGTAACGGCTCTATGGACAAGTTTACTTCGGCATTTGCATAATATTGGTTTCTGTACAGCCAAATAATGTTGAAGCCTGCTGGAAAACCAAAGCTATATATAGTCTGGCAGCTAGTTTGCAGTTGTTGTGTAATATTTAATCACCACAATTCATTACCACTTCTATCTACTTCAAAGAAATTTAACAGCTTATTTTTTCTCAACGAAGTGGTAGCTTGTTTACCAAGAAGTGTGATGAACTTTTTAATTGCAAAAATATAACATAACTTCTGCAATACTAAATACAAGACTACCATATTGTTGTGGCGTTTCGGTATTGTTGGAGCCAGATAAATGTGCTATGTCTCTATTACGTACCTTAAACAAATGTACCCCACACAAATTGTTTCAATTACATAGGTCAAGAATAGGCATAATATACCATAAGCAGCTCCAGTCAGTCTAAAATTAAAAAGGCAACAATTGAAATGCAGAAAAATGGGTTTGAAGCCCAAACACAAAGATCCAAAGGTACAATGGAACATTTTCTAAATTCTGTTCCCTCTTCGGAATGCAACTTTAATTTGTCCGATGAAGTTTGAAATTATAAATATGGAATTTAAAGTGTTTAAGAAAGCCAAAAGAGAATACTGTTCATAGCAATCTCTTAACAAGGATCAAAAACTGAATTAACTCGCTCATAAACATTATTGAATGGTATAACCTATTTAATTATTTAATGATAATACATTAACAGTATAGCAGTGAGCCTAGCCCTGGTTTGCCTAGAACAATTACCAGGCTGCTATACTTACACAAGAGATGACTTAAAACAGTATTGGTCAAAGGTAGCCTAGTCCAAGATATAAGAGTGTTATCCGTGGCATGGGAGATAACATACTCTAGACCCTTCAGGACCAGAGTTTTTGGCACTTTGAAATCGGGTAAACTATTCAATAACGTCCTTGTGCTAGTAAGTTTGGTTTTCTTGTTTTATGTGCATAGTTTGACACAAACTTGGGAATATCTATTGTATCTTTTTTGACCCACACATTTCTGGAGCTATAAATTACCAATACACCCCTGCTATGTTTGGTGTTCTGCGCTCAAATGTAACAACTGATTGCTTCTCGGCATAAATTAGCTAAGATCAAAATGTCGCTGCCAATGGACAATGAGGGCAAGTTTCAGTTTTGGTAGCTTGCTGCACACACAGTTCAGGTGGTATTTTATGGCCTCACATCTATGATGCATTCTTGTTTTCTAGGATGTATGACATTCTAAGTATGAGGTATGAGGGCACATTGCGCACCTCTTTAGGAGCAGCCCTATCTTCTGTTTCTTACTAAACAGCAAGATCTTTCCTTGACTATAACTGAGCATAATGTAAGCACTTTCCAAAAAATATAGATCCTCAATAACCCTTCAAAACCCTAACTACCTTTAAACATGGTATTATCAGAGTATATGGAGGAATCCCCAATCAGGTCAGCATTAGATGGAGAAGCTGAACTGAGCTAGCTCTCCGGTAGGTACCTGCTACCTGATAAGATTAAGTGTGAGATAGTTGATGCAAGGTGGGGATCAGACAGCTGCTGGAAGGGTTTGTCATTAGTCATGTTAGCTGCAAGATTTTAGCCAGCTTCAAATGCTCCACAGGGCGTTCTAACTCATAGTATGCAAAGGCGAATGGAGCAGCTTATTAGCTCAAAATGAATGTAGTATTATGACAAACCTTGAATATTGCAGCGTTCCCAGGCAGAAACCTAACCCAAATAGAGCGATGAAAGCACTAGGTGTAAGATATTTAGTCTGCTTGTTCATGATCAGTATCCCAGAACAGTATGATCTAATCCCTACTGCAACGAGTCAAAGGGGGGTGAGCATCAGTCGGCAAGGAACAGTTATTGACAGATCTTCTCATGTTTAAGACCAATTAAGACTGGGAAAAATAATATGTGAATTATGGTTGGTTACAATTATTTTCAGACCCATGAGCTCCTGATAAGATGAGACAATAATATTGAGCTATCATTCATGGAAGTCAAACCAAAATAGCACGTCATTTTTGACAAAATTCTACCATGAACGAAGATCTGCAAGTGGTTTAAGAAAAAAGGTCTTCCTTCTTTGAATTGAGAGGCCAACAATATTTATTTAGAAATTTAGGCAAGCAAAGTAATTTAATAGTCGAGTGGCACAGGGCACATTGCACCTGTAAACTCTAAATCTGAATATTCACCTGTCACACATATTGGCGCGTATATCGCTAATGGCAGTAAAGCTTGCATAGCCATCTCCTTACTCATACCGAGGACGTTGTGTAAGATGAAGTAAGAACAGTCTGGAATAACCATCAGCACCACATTCATAATAAAAGTTCCCGCAGTGAAAAGAGCAGCAAACTTCGCCAGTACCTAAAGTCATATGTGAACGGTTGAAATGGCATCAATTCATTTTGCAACTGGGATGGAACACTTTAACTATAAAGGATGTATCATTTGCAGACAATCAAAAGCAGGATCTTAGCAAAATGGGATAGACAACTAGTATCTCCTCAAAGCAGTAATATAATCTCTCCACCACCTTGCATCGGGTCATGTCATGTAACCCATAGGACATTAGCAAAACAAGCGAATAAACGGGATTTGGGCTGAATTTAAATGTCTTGCTAGACCATACTGAGTTTTTCTTATTAATTTCTTACTTACAATGCATAACTTATGAGACACAGAAATATATTTAAAGAATTAAGTATTTTGCTGGCAAAGCATGCATCAACTCAGTTCGGAATACATACCTTAAGTGAATATTGGTGCCGATCTCTGATGCTCCCGTGGAAGACAGGTATAACAGATCTGATCTCATTAAGATAAGTGTGGAGAAGACGCCCCAGAGGGTAGATTATACTCAAAATAACAATAGCCTAAACATTGCATAGATACTTAAGAGATCTTTAAACTTGGAACTACAGTGAGTAATAAGCCATAAACCATTGCCTCGTGTTTTACAATTATTGCCCATCAGCCTCAATCTGTGAACAATAGCAGATCAGATTTTCAACAAGATTCAAAAACTGACACAAAAACAACCTGATCACAAGTTGCCATAGAGGGTATTTTACCAGTACATTGGTTTGACTGTCACATGAATCAGGTTGTGTAAGTAAAAGCTTAAAGGCGCTGATATTGTATGCTCAATACACTAGCTCTTATATTCTTCATACACTAGGTCTTTATTGACTACCCTATTTAATAAGCAAGCACACAGTACACCTGCTGTATTTATAATACTGATCCGGACAGACCTGGCCAGGATGTATGGCTTGCCAGTGCTAAATCAGGAATGACAGCCGGCCCCAGGAATCGAACCTGGATCATGAGATCACAAGTCTTTTCCCTTAACTATCAAACCACGCCTGACCCTGATATACACAACAAAAAGATTCACATACCTCTGCAGCAGCCTCAGTCCCAGCAGTTCTAGACAGAGAGTGAGAAACTGTCAAGTTAATAATAATGGTTCTTGATTTCTGTACCATCCTCACTGCCAACAGAGGGAGCAAGAAGACAACTGCTCCAAACACTGAGGTGTTTCCCTACCAAAACGGAATTACTTTGAGCTTAATTCATAAATTACACAATAAAAATTGCATATTTTGGCATGAGCTGGTCGTTATGCATTTTGAAAACAATAGAGGATACAGTGCAATTAAAAAAGCTGCAAAAATAATCAAGATTCCGAGTCATTGATTCAAAGATTTTTCTTTTATGTCCCATTTGGTATGACAATCTTTGTAACAACTTCTCATTAAATCATTCCATAAAATAGCAATCACAATTATTTTGATTAAATTGTGCACTGGAATTGTATATTTCTAAGTATTATCTGATTGATATTTTCATCATCTTTTAATTCTTTTTATTTAATATTTTCTTCTGATTTTAAAAATGTGATGAAGGAAAGTTCTTTTGTACACACTAAACTTTTGTTACCTTGTCTTTTTTTAGCTCCTGGTCCTCTGGAAGGTCGGACTTTACCAGCTTGAACCAAAAGCAAAAATCCATCACAATACGACATGTGAAGCCGATGTAGAGTGAAATAATTGGGATAAGTGTAGGGTGTATGCGCTCATGGATCCAGGGTACATGTGTTATCACAATCACAGACATAATCTTTAAAAAAAACTGATGGTTCATTGATCTATTTCTTGAACTTTTCTGAAAGACATGATTTCTCGATAACAAGCCATATCAATCACGATCACGTGAGACAAAAATTAGATATAATAGCCCATTGTTTATGACCCAATGCTGGAGAGACTGAAAAGAGAGATTGGAAAATTTCTATGGAACAGAAGTTAATGTTAGGTAATATTGGTCTGGGTCAGAGAAATGATATCACAAATAATATGTTTTGTAACATCAGAAAATGTTTATTTGAATCATTCAGCTTATAATCATGATGGTTTCTATTCCGGATTTGAATTTGTATATGCATGATTATATACCTAATTCACTGAGTACAGTCTCCATAAATCTCACATTGTTTGGTTCAATTGATGTAAAGGTTAATTTTTTTTGTCAAGATGGATAAAATTCTATTGCAAGAAATTCCAAAATATTTCTTGAGATAAAAATGTCATTGTGTGGTGCAGATTACATAACTAAATTGCCAATACTTGAATTCCTTTTCAACTTATATTGAATGTTGCACCATCTCGTAGGAAAATAAGCCATACTGAAGAAATTTCAAATAGTGAATAAGCTAATAAGCTAATAAACAACAGCTAAGGTCATGTAATTTAATGTAAAATCAACTTCAAAATATTATTGTTTTGATTCAATTATCAGACGCCACAATTAAACAAACATACCTGCATCCCACAGTCAGTGAACTTAGCGATTGCTGTGTAAAGTGAGAACTTCAATCGATTAAGGGCTCCCTCATGGTAACTTGCCTGAAATAATTAATGTAGCACATTATCCTAGCCTCTGATATCTATTCTCACTGGACAGTCCCTTCAGGTAAATGATAACATGATTGAGTTATTTTAAAATTTTATACCACATTGGAACTCGTTTGGTTGCTCCTTTGGTTATTACATGACCACAAATTGTGCTGGGTTTTTCATGACCACAATTTGTACTATCTCCCTGATTTGAACTCACAAAACATGAAATTCAGCTTTTGGGCTTTGGCAATGTTCATAAAATGAAAGCTTTGAGTAGAGCATGCTGTACTTACTACAGCTTCAATGAGAGGAAGACCCATTAGATAGAGCAAGTTAGATGTTGTCAAATCTGAGACTTTCTGTGATTGTTGATGAATGTCTCTGATGAACCATTCTGATCCTGGAGTTAAACCTAAAAAATGTTGGAGAGTAGCGCAGCTGATTTGATTGTATTGATGACATATTTTCCGATTGCAGCCTCATCCTCTCTTTCACTTCCTTTTAAGTATTGGGCCAACAAAGGCTTGACTGGTGTTTGAGGCAGATTTTTTTCATAGCTTATTGAAATGGTGAACATCTACCTTATAAGATCTCGCACGATATCGCTGCTGGCAAGCAGTAAGTGAAATGGGAAGCGAAAATCGAAAAAGTGAAACGAAAAGTTGTCATAGCTTCATAACATCTACAATCTGTGATAGCATGCCAGAATCACATGTCAGCACTTATAAAACGATATGTGCATGGGTCTGATTTCATTGTGATTCCAAACGAATAAATATCTCTAATTTCTATATCAGTAATCTTATATTCAACATCCACCTTGAAAATAATGGTAAACAATGATTTTAATTTGATAATATCTGTCCTACTGGTATGTTAGGTGCTACAATTTATTCAAATAATAGTCTAAGTGAACAAAACGGCTGCAACGCAAATTAGTGGCATTACATTATCAACCATGCATTCTGCGCATGCTCAGCTCTGGGCATGAGCTGGTCTCTGCAATTTCAAGTCACGCATGATGCATACTTAGCCTTACGACACCTGCTTTGTGGTAATGATTGCCTAGTTTATCAGTGACCTACATGCTCAGTCAGATCACGATAGTCAGTATGTCAATCATGAGTAGTTAATAATGTAATACCACACACGTTGCAGCCGTCTGAGCACGTTAGACCAATCGAATTATTACATGGCTTTTCTTGCTTTCTTTTGTTTGCAATTACAATCAAATCTTTGCATCTTTAACCTAAAATTCAAATACAGAAATCCTCTAGACTTACATAATATAGCCACCATGCACATAAATATAACACCGACTGCTACACAGAACTTCACCATTCTCTTATGATCAACTCTGTTACCAACTAACACTATTCCAATGTGTTTCAGCTCAACTAAAATTAGAAAATAAAATATTCCAAAAATGAATTAGCACCTGGAATGTGGAAAAAAGGTAAGCAATTGAGATCTCTCATTGTGAAAAAATGTCTGTTCTTACATTTTACTTGTGAATGTGCCAGTGAAAATTAGTGAGGAGATGCAATGACACCAAGGTCTAGCTAGATCAGGTTTCGTGAAAAAAATTTTATGTAGATCTAGAATTGTGACAAAAGATCACTGAATAAAATGAGTCTCTATCTCATCGGAATATCCATCATTTAGATTTATTTGTTTGGAGTGGACTTTGAATGCAAATAGTTAGCTCACCAGAATTATGAATAAGCAGATTGATAATGACCAAAGCGAGACCGAAGCTTGCAATGTTGTCTGTTGTATCCTCATGAGAGTTCGACCTTATACTCCTTATCAAGACCTAAAGAGTAAGTTGTACATATTGATTTATAACATAGGTTTGTTTTACACAGCATATGTGTTCATGTCGTTTATTCTTTCCCTTCTCAAAGTGTTTTTTTGAGTTACACGATGGGAATGGAAATCGCACTGTGGTTATTTTGAAGAGCTATGGTTTAATCTGAATGCAATTTGGACCATTAATCCACACATCACACTGAGCTAAGGGTGTTAGGCCCCAGATAGTAAAGGGAACATGCATCGTGAATGTCTCTCATTCTTGTAACAAAATAACAGGTAAATCGAAAAAATAACAGAGACAGAACCTGCTATTTGGAGTAAATCCATATTTCTGTCATTCACCAATATGAGATACAGTGTTGGCGCCTATATTGAAAAAGAAATAGGATTAATTACATGAAAGTGCCTGCCGAAAAGCCAAGTGAAACCGAATGTCAACAAATGTCCACAAATGTCAACAAAATATATCTTTGAAGATTTATTGCTCTTGGTAGAGACCTGGAAAGCCTTGGAAGAAAACCAAAACTTTGACTGGCTAACTTCCTCAAATAATCATGAAAAGACCATGACAATGACCAAGTAAAAATTCTGTTTCCCTCACCTCCTCAGAGACATTCGGAGTCATCACGCAGAAAGCAAGTGGTAACATGAATTTGGTCATATTCCAAAGCTTTGTTCTGAGGCTGATAGTTGTCTCCAGATCATGATACTCCTCTTGCTCCCGCTTAACTCCATCAACAAATCGTTGGCCCTCATCCTCTGAGCTATAGTCCGGTTTTAAAATTCTGAAAAAATGTGTAGAAAGTGTTATCGCATTATAAATTCCTACACCCAGCCTGTTCCTTTCATCAAGCATCAATATTTTGGGGTTGTATCAGGAGTGTATTGGAGCAGATCACCATTTATGGTCTGACAGCCAAGGCAATCATGTTAGAAACTACCTACACATATATTCAAAAGATAATTTCGCTGACCTATGTTATTGGAACAAAATTTACAGAAAATTCAATAAGTTATTTATTATATTATATATGTATATATATTATAATTAAAATACTGAGATATAATGATGATGCAGCTTTGATTTTAAGCTATTACACAGATCTCACCTAAAAAGATTGATTGTAGGATAAAATATTAGAGCTGCATATATATATGATATTAGAGAAGAGAGACTAGAGAACTGGAGGAGGTGTTTAGAAGATGCAGGATTAAAAGTAAGTAGGCCAAAGATACAACATCTACCACCAGCCGGAAACTTACAAAGGATAGAAATGAAGAAGTATGATGGAGAAGGTTCAACTGATCTGCCGCAGGTATCAACATTCAAATACCTGGGAACCACAATAGATCAACAGGGAGGATGCGGATAGAGGATAGAGAAGGCATGGAATAGATGGAGAGAGCTGACAGGAGTGCTTTGAGATAAGAAAATTCCCACCAAGCTAAAGGTTCTATTGTACAAGATGGCAATAAAACCTACACTGATGTATGGAAATGAGATCTGGCCACTGACTCAAAGACAATAAGACAAGATAAGTGCAACTGAGATGAGGATGCTCCGACACATTTATAATATAGACTGGGAAGAGCATAAAACAAATGAGAGTATAAGGGAGGAGGCCAAAATAGAAGCGATTGCAATAGGTGAATATGTAGAATGTGCTTCTCAACTTGTCAAAAATTTAACATGACCGATTTGTTGTGTGGATATTGTCCATAATTATTCATCATCATTTAGATTACAAAAACTCATCACAGACTAAACCTATTCTGCATCCTTAAGTGTGTGTCATTCAATTTCCAGGGCAGGCAAAGCTTAGGTGCTTCAATCAGTATTATCAGTACAATCAATCAGTTCAATCAAGTGAATATACGGAATGTGCTTGAGTGTATTGTAGAAATCTAAAATAACCAGCGTCTTTCAGAAATAATGTTTGATTTTTCTGCATCGTTTAGTTTTAAGGTTGAAAACTCATAGCATGACATCATTCATTCATCCATACTTCATGGACTTTAAATGACTGATATATGGACTAACAAAGCAAATATATAGACCTCCCATTTAAACTTTTGAAATAATAACAACCTGTTGAAAGTGTCTGAATTAATCTGAATGACTTAGATTGTGATGTCAGTGGCTAAAAGTTTTTGTCAAACAATTGATAGGGTTGCAATGGCCCACATCACAAGACCCTTAGATGCTGGGAACAATTCACCACACAAATGGTCAAAATACATAACAAAAACAATACAAATTAAAATTGATAACATATCATCAAGAAGAGACCATATTGCCATTGACTTATGCTCAGTTTATACATCCAATTAACTCACCCGAATTAGGGTTAATTCGGGTCTAATTTGGGTGCACTAAATGTCTAATTCGAGTGTCAGGTGACCACTCGTATATTCGACAGTGAGTGATGAATACTCGACCACAATTTAACAGTTAATCCGAGACCATGTACACTGTCGAATTATTCAGTGGATATTTACATTCCAGAGCATGCACACTCCCATAAAGAAATCATGGCAAAAAATGCAAAATAAATTAGTTGCTGTGGTGGTCTCATGATTTATTAAAATGGCTGTTCATGAGTATCCTCTAGGATTTGTCATTTAATCTATCACCGATTCAAAGTGCCAAATTAGCACCTGAATTAAATTTGTGACGCAGAATTAAGCCATGAATTAAGCAATTCGGGTTGTAATTCAGGCAGCATTTTGGCAAATTCGGCAAATGCGGCATTTTGAAAGAATGAAGTTAATTCGGGTGTTAATTTGATGTATAAACTGGGCATAGGATTCCCGTTTTGTGAAGGTAGATCCACATAAAGTCAAGACGATATTTATCTCAATAAGTGCGGGTAGGATGTTGGAGTTCCATACACAGATATTAAACCAGAGGTATGCATGGTGATCGTACTAAAGGAACACAGATTGTGTAGCATTATCCGATGAGTGCTATGGGATACACATTGAAAATCTTAGAATATGAGATAAGGAAAAGAGAAAACATTGGTAGAGAGCAATGGAACCCTCACCTATACACAAAAGTACTTGACTGGTTTCAATATTAAACAAATGTAATGCAAATAAGTTAACAGCTTACTTTTCCGTTTCAGGATATCTGACATCTTCATTACCATATGCCATGATATTCATATGAGGCTCCTCCCTGCAGGTCGTAATTTTCTAGCTCGTCTCCAGATATGGTGAGTGCCAAACCGACTGACTCATGAGTATATATTCTGTGTAGGTCATTACACTTCACACTTGACTGGGCTTAATGTATGAAGAATACAAAGCATCCACACATACATATATTTATATATAATAGGACATAAGGTCACTGGGGTTGAAATGATGCACATATTGTATTCATGATGCAAAGGGGGTCATTTGTACTTGTGCATGAAACTAATAGCCAAATTATTTAACTATATATCCAGACAACGTTGCACTTATAGAGTTTGAAATTTAAACAAGCGAAAATAATTTTAATAATTTTAACATGGAAGACCTTTACTTTATACCAAGGAAAGAAGGAAAGATGAGAGAAGATGATCGCACATAACAACTGATTAATAACATGTTAAGCTTCCATTGGTGGACCCTTATTTTACTTGTACGTCAAAAGCGACAATCTGAATAGTGATAATCACATATTTATTGGTAATTTTATTTCTGTTTACCATGATCACTATATTTGAGGTTAGATAAAAAAATGAGGTCACTCCGTTTTACTGTTCTGGTCGTTACGTAATAAAAGTCAGACTGTACGCTACTGACTGCACGTTTTAACCTGCCAGTTGGTTTGGTTGTCATCCGTTCTCTGAGTTGGTGAGCGATGTTTCATCTCAATCCAGACATATTAGTTGAGCACTGAACATCGAATGTGGTGCACAAGGCTGGCATCTGCGCAGCTTCTTGTTTGGCACCGTAATGTCCACGTCATGGTATATTAATAGGAGTGCAAACTTTTTGACAATTATCCAGATTGGATTTCTGCTGATTAGTTGTCAGTGGGTACCAGGATGTAGCTGTGTGGCTTATGGTTGGAATTATTACCGAATTGTACATGTGTATCAGAGACTGTTTGTCTATGCCAAACTGTTTGAGAATAAGAAGCCCGTGGATCTTTCTGTCCGCTGACTTCCGTCTTTTTGTGATGTATTTAACATGTTGTACATTTAGACAAAGATGATCAATTTGTAGTTTGCTTTTAATTAAACGAAAATCATTTGTTGCATTATTCTGTCACACACACTGTTTGCGTCACATTCAGGGTCACGGTTAATTAAACTGGTCGATAAATCGGGTGTCTTATCACTCCCCCATCCGAAGCATGGGCGACAAAATATTAGTGCCCTAGGGAAGAGGCAGCAATATCTGTCCCAGTTTGCTCTCTGTATGCAGGCAGGTCGGAGCACACCTGGGGGCCAACCAAACCCCAGTAGTCGATGGACTGCAGTGGTATTCGAACCCACAACCTTCAGCATTTGCACGCTAAGCTAGCGGTGCTCTAACCAACTGAGCCACCTCCCACCTATATGACACTGACTCTTCTATAACATTGCACAGTCATGACTGCCATGCTCCTTATCAGATTAATTGTTGAACACCTCCGCTGTAACTTCAATGTTTTGCCATCTTAATCACCATCCAAATGTGAAGGTTGCCTTAAAACATCAATTGATCTGGCCATCAAAGGACTATCATCTTATCCTGTTTCTATTTGATCACTTATTTATACTGTGCGGTATAAGAAAACAGTGGTGTTTTTTCTTTCTGAATAGTTACAAATAGGAGTTACAGGAATATTCCAGGAATAGTTCCGCAATAAACTATTTGCTGCAAACAAAAAAAATTCATTGATATACATGAAACAATAATCAAGGATGAACTCTGCATATTTAAATGTCACGATCAACACTCAATGATCTAAGGGTTCACCCTCAAAGGCTCACACAAGGCCAACGACAAAAAGGTGCTTCATGTTGGCCAGGCAGAGTGAGGGTAAGAAATAATGCCGATATTTGTTTGAACACAAATGGCTCCAGCTGTCTTTTTATAAGGTTGGCCGAAAGGAGGACATCATCAGAACATTCATGGAAGGAAAAAATGCAGTCTTATAGCTTATCATGTAATTACATTGAATTATTGAAATTCCGTAAAAAATGGTTTATTTTCACTCTTTCAGACTTGCACTCAGAATATTTGACATGAATGAACAGCATTTATTTTTGCCATGGCACTGTTTCCAAGAACTTGAAATAACAAATAATGATTGGTATAAACCTTATGTAGGAAATTAGATTTCGAACGTTACATATAATGAAAACAGAACAGTTATGAATACCATGTCATATTGTTTTAAAATTGACCTGGCATGTTATCAAATGTGGCCAATTACATGACAGATGCCTGCTCAAGGCAGGACAATATTACTGCTATTACTTCTCATTTTGGTCTTTCTCATCAGCAGCTGTTTCACATTTGTTCCATTTCTCTTTTTTCTGCAAAATAAATCAGTATTATATATTTGTTGTGCAACAAATAGCTTAGCATTGGTTTCGCTGTACTCTTGGCAATATCATCAAAAGTATAATGGAACCAATGCCATGCTACGAAATATACTGTGTATTATATTGACCATAAGACTTTATCAATTCATAAACAGGTAAATAAGGACTTTATAATTTAAAAGTATTCCTTTCAATCTAGTCCTTAGATGATGTTCCTATGAGGGGATTATCCCCCTCTCCCAGCTTTAGACAAAGTTCAGTTCTAAGCCTCATTAATATTGGGTGCCCGACTTACCTTCAATAAATGTAGAACGATTGTTGTCAAAGCAACACAAACTGTTTCAATCACAAAAGTTAAGAGGAGGCATAATATACCATAAGCAGCTCCTGACAACCTGAAAAAAAACAGCTAATAGACTTACTAGATCTAGATGAAAAGAACTTTCTAAGGCCGAAAGGCAGGAGTTCATTTTTACAGTTTCTCCCACCCGAGATCGGGTTTCATGGGATGCAGAATTGACTTCCATAAAGCAATGTATCCAGTGTATACAGTCCAAAATGGAAGATTAGCCAATTTATTGAAGCTCACTTATATACAAACAGTATCTTGGCCGATATACCAGCCTACCTGGTCAGAAAATCCTACCAGACAGCGATTGGCAGTCTAATCTGTTTGGTTGCTCTGTTGGAATGCTCAGGGCACTCTAACATGTTATAACAGATTTTGGATCGGCAGAAAAAAAGGTATCATGTGTATGCAAAATGTGAATAGCCTAAGCCAGATCGAGTATTGTGACAAACCTGGTGTATTGCAGGGTTCCCAGGCATAAACATAACCCAAGTAAAGCGATGAACGCACTTGGTGTCAAATATTTAGTCTGTTTGTTCATGATAAGTATCCCAGAACAGTACGCTCTCAGTCCAACTGCAAGTGAAAAGTGATGGCCAGTCAGTCAGCATTGTACAATGGTTTGCAGTGGAATCTAAGGAGCGGCATGGAGTTTGAAACATCACATGGTTTTATGTTGGTTCAATCCCCGCCAAGCAATCAGTAATTTCATTTTATGCAATTCGACACAGTTTTATCACATGATTCCATTGATTGTTGTAGTAAGAAAGTTGCTCCCTTCGGAAAAATACCAGTTGAATCTGAATAAGCCGTTTTGCGATTTCTTTTAACGAATCGTTTGTCCTTGCTCAAAAGTTCAACTGGAAATCTACTTTTGCAGACAATTTCAGATGTTTGTGTGCCTGTGCTGTAATTGGTGTGGAACAGGATCGTATGCCAATCATAGTTGTAAGTGCAGATTTTCCTCAAAACAAGCAACAGGATGGATCACGTTGATAACTCAAAGTTTATGGAGGGGAATTCAGAGCTTTCCAGCTCAATATATCACTTGGTCTGGTAACTATATAAAACATGGGAGTTTGGAGAACAAGAAAAGCAATGGACTATATCACTACTCAAGACAGTTTGAAGAGATTTGAATCACGAACACAGATCACTACTTGGGGGTTACTACTGGAAAATCAGAATACTATTAGGAAAAACTGTGTATGAACATTCTACTAGTTAAAAATACTTGAGATAAGTTCTCAATTTAGTAAAACATAGTAAATAGTTTTGGTTGGTTCACCTGTTAGACATATCGGAACGAAGATAGCCATTGGTATCAGTGCCTCTGTGGCCAACTTCTCACTCACTCGGAGTACTGTGTGGAAAATGAAATAAGCACAATATGGGATCCCCATCAGCACTGCATCCATGAGAAATGTTCCCAATGTGACAATAGCAGCAAAAATTGCCAGTACCTGCAGCAAGATTGGAAGAGTTTAAAGGCAGACATACTTCATATACTCAGCACCGTAACACTTTAATGAAGGCTAGCTCCATTAAAGCAGGACAGGATCAGTTATTTAAAATGTCGTTCTCAAAGTTCACAAAGGATAAAATGGGAGCCGAACACAGACCTAGTAGACCTATTATCGCTGGGTTATAGCGAGCATTGGGTATGTGCAAGACCGAAAAATATACATACATAATTCTGTATCAAAATTTGAAGTTGATTGGCATACGTAGACCAAGTTTGGCCCATTTGCCTGCATTCAGAGTTGCTCCCCCTCATCTGGTCACAACGCACAAGTGAAAGAGTACAACTGGATGCAGGCAATTGGATTAAGGTGGACCTGCAGCAAACTAGAAACATTGTTTGGATGAGAAAAGCTGTGAAAAAAGAATGCGCAAACATAAACATACCTTCAGTGAATATTGATGGTGACCTCTGATGCAATTGTGGAAGACAGGCATAACTGTTCTGATCTCATTAAGGTAACTGTGGAGAAGACGGCCCAGAGGATAGACTATACTCAAAACGGCAATAGCCTATGAAATCAAAATCAAAAACTTGATTCATGTTGGGAGGATTTTCTGACCTTACAACTTTTAACACATGGCCTAGGCCACTGCCACGGCTACCTTCATGCATGTTTTAGTCAATACACTCTTACTAACAATCATATTTATTTATGATTATATGTATATATATGTATATATAGGCATACATCTTGATAGCCTTGATTCATTTAAGTGATTGTACTGGTGCGGGAATTCGACAAAGTCACACAGCTCTAATCAATCAATCTATGGGGGCTGGATCTCAAACTAAAATCGTTTCAAATTTAAGTGCCATGTCTCTAGCGCTACCTTTTATTGCGAAATGAAAAGCTTAGAATGAATTTATCAAAGTTGACACAAGGATCAAATTTATGGAATCAGAGTTATCCCCTTTCTTTGTATGAGGAGTTGACTTTTAAACTAAAGCACATCAGTGGGACCTAAAAGTCAATAACCAACCTCAACATTTAGCACTTTTTAAGCGATTTTGCTTCTGAAATGTAAATTATTATTGTTTGCATAATTCTTTGTCACTGACTCTAGCTTTTTGGCTTACCTCAGCAGCTGCCACTGTCCCAGCTGTTCCGGACAAATTGTGAGAAACCACCAAATTTATTATCACGTTTCGTGACTTCTGTACAGTCCTCACCGCCAATAGAGGCAGCAGGAACACAACTGCTTTCAATATGGAGGAGGATCTCTGCAAGAAATATAAGAACACTCAAATACACTAGTTCTGAGAATTCAAAGGCAACTGACATTTTCCAGATGGTCATGTAATCGAGGTGTTATGAGTTGAAGCTGCTAAAGTGTGTGGGATGCAAAAAACTTGATTATAGACATCGAAAACTGTTAAAAGTTTGACAGAGGTGTTTTCCAGTTGGGCTAGAGATCTTTTATTGATGTAGCACAGGTACGATCGAGATCAGATGCCCTTCCTGGTACAACAGCATCTTCAGCAATCACAGAGACAGAAAATCTTGAATGGAAGACCAGTAGGTACATTAAAACGCATGGTTTGAGTTTAAACTTGTCTTTAAAAAGCCTTAAAACTTATTTTAAGAAAATGAATACTTTTCTAAGCCATTACTTCCGGAAGTGACTTCTGCAGAAAAATGTTTGTATAGGCATCACACAAGTTCACAACACACAGTTGTTACCTTCTCTTTCTCTAGCTCCTGCTCTTCTGGAAGGTTGGACTTTACCAGCATGAACCAAAATCCTATATCCATCGCAAGGCGACATGTGAAGCCAATGTACAGTGAGATAATTGGGATGAGTGTAGGGTGTATCCCCTTATTGAGGGCTGGAGTGAGGGTTATCACAACAACAGATAAAATCTATAAGTAAACACACCGAAGGTATTTTATTTGGTCTCTTAACCGATAATTGGCATTTGGTAAGGAAAACCGCATAATAAAAGGTTGTTTGGGTTGACTTCATAATGATCTTCATACCAATAATAATGGTAGCAATATTACATTTTACAACAACTCTGACTATTTATACAAGCCTACTTGCATCCCACAGTCAGAAAATCTAGCGATTGCTGTGTAATGTGATAGCTTCATTCGATTGAGACCTCCCTCATGATAACTTGCCTGAAAATAGATATGTTAAACTTAATAGTCTGTTACGTTCCAGAATGATGAAAGATTGGCGGCCTTACGACCGAGGTGTTGAGGTAACTGTACTTTCTAGCACAATAAATTCTCCAGACTGAACACCATAGTCATCATTGAACAAGAGGGTAAAGTTACTTTGCCCCAGAAACGCACTGAATTTATGGACTGAATATATCTTTCATCTGTCTGTAAGATGCTTTGGAATGTGGATTGGGTTGCTGGTATTGGCATTGACTACATTCTTGATACAGGATCACATAAAACTTGGCAGTGTTACAAAGCTTAATCAACCCAGGGTTAGGATGTGGTTAATGTCAAGAATCCGTTACATACCAGCAACCTATCCAAAGAACACCGACAACTGATCACTTACAGTAAAGTGCGTGTAGTCTTAGGCCAAAAAGCTGCTACTCGTGTTTTTTTTCTAAGATCATAGGCAACAAAAGGATCAAAAAACAGATGACAGATTTAACCCTTGATATATTGATATATATTGATTCATATCTCAGTGACACTTACAATAGCTTCAATTAGAGGAAGACCCATGAGATAGAGCAAGTTAGATGTTGTCAAATCTGAGACTTTCTGTGATTGTTTATGTAGGTCTCTGATGAACCATTCTGATGCCGGCGTTAAACCTGAAAACAATTTGAGAGCACAGCTGTATTATACTTATTTTTACTGCTTTTGATAGATTGAGCAACAAACTTGCCAGGAAAAGGAAAACCAGATACTCAAATACTATCTGTCTCTTTGAACCAGCCACAATTTTGTTTTTAAGATATATTACAATGTGCTATTCCCTTATGTTCTTGATTTGTCAAAAGGAAACATAGTCACATGGGGAGTTGAGATCTGCAGTTTCTAAATACAGTAATCCTTGTGTGGGAGGCCAACTCCTCTCCAGAAACAAGGGGATAAGGTGAGAAAATTATAATTCCAGATGTTGTCTTGTTTGACTATTAAAATTTTCTATTCTTTCGACTTACAGAGTATAACCACGATACTCATGAATATAGAGCCAACAGCAGCACAGAATTTTACCATTCTCTTATGAGCCTCTCTGTCACCAACTAACACTATTCCGATGTGTTTCACCTCAACTAAATTACAAAAAAAATGAACAAAGATTGCAAACCATTATTATTACTTGGTAGTAAATTAAATGCAATGCGAAATTTAGATATAAAATTTTCTCCAGCCGATCTAACCGATCACTTCGAACTCAGAATACATAAACGAATCCACAGTCAGAATAACGAATCAAGTATGTATGTTAACTTACTAGAACTATGAATGAGTAGATTTATTAGAAGGAAAGAAATGCCAAAGCTGGCTAGGTTGTCTGTCACATCACCATCAGAGCTTGATGTTATACCCAATATCAAAAACTGAAAAGTCAGTAAAACCCAATTAATCACACTGAGATATTTATAACATAAAACAATTTCCTACATTCGATATTTTTAAGCTTGACTGTGTGGATAGACATGCACTTCATTATTCTCATGCAGAGGCAAGTAAGGGCCGTTAATATTTCTCAGAAATCATTCTGAAGTGCTTTTCCTGTGGAGTTTCTTGTGGGGGGCTTTTCATTATCAACCAAATTATTAGCATAGATTTATCAACTGGACAGTGAGGATAAACATTTACAGTGAGAACCCTTCTCTCTCCCTCCCATACAGAAATAAGTTGGTACCAGCCTATCGGAACGCGCTGACCAGGAATGCTACATTCTCTAGCCGGATAGGCTATTCGATTCGTTGACTTGTGTGAATACTTATTTTGAATTATTATGCCAAATAATATCGCAAGCAAATTATTGTCCTAGATACATTATTCTATATCAGGAGAAGGTGCCAAGTTTTACATAGTGATCACCTGATTCCAAACATTGCGCTTTGGAAAACTATTGTTGCAGTCAAATTTATCCCTTGCGCTAACAGGTTCTAATGAATTCGAGGGAGAAACAGTTGGCCAATTCTTATCCAATAATGGCATTTTACAATTTGTTTTGAACTGCAGAAAATCTATTAGCATCAGACGAAACTGAGAAAACCTTCTTCAGAGATAAGCTGAAAAGGTAGTAGTTTTGCTCGCCATTAGCCAAATTCACAACCAGGTTCAATTCTAAGCATGGAAGCGTAGTAGTGGCAGGAATTTGGAAGCCATCTCATGCATATATACCTGTCTGTTTTATGGCACTGAAAACAACAACAGTTTGTGCTAGGTCACATGTCTGTTTCTCTCACCTCTTCTGAGATATTTTGTTCAATTAAACAAAAAGAAAGTGGTAACATAAATTTAGTCATGTTCCAAAGCTTTTTTCTCAGGCTCAGATCTGTCTCATCGTTGTCGTCAATCTCTTCATCCACTTTATTACCATATGATTGTTTCGCAACACCCGAATTACAGTCAGCTTTGATCAACCTGAAAATTTGAAGAATGTCTTTTGATTAAAAATGTATTGCACCACAATCACAAACTTTAATATTCAGCAGTATGGCATGCCCATAATCTTATAATCTTTTATTTAAATAAATTGACATCCGGGAGGAGCGCCAGTAAGTGGTAGGCTGAGTAGGGATGAGTAGGGAAGGCAACTAATTAATGACAACTAGAAAATTGATTAGTTAAATGACTTCTATCAAAGCAATTAAAATCTTGTCAATTTTGATAACTAATGAATTGTTTTTTTCTTTCTTTGTCTCTCTACTTTTTCATAGTTCAAGTAATTTGTTCTGTCACTTCATGAAAACCATTCAAAATGATGTATGTAAAGGTATGTATTAATTACTAGAATGCCAAATACTAAAAGATACCCTGATTTAGATTAGAAAGCATTGCAATTATGGGAATAAAAGGTACATCTTAACAGCAGTCAGTCTGATACAAGAGATCACAGCCAGCGAAAAAGGTTGTAACTTGTAAAGCTAGCCCTCATAAGGATGATTGTATGAGGCTTTTTTAAGGAAAGATACTCCATAAGGAGTTAGTGCCTCGCAACTTTACCAATGGCAATGTTTTTGATGTAAATCAAACCTCTGTTGCTGAATTTGCATAATTTTGCATAATAGTCATGATTATAATGAATTGGCAGTTGTTTGGCGAAAAGAGTTGGCAGCCTCGCCTTCTTCCAAGACAGTGCTACACCCAAAACACATCAATATTTGTTTTGTGAATGTGAGCTGGTTGCTAGAAAAGAAGAAAAGTGATCAGGTGGGGTGACCTCACATAACTAATGCGCCCTTGACAATACTGCAGCTGTTCAAGAAGTCATGCCCACAAACAGCCCTTGACCCATGGATTAGCGCAGAAAGCATCATATGTGTTGTATATCTAGACGGATTGGGCACAGAATTTAACAAATTAGCCCCGATAGAGAGGAACTTATTGGGTTACCAAATAATGTAACTGTTAGATAGCTCTTACTTTTGTTTTTCAGTAGAGCCCATATCTGCATGTTCATATAACTTGATATTCGTGTAAGGCACTTTCCTCCCAGCCGCAACTCACTAGTCATTCAAGCTATGGTGAATGATCAACTGACTGGACAATCAGGTTGACAGTTGATCGTTACGCAAAATGCATCACAAATACACAGCCATCAGCTTCACCAATACAATGTATACAAAGTAGGATTTAACTGTCAAGATACCAGTATCCCATTCCTAAGGCGAGGAGAATGACCAAGTTAACAACCAGCAACAGTTACGCTAGGTACAACATCACTAATCGTCAAGGCACCCGCCCCTCGTGCCATATTTCACTACTCAAATTCTCCACATTGAGCATAGTACAACTCATGACTTGAGATGAGATGAGATGAGATGACTTGTTTGCGCTACAGCCAGTGGGCTGACTGTGATCTCCTGTCTCGCTCTGCCTGCCTTTTATGCGATGGCCAAGCTTTTAATCCTATATTTGTATTGCCTTAGATCTAACTCAGACTCACTTTGGTTTTTCACCCTGCAGAGATTAAACTACTTTAATTTGAGTATTAAAGGCATAATCCTGCTTAGCCTTCTACCCGAGCAGTTTGCTAATCATCACTTAATCCCCTCAATCTAATCCTTACAAGGACTATAAACAAAGGAATTAAATGCTGGCCAACTCCACAAAACAAAGTGAGTGTGTTAAACCCCAGCTTACAAGCAATAGGATTACTTAGCTTTTGTCTTCACACAGTGCTGTTGCCAAATCCATGCAGATGCGCTTTCTGCCTCATGTACTATGCTTTTTGTGGCTTGTTTGAGTTCTCTGCCCGACAGCCCAACTCTAGTCAGAAATTTGGTAGCTGATCTAGCCATGAATCCACGGCAGCCAACTTCCACTGCGAATAATTCGCAATTCCAACCTTTGTCTTGGCATTGTGTCACCAGATCTTCGTATCTTGTCAGTTATCTCTCATACGCATTTGAGAGATTTTCTTCCCAAGGCACCATCAATGCCATCAGAATTAGTGCTTTTTATTTGTCAGACCAGACAATTAAGTCTGGTCTTTGGTTCGTGATCACAATATGCTGTGGCATGCTGAGCTGCTCTGTGAGGTCGCATCTCACCTGCCATTCTCTGCTGTTCATCAATCCCTTTTTGTGCAAAATCTTTTCACGTGCTTCACCATCAGCATTAGCATATTCACACTTCTCCGTGACATATTTACACAACACTTTTAGGACTTGATTATGCCTATACGTGTATCTTCCGAGGCTCTGCAGGCAATTCGACAGAATATGTCGAAGTGTGCCCTTGGCCGAGCACTCGGCGCATTTCGAGTTCTCGGTCGAATTCCAGCGTTCCAGGTTCGCCGGGGTCGGTAGTTGATCATAAGCTGTACCAACCAGAAAGCTGATCCTTTGTGGCTCCATCAACCACATTTCTGTACATTTGAGCTGACGCTGCTCAACAGACTCCCAACAAGTCAACCTGCCTTGTTGGGCTTGGCCTACAGCTTGTGTCTGGCGGTGCTCCTCTTCCATCTTGCGCACCTCATCAACTACCATCTCCCGTCTAACCTTTGGGCTTTCCTTTGAGAACCATCGGTTTGCTTCCCAGCCGATGCCATGACGTGCAGTTGTCACAGCACCCACAATCTCACTTATCTCCAGTCGAGATTTGGCATCTCTGACAGTCTCTGTGAGAGACCACTTTTTACCGGTGTCAAGTGTTGGAGCACATTCCCTTATCACCTGGTCTGGTGACTCGTTCAACATCATATCCAGTCTCGCTTTTGATGTTTTGTACTCTCCCACAAGCGATTTCATAGGTATTGAAAGAGTAAACAAACTGGCATACAGTGCATTAGTGTTGAAGCTCCTTGGAACTCCACTTACGCATGTGCTTGTTAATCATTTGCTCCATTCTCTCAACTGGTGTAAGCGGAATATCATAAACTGTCAGAGGCCACAGAATTTGAAGCATGAGTGCAAAATTGAGAATCCAGGCTTTGTATTTACCAGACAGACCACATTTTTCAATCGCGTCCAGCCCTGTAATGAGTTGTTTTTTCACCTCGTTTCCGCGAAACCTGTCTGTGATCGGTAAACTATACCATCTTCCTAAGCTCTTCACAGGCTGCTCTGCAAGTGTAGGAATTAGTTAAAATTTATCATCTAGATTCTGAAGGAATTTTATCCTGCCATGCTATGAGATTATTTTTAGGGGTTTATTACGAGCGTGGGCTGTTTTCTTCCTTCCTTTAAACTACTGCTGCCACTCATGCAAATTCGTGCTCATTGAATTCTGCATAGCTCCAAGATAATTAATTGAGACTTAAATCTCATAATTGTCACCTAATGGGCAAATAATTTGCACAAAATGATCTTCAAAACCAGGGCATGAAATCTACGCACCAGCTAATGACGTGTACAGTATACACTAGTAAGACGGTGACTACGGTGACTACGGTGACTTTGTCACCCGTGCCGTGCCGGTAGATAATTAATTTCATACCCTAATTTTGACGACCAGTTTGTGCAAATTATTTGCTCATTAGGTGACAATGCTGAGATTGCAGCTTCATTTTATTAGTTTTGAGCTATGCAGAATTCTATAAGCACTTATTTGGCTGTGTGGCAGCAGTGGTTTAACATTAAAGTATTAAATCCAAAGAAAGCAGGGAAAGACTGACAGGCATATTCCCTTGATGATAACAGACATTTATATAGTGGTTTCATTGATGGCATAAATAACAATTTTTATTTCTGGAAAGTGGCTACCCAATTAGTCATTGACAAACCCATTGTCAGTACTGCCAAAGTGATGATGTGAATATGCTGGCCTTGGACTTAACAAAGACACAATATGCTGGCTGTTAACTGGACATGAAAAGAAAAGTCTCAGATTAAACTAACGTTTATTATTACGTAAACGTTCTAAGGCATTCTAATGTATAGCTATGGCAAAATGAATCGTGATTCCATTGTCCTCAGATGATAAAAACTACTGCAACTACCATGATTTATCATTTGGGTCATATTTGCGGTCGAGTTAGAGAGTGGAATTTTCTTTTGTAATCTGTATTCACATTCTGCCACCCCACTTTCTATTTGATAAAAGACTTGAAGGCGATTCATTTGTTGAGAACAGCTACTGGTAGTCAAACGTGAAGAGTGGAGAGTTGAATGGTGTTACTGTAGTAAAGCTGGTTTGATAGCTGTGATTAGACCTTACTACTACAAAGAGTCCAAACAAAATTTCCCAGCAAATAAGCATCATCGGGCCTTGGAGATAATCTAAAACTAACAATTTTGTTTTGATCATCGCATATTATTTCCATGTACGGTTTTTGCGTTTCTGAACTTGTTTTAATGATCTTTATTGTCTACAGAGAAAAACATACCAAATATACATTACCACTGGATTATTTACACCATTATAGATACATGTCACCATATATAATTACTACTCATCAGAGTGACTTTATTTAAGTTTAGGGATTCAAATTCAAATTTAACCGTGATTGCTGAGGTCTAGTTTCGGATTTGTCCAATTATTTAGCAGTCTAGACAATCTGGACCTTTGTACTCTGTAAATGCTTAGAATACATCATATGCAGCAATATCTGGACACACATCGAGAACAATGCCTTACTCTCTGACTGCCAGCATGGATTCTGAGAAGGGTACAGTACTGCAACACAACTGCTACATGATACTTACCATGCCACAGATGGTCTAGACAGTAAGACTCCAACCCATTCTGAGCCCCCCCCCCAGACTCTTACCCCCCCCCCCCCCGTCCAACGGCACCCAAGGGGAAAATGTAACTCCCCAGGTGTGCTCCGATCTGCCTGCAAACTAAGAGAAACTTGGCGTTGAACATGGTGGCCGCACCCTTAGGGCCCTTTTATTTCTCAGTCTTCTGACAGAGACAAAACTTGCGATTTTAACCAACATTTAACCAACAACTTATGTTCTTAATCTGGGTGAGTAATTATATGACTTGATGTGACAAAAGGGGGGGGGGGTGTATGGATAAATATGCCAAATCCTGCTTCAAAATGTCGAGTATCTATGCCTTGTTTGTTAGAAAACTAAATAATACTGCAATTTTGTAGTTAAGGGTTTTCGAGGTTCCTCAGTGTAACCTCAACTGCTTATTGCATTAACCATAAACACATAAATATAAATTTATATGTTTATGGCATTAACTTTCCAAGGCATAATATGTAGCTATGGTAAAATAAATCGTGATTCAAAGATCCTCAGATGATAATAAACTATTCTATTTCTTATATCTGGGGTTGTCTGTGGTGTGAGACTTAACCACCTTGATATACCTAAGGAATTTTGGCAAAGTAGGCCATGACAAACCAGAAAATCCACTGCAACTACCATGATTCACATTAGGGTCATATTTGTGGTTGAGCTAGAGAGGGGAAAATTTATTTTCTTTTCTATGTTCACGTTCTGCCACCTCGCTTCACTATATGACAGAAAACTCGAAGGCGAATCATTTGATGAGAGCAGATACTGGTAGCCAAATTTGAATCACCGTATGACTGTGGAGAGTTGAATGATGTTACTGCAGTAAAGAGGTTTAATAGCTGTGATTAGACCTTAGGGCTACAAAGAGCCCAAATAAAATTTCCCAGCAAATAAGCATCATCGGGCCTTGGAGAAAAGTCATTCTCCCAAAATACTCACTACATCTATACTATATTTTGATCATCGCATATTATTTCTATGCACAGCATTTGCGTTTCTGAACTTGTTTGGATGATCATTATTGTCTACAGAGAAAGACATACCAATAACACATTACCACTAGTTTAAATATTTACACCATTATACTTACATGTCACCATATATAATTACTACTCATCAGAGTGACTTTAATTAATTTTAGCAATTCAAATTCAAATTTAACCGTGATTGCTGCACTCATCTTCAACTCAACTTGAAATGGCTACCTACATTCGGGACAAGACATCACACGCAATCACTGACAAACCAATCTGAAATAATGCGGCTTTCTCGAAGCAAGTCAAATAAGCGAGGTGTAAATGGGAGGATAAAATACTAAGCATCAGTACAAACTCCAAAGCTTTCAACCAACCCTTTATCACCTTTATTAATTATCCTATGCGCAGAGCCTATTGAAGAGATAATAATGTAAAAAAACAAAGCACTCTTATTCAAAAACTAGTTGAGCAATATCCTACCTGATCTTATACACCTGAGTCTCACCAATTAAAACATGCATCAACAAAATCTAGGATGCAAATTTAAAATTTGCTTCAAATTCCACATCACATGAAAAGCTTTCTCCAAACAATGAAACAGCATCAGCACAGCAGTTGGCTAACAATGAGCTTCAACGACTCCATCGACCCCAAAAGAGCCAAACAAAGACAAC
Organism: Membranipora membranacea; assembly: GCA_914767715.1. Lineage (NCBI taxonomy): Eukaryota > Metazoa > Bryozoa > Gymnolaemata > Cheilostomatida > Membraniporidae > Membranipora > Membranipora membranacea. The sequence continues at coordinate 5,309,835 of OU612070.1, read as the reverse complement.
AAATTCCACCCTGTAAAGTGTAGACAATCTAGTTTAGAAATTACAAAAAGGCTCCCACTCCCAAACATGCAGTAACTACATCCAGGATATTATCAGCAGGTGTACACCCAAATAATCCTTTGGGCCTATCATCATAGAAAAAAATTACGAAATATAAACAAATAAACAAAAATAAACAAAAAAATTACTATCCAGCTTTACCACAAAGAAACAAAGAACAACATCCCAAAGTCCATTACGGAGAATACGGGTTAAGGTAATGTCAAAGACCGATCCGAATATCAACAGATCATAATATATTGTTGAAAAGCTGCCGAGCTACTGAAAATGAATTCCTAATCAAAAACTTGATTCGATGACATTGTGTCATTTTAGGGAGGAAATGAGGCAGAAAACGCTGTTTTTGTCGATGCGGATGGAGGATTCAAATTGATTGCAATTTTTTTCAAAACAGGTGGAATGTATACTTAGAGATTGCGTTCATTGTAAAATTTTATTTTCTTTCATACATAGTCTAAACTGACTTTTTACGTCACGCCATGCAATGAATTTTTTTTTTTTTGAAGCCGTGAAAATATGTGAAATTTCAATCATTAATTCAGAACAGATTAAAGGCTCGAAACAAAATTAAATATGATTTTCTCTTAGAGTACACTTCGAATGTCATACGCATCGACTTTATACAAATTAGTTTTCATATTGCGAAGACAGTAGACTCTCGAATACAGCTAATATTTTCTCCAATTTCGCATAAGGTCAAATATGCTGTCCATTTGGACCATTATTGTGACCAAACAAAGTTTTTTTAAAGTTCTCACATACGAAGCCGCTTTCATTAACCATGGTGCACACAGGAAATGCCAACAGAAATTTTTCACTGCATCTTCGTTTTTCTTGAATTTAACGCAACAGAATGCCAAAAAACAGCTATTTTTGGGGACTTTTGAGGTGTTTTTGGGCATTCTTTTGCGTTAAATTCATGAAAAACAGCATTTTCTGCCTCATTTCCTCCCTAAAAGGACACAACGTCATCGAATCAAGTTTTTGTTCAGGTATTCATTTTCAGTAGCTCAGCAGCTTTCCAACGGTTGATGATATGTTGATATTCGGATCGGTCTTTGACATAAGTATGTCATGAGTGTGTGCCAGGGTGTGATGTATGACATAATAGTGCAATAGCCAGATATGCAGACATATAAAGAATCAAGGTAGGCAAACCTATGCAAATTTTAACTGCCAGACAGACATCTCAATCTAGATGGCAACAGCCAGTGCCGGCAAAACAAGGCAACTCCCAGTAAATCAACAAAACAAGAAAGAAAAATACCTATATCAAAGCATGATGAACTATCATTTGGAATTTTAACTTTGTTTTACAACATAAAATTTGAAAAACAAAATTTTGAGTTGACAGCTGTTCCTAACTACTTGAACGTTTAGCTAAATTTGCTAGGTATTGAGCAAAAAACTTGGGCTTTCAGGCGAGGAACGCAGACAAGCTACACATAGCATTGTACATGATGTAGAGAGCTGTAGTTCCATACTCCATGATATTTCTTTTTCTAGCTAAAGTGAGTACCTAACCCACTGACACCAACCATCAATAGAACTATTTTGGTTATTACTACATAAATACATTTTCACTGTTAAACCAAACGATTACCAAGTCAAACCACAGAGTGAGATGACAAGTGATTAAGGGAATGTCTTTGGATAAAAGACTGCTATATTAATCCTAGTTATGTGACCCACTGATTTGAATTAATAGATCAGTGGTAAAATACAGAGCATAGCTATATTTGGCTATTTGTAAGCTTTCTAACTACCTTTTGTTTGGCGTTATTAATAATTGGACATTATTAGTGCTCTCAGCGTCAGTTTGAATAGGTAGTGTTGCTCTGCTAACCTGCTAAATACGGCATAGTACAAGTAGTAGAGAAAGGTGTGATGGCAGTGAATCTAAGACTGCTTGCCAAGGATAAGTTCAATCAACATTTCACTGCTCGAGGACTTGGTAAGTATTTTCTGCTTCGGCAATGATTTGTCATGCGCAATAAATTTGAGAAAGCACCCGGAATGAGAACAACTTGTTACTATGCCATAAAATTAAAATGAATGTGACAAAGTCTTTCAGGTCTGTTGGCTGGGGCGCTGTCTTAGGGAACCTGTGTGGGAAAAGTTGAGCAAGAACTTCAACTGCAGTATCGTATGCACTGTGGAGTGTTTGAGGTCAAGCTAGTTGAGATTGGCATTGATTATACTGCAGCATATTCATTTTTTGCCACATTTCCGTTTGATTATTATATCGATATATTTGAAGAGCCCAGTGAGAGCTGGTACTGCTCGATGTTAATCCGTTAATGGATAGGTTTTCAACGTAGCAAGTCAGTTGTACCATATTACGGGAGTCAATATGATATTCTATGATCTTAACTCAGCCTGACGATGAGTCCAATCACAGGAAGTTGCATCCTCGGCCAAAACAAAAATCTGTTTTCCCCGATTAACCTCATTAGAACAAGATTATTATCTGGACGCAAATTTTATTGCTGCTCAAATTACTCATACAAAAAAAACAGAGTCTGACTAAATATCCAATGATTTAACGTTTTCAATCCTTGGAGCGGAGGGTCTGGGAAATTATTTCAAACTTCTTGTTCAAGATTACCTCAATCAATTTTGCTCTCAGATTTTCTTGTCCAGTGCAAGAATTCTAAGCGAGTTACCTGACCCTATACCATGTAACATAGTTGTGTTTCAAACCCGCGGACTAGGTCCTATTTTGTTCAAGTCTGTGATGGCCTTATCACCTAGGCTGCTTGATGACATCGCTGTGAAATTTCAAATGTATGTTGACAAAAGTTCTGGGTGAGTTATGGTAAAACTTAAGTGTTGAATAACGAAAATACAGGCAGGTAGAGAGTCAGGCTTTCACCTTCATCTCTGCCTCCATATAATATAGCCAGTTGAAGTTGACCCCAGAAATACGCAGTTCATACCAAGTATGATTGATTGATTGTATTGCTATCACTAACTATAAAATTGAGAGAAAAATGTTCCTGGTACCTGCTGTTTGTAAGTTTCCTTGCATGCAAAAATAAGGCCAAAAAATAGTATCATTAATATAGATGCACATGTGTCTCAAAAATCAGTCTTTTCCCCAGGCATTTAGGGTGTTTGAGCCGACCTGAGGGGCATTGTTCTAGGTTATCCTGTATAAAATGTGCATTGTCTGTGTATATCTGAATTACTGGATTCTTAGTGTGATTGTCAACTAGGTAGTCTAGATCAAAATCCAGTTCTAGCCCTAGCGAGGACGCATCTTTAAAAAATGTTCGCATGTCCTTCTTATCACGTCAGTAAATGGCAGGATAGAGGACTGGAAGACAGTACCATCAAACCATAAAATTTTTAAAAGCATGCAGGCTAGTGGCTCAGTACTTAGATACAAAAAGTTTTTATCTATATACATCCTTTGGTTTGTTTTATTTTGAGTATGGGCTTCAAAACTGCCTCCTTGCATTGTTCCTCCACCAGCTACAGTCCTCCATCTAGATGAGATCAAGGGTATTAGGGTTCAACTTCCATTCTCATACACAAATACCATATCGCCGTACTCATCCACGCCTACATAACAGATGGGCAATTTTTTAGGTTTAATTCACGGTCACATTTCATGATAAAATTTTAATCTGTTATATATTTTATCTGCAACAGGCTGATTATTACAATATTAGCTTTGGATTTAAATATTTTATAGTATGCTATTAGATTTATTCGAACCATCACAATTTTATAATCCACAGTTATCCTAATTACTAGTAAAAAATTATTTGACCTACAGGAACCCTCCATCCCAATCCTCCCTCCCTCAATGTTCCCTGCTGGTAATTCCATATCACTGATGAAAATTTGGGAGTTGTCCAGTCAGTTAGCATGAGAAGATAAATCCTGAGCTACAGTGCAAGCTCTCGCAGGTCAGTCTATACTGATTATTAGTTTCATTATTTGTGATGTGATATGAAGTCCAAGTGCTCTGAATATATGGTATAAGTCATGAACATACTTAACAAGCAGTCACCTCATTCAACCATTAAAAAGAGGAAAGACCCAGAAAATAGCACATACTCTCCCACCCTAACTGTGTTAAATATTCACTATGCTACAAGCGCATTTTCAGTGCTAAAACTTTACCACAGTTGCTGGTATTGGCATTTTATTAACAGCCTCCTGGCTAAAAATGGAATGGCAATGCCAGCATTTCAGGTAACATACATGCACTGAAACTAATACTACCCTTGAGGATTATTTGTTCACTATGCTACAGCCACTATTTAAAACACGTCCCAATGCCTACCAAATTGGTCTTGGAAGGACACCTTTTACTGGATCTTAGCCCCTGTTGTTTCCCCTCCCTAAATTTACATAGTGAGTTTGAATAGCACTCATCAGAAAACTGCTTTAAAACTCATAATAAACTAGCTGCAGCATTGATTTTATTTTCTTTTGAATTTAACAACTGTGATAATGAAACAGGTTGTGCTGACTTGGAAATATATCAACATCAGCAGGAAAGGTTCAAAGGGCTCATATTGATTTTCATCAACAATAATGGCATTAGACTAACTGCAATTTTTCAAACATAATATCTAGCAAATGATATGTTTGCAGCCTATTAGATTTTTCCAATATTAAAACACATGTCATTAGCAGAGAAAATTCTGATTAATCTAAATAAGAATATAAGGCAGCAAGGCTTGAAATTTCAAAGCTGAATTCTCGGGTGAATCACAACCAGGCTCCCACCACTTGTACAACCCCAAAAAGATGTGGACCTGTCTGAGAGGATATGCAGTAGGACTGCTCAACCTATTATTGTACTATGCGGCATCAGGTAGGAAACTATAGTTGAACACCACCATCTTCTTAGCAGCTGTCAATTCAGTGATTTTATTCTTTCTCTTGTTACCTGTGCCTAATCACCCCCTTCCCTTGAGAAAACAAAACGTTCACAGGAATACCAGCGAATGCCTCACCCACTGATATACATTCATATCAATGGCCTCACCTCATTCTGCTGACTATTATGTCGTAAAGACAACTTACAATAATGCCTGCATACTGTCTATAACTGGCGCAACAGTTTACAAATACAGCACGTTGTCTATTACATGAAACTACCTTCACCTATAACATAATGAAAGCTAAATAACTTATCCTTGGTCAGGGTGTGTGATACTGGTCAGTCTACCATCTGCTCACAAGCCACCCCGTGGTACATTGTAGCGTATTTCTAAGTTATTACATCCAGGTCCCTGTTAAGGTAATGTCAAAGACCGATCCGAATATCAACATATCATATACCGTTGGAAAGCTGCCGAGCTACTGAAAATGAAAACTTGATTCGATGACGTTGTGTCATTAAAGGGAGGAAATGAGGCAAAAAACGCTGTTTTTGTCAAAGCAGATGGAGGAGTCAAATTAATTGCAAGAAATTTCAAAACAGGTGGAATAATGTATACTTAGAGATTGAGTTCATATTGAAATTTTATTTTCTTTGATATATGACTAGTCTAAACTGACTTTTTACGTCACGCCATACAATGCATTTTTTTGTGAAGCCGTGAAAATATGGGAAATTTCAATCATTAATTCAGAACAGATCATAGGCTCGAAAGAAAATTAATTATGATTTTCCTTTAGAGTACACTTCAAATGTCATACATATTGACTTTCAACAAAGTAGCTCGCATATTGCGAAAACAGTAGACTCTCGAATACACCTGATATTTTTCGCAACTTTTGCATAACGTCAAATGTGCTGTCCAAATGACCATTATTGTGGCCAAACAAAGTTTTTTTGAAAGTTCTCACATACGAAGCCGCTTTTATTACCCATGGTGCACGCAGGAAAGGCTAACAGATTTTTTCACTGCATCTTCGTTTTATCTTGAATTTAACGCAAAATTGTGGCCAAAAACACCTCAAAAGTCCCAAAAAATAGCTGTTTTTTGGTATTCTTATGCGTTAAATTAAAGAAAAACGAAGTTGCAGGGAAAAAATCTTTTGGCATTTCCTGTGTGCACCATGGCTAATGAAAGCGGCTTCGTATGTGAGAACTTTCAAAAAAACTTTGTTTGGCCACAATAATGGTCATTTGGACAGCACATTTGATGTTATGCAAAAGTTGCAAAAATTTTTAGCTTTATTCGAGAGTCTACTGTTTTCGCAATATGCAAGCTAGTTTGTTGAAAGTCAATATGTATGACATTTGAAGTGTACTCTAAGGGAAAATCATAATTAATTTTGTTTCGAGCCTATGATCTGTTCTGAATTAATTATTGAAATTTCCCATATTTTCACGGCTTCACAAAAAAAATGCATTGTATGGCGTGACGTAAAAAGTCAGTTTAGACTAGTCATATATCAAAGAAAATCAAATTTTACGATGAACGCAATCTCTAAGTATGCATTCCACCTGGTTTGAAATTTCTTGCATTTTATTTGACTCCTCCATCCGCCTCATTTCCTCCCTAAAATGACACAACGCCATCAAATCAAATTTTTGTTCAGCTATTCATTTTCAGTAGCTCGGCAGCTTTCCAACGGTATATGATATGTTGATATTCGGATCGGTCTTTGACATTACCTTAATGGTGCAGAAACATTTGACAAGTTACAGTAAATAAAACTGTAGATATTTTTATGTGTAGCTCACTTACCCTGACAAAACTTTGATTTGGGTTCTCATTTTCTTTACTTTGCAAGAAAGAAAAACCAAATGATTTCTGTCATCGTGGAGATCCCCAGTTCAAAAATAGACTCAATGGCGCTGACTATTTCTTTGTTGCGCAGCTTTAACAGTCTTTTATTACCCTACCTGCTACCACTGGAGATTAAATACCCTTCCCTAATTGGCGTTGTAAGAGCTGGATCATAGGTGCCTGTTCCAGGTCTAGGTGTTTGAATATAATCAATAGAACGACATTACCATTACAATTCATGCAGCTTCTTAAGCCTGAGCAGCCCAGACTCTTGCTCCCCCATCCTACGTCCCTCCCCCCCCCTGAAACTTTAAATATATAACAGAATTTTTAGGTTTAACATTACTGGCAACTTGCAACCCCCTCCCTATTGAAGGCATGATGTTATTTTAGTTCTTCAGAGTATCAATTTCACATATTAAGACACAAGAACCCGATTCTCTTTGCCAACAATACATACCGTTTTATACATGAGTTCTGCATTTGTTGTTTGGAGTGCAATGAGGAAACCAAGCTATGCTATAATAACAACAAGCATCACATGACAAAATCGGCAGGCCCATATCATTACGCTCAACTTAACTAATTTTCTTTTGCTTTACTCTCTTATAAGGAGACAAGATGGTGATGACTCAGGTTGGAGATAGTTTGACGATGCCTATCAATGAGAACCTGGCTGACTCGGGAGACTGGAAACTGTGTATGAACATAGACAGACCGGAAGGTTTCGTACACGGAGCAGCAGACGCTCCAGAGCTTATTCTATCTGTGGTGAGATATTTGCTATACATCGGAAAACAAGCACAATTATATAAATTTTATTCTATATTATATAATATGATACCAATTCATTCGATAGCCTCTTTCTCTCACGTTTTTGTGGACTCTTGCTGGTCATTTGATAGCCTTCTTCTGCTCTTGGCTCTTTTAGTGGACTCCTAATGACCATTAAATAGCTAACGTTACAATGGATTTTTTTTAACATTTTCTCAAGATGATAGTACATCTGATGTTAAATCTCCATTTCACACAGGCCATTAATTTCACACAAAGAATATATTGATTTTTGTAGGATATATATCCAAATGTCTCTGTGTTCATTGCCTTCAACATTTTAATTGACAAATTCAAGTTATAATAATGCGTGCAGCATGTATGCAGAATGATTAACAAAAAATTCCCAAGTTACAAATTATGTCGCTTCTGACTGGGAACCAGAGATAAAGTCAGCAGCAGAGCAAAATGCTTGTCAAAGACTTGAATTGATACATCATTTCACAATTCAAGTACCTGCAATCACAATATTGTGATCAGTGGTCACTGATAATAATAATCACATGGCCTTCCAAGAAGGTCAAAGTTCAAATGCAAATATGAGAATGTTGATTTGATAAAACCCATACACTAGGAAATATATAGTTTAAATTTATAAGTTTTGTTTCAGAATGCAGAGGAAAGCAATGGAGAGATCGTGAAGCAAGTAGGCCTGGGCTTGGTGGTGTCATCTGCAGATTCAATTACCATGATTGAGGTTGTCCAGTCAGAGAGGAACACAACATCCGGCACAATAGGTAGACTTATTGTTTGTTTTTTTCTGAGTTTTCGAGAGAGGCACTTCTAAGAGGAGTTTATTGAGTATAAATCACTTTAAAATCTCAGGTTGAATTTATTTCTTGAATGCTTGGTATTTTTTTTTATTGTATATTAATTTAATTAATATTATTTTCTTAAAGTGCCTCGACCGGTATATAAGGGCCAGTCAATGTAAAGCGATCGCCCAGCCATATCAAATTCAAATGGGGTTAGCAGCATCCAAATTCCTCCTGCTTTTCCGGAATTAAGAGGAGAAGCAGTGAATTATTTTTAATGGGAATCAGACAAGCTGATGCGGAATTGTGTGATACACATGCCCAATAAATTTTCATTCCAATAATAGCATTGGAAAGTGGTGAAAATATGACTAATGTCATACGAAATTGCCCAGTTCTGATGATTTCAAATCATCCGCTTCAAAATATACGAGCTCTTATTGGTCAATTTTGACGTTATGATTTATGGTTTTAGAGGTTGCCTAGATACCGTTGTCAAGATTGAAATTGACCGTTGTAATTAAACCCTATAATCCCAAGTGTGATGAGCCAACACAACAATAGCTATATCATAGCTTCTATTCAACATTATTTATGGGTGTCTGCGAATCACAATTTCTTATATAACACACTTGACCACTTGAGAACGCAACGTGGACTGGCTGTTAGAGGCGGAGACCAAGGCCATTCTCCGCCTCTAATTACATTGATCAGCCAATGGTCTTGCCTGTCACTTCACATGATTAATCCCCGTGCACCCCCTTCGATTCCTACCTCTTTAAGACTTTAATTATTCCCATATTATATGGAATTTGTTCTAATCTATCAGAATTTTGATTTGATAATTTTACTTCCATACAAGTTTATAATCTCCAAGATATGCTTTCTCTTTGATTAGACTTGTGGATAAGTGAGGAACAGCTGCACGTAGATGGTCAAACAGGATTTAGGACTTGCATCTATCAGAGTAGCGATAACGATTCAAGCAGTGAGATATGGACTGCTACTGTTGAAAGACATGAATTCAACTTCACTGCGATCCAAGCCAACAACTCCATTGGTACATTTGAGCCAACTGCAGACTCAAGGGTTAGTGAATATTTGGAGACGCTTTAAAAACACAAATTGAAAGGCATTGATCAAAGCTGCTCATGCAATAGCAGTCACAGAGAATCATCACTCTTTCTCTAAATGGTAAATTTCAGCTTGGTGATATATTTTTTATGGCTAAGCAGTTAGTTTCATGATTAGAATGATTTTCAGCGCAATCTCCACGAACATTGTTTCAGCAGCTCTCAACGCAAAACCAATAATCCACCAGTCATCGAACTGTCCCAAGCTCGCTGACACAAAATATTAAAATGCTAGTGCTGAAATTAATATTGGTAAAATCTAAAAAGTTTTATAAAATGAAATAAAAATCTATAATATTCATAATATGTGTGAATGCTAGAAGGATATATCTCATCCTGCTGCCTCAGCAACAATCAATGTGCTTTCCTATATTTGTTTGCTTTAAATCAAATCTCGAATAGATCTCTGTTGTACTATTATATCCATTTGCAGTTTTATTAGAATGTAATAAATAGTGTTGAGAATATATCATAATTTAACCAAACACAGCATCAAATCAATAATTGTAGGCAATGCTTTAGGGAAGGTTGAAAAAGTCGCTCAAACTGAACAAGCAAAACAAATCCTGAACGTTCTGATTGTGCACATGCTTTATGAGAGGCTAAAATTGTAGTCTTCCCAACTCAAAACACGGGGTATCAAGAATTCATTTTACTGTTCTGGTCATGTCATACTCTATGTTCACTGTTCTAAAGTAACGCTAGCCCCATTTCGACCTTTAACTGACATAAAGGGAAATTTGCAACGCAGTTACAAAAGTACAATGTGAACGAGAACCCATGATGTGGTTCCTCCGCCATAGTAATTCAGTTTTGTTGACACATCCTATAATAACATGACTATTTCGGAGTTGTCAGAGCAGGCTGTGATATGAGACAACTACTTATTAGGGATCACATTCAGAAATCAATAAAAATTTAGTTCAGATCGACATCAGCACTTGAAAAGTTTGAATCCACTTACACCTCTGTATTTGTGCTTTATAAATATGTTGACAGGTTTCAGTAGAAAAGTTTGATAACACAACAGCGGAGATGAGCGTGGGGTTGTTTGGTGACTGTACAGAGAACGAATATGACATGATGACAGAGTTTCCACTGACCTGCCTAACTCACGTGACATCGACTAATAAGAGTGATGAAGTTAGTATCACGGGAGAGTCTCACCTGAAGGCTTCGTCAATCTGCAATGGTAATATTCTATCTCAATGTTAATTGTTATTACTATTAAACACATATGCCCTCTCACTGTATTATTCAGCGTAGTTAGATCATTCAACTCACCAGTGGTCCCTAATTAGTAATTACATAATCGTAAGTGCCTGAGATTGCATAATTTGCTTGTTTAGTTAGATGATCAATGTGGCACATTGTGATTAAAGGGTGGTTAGAAATTTGTGGATCATTATTGCCTACAGTTTCAGCTCTCTCTTTACCCTAATAAACTCACTTTGAAGTCATTGTTGACACTTTTGAGTGGGCGTACTTACTTGGGATTCCCAAGAATTTTCACAAATATAACACCCAGGCCACACAACCCAAATATAAGAGAACCTGAGTAATCTGCATCGAAATATGTCATCATCTGATTTTTATATGACAATATGAATTTTTCATGGTTGGTAGTTAGCTATCGATTGTCGCAAGCAGGTTAGGTAATATACGCTGAACGTATAAAGAAACAGATAGTGAACAATTAAATTATCAATCCACGAGTCATCTGAACAGCTCTGGCCATGTGACTATAATCTGTGGCACATTGTGAGTTTTTGTTTGAATGGAATAAATTAGAATCGATGTATTTTTCAGGTGGAGGTTTACTATTTGAACACGATGGGACTACTGAACCTATCTCAGTAGCTATTGAGTCTAGGAATTTAAGTTTACGCCCACCCTCGGCAAATGAAGGAGTTGCGATTTGCTCTGCAATGAAATTTTCACTAGATAGCGTGGCACAGATAGATGTCGAGCTGATCATGGGAGACTTTATGATGGCAAAAGTTACTTTTAATCCAGAACATGAGTAAGTTGCACTGATTTTGTGGCGATTTCCAACCATAATAACCTGTAATCAACATATCAGCACACACAGTCTATGGATCTCGTTTGAACTGAAACATAGAATAGTTAAATTGCTTACAAAAGCTTAGAGTGTCAGGCACAGTTAAAACTTTACATGGCCACCCTTGGCAATAAGGCGGGCTCCAAACAATATAGACACTATATTGTTGTAAGTTTGATGAGTTAGGGCTATGTATGTATTTTAAATCATAATGGGTCATTTTATGACATGCCACCAATACCAATTGCGTCACATCCCCTATTCAATCACTACTACCTCTCCCTCCATATCTAATATTCTGCTTGTCCTAACAACAAAAGGGCACAACATCGACTTAATAAGGTAACACAGCGCGAGGCTATAGACTATTAAAGGGCCTTTCCGCCCTAGGCTGACAAATGGTGGAATCTGAACCCTATTTTATCACACAATAAGCACCTACAGTTTTGCCCATCCATCTTCAATTACTGCAAAACAGACTAGATTCATACCTGATATTTTTTGGGCGTACTATAAAATCCAGCATGCAGTGAATGCAATCACATAGAATATTGCCAATTACCAACACAACAAATTTTGCTTTTTCTAGCCATTCTCACCTTTCTCACCTTTCTCACCTAGTCTGCCGTGTTCCGGGATGGGTGGCGGTCCTGCAGGGCACCAAGTTCTATCAGAGAATGCCATCTGATTCTATCATCAACATCTTCATCTGATAGGTCCCATCTCAGCATGTCATCCTTCGCTGTATCCATCCATCTTTTCTTTGGCCTCCCTCTCTTTCTCTTTCTCTGTATTCTCATCTCCGCCACCATTCTAATATCTTCCTCCATATCTCTCCTGCGTACATGTCCATACCATTGAAGACGTCTCCTCCTCATACCTATTGCACTCGCTTCTATTTTGGCCTCCTCCCTTATACTCTCATTTGTTTTATGCTCTTCCTAGTCTATATTATAAATGTGTCGGAGCATCCTCATCTCAGTTGCACTTATCTTGTCTTCTTGTCTTTGAGTCAGTGGCCAGATCTCATTTCCACACATCAGTGTAGGTTTTATTGCCGTCTTGTACAATAGAACCTTGAGCTTGGTGGGAATTTTCTTATCGCAAAGCACTCCTGTCAGCTCTCTCCATCTATTCCATGCCTTCTCCATCCTCTTTGCAATTTCTATTCCGCATCCTCCCTCTTGATCTATTGTGGTTCCCAGGTATTTGAATGTTGATACCATTTCTATCCTTTGTAAGTTTCCGGCTGGCGGTAGATGTTGTATCTTTGGCCTACTTACTTTTCATCCTGCATCTTCTAAACGCCCCTTCCAGTTCTCCAGTCTCTCTTCCATCCTCTCCCTAGTTTCATCGCAAAGAACAAGGTCGTCAGCAAACAGCACTGCCCACGGCGTGTCCTCCTGAATCTCCTCGGTGATGACATCCAAGATCAATATGAAAAGGAAAAGGCTAAGTGCAGATCCTTGATGTAATCCTACTTCTATCTCAATCTCATCAGTTTCACCTACATTTGTCACAACTGATGTTTTGCAGTCCTTGTACATGTCTTTGATTGCACTCACAAATGTCTCAGGAACTCCACGCTTCCTCAGACGGTACCAGATTAGGTCTCTAGGTACTGTATTATACACCTTTTCTAGGTCGACAAAAACCATATGTAAGTCCTTTTGATGTTCCCTCATCTTTTCCTGGAGTACTCTCAAACAAAACGTGGGCTGTGCTGGTCCAACACCTCTATTTATTTCCCCATTGCTTTACATGCAAACTATGTTGACTTGTCACCTCAATAGGCCTGCTTCAGGTTCTTTCAATTCTTTAACCAGACCACTCAAAATGATGGTATGCTCCTGGTCTTCCATATTGGTGACTATGGGTTGAAAAACGGTTGTCAGAATTTTTTAGTGGCCCCATATATAAGACCATTGCATTTTGTACACATTTCCGGTCTAATTTACATTAGCCAATCCGTATGCATTGATCTTCCAAAAACGATTTTGCAAAAAGATTTTCAAACTTTAATTCAATACATTTCCATTGCAAATACACCTGAAAATATTAACGGGGTTCAATTTCACTGATAGCAGTGCTTTTGAATTGGCTACAGCCTCATTTGTCATCAGCATACTAATCATTTTATTTTGGAGGATGGGTGCAACAAGTTGACCTTCACCCAATTACAGGTGTATTACCGCTGTTGACTTCCCTTTCTGGAAGCAATACTGCCTGCCACTGATCTTACTCATTTCCCTTACCCTCGCCTCTATCACTCGCTCCCAAAGCTTTAGACAGTGACTGAGGAGTTTTATCCCTCTATAGTTTGAACAGTTTAGAGGATCTCCCTTTTGCTTATACAAAGGTGTGATTTTGCTTCTTCTCCATTCTGGTGGTATCCCATTTTCTTGTACATCTTGTAATACAGCTGTCATCCAGGTCAAACCTGTCTGCCCAAGACTCTTCACTACCTCTATTGGGAATTCATCTGGTCCAGTTGCCTTTCTATTTTTCATCTTCTCTAACTGTATTTTGACTTCGGATTCGCTTATCAGCCTCATCGGTCCCTCTATTTCATCACTCCTCTGCAAGTCCTTCCTTTGATTTTTGGTGTTGAGCAACTTGTCAAAATATTCTCTCCATCTCATCTTAATATCATCATCTCCGCACAAGATTTTGCCCTCTCTATCCTTCACAAAGATCACCCTGTCTATGTCTTGAGACCTCCTTTTTCTGGTTTTGGGAAGCTTATAGAGATTCTTTGGTCCATTTTCTTTGAGATCTTCATACAGCTTTTCATACCCCTTTTCTTTTGCTATTGCCACTTTCTCCTTTGTTGTTTTATTCTTTTCTCTATAGTCTCTTTCGTTGGCTTCAGCCGCCTCTGGGTCCATCTCCAGTCTTTCCTTTGCTCTCTGCCACTCCTTAAAAGCATCACGTTTCTGTCCTACTGCTTCCGGTACCTCTGAATTCCAAAACCAAGACTCTTTCTCTATATATTTCCCTCCAGATCTTTCACCGAGTTCCTCTTTTGCTAGTTCAACTGCCTTCTGGTACGTATTTCCCCATGTCCATTCCTTTGTCTCCTTACTCTCGATGTATTCAGTTAATTTCTCTATATACTCTTGCCCTTCTTCCTTTAGCTCCCACCACTTAGCCCTAGCCTTTCTTTTCCTTCGCCGCTCTCGCTTTCTCTTCACTGTAAGATCCGCTATGAGAAGTCTATGCTGCGGTGCTATAGACTCTCCTGGCACTACCTTGCAGTTCCTCTACTCCTAGGTGGTGTCTTCTGATTGCTATATAGTCTATGACTGACCTATTTCCTCCACTCTTGAATGTTATCAGATGCTCTTCCTTCTTTTCAAAGAAAGTGTTTATGAGTGCCAAGTCGTATGTCTGTGCCATCTCCAACACTCTTTCTCCCTCCTCATTTCTCCTTCCTATCGTCCAACCTCCATGCCATCTCTCTACTCCAACTCTTCCAACATGTCCATTCAAGTCTCCCGCAACTATCAACTCTTCTCCTTCTGGGAGTCCAGCCAAGATGCCTTTAAGTTGGTTCTAGAACAAATCTTTCTCCTCCTGACTGCATCCTTGCTGGGGGGCATACGCTGATATGATGTTGATGCTCATTCCAGGTTTTACCAATTTCATATATATTATGCGATCTGGCTTCCTTTCTACTGCTATTACTTTATCCTGCCATTATTCACTGAGACAAATCCCAACTCCATTTCTTATTTTCTTCCCTCCGCAATAGTACAACTTGTACCCATCACCAAGAGCCCTGGCTTTTCCACCAGATTGACCCCCAGTCCATCTCAATTCTTGTAGGCATAGTATGTCAATCTTCCTGGCTAATATAACCGCAGCAACTTCCCTGCTTTTTCCAGTAAGAGTACCAATATTTATCGTGGCCATTCTGAGTTTACAGTATCGCCCCTCTCGTTTTCTTATCACAGCATCGGGGCGACGGTGATTCCGCTGCGAAGTGCCACATAAGGGTGGCATCCTAGCATTGGTTGAAAACGTTGGTTGTCCCTGCATGTTTTCTGTGAAGCGGGGGATTTTACCAACCGGATGCCCTTCCTGACATTGAACCCTCTGTCTTTACCCGGGCTTGGGACCGGCTATCAGAATCACTGGCTTGTGAAACCTCCAGGCGACATTCTTTTTTTTTTCTAGCCATTATTTTGCAAATTAAGGCTCATTGAAGCAAATTAAGGGACATTAAGGCTTATCTCCCTCCTCTACCTTTAAAGTTTATAGCAAATTGTTAGAGCCTTAGTGGATAGTGCCTTGGCAAATAAGCTGCTATAGAAATTTATTTGGAACAAAGGCTAATCTATTATGGATTTATGGTGCAGCAGTCATACCTTTTGTTAGAATTTGAACTCTCAAAACAAATTGTAGCCTACCATAGTAATAGATAGGCTTCTTGCATTGCTTTTATTGAAATCTCAACTATTTGTGCCATTACAATCACTATGGTTCCATGGGTCGATTTTGTGGTTCACTCCAATTTCGAATGGTTAGAATCCAGTGGATTCTAACCATATCCATGATGGGAAAAACATGAAAAGAATCTGCCGCGACCGAGACTTGAACCCCGGCCTCCCGTGTTTAATCCCTTTGAAGGCACTGTGTGCAAGCGCCGCTAACCATTCAGCCACGACTCCAATTAGGTTTGGATATTCGCGTCCAAAAAGTCATTCGTCACACTCGGAATTTGACTTTAATGCCATTTCCATGGGGCGATTACTACCGAAATCCTTACATAATCGATCCATGGAACCATAGTGAATGTTTCTCCAATCAACTACTATCTTAACTCTTTTCTGTAATGATGTATCAATTCGATTTCAAATTCTCAGTGGGCAAAATAGGTAAGTAATCTCAGTGAGATGAAACATTCTTATATTCTATCACCGGTTTCTTACACCTAAAAGCACATATCCTTAGAAATTACCTTGGCTTTATTTAATTTGGAAGGGCTGATCTGCGTTCTTAAAACTCAGTGAGATAAAACATTCTTATATTCTATCTTATTACCATATTATATACCGTTCTAACTGCTTACTATCACCAGTTTCTTACACCCAACAGCACGTATCCTTAGAAATTGCCTTGGCCTTCTTTAATTTCGCAGGGCTGATTTGCGCTCTTAAAACTCAGTGAGATGAAACATTCATATATTCTATCTTATTACCATATTATATACCATTGTAACTGCTTACTATCACCAGTTTCTTACATTTAACAACACATATCCTTAGAAATTGCTTAGTCCTAATTGTATTTACAAAGGGCTGATCCGTGTTCTTAAAGTGACCATATCTGATTATTTTTCAAAACATCTATGCCTGTTTTTGATGCTTGGTGGTCAACTTTGGCCATGAAGAAATCTTAGGCAAAATGCAGTGGAGGTATTCAGGTGGGAGTGCCGGCAATGACTGTTGTGCATGAACTCAAACAGTCTTGATGACATATAATATAATTTTTTAATCCATACCATGCCCTGCAACTAGCGACAAGTAACCGAAGCTCAACAAGGCCATATTTATTGGCTCGTACGAGTGGGGCGAATTGTCAGATTTTAGAATTTTATACTGCCTGCATTCGGAGTTGCCCCCTTCCAGGGGTAGCAACTCCAAAAGCAGTCGAATCGATTGAACTTGATCAAGCATCACTCTGATCAATGAACTAAGCTATGATCTGACTCTCCTGAGCCGAACTGTTTTGCATTTATTAACACTATGGGCACACTGAAATCGAAACTACACTATTTTTATGTGTATATCTGATGGTTTGGTACAATTTTTTACGAGTACCTAACATGTACCCGCTCCTTACTAGTGACATTGAACTGGGGTCGTCAGACCGAATTCCTTGTGATGGTACTCATGCTAAGTGAATTAGTTCACTCTCTATTGATCTGAGATATACATGCAATGTCTAAGATTGTTTTTTTACAGACCCGAGTATATGGTAGCCGATGGTGACGGACTTCAGACTCTGATGGTCGGGTCAAGTTCTGTTACCCTTATTGATGATCATATTTGGAACACTATATGCTTTCATTACAGTGGTAAATATAAAAATATTGTAGGGAAATTATGAGGCAAAACCTTCAAAAGTTGACCTAAATTGGATAAAAAAACTTAAAGATATATTATGATTTATAGTCAAATAAATTTGAATTGTTCCCTCTTGGAAGGCCCACACAGGTTGCATTTCTTACCCAATGCATTTGATGTCACCCTTTAACTATCCATATAGGTTGAGCAAAATTAGGCAGAATTCATAATTTCTTATTCTCTGTCGATCTGTGAACACAGAAACCCTGTGCGTTGACATTTATTCTTTGCAAGCATTTTTTGGCAAATTTAGTATGAATACCTTAAGTACGAACTTGATAGACCATGAAAGTGTTCTAAAATGTGACTTTCCCAGTCAGAACAAGTTACAATAATAAGTGAGAGTACAATTTGAGGACATTGAATATTACAACTTTATTTGTGAGCTTTTCATCTTTCTCACATCTTATATGGGACATGAGTGCTAAAATTTGATCTATTTACTATCGTTATTTTCAAATTCTTTGCAGGTTCCAACCCAAAGAGAACATTAGCTCTGAATGGAATTGTTCTCAATGTCTCTAATGAAGACAGCATTGCAAATCCTCCTAACTGGTTTGAAGAGGCTCTGAATTGGGAAGTGAAAGTTACATTTGATGGGACTAGTCCTAGTGACTCTACATTTGAGCTCACTGATTTCAATGTAAGCCCAACCCTCTCCTTTTCATCACTTATAGCTTGTTGCTACACAGAAGTTTTAAGACAGACACCATAATAGAAAAAGGAAAATCATTTTTGATCCTCAGTTTTCCGCAGAAGAGAAAATTTGTTTCTCTGCGCTTCAGTAAACAAACCGTTTACTTGAGCACTTTAAGGTCTGTCCAACAGAAGTGTGCATGGACAGGATTCCCATCCGACCGCTCTTATCTAACTGGGCAGCCGATATTTACTTGACGAGCAAGACGGAAAGACAAATTTTTCATTGACATGCAGAAAGAGTCAGGACAAACCTGTTTTACTCAACGGACAGAACGGATGGACAAAGTTTTTTTATGGAAGGGCAGAGACATCCTGGATCTACGGGTTTGGAGGAACAATGTGAACAGAAAGAGAAAAAAAATGTTTGACGGGTGGGCAGAAAATTTCGGACGGATGGTTTTTGCTGAAAGAGCATGAACAATGAAGTTCAATGACTACACAGACCAGGAGACATGTGGCAGCATCATTACAAGATTATACTAGTTGGTCCTATTATAAAAAAGGACAATGCTGCTTGCCCTCGTTACCAACTTCGTAAATTAGCTGAGATAGTTACAGGTGTTACATAAGATAACAACATGTAAACAAATATGAGAGTTTGCAGTGACACAGAGCTAGTCTGACATGAAATGTCAGTAGTAGCGCCGAACATTTCTTGAAAGTCTCCAGAACAAAGCAATACATTTCATAGCTCATATAGTAATGCATAACGCGTGAATTACAACAAAAACTCTGAGATTAAAAACTTTCAACCTTTCAACTCCCTAGCCCTGGGTATTCCAGGTTATTACCTGCATATTACACTCACAGACTTTAATAAAATGATACTGAAGTGCTTTGTTTGATTTAAAATATCTAAAATACAAGACTGATTGCCGCAGAGAGAGCCTCGGGAAAACGTTTCAATTTCAACCATGCAATATAAGTGTGGACAGGCCTGGAAATCAAACATGAACGGAATGACATTCACAGACATCGGACAAAAATGGGGGGCATAGGGCAAAGGTGGATGAACACTGGACACAGCTGGACATACATTGGACAAAAATTGACAGAAAAACTTGGCGGACATTGGACAACAGTATGATAAGACGAACAGGAACAGGCATAAAAATAATTTGTACAATGTTGCATGATTGGCAGATCTTGACGGACAGCATTGAACAAACATTTTTCGTGGAATTCACAGCCTTTATAAGTTATAGATTTATTTGATTATAAATATTTTTGACAAAGACACATTAGTTAGAGACCAGAATTGCTCTAAGATATTAATTATGACTCTCACTTAGATCATTTACATCAGCTTTAATATTTTGTGAAACAAAAGTGTTTGTATAGCTCTCTCATATCTATTGGTAGGTGTACCGCACACCGCAACTAATAGCTTTCCCATGTGATGCTAAACAGCTCGGTATGATTGAAAGTGAGGATATACTGTTTGATTGGAATACCAGGGAAGTTCATGCCCCTAGCACTGTAAGAGTTGTGTCAGCATATCGAGGTAAGAATTACTTGAACGTGAAATATAGTTACAAGTACTTGATAATGCTGATCAATGAGTCGTCTATCCATTTCATCTTATTAATTTTTTGTGCGATAAAAGGTTTTGTACTGTCATATAAATGAAAATAAGTATAATTCTCCCAGTACTGTCTGATCGTACTTTTTTGTTGACCCAAAAGTTAATTGAGCAGGAGGAGACTAGGTTAAGAATCACTGAACACTACCTGATGCTGGACCTTCAAGTATTAATTTTGATATTTTTGTTAAAATCTAAACCCCTAATATTTTGGAGCGTCAATTAGCACATCAGTCCTCTCCAAACACATACCATCCTGCCATTGCAAGTTTTTAGAAGGGCAAGATAGCAATCTGTTATGAGATAAAGAAGACTTATCTTCTGATTATGATCTTGGTTGAAGAATCTATTGATGGATTTCCTAAAAGAACCGTTGGTCCCTCACATGTATAATCAGGAGGATCTAAGAGGATAAATACCTCTTGGCATATTGTCAATTTTAGTAAAACTATTCATCAGATCGGAGTATTTTTTATGCCAAATGGGAGACTGCATGTGGGCCACAATTCCAGTTGACCTTGTTGAGTTCCCTTCATATTCATCAGTTTTCATTGCTAATTTGCATCTAAACCTGCTGTTATCAATTCACTAACATGCTATACCATACCATGTAACTTAAATGAGTTCTAAGTGCCTTGTAGGCTGTGGTCCAGGCCAGCCCTGGGGACAGTAGCCTTATTTGTCTAGTCAATCAGATGGTCACCTCACTAGTCCCTGACCTATCTGACCATGCCACTGCCTTATTTTATTTCACCACTTTAGTGCATATATTTTAAACACTATAAATTGTTGAAAAGGAACCAAAAAGTAAAAGTGGAGTTTAAATGGATACCAATGATATCAAAGGCAGTTTTACAGTAGGTGATGGAGATCGACGATTTAGGAATTTCCCGTTATGTTTAACACGATAACTTCATATGATATTTAACACAATTCTGCTCTTCAAATTTCAGCTTTGTTCAATGAGTCATCTCAACCCATGATATCAGTACAGTCTTACGACGACACAACAAACCACAGCTCACTGATGTTCACATTGGAGACCTGTAAATATGATCCTGAATGTGCAGCAGTGGTGACTAGAGGAGATAATCCCAAGTATTACCTCCCCTGGATGTTAGATCCTAATGTGGAGGCTGTGCCTTCTCTTCCTGATAATACTAATGGTGTCTTCTTCGCTACCGACTATTATAGATTTGGTGAGAGCTCACATTGATTTTACCTTGTGTAATTTGGGTCTTTTGGAACTTGGGTCTTTTTACTTTCATCAACGGAAATTTAAAAGAAGAAATGGAATTGAAATAGGAAAGTCGCACCTAGATAATTCACTAATGATATAAAAAACAAGTTTTGATAATCATGCATTACACAGTATTTTTCTGATGCATTGAGGTGTTTGCTTCTGGTAAACCAATAATTATTTTGGATTGAATCTAGACCTTTTGACTCAACTTTGAGCATTTATCGTAATATGATCTCCCTGGTTGTTACATCAGTTTAGTTTGAGGTTTTCAAATGATACGATTCATCCTTACAACATGAACTTTTTCTATAGGATACAATGGAAGTGGAGAACTCAACTTAGGAAATGTGTATGTCCTACCTGGGTTCACACTCTTGGATATGGACCAAGCAGAACCTGAAAATAGAAATCACACTACGACATATTCTGAGCAAGAATGTCTGGCAAGAATAGATTCACTCACTAGTGGGTTTGATGCTGCAATTTACAACAACCTGACTGGTGTCTGCACCATTGTGTTCACTAATTATGGGATAGATGTCACTTATTTGAGGCCTGATTCGCATTCTAACACATTTTTCGCCACAGGAGGTGAGTAGCCTTGAAAGAAACTTAGATGTTATTTTCAACTCTACTTGAATGATGGAAAATATGTGCTACAGAATTATTGAGTACATGCATTAGAATTTATATTTACTCACTGGTTAAGTAGACCCAATTTAAGAGCTCTTCTTGTTCACATGTACGTGACCTAGATAAAAGGCAGTTCTGCAATATCCCCTTCACAACAAACTCTTGAGAATAAGTTTTTCATAGTGATAGCCAGCGGTTAACTAAAGCTTACTTTTATTCATTCACAGTTCCTCCAATGGTGATTGATTATTTCCATGAAGTGACACAACATCAGTTTACAATCAATGAAGAAGTTTGTGTAGGGGGAACACCATATGAAACTATGAGGTATGTGAAAAATTCAAACAAAATGATAGGCCGTGTATAATAGATGTGATGGTGTAAATCATATACATATATACAATTATATTAGATTAATATTGAGAAATATGCATTTATCTGCTCAATAATTTTTTTTAAATAAAGTAATGTCTAAGAGTTGACCAATAAAATAAAATGAGAAAAAGCAAAGAATCATAAAATTGAAGATCGCTATAATGAATTGATACTGCATTTAATTGAAAGTTCCTCCTCAATAAAACAGAGTACACCTTGATACGCCATATTTGAAAGAAGCTTAATATTTACTGACAACATGACATTTTGACAATAGACAATTTGTTTCATTTGATTATGAGAAATCTAGAAAATTTGATAATTGAATTGTGTTATTACTGTCACAGCTTGTCTTACTGCGCTCTCATATATGTGTAGGGGTATCCCAATACAGGAATGTGCACTGTCATGTCTTACGGATTATGACTGTATGAGGTTTGAGGCTACCGTTACCACGAATACTGATTGTGCTTTCTACTCTCGGGAGTTTGTTTGTGGAGCTGATGGTATGTCTGTGATGACAACGATCCCATGGAATAATCCGCGCCTAAGATCATTCAGCAAGAAAGGTCTGTGTTTAGTTTGAGATAGTATATTGTGGGCAAGTTGGTACAATATGGTGTGATGAAATAGTTGTTACCTTAGAAACCTCCACCACAACCATGAATTTTATTTTTAATTCATACTATAAAGACTAACATCCAATTTAACAACTATTTAAAAAAGTTTATCAGAAATAAATTTAGCAGCCTTGCTTATTTATTTATGAATAGAAATTTGAAGAGTACTTACATCTTACACCTTGTAACCTTGGTAAATAAATTAAAAGAATTGACAGGAAAAAATTGATTAGGAAAACTGCAAACGAAGAAAATATATTATTATGACAGCATTTGAAGCATACACAACAGATAGGAAACAAAAGAGGAATGTTATCAATAAATAAAAATCAATTTTCTACAGGTTGCCAAGTAGATGGTTTTATGCTGTTTTACGGTGAATGCATCAGACCAGCTATGGAAGATACTGGCATTGAAAATCAATATAATATCACAAGAGCTGCTGGTGTTAAGATGGCTGCTGCTCTCAAAATTGGTTATGAGATTGATGTCCTCATCACTGTAACAACTTTAGGTAAGGCCTCAGTTAGTGGTTGCGTATGAAGTAACTGTACTTGTGGTATCAGCCCATTATTGATATCTAGGCTTTTGAGTTTGAAAGTTGAGATAACAGTATCCTTTGAACATCTTGCTATATTCCTGGGCTGCAGTTGGTTTAAGGAAACTTACCACCCACTACAATGTCAGCTCAAATCTCAAACATGCCGAGTACCCTAGGCACAGACATCAGGGTTTTAAGCTTACTCACTTAGTTTATCCTGACAAGTAATGTCAGGGAGGGAGGGAGGGAGGAAGGGAGGGAGGGAGTAGGTGATGAATGACATCTTGATAGACATTGTTATTGACTTTTCAGAAGATTTCATCAATTGCAACACAAGCGGGATACCATCACCTGGATTCTATGGAGTGACCTCCAATACCTACTGCAATGGTAAGATGTCCTGCCAAGTGCAGTAAGCGCAGACAAGATCAGTGGCTATTGTATAAATTAACCCCACAATTAACACTACTTGTTAAATATGCTTGAATATCCGCAGAAATGCATATTTTAATATGCTTTCGCAATACTGTCAGTGTGCACAAATGAGATTATGTAGTAATCATCGATCACAAAAAATTGTATTATGTTAGGCATCTAGCCATGAATTATGATGATCCAAACCAGCACTAATAGTTGTATCAATTTATTTACCACTGACTTTAGGAGAGGATTCGGATATTGAGCCAGACGTGATATTCCCAGGGTTGCTCAACAGACCGTTAGCAAGATTCAAGAGTTCATCACAGGGATCTGAGGCTTTGGTTATTGATAGAGAGTATGACTCTGAGTATGTTACATTCATATTACTTTATGCCTTCACTTGATACTTTTCCGTAAAACAATACGAGAAGATATATAGGTAGAGTGTTTGGTGACAATGTATACCCAACTGCATCAAGGCATCAACAGACCTCTGTGCACCTACAAATAGAGAGAAGTTTGACTGCGACATGGAAAAAGTTTCTCTTTCTCATATTAAATTTCACTCTTTAGGCTGTGAATTGTTGGACAGGGCTGCAAATTATCCAAGTTTTCCCAACTCCATAATCTGCTGTTTTTTTTCTGCAGAAATGGAGCCTTACATTTTGATGTCGATGATTTCTCATTGTATTCACACACAATGCAAAGGGCAACATTCAACAGCTCTGCTGAACAAGAGCACGATATGTGGCAGACTACGGTTGCAGACGGAAGTGCAATCCAAACCGTTGAGATATATGTATGGCTCAACCGCGAGAAAATCCCAGAAGCTGTAAGATTATTTACCTCGTATATATGAATGACCATAGGAATACTGCCAATGCATGTGTAAGGTGCTCATTGAAAGGTTAAATTATAATAGCATTGAGACTACCATGCACACACCGATAACTTTAGGAAAAGTCTTTTTTTTAAACTCAATTATGCATGTATGGCGTAAAATAACTTAGATTCACAGTAACTCAAAGCTCTATTTTAGTTCAACTATTACAAGAAAGGATACACAAACTCGACATCCACACTTTTCATTCAAAATCTTTTGGAGCCCTTTAGATTAAATAACCTTCCAAAAACGGGATGAATATTCATGCTTTAGCCACATGGTTGAATACAACACACTGCACTAAGGCTGGCAATGTGATCTTCTCAGGCTAGGAAATTAACAAAATTATATCCATACACTAGGCTCAGGCTTTGTAAAAAAGTGTATAATGTAAAAATGTGTAATTTGGGATTATATATATAATGTAAAAGTGTATACACACTTAATTGTTCTGTAATCAGTCAACTAGTCTTTTGTTGTCTCAACGAATATCAAACCCATTTGAAAAATGTTACAGCCGGCATTTGAAATTGTCTCCTCCTGCTAGAAGGGTATGAGTGGGAAGAATTAGACTGCACCGTAAAAAAACGATAAACTGTCCCTGTATAATTTATATCACTGCCAAAGCTGAAAATCTCCCATGAATGTTTACCATGATCATGAAACTTCACAAGGATTTGCCATGATTGAGACTCGAACCGAGGCCTCCCGCATCACAGTCCTTGATGACAACTCGGCCTGTATGTGAGGCAAAGTTGAACCAACGCTTTTTTCATGGTTTGATAGCTCCTAAAATTCTTGTGAAATCCATGCATGGGAACATAGTGCATATATATTTATGTTATGTTATATATATTTTATATTTGCATTGTAAGGAGGGCTTTAAATTTGTTCACTGTTTACAAATTTCATTTTAGCCTGTGTCCATTGTTTATGCCCCTTTAACCCCAGCAGTATCTTTTTAGCAATTTCCATATGTTTTCAGATTTCATGATCACTGCCTGATTGTATGCGACTTTGCTGAGCAATTATCTTAGCTAGTCAGTTCGTTGAAGTAGACACGAAGTAGAGTGCTCATGAAAGATGCCCACATCTCGAAATTGAACAACATTCAAGGGATTTTTTTACTTTCATGGTCTATCTCCCCTTGCAGTTTATGAATATGACAAACTCCACCATTCTATGCAACAACACATTGGTATGAGTAATAGATGTATGTCCGGGTCCACAAGTGTGATTGGAGTTCAGTTAATTTTGAGCGTTTTATTTTATAACTAGTCACTAAGTTCACTTTGGTTTCATGGAGGATGAGATGAGCGTTTATTTTGCCTTTGTATGAGTGCTCTAGCATGATACATCACAAACCTAACCTTTGGACCTGCTAGAGCAAACAGTTTGTCTAAGCAACCAGTTGACAGTGTGAAATTTCCATTTATTTTGGATTTATGTTAATGACTTCTAGATCGGTTCTCGATTTTGGTCATCCATGCCAATGTTGGCGTGTTTAGTTCAGACACTCAATCATTGAAACTTGTTACATGTGACATGTGTGTTTATTGCTAAAACAAGCCATGAATGTATAGGTTCAATTAATAGTATGATGTATTGTGAAATATGATGACCGAGAGAACCAATCAGCAGCGCTTGTAATTAATCATCTGATCACAATTATTCAAATCAACTTTTTGTGCAAGACAAACACAAAGTGAATGTGCCAACACCTTTTTTCAATATTGGAATATCCGAAGAATGTACCGCTGTTTACTGTCATATCACTAGAAACGGATATGCTTCTTTGTTTCGTTTTAGAGTACTGCTACCATATTAAACCTGGGCAATCTTTTGACACTCTCAGCCAATGATGATGATGTAAGTATATTCTTGACTATACATTCCCATATCCTACACTGAGATATTTTCCCTTCAAGGAATAACATCATCATATCTTAGCCATTCTATCTGCGGCTGTTGGTTGACAATTTGAATGTGAAACTTCAGGCTGGAAAGCTGACACCAAGGGCTCCACACAATTTTTCGAAATAAACTCCCAAGCAGGCTAGAGTTCAATTAGCGTATCAATCTCTTTGGGATTTCCCACTGCGATCAAATGGATAATAACTTACATGAGACTTGCTTGACCATCATCAGACATAAAGATTGAACTTTCTTTGTTTGTAGGTAGAAAGAACCAAATACAAGGTTAATTGTGGCGATAACAATATAAACACTCCAGAGCTTCCAGTTGGGGAGTGGTATCACTTGCACATATACTGTAATCAGAGCATCCTTAGAGTTGGGTATGTATCAACTGCCTAAATGATTTGGTAATACATATTCTAATCGCTATTACGCCTATAAGAGAGGAGCATATAGACGACTATCATTGAAGCATTTTTATATTAGATATGGACCAAATCTGCGTCTTACAAACGAGACTGAATACCTCAGTGGTAGCAGCGTCTGCCTTGCGAGGGCAGCTTTTTTTCCCAAAGAGACGCCTTATAGCTGTGGGGTGCCACATAACTGGAGCATTTTCAATTTTTCTGAGGGAGGCGCTTCACTTATAATGAGGTATTATGGTACTACTAACACCGACTTTAATTTATCCTAAATTACACTGACCTAACTCGACAAAATGCTAACAGAGAAATAAATAAGGGCTTAGTATCACCTTTGAGCTTCGAGTGTCAAGGATTGTTTGAGTCAGCGACAAAGTTTTGGTTTCTTTTCTGCATCTGCACCTTATACTTTGAAAGAAATAAATAACCAGCAGAAAATGAAAAGCTGTAAAAATATGACTACTATCATATAATGTGTAAGCTCAACAAAGTATGCGACGCTTGATTACCAACATCAGTTCTACCACCATCACTAACATCCCCAATGCTGCCAACCTTGCAACTGAAATTTAAACCACTCCAACTAAAAACATTATTTCAATGCTTTATGTGAGGTTTAAAGTAAAGATCACCATACATATCTGATCTAATTAGACATAAACAACTTCACCAACACTTAGAAAATAACCCAAATTACAATAACTACCAACACCATTATTACCAATGCTATTGATATTACAAATATTACATACCTTAATTTTGACCTTGAGTTTACCAACACATGCAATAAACTTTTTTAGAGTACATCATGAAAATGGAACACTGCTATCCGACAAGGTGAGGGATATCAGTCGCAATGGTGTTAACTCAACTAAGTTTGTTCTGAACTTTGAAGGCGGGATGACATGCTTTATGATGTTTTACAACCAACAGTTCGATCAGTTTGCAGATTATTTTCCATACGATGCAAACTTGTGCCACAAGTCAAAATTTGTATGTAAGTATATATGTTACAGAGGATGATGATGGTCAAGTGAAAACAAGGGCAAACAGTTTTGGACTAAGATTTTTCAAACATAACACAACCACAAAACTGGAACCCAATATGTAAGATAATTAAACTTATGAGGTCAAAGTTGACCTGACCTAAGACAATCAGAATGATTTTGATCACTTCATTGGTCTGTGTGACTCAGCAGATGGTAAAATAACCAACTTGCAACTCACTTTAGATGACTTATTTTTCTCTCCTGCAAGATCAAAGGTGGCCTCAAAGTTTCAAGAAAAACTCCTCATACTGGTCTTTTTTAGACTATATGAAATAAAAGTTTAATGGATAGGCAACTATCATGAATGACTTTGTTTATAACTGGATATAATGTTTGTTTTATGCCTGAGTGATTTTGAATCACAGGCTGACCTGTATGTGTTGACGAAGAGTATTTGGCACGTCTAAGACGAAAGAATATCTATGCCCATCACTTGGTCTTGATTTATTGCCAGGAAGAATTAAATCCAATCACATTGCGAGGATTGCCAGATGTTCATATCTCGATGATATTCTATTCAAGGATACTGTATACAACATTGCATTTTTGGAATATTATTATACAGATGCAGATCCTTGGTTACCTGCAGCATTCAATGCGACTTTGAACAGAACCTATACATCCATGACGAGGACTGTCAATTCCAATTACAAACTTTCCAATAGAACGGACACAGGTTACTCCTTTTCTTTGTTGTGTGTATAGTAACGTTGTACATATAAGTAATACATAACATTTCTAGATGCTGATGATTACAACTCAACAAGCTCGCCAGTTCCTATGGTTGATGGCTGGGAAAGTTCACTGTCAGCTACTGAGTTTACTGAATTAACCCTAAATGCAAACAGCGATGTTCTCAGCTATTACAATCCTAACAAAGGTCTGAAATCCATCTTTACTATCTATGAGCCACAATGTATTCTTCTGGATTATCAAGGCTGTGGAACTAATCAAGTTGTGAATGTCTTATACTATTTATTAGCAAACCATTGTGTGGATACGCGCGGTTTAATGGTGTGTAATATCAAGGGATCTTGCTCCTTGGTATTGTATGCAGAGCACTTTAAGCAATGAAGTCTTGTAGTTTTAGCACTTCTAAACTATCTTACCCGCTATAATACAGGGAAACAAGTTCAAATTTCAATTAAAATTTGTTTTAACAGTGTTGCAAGTCAAATAGTTAGGAGAGAAATTTATTTTCCAATCCTAGTGAAGCCTTGATCTTTTCAAGGAAGAGCTACCTATCGAAAACCTCAAAATTGCACTGTCTTCAAATATTACCTGTTGTCAAAGCAAAGAATTATTATCAACTGTGGTTAAAATGTCAAAGCCAGATAGGATGCAGCATATTGAGAGTGCTGGGTTTCAAAAACTGCACACCTTTACATTGAGGAAGTCACAATGAAATTATGTGCAGACACCAGTTCAGGGCCTGTTATAATGTTAATCATTGAGCAGACATAATTTGATGACAGATGTCTAGGTAAATCTAAAGTGCTGATAGTCTCATTATTCCTGCAGTTAATATGCTAGCGTGCCAATCATTTTTATGTATCTGATAGCTTAGATGACTCTTGCACCATTCTAACTACTGCATGTCTGTGTTCATTATTGTTACAGCTGATGAATATATACAGGCTGTCCCAGCTTTGCCATCGATACCATTATGTGAACCCTACCCTCAAACAGTTGCATTCTGGATAACACAAGAAATCGCAGAGGATTACAACATCATTGGAAATTACTCTAGTACATATAACATGACATCTATCAGCAAGATGCTAGATGATAACGAGCCGGGGCTTCAGCAGACATATTTGTGTTTGCCAAAGATTGTTTCTAGTACCGACGGCACAGATAGAAGATGCTATCGTGAGGGGGGTAGCGATTACGCAGGTAGGCTTCCAAATAATGGACAGTTGGATGAAAACAAAGCTAATTTATCATCGAAGCACCTCTCGGAAGAGTGTCATAACAATTTTGTGCAGCATTTTGGGTTTTCATCATGTAAGACATCTTCCAGGCTGTGAGCATGTGTGATGAATATGATTGAGCTAGGATTGTTTGTGTATTTAACATGCTATGTCATGTCGTGTTCACTTTTATTAGTAGATCAGAGACTTTTTTTTCAACTTGAGAAGAAAATTTAAATCAAACAAACAGTCAAATAATATGACTAAATTACTTGATATTTGTATTAAGACAATATCAATTTCATTGAATCTAAGGCTTTCTGCAGCAATAGATGTCAAGTAGTGTTATTCATATTGACATCATAATAAGGTAGCCTATTTATTAATTGTTAAAACACATTTTGTAGATGAATTTGATTTTTCGGAAAACAAGGATTATGTCCTGCTGACCCAGATGACAGATGGGCTGTATCCAAAACTACCTGAGAATATTTCATATATTCATAATAACAAGTCAATAACTCAGTACCAGTGTCATGACTACTGTGGGTGCCCAGAGAGTAATGATACAAAATATGTCATTACTGGAATTAACTCAATACGTGATGCTGATGTAAGTACAATAGGAATATGTATGAGTAATAAGCCAATGGAAGATCGAAACACTATGATCTGATTGTTTGAAGAGGCCGGATACTGCACTCTGACATTATATACTTTTCGAACTGCGCTATTGACTAAGACTTAATGTTCAAGGTTCTATTACCTTTTTTTGGATCATTTTGCCATCGCCACAAGCCAGTTCAATTTGATATACTATAAGAATTTATTCACCTCATGTTACCAAAATGTTTTTTCAGTCAATGCTCCTCATAAATATTACTGAATCGCCCGAAACTGAGTCTTCTAGTCAATTTAATCAGTTGCCTGCACTTTGTGATTCTGATTCAGTTAATGGCAGGAGAGGATTGTGGATGTTCCATAAAAGCAGGTGGAGCATTAGCTTATGAAATAGTCAACATGACTTGCGAGGAGCTTTGTCCACATTACCAAACAATCAATCGGACCTACGATTGTGCATCAAGACTTTTGCAGGAGACCAGAGAATGCTTTCCCCCGTTACTGGATATGGTGAGCCAATCTATAATATTTGGACAATCAAGTTCAAGTTTGTGTTGACGATGATTGAG
The DNA here is from genome assembly GCA_914767715.1 of Membranipora membranacea. Classification (NCBI taxonomy): domain Eukaryota; kingdom Metazoa; phylum Bryozoa; class Gymnolaemata; order Cheilostomatida; family Membraniporidae; genus Membranipora; species Membranipora membranacea. The sequence goes on along the minus strand of OU612070.1, from coordinate 5,278,669 downwards.
TAAAACATGTCGCAGCAGTACCAGTGGTGTAATAAGAGTTTAAACTCCCTTGGATCTCAAATGCGCCAGCCCTAAGTTGGCAGACAATCACCTTTGCTTGTCAGAGGAGTAGAACATTGTAAATGTGTGTCTTAAACATAACCGCTAGTTATGTTCTTCACTTTCAAAATACTCAAATATTAGTTAAAAAAACTAGTAATCACGCTGCTCTGGGTTACATATAACTATTTCTTAATTTCTGAATATAAAACTGCCTGCATGTTATGTCAAACTGTATGCTCCTGCAATCTTTACCAATTTCTCACTACTGTTACAGCAGGACTATACAACAGTGTCTACAAGTTGTGAACCTGGACATACAAAACAAGAACATGTTTCCTGGTCCACCGCCGCCGCCGATGAGCCTTGTGGTACGCATGGTACGCCATCCAATGTAACCTGTGACTGCACGAGCTATATTAAGGTAATATTAAAACTCTCGGGATTGTCATGAATTTTTTCATAATTAACAACTCAAAATATTCCGAACCAATTGTTGATCTCAGTTGACGGTGCCATTGTTTGGTGATGATGGAAGGGGAGGAAATGATCGCACCAGGTGGGATGTCAAAGGGGATGCGACTCTACACAGCGCTTTAAAAAATACAAATAGCAATATAAATCCCAGATCTGATATAGATTTTGCAGTCAACTTCTAGGTGAGGGTGTGGCCCCTGCTACCCCTAGAACTGTGGGCCAAGAATCAAAAACAGCGCAAGGTTACACAAGATGTAGCTTTGGTTGCTGACTAAACCAAATGTGAGAAATACTATATGTATTTCTGATTATAACACATTTTAAAATGTGATACAAAGTTATTTAAGTGATTTCATGGAAAACAAAATTTCCAAAATATTTTAAAATCAAATGAACGCATTTGAGTGTCTGTAGGAAAAGCTATCTCAATTCTATTGCTAGCCATGTTCTACCAATATCATAAAAGTGTCTTGACATCACTGATTCTAACGGACCCAACAACTTGTCCGCTTTTTTAGCCAGGCACTCAACCAAAGCGCCGGCATAGCCAATGCTGACTTATCTTGACTAGAAAGACAACAGACAGTAAATTCTATCATCTACTGATAGATCATAACCAGAATTGTGTGCCTGGAGATAAGATTGTGTATGAAGTTTCATGAAGAAACTTTTGTAATCGATATTGGAATCATCTGTTACCATGTTGTTTGGTATGGTCAGGCAGGTAGAAAATCTGCAACCGCGCTTGTTAACAAGGCTGGAACGGGTAATAATCCCAATATTGACTCGGTGGGGTTTGACATCTCAAAGGTAATCAGAGGTTTTAAATGTGCGTTCTGTCCTCTGTGTTGAGTGCCACCCAACCCACTCCAAACCTGAGAGATAGCTGGAACCAGAAAACCCAACCAAGTCCTCATTTTTTTGGTTCCCATTCCAGTCCTGCGCTTGCATTCATCACTGATCGGAGCCGCATCTTGTTTCTAAACACTAAGAATCTGAAATCATATCTTATCATGATCGAATTCGCTTGACTTGAGTTTTGTTTTTAATCAGGTTGCTTTCAGTGATCTTTGAGCCCTCATTGAAAATTGATCAGCCGATTTCGAGATAGTTAGGCGACATGAGCCACCACATTCTGCCAGTACATGACTTAGTAAGAGTGATCAGACACTGGTACACATCATGTTTTCTTTTTGTCCAAACCATGATTTTAACTGTTGTAGGATAACTTTACACCCATTGCAGGCAGTGTAAGTGGTGTGTTTAAGAGTGGCTTTTACTCTCTCGCATGTTACAGAGTGGATAATCAATTATCTATTACCAATATTTTTGAGACTGGGTTGTTTGCATGAGTAATTGTGTACTAATACTTTAACTGGAGTTCAGAAGATGTTTTGAAAAATCATTGTCAACATTTGACGGATATTTTTGAGCAGTACTGCCAATTCTAGCTTTGAAGCCTCCTTCGACGGGGAAACATAAAAGTAGAGCTGACCTTAATCTGGCCACAAATTTATAGTTGGAGATGCACTTCCATATTATCTGTAGTCATATTGCCAAGAGTTTTGCTATACATATTTATACACTTTACTGTATTAGATGATAATGATTAGATCATGTTCCAGATGGTTTGAGGATAAAAGGATGGAATGCATCCAGGCTGACAAATTGTTGAGCATCTGTGGTCTCCCAATGTATGATCTGACTTTTTTGACACATGAGTTGGTAGGATATTTCTGCCATAATGCTGGATTTGAACTCTTAGATAAGCTGAAATCTCGATTTCTTGAAAGATACAGCAGTAAAATAAATCGATGACAATATTCGATCGATTTTGATGAGACATAAAAATTCAATGGAAGAAAATATTTGGCCGACCATCACGATCACGACTTCTTGACTGGTATCCAATCTCACTGAGGGGAATAGATTAGAAAGGTGTAATTAACAAGATTTTATTGCCACAAAGTCACACAATGGATTCATGGCACATTTATATACATATAATATATATGCATATATAATGCATTTGATATTGTATGACATAGTAAAAGGCCTACTCTCCTTTTTAGTTGATTGGTCTGCTTGTGCATTGGTCATTAATATTTCAATAGACATCCTGTACTTCCTGTGCATGCATAACAATTCTGAATTTTGAATTGAAGTTCATTTTGCATTCCTACTTCAAAGATTTAGAAATAATCTTGATAGTTTGAATGGTAGCACCACTTGTCTCAAGGGTTGAGATTTGTGGAAAGTTCCTATCAACATTTTTTTATGAATCTGATGTTCATCTTTACAAGTTGAGTATGAGTATTGGAGATGAGATGTGTGTGGAAGAAAAAGGATACAGAGAACTTACTTGCAGATCAGTATTTTTTAAGCCTACACTCTTTTCCAACCACCACCGCAGAAGCAAAGAAGAAATTGAATAATTTATTGGGTTATCAATATTTGTAGCCTGAGTTCTTGAACAGTTTTTATTTGGTGGCAATAGTTAGCGACTCGTTCAGACCACCTCTTCAACTAAGTCTAATCTTGTTTCTATGACTGATTGAATGTCAATAGGTTTGAGAATGGGTCTGTTGTGTTAATTCCAGTGTTCCCACATCTGGTATCATGATAAAAGCTAACTCGGTAGCAACGTAAGAAGAAGAAAAAGACACAGCCTGTTATTGAATGGCATTGTACAGGCTGTAAGGCCTTCCACTGAGTCCTACTTCATAACTTCACAAAACAATTATTCATTAGCCAACATTTAAATAATTTGTCTGTAGTTTGTGCAACCCGTCTAGCCTTGTCAACGTTCAGTTATGTTGGAAAAACGGCCACATTTTGCCACTACACACATAGAGTAGAGCTATGGATTTGAATTTTCCTTTTAAACATGATCTCCCAGGTGTATTTTGAGTTCTTTTTAATCAATTAAGCTAGAATGACACACTTACCTTACATGTTTTCTAACAACTATGTCTTCAGTTATTTTGGCAAAACAAACTAGTAATCTGTATATGTGGAAATATCCAAGATTGAATTAAAGCATAGGTAAAATATTAACATTTTGAAACAAATTGTAGACAGATGCGATGACCTGCATAGCACCAACTGCTAGCTTCCAAAGAGAAACAAATCTTACAAATGAAGAATGCTCTGAGCATGGTATGACTGTAACACTCTCAACTGAGCAGCAAGCAGATGTCTGTGTGAACGCCTGCCCTCAAGGATTGGGTGCATATTGCTGCGATGACGAGAACCAACAGATTCACAAGAGGTATACCACTTTATGATAGTTCCCCTGCTTGATGACATTTAAAACCCGTCCCTTTCTACCCTCTACAATGCCCTAACCAGTTGATAGATAGTCAATTCAATTAAAGAAATACCCAGGTTAGTGGCATACATAGATCATTAATTTGATTTATTTTTAAAGCCCTACTGCCAAATTATGTTCTGAATGTCACAGTGATAAATCTCTACTTGGCCTTCTTTTCCCTCAACCATCATAGTATAGGAAAATAATTAATTTTGTGCCCACAAACACTGACCTCTTTATACAAGTTCATATGGAATTCGGAACCTGTATTATGATAGCCAGTGTGTTGGCTAGTTTTACGTTTGACCCCATTGTTATTTGTAAGATTCAATTTCTATTACTGTTCTCTGTTTCAGCCTGTGTCAGTGGTATCAAAACACGACCGATCTGATGCTGTCCAACCTTAACTGTACAGACGAAGAGAACTGTGATATAAGCTGTCTAGACATCTTCTATCAAATATCTAGCTGTTCATCAGCTGATATAGAGGTATCCTGGAACAGGACGGGCACTTTTGAACTGGTAAGCTTCTGTTTGCACACCTTTAATTCTATTAGTTGAAAAATTCATGTTGCCGCTGAAGTGATGGGGAGGCTCTTATCTATTGAAGGTATGGTTTTGATCTGGTCTACTATTGTTAACATTCTCTACCTCAGTTTCACCAAATAATAATAAATAAATTACCACTCCGCAGCATCTATATATCCTGACTACTGCAGCTGCTGCTTTTCTTTGTAGGTGGACCATACTCCTTTTATTGATAATGTGACTCAAGTTTGCGACAGGTATGTTAGACTTTTTCTCTCCTCGTTTGTCACAATGTGCAATGCTTTTGGTGATTGAGATACTTTTGCTGAGATTTTGAATGTTCTCTGTATATAAATATTATGTAAAACAATTGATGACTAAAAACCTATTGAAAACTTGCGCCAATGTATGATTTTGTTTATTGTGGTTGCGTATGAATTTGTTGATATCTGTTTAAATTTTGAATCCCTTTTCAATCATCAATTTTCTTACGTTAGCTGAAATATTGTATGTGCATATTATTTTTACTGATTAATTTTAGCAGCTGTTTTAATGAAAGCCAGGAGAACTGCACAGTGTAAGATTTAGCCTAGGACACCTGCCAAGTCTAGGTGTTTAAACCACAGTCTAACTTGTCCGTGTTGCTACTGATGGCATTCCATTCTAATCCCGCCTGATGATGGTGGCTGGTAATAGAATGCCACAAACAATGTGCTCGGACAAGGTTTAAGCGCTTGACTCTAATCCGCCTCATTCCCTGAAAAGAATAATTGCTAATGCAAATATTAATTTGCAACGAAAAGATGGACCACCATCTGTAGTCTGATCGGCTGCGTTCAAAAAGTCAAGCCACAACTATTAATGGAAACTACCTGTTCCAACTATTCGTTGCAAATAAATCTATGTAGTCCACACTACACCCTTTAATTGTAAAAATGTATAGCTAGGCTAATATTTCACACCCACAGGTCAGGGATAGTCATGCATGTTTATATTGTTCCCACAATGCACTGTGAGCCTGTACTCAACAATATGACGAGGTCAAATTTTGAAGAGACTGGGTATCCCTCAAAAAATTTGATTAAGATTAGTATCGTGACTTTTTTACCATGACAATGTTTCAAGACAACCAGAAGACCAAAGGAATATATTATCTGACAGCTAGTCCTGCAGTATTTATGCCACATTTTTTGCTGGCTTAATTCATAGCACTTCTCGGTATGACGTACGTGTGGGTATGCACAGTACTAGCCTAATGCGCTACCACTTCTGTCTACTTTGGAGATCTGCTAAAGCTGAATTTCTCATCAAAGGTTCATAAAGAAATTTATCTACTCTTGTACAATATCTCCTGACAATGAAACTATGTTTATTTTTACTTTATGTGGAAAAAATCAGTAATTAAAAATATGTGGAAGTGGTAGGTTATTGAACATTCAATCCCTACATACCTTAGAGACAAGCAGGGTGGGGACAGTGTCTAACATTATACATCATTTTTCAAGAAATGCTATGAAGTTCTTCAGTGTAAAAACTAAAACTAAAAACTTCAGAGCTAGCTGCTTGACTATATATTGCTTTGGTCATTTCATACTATAGGGTATTATCCAGGAGACATCAGATCATTCTAATTGATAGCGTCATTTAGATCAAAACTTTGGAGTTTGGTGAACAAGCTTTCAAAAGTAAAAGAATAAAAACCGGTGTCAAGTTCATGGTGCAAGGTCATGGATTCAAATATGGAAAGAAGCATGCAGCATGTTATTAACCCAAACACAAATACATATATTTTAACAAATATATCAGCTACTACACCTTGCACAATTCTTCTTGATTTTTGTTGTAAAACAAGTATAAATACTGCAGAATGTATGATGATTCAAGGACATGCATTGAGTAATATTGTAAAAATGATAGGTAAAGCTCCGGTTTTATCAATGATTTTGACAAATTTTCAAAATCTAAATTTAGTAAATTTGCAATATCTGTGTCATTCAAGGTGCCAAGATGTAAGATTAATTCATAATTTAATCATTAATGACCAGCAGATTTATCTGCATTAGATCGGTATATCCCCCTCCCCCCTCCCAGTAAACTATCTATTCCCCTGATATTCTTAAGTCCCTTCTATTTTTTTTTTCTAGAAAATATATCAATACCTAATTGAAAAATTTCCTAAATTTCCATTTTATGTTTTCACACAAAGTTTTTGATAATGTGCCACTTTCTGACAATTTAAATGGCTCAGGTCTGGAACCCTGTAGTGATCATATTTTGTGCATTAGATTCTTCCTTCACTTTAATCTCTTTACTATAGTTTTTACATATCATCTTTTTACCATATTTTCACAGTTCATGTGATGAATTTCCCAAGTGGATAAGGGATTGTGCCACAACGACATCTACCTCAACATCTACTTCAACAACTACTGCAACAACAACAATGCAAGATACCACAACAACCACTACGGAGGCCCCAACAACAACGGCAGCAAATCAAGGTCTGTCAACTCGAAAACTCTCGATGTATTGAACTGTGTTGTTGTTAAAGCTTCCATTGGAACAGGCATGGTCACAACACGAAACAAAACGCCATAGTCCAGATATCCATAGCTTAATTGCATTTTTGATAATTGAAATTATGAACAACTTCAAATGTCTATCTCTGTAAGAATTCGCTTACTGAACAAAAATCAAGATGGATTTACAGTGACAGTAATTTTGTCCGGCTCAGAGTAAAAATCTGTCACAGCTGTCAGTATCAAGAAGACAATGGTTCCATTTATATATATTATATATATACATATGTATATATATATATATATCTCATTGTTAATTACACAGGGGCCGGTTCTACTGGAGGTTCGGGCAGTGTCGATAGTACAGTTGGGTCAACGGGGACTACGTCTACAACCACATCAATCACTGAGAGGTAGCTATAAAATTAAGATATGCAGTAGCAGTTCTCTGTGAATTTGAGCTTCTATCTTCTGCATTGTATGCAATATATAGCATATGTACTTGAACATTTCAGCATAGTGATTAGTTCATCTCATAGACATCATAATAATTATATTATTAAGCCTATGGTTTATCCATGATCTCTTTAGATCACTCAATCATAATAACGGCTGAGGTTTTATACATGTATGATTTTCCGCTGCCAGCTAAATTTATTCAGACAATATCATACTAATGGCTGTCGCTGGAGTGGCTATGAATGTTAGCCATTTATGTGCATGGTACCACTGGCAAGTGATAAACTAAGGTATCCAATAAGTGGCAATGACAATTATATTCAGTCTAGATATATGAGCAGAGTTGAATTAAGAGATTGACAGCAAAAATAAATTCAGACATCAAAATTCAACTTTTTATCCCACAGGAAAGATAACAACATTCTTACCGTCTTACTGAGGCCTTCTTATCCTAGGTTTATTTGGGTGGATGGATATAGTTATAAAGAAGTGCTTGCATAAACCACAGGCCCCCTCAGAAGCACAAACCATGTCTTGATTGTATAATATTGGAGATTTTCAGTTTCCCATGACTCCTGGAACAAGTATGAAAATGCAGCTTGACGTAATGCCACTAAAGCTTAACTGATAAAACATGTAACATATGTTTCCTATTAAACTAATATTTAAATTTAGATTCGATTTGTATTAATTGCATGCTGGGCTTTCTGTTCATGGTGGGGTTTAGTCGTCTGTGGAGGTCTGCATTCTCCAACTGTCACATTCGAGTGTCATATCAAGGTCACAAGTCACTATTAAGGTTTGCACATGCTCCCTTAGCGTCAAAATATTACCACAAAATTCAAAGACTGTGCTTTGTCTTAAACTTTTATTCCATTCATGCAGTTTTCATCAACCATCCAATATTGTTTCTTATCAATCGCATGTGCTCGATATCTATGCAATGAAGAGCCCTATTTTCATCCCAGTGAAGAATGTACTGGCAAGAAAACACAATGGGTAGTTAATATAGGAAAAACTTTCATTCTCCTTTTTAAAGCAAGTCAAAATGACGATGTTGACCAGAAAATGAATCGCCATCACCAGCCATACTTTACCTTCTCCCACCCAATGCTCACACCTGTGGCAGAGAGCCTTAGGTGGGACTGCAACCAACAACTTTACAAATGCTCTGTGTTCAGGCATCAAATCCCACAATAAGAATCTGCCAAGGCATAAAAATCAGGACCATGGATAAACCTACAGCACAAAAAAAATGTTTCAATCTCATTGTGTGACAAAATTCAGTTGAGTTTCTTTTGCGATTCCCTTGGCTTCTAATAATAATTTTGCACACATCTATACCTCAGCGCTTGTTATAAGTTTCCATATATTGTTATAGCACGCATATCAGTGCCACGACTGGTGATTCATCCACATCGTTAGAGTCAACTCAGACTCAAACTAACCCCGGTGATGTCTCAACAGTCACCGGGTCCTCCACCATAAGGTAACCTTGGCCCCTCCCTAGTTTTCTTAACCCCTTCTTACAATCTTCTAGAGGTGTGATCTTACAGTTTATCAATGAATGGATGTTGTGACAGGACAAGAGGAAAATGAGATTGTTCCACTTTGTCATCTATCTTCTTCTATCGATCTGCTGAGGTTGACTTGAGAAAGCATCTACAGTAGAAATATTGTCATCCTAATTCCAAAAAGTTATTTATATAGGCTTGCATTAGCATAGGCCTAATGATTTATTACAATATTTTTTTAGCAGGTCTACAAATGATGTCAATACATCAACTGCTATGCCTAGCACTGGTCTCGCCAACACCACTAGTGAAGCTACCACTGCTAATGTATATAACAGTACAGCGAGTACTAGCAGTGTTACAAACAATAGCAGTGCAGCGAACATTAGCAGTGCAGCGAGCAACAGCAGTGAACCAAGCACTAGCAGTGCATCTAGCACAAGTTATGAAACTACCACTAGTGGGGCTGGTACTGTTAGCCATTTAACCAGTCCATTCACCACAACCTCGTCTACCCAGACTATGAGGTACTGGTAAAGAGTTTATAAGTGTTCTGTTCTAGTAGAGTCGACGCTAACCCAAACCTAATAATTTCCTGCTAAATTTTCTCGCAAAGTTGCAAAATTGGTAGTATACAGAGTTGAATTGTATCATGTATCAGAATTCTTTCCATGAAATAATTCAAATGTGCATGAGTTCTCAAACTGCAAGTCACTCCACCCGCACAGGTAAAACGTTAGTTCTCATAGGTAAAGTGTAACTAGGTCGATTAGGCCAGTTTGTGGCACTGTACTTACGGTGCGGAGAGACTCGCTTCACACAGTCGATATGCAAGCAGTGTGTCATTGCTATGGCCATGGTTGACCATATGTAACATATTGGTAGGTCAGCTTACTTATTTGGCTTGCCATAGCTCCTGCTTGCTAAATTTCTATCGCTGTAAAATGATAGCAATTTTGCAAGTTATTTAAGATCCAGAACTTTTAAATGTAGGAAGACACTAGCAGAAATCTTGTTCTACACCATCTTTTACACTTGAAAACCATATTATCAATGTCATCTTGCTTGACCTTGTGTATTTTTTGTATGTTTAGTAGTTTATGAGCCACTATCCACTTTTTCTACCTAATCATATAAAGAGTGCATTAGCAACCATAAAATTGGAGTTGTTTGCCATGTCTTTCTTCTTTCACAAAGGTTCAAAATACAAAAGTAAACTTATCACAGGGAGTAAAATCATTGATATATAATGCTATTTGTGGCGATATTCAATCAGCATATGACTTAGTATCAGTAACTGCATCCAGCTAAAAATCTGGCAGCTTTTATGATATGGATTGAATGATCCCACTCCAAGTAGCAACCTTCAAAAACTCTAGCAAGCTGCATGACAAAAGCTTTACAAATGGTAGCACATACGTTACTGAACTTGTAAACCAATCAAATCTCAAAAATGCATTCCAGCAACCATACATAAATAGCCATATGTCTGTTCAGGGTTAGATATGTGCAGCTAATCTATATCTTAAGCAAAAAGGAGAAAGCAAGGTGTACAGCGATTGCTATAACTATGACTATTCAGCCTATTCGTTATATACAATAGATTATTTTCCTACAAAAACAATGTGATTTCCTCTGCCTAATATATTTATTAACAAACATATAACAAGGGTTGTCACAGCATAAGAAGCACAACCAACCAGAATGTGATTTGTCTTCTTAGATATTTAGATAAAACCATCCATTTCCTTTCCAAACCTGACAAATTGTATACCAGTTTTCCTTTTCATATGAAGTAGAATCATGATAAAACTAACCTATATAGATGTCAGTTAAACGTAGCACTATCTGCTTGTTTCTAATGATGCAATGAGTAAATGACATTGTGTTGACATCAAAGAAATCCACAACCAAGTAACCATACTATGCTATGAGGTAGCAAAGGTCACTCAGGTGGAAGGTTACAGTGCATTCAACATAGCATCGTAATGATGATCCTACATCATTCATATTTTGAGGAATCGAATTTATAAATCTACTATTTTTGGACAACAATAGCCTTCACTTATCTAGTATGTCTCTTATTGTCTATTTCCTTCCAATTAAGTGACATCTTAATATTTCGTTCAGTTAGTTTAACATGTCAAAATAACCAGTAGTAATGATTCCATGCTCATCTTTCTGATAAAGATCTTGTACACTATTCTCGGTAGATAAAAGCTTTTCCTCCCATAATATTTCAATAGATGTCTCACCACTCACTCTCAGTCTTTCGTCTTGATGAATAGATTAGATTAGTAACGTCTTTGCAGTATTCAGTCCTTGATCTATTTTTACTAGCAGTTTTGGTAATTGACTGCTTTTACTCTGCTGCGTTGCTCCTCTGATAATGATAGCTTTGCATTCAGCCATTCTAGGAAGGAGTCTGAGTTTTGTACATGTAAATGTTAAAACTTTGATAACCTGGACCACTTTTACCTTTGCTGAGCTGTTGCTAATGTCGGCTGCTGGATTGCAGCTAGCTTTTATTTAGCTTTAATAGATTATCGATGCGTATAGAGTAAACAAGGTCTGTATAATTGAGCAACTGAGTTCTTTCAAGAATTTTGATAGTTCAGCAGCTTCAGAAAGAATACTTGAACTCATATGTTGCAAATATTTGCCCAGGAATCAAGGTTGAGTAATTTTTATTTTCACCTTTATTTTTAAGCACAACACCCACATCTACCACAACACCAACGACTACCACTCTACCTGAAGTTTACACCAGCTGTAACTGTGAGCTTAGAAAGTATGTTGAAAACTCACCGACAGACACACAGACAGTTGAGGTAGGAAATGTATCAAGATTAAAGAGCCAAGTGTATTTATGTTAGCGAGTTTATGTTTTGTTATGTCACACAATTCTCTTCCGAGGACAACAAATCATTTACACATGCCTGCGTATCATGATTAGCACATGCCTATTTCAAACAGTCCCTATATTTCATTGTAACAATGCGGTTTTATGGCGCTACCACTACCAAACTATAGCCTAAAGAATCAGATCTAGAGACACATGAAAAATGAGCTGTCATGCGTTTTTTTTATTATATGACATTACTGGAGATCTTCAATATAAGAACTCTGTAACCATGTAAAGGTGATAGAGGTTAAAGAAACGGTTGGTGAATACATTCTTGCAAAAACTTTTCATCAACGACCATCTAAGAAGAGAAAGACACATGATTGCTGTACGAATGCAACAGCTGACTTGGTACATAACCGGTTTTTTTCTTTATCTTAGGATAGTGATTGCTCCTCGCTGTGCCCGCACTGGTCAGACTGGACTTATTTCTGTTTCTGTGGTTTGCCGAATGTTACAGCCACAAAACAAAGATCTCATATCTGTGAGCTGGGACACAACCCAGCCAAGGTCATACTGGATAAACCTAACCACTTGTGTGAGTAAATATACCAATACCATTGCATGGTTACAGCTTCATGTCAATTTATCTTTTACAACTATCAAGACTTGTTCTTCGATCTCCTTCAACTTTTGATCCAACCTTATTGAATACTTTGATGTCTGAATACTAGGGTTAAAAAACTCAAAGAATGAGAAAGAAAAAGAACATTTTTGGAATAAAATGGTTTTTTACTGGTTGAGACGTTTTTGTGAATTATCTAGTTTAAGGGAACAAGGCAATCTAAACCCAAATTGCAGCTTCTAGTATAGTGGAGTTATCTTCCTTTTCGGTATGGGAGATAACTTCAAACACATGTAGTTAGTTCCTTGACCTTGTTTGATTACTCAGTAAAAGCTGATTTCCATAAAGCCTTGAAAGTTAAAAAGTAATAGTCCTGGCCATAATTGTCGACTAGATACTTGTCAGTGTCTTATTTACTGGCAAGAAAATATAATTTATATTGAATTTAAACTGACATTTTTTGTATAAATTACAATGGTTATACCAAATAAAATGCGTTGAATGCAAATTGATCGTTTGCTTACTTGTGATGTTTGACGGAGGAAAAAATCATTTTTGACATGTTTCCGCAGGTGCTCCTGAAGATATAGAGAATGAGATAACAGATGAGACATGTCAATGCCCTAAAAAGGTCATCGTAGATGAGTGCGCCTGTAATTATATGTATGGTAGGCGGGGCTATGAGTGTCACAATACAGATGACAATCCTATCAATGGTGACTGTTATAAGGATGATATAAACCCTTATGAATGTAGTGACAAGTGTAGCAAGTAAGTATTAAACAGGAGCAACAACTGTGCACAAACTCCATGCACTCATAATAATAATTGTATTCTTGTATCTATCTTTCCTAAATGATGAAGAGCATCATGTTCAAATTTTGTTGAATTGCAGGAAAGACAACGTTAATGATGACATAAGCACTGATTTAAATTTCTCTTGGGACTCCAGGTTCACGTTGTATTGGCAGACCATTTCGTAATACCATAGGCAGCAAAATCATAAATTTTTTCGTTACGCTGAGCATATTCCGAATGAAATTCACAGAACTTATGTGAAGGAGTTTGTAAAGTTTTCTAAAGTTCAACCCAGATGCATATGCTCCAGTAGTAGACGTCTTTTTCGCAATTTTTAAATTTGACATGTACTCATTTGCTATATAACTAACAATCTACTTCTAAATTTAAGATGGACACAATGGACATCCTGGTCAAACTGTGACCCATGTATACTTCAGGAGAATGGTACGCATACTCGCTCACGTGAATGTGACCCAGCACCAAACAGCAATACCGTTATAATGAATGGCACTAAGATATGTGACGCAGGAGACAAAGAAGTAGTGACAGAGCAATGTTCATGCCCTTATGAGTGGAGCCAATGGACCACATGTGACTGCAGCACTGGGGTGCAGAAAAGGAACAGGTAAGTGTCATAAAGCACATTGTTAAACAAGTATTGTAAAAAGAATTAAACAATTGCTGGTTTTGCTTGATCAACATGGGTGACAAATTCGGTATTCTGTATTGTAATTCTGGAACTAAATAACTACAATAACTTGTTCAATATTGTACGTAAACTGCATTTTATATTTGCTGTGTATTAAAATACATCAGGGGTAAGATCCAATCAGTGAGAAATCAATTATTTGTCCGTCGTGGTTTAGTGTGTCTGTAAACCTCCTGATGTTATACTTTGCTTTGTTTTCTTACATGTAGGTGCTGGAAGCAACACCCCACGACAACCACAACCCACCCAACCACTACACAGTTGCGCCTTGATTCTCCTACCACAACAATCCCTGCAGCATCAACAACCACTACCATAAGACCAACAACGGCCACTACTCCTGCTGCATCTTCAGGGTCACCAAATACTCAGCCAACCGCACAAAGCACACAGCAGGCCAATCCAACAACCACAACTTCTCAGACAACCACTCCTTCTATTACAACAACAACCACAAAAACAAAAAAAGCTCCAACAACCACAACGAAGGCTCCAACAACCACAAGAACAACAAAAGCTCCAACAACCACAACAACAACAGATGCTCCAACAACCACAACGACACAGGCAGCTACTACCACAGCTCAAGAGGACACAACAACTGAAGAAACAAGATCATCCACCCAGTCAGCTCGGTCAACATTGGAAGGGCTAATATCATCTACAGTGCACATAACCACAAATAATCAGGGTCAGCAGACAACTACAGCTCATCAACAGGTGGGAAGTACAAGTTCTGGCACTGGGGGTGATGATGAGATAGAAGAACCGTCATTTTATCACCGTAAGTTGCCTCTATGTCCTATTCCCAAGCACCCTTGAGAATTAAGTATTAGCTAGAGCTTGAATTTGCTAGTTTGGAGGTGACTTAGTCTGCGCGCTTTTCTACTAGCTAGGTAGGAGTCTTGCTATTCCTTGCATGTGCACAATGGAGCATGTTTATCCTGAAAATGTCTCACTCCTCTAGGGTATTTGTTAAGTTGATGCTGTTAAATTGGGGAAATTGAACTCTTATACAATGCATATAACTGTCATGTGACTGTCTGTGCTGTATGAATGTTTGCAGTATTGCAAACAAGGCTCCGTGATATCATCTCAAAATGGTAGACCTAGATTAAATAAATGCCGCAGTTCACTTCAATTTTCTGCATGATTATGTCCTTCATAACCAACAGGTATATCGTGATGTGTTATATATACGTAATATACTAACTATAATTAGTTTTCTAAATTCTAAGTTTCTATATTCAACGACTTCCAGGAAGATGGAAATCAAAGGTATATTTCGGAAACAAATTGGTCAAGTTTAAATTGTTTTCTTCTTCTCTAGCATTCTGCAAAGGCGAGCGGAACTGCACAATGCACTGCCCATATTTGGAGTCTGAATGGGGTGACTGGGAACCTTGTAACTGTGCACAGAACAGACGTCTGAAAGCTTGCATAGTGCCCGAGCTAGATGGCGCACCAAACTTTACTAATCCATCTTGTGACGAACCTGCCAAGCAATACCAGCCATGCATGGAGCCTGGATGTTACAGCGATTGGTCTGAGTGGTCAAAATGCAGCTGTGGCCATAGTAGAAGTGAAAGGTGAGAACCAAGGCCTAACATAGAATTATTTTTGGACTATTTATAGGGATTTATGTCTACAAAAGAATTCTTGTCAATGAGACACCGGTTTGCCTAATTTAGGATGGTGGTTAGATACTTGGTAAACAACAGGCAGAGAACAAGGGCACAGAATAGTATTAGCAGTTGGAAGTTGGATAACAAAGATTTCCTTGATGCCTACCTGACAATTTTTGTGAGGATCCTCACAGAGAGGGTATGGAAGTGGGGTTACCCCATGCTCATGCTCTGTGTCAGAGGGTTGGAGAGAGCATTTAATAACAGTATATAGAACTATATATCAATTGGTGCTTTCAGGAAAGTTCCATCTGACCTGTCATTGGCTTCCTCACTCTGACCAGCCAATCAGAGCCAACAGATCAGATTAAGGGGTTCACACTGATCTTTCTTGGAATACTTTGTTACACCTGCATTGCACTAATGCTACAAACCTCCTCTACCTGTTGTTATAGATCACGTCGGTGCCTTGATGAAGATGAGAAAAACTGTGTAGCACTGCTAGATGAAAGTAGAGATTGTGAGACAACAGATATGAGCTGCTGGAATGAGTGGCAGCAATGGTCGACATGTCTACATGATGACCTAAAGTGCGGACACAGTGGGAAACGCGATAGACTGAGATATGCCAACTGCTCGAGCACACCATACCTTGTAGATGAATGTCCAACTATGTAAGTACCCAGCCATGAATTCTCTCACCCGTACATGTCATTCATTACCCTTTGATAATCAGTAAGCCACTTCATCACCATTTACTATCAGATGCTTCACATGCAAATTTTGTTGACTTTTCACCTCAAAATCTGCTTCCATAATTTTGTTAGTCTTCTGAAAGTCTACCCCTGAAAATTTTGAACTTTTTGTGTTGTCTCGGTCATAGCTGAGGTTTGAGGATGAGTTTCAGCTGCGAAAATAATTTCACCTCTCCAGTGAAGGAAAGTAAAACATTTTCCACAATAATGTGTTATCAGCTTGTCCGCAACTGACCTGTCTGCATAAAGAGTCACAAATCAATTGGAGAAATTTATGCGGTCGTTTATTGATTGCATGATACAGGGGATGCCATTTACCTTGGCATAATGTGGCTGGCTGAAGCTCTGCCAAGTGCCGTCGCCCTGGTTTGCCTTCAGTTATACTAATCATCACTTGTTTAAACAATATTATATACTTTTTCGGATTATCATATATCCATTCAAACTTTCAGTCTGCAGACACAGTCAGATAAGAACTGCACAGCGTACACTTGTACAAAGAATGGATTATGGGGTGAGTGGCAGGAATGGAGCAAAGTGATGAGGTGCGGTACGTCTAACAGAACTAGAAGCAGGGAGTGTCAGTACAGGTAAATACCAAACCAAAATTAAACAAAGTGTCATCTTAAGGTAGAGACACGGGGGTCAGCAAATATGGACTTTCTATACACCATTGGAAAGCTGCTGAGCTACTGATCGTTAATAGCTCATCAAAAATATGATTGGATGACGTTGCGTCATTTTATTGGAGAAATGAGGCCGAAAAGGCTGTTTTTAGCAAAGTGTATGGCTGAGCTAAATTGATTGCTAGAAATTTCCAAATAGGTTATATTTATTCTTAGAGACATATTTCATCCTAAATTTTGGTTGAAAATAATATTTGAGGAGCCCAAAGTGGCTTTTTGCGTCACGTCACAATGCGTGTGGTTTTTTAAATTTGATTATTTAATGCGAAATTTTAAGCAGCCATTTGAGACAGTTTGAATAAATACAAGCCAATTTTTTTGCTATTTTCCACTGAATTGCTGTTAAGATGACAGCCACCCAAAGTTTCAGCAGTATAAAAATTTATCAAGATCAGCATAGACCATCAAAGGTAGATGCATTTTGCGTCATTTTTCCATAACGTCAAACATGTTGTCCAAAGGACCAGCACCAAGAAAATTCTCACATACGAAGCCGCTTTGATTGAGCATAGAAGAAACAAAAAATGCCAAGAGAATATGGCACTACGTATTAGTTTTCCCCGAATTTCGCACCACAGAATGCCCAAAAACACCTTAAAAAACCCCTTAAATTGGCTGTTTTGGGCATTTTGCTGTGCGCAATTCAGAGAAAACTAATACATTGTGCCATATTCTGTTGTCATTTCCTGTTTGTACTATGCTTAATTAAAGCGGCTTCGTATGTGAGAATTTTCCAAAAAAATTTGTCTGGCCTTAGTGCTGGACCTTTTGGCAGCATGTTTGACGTTATGGACAAACGATGCAAAATGTATCTACTTTTGATGGTCTATGCTGATCTTGATACATTTGTTATACTACTGAAATTTTGGGTATGTGTCATTGAAACAGCAATCCAGTGGAAAAAGCAAAAAATCTTGCTCTTACTCATTTGAACTGTCTCAAATCGGTGCTTTAAATTTCACATTTTATTAACAAACTAAAAACCCACATGCAATATGACGTGACGTAAAAAGCCACTTTTGGCTCATCAAATATTATTTTCAACCAAGGATTAAGATGAACTATGTCTCTAAGAATGAATATAACCTGTTTTTAAATTTCTAGCAATCAATTTCGCGCAGCCATCCACTTTGCTAAAAACAGCCTTTTCGGCCTCATTCCTCCGATAAAATCCATCCAATCATATTTTTGATGCGCTATTAACGATCAGTAGCTCGGCAGCTTTCCAACGATGTATAGAAAGTCCATATTTGCTGACCCCTGTGTCTCATCCTTAAGTTGGCTAACAGTATTGACTTCACTTGATATGACAAAATGTGGTTGATGTGGATTGATGGAACATATCTGTTGCATTGAAATCTTCAAATTTAATGGTTCACATTGCTTGTAAAAATGTTGCCATGGGGCTTGGAGTTTTCTACCCATTGGAAGATGAGCCATAACTCCTTATGTACATCGTCAGTGTTCACAAATTTTAAATAAAAAATTATGGCAGACTAACAATATTGAAGGCTTTCATTTTCCAAGAACTCATCATAATTGATTCGTCTTTGTCAGCTACCGAAGTATTGAGTCATGGAAAAGCTCAACATGTAATACAAGCTGCTGGCAGTGTATCGAAGATGAAAGCAATGTCAGGATGTGTTATCATGCTGAGTGTACTAGAAACTGTCAACTAGGAAACAACACAGAACCGAGTCCTGAGTTTGACCTAACTCTCAAGTGTGAAGGTATGTAGCAGTGATGGATCTAGAAAGTGTATAAAAATGAGCACTTAAGTGCAGGTTCCCTCCCTGCAATCCAAAAGACAACAATGCAATGATAGTGAAAATTCAACAATTGCTACTTTGATTTCTACACATCACACTGAAAATCACAAATGTGTTCTACAGTCCTCAATTACTTGGTTTGAACACGGGAATGGACTGTCTTATTATCTTATACCACTTAGAATTTATTTGAATCTGAATGTTACTGTCTTGTTTATTAATTGAGCCAGTATCTGGGTATTCTTATCTCAGGCCTGTCAAAATTTTGGGAACTTCACTGTCTGTTCAAATCCGAATCCAAATCTAAAGCTTATCGTTCTTCAAAAATATGAATTAGCTAACTTGCCATTTTCATCATGTGGATTTGTACTAACAATTACCCAGTTTCAGGGCATATCATATTATCTATGGTAGTTTTAGTAGTCCGGAGCAAAAAAGCTTGACTCTTATTAATCCAAATACACATTGTCTATTACAATAGAAAATGGAGGCAAATGGACATCAGAACAATCTAACGATAAAGAAGAGGTATCCTGTGGTAAGTGGTCAATCCTTTACTCGACCAAATACTGTCAATGTTGGTTTCAATGCTGATTCAACGGAATAACTAGCTCTGATAGCATGGGCGCTTCAGGTTTGCAGTTCAGCATATCAAAATATGCTCCTAATTGCCCTTGAATTGCGCTAAATCTGTTGGGTTAACAATATATTTTCATAGCTGCGTTAAGCCTTTATTGGGTGAAAACCCTCATGATATATCTTTTTCACATATGAAATTTAGTTTTCTTGTACAATAGTAATCATCCCATGTGAAACGGTTATGTGCATCATATTGAGCAATACAATCTTGGCTGCCCTCAGCTCCTTCTGGCAAACCCGCATTATCAGGGTTGAAAGGTGTTGCTGACCAATCTGTCACATGTACAGGAGAATCCACAATATCGCCTTTCCAAAGCCATTTGCCATCATTCTGATAGCCTCCAATCCAATATTTTTCTGGCCTAAGTGTAGGGTGATGTATGCGGGTGCCCTTCATCCAGACTATGTCATCTATGGACTCAAGTATTGCTAGGTGACTTCCCATATCTTTGCAGAGTCCCTGTGCTTGGGCCTATGCTAGCTTCTGAGTGGTAACAAACTTATAACAAGAGTTCAAGCCTGGTCTTCCAATCCATCCACTATCGCATCCACTTGCTGTAAATGAAAATCAATATCTGATGGATGATGCTCAATCAATATATGATATGACTAAACTGTGAACATGGCAGGCCATGTGAAGCAAATTTACTTTTTTTTAAAGCACTAGCTCTTCCATTAAGTTTGCCCTGCTTAAATTTTTTGCATTCATCTTATACATGGTATATGATACAAATATGTAGATTATATTGAAACTGACCTTTTGGCTAGATGAAAAATATTGTAACCGTGCTAACAGAAAATCTAGAGTTTCAATCAATTCTCTAGCAGGTTGGGTTTCTCAGTAGGACTAACCTTTGCTATTAGTAGCAACCCCCAACAGGACAAGAACTATAAAGATTTGTATTGCAGTCATAATTTGTCTCGTTGGGACGAACGTCAAAGTGAATACTGACACTGAGCAAGTTTATATTTGCCGATTGAATATTGTTAAGGTTAAGGGAATGATGAGACTTATACCATCTGGCGAAGTTAATGCTTATCAAACATAACCTCACTTATTAGTCACGAATGCATTCTTTGATGAAAGCTGCATACATAACAACAGCATTTCCTGACAAGAAGTTCTTTTTCTTCAAACAACAGCCCACCCCTTATTCTTGTCAATTAAACAAATGAGATTCATGAACCAGGAGAAAACACATGTAGGAGTGGCCTGTCTGTTGTTGTGACAACAAACCATTGAAAATCTGGGTGACAAAACAGTAACACGCAACTCCCATACCCTTTTCCTTAAAAATATTGAACAATAACTATCGGTGGTCAATGAGAAGGTTTTGATGAGATTACATTTTCCGTATAAGACGCACCCAACTCATGGTAGATTTAGTTCCATGTTTGAAATTCAGGTTCAAGATTTAAGTTTAATTTAGTATGAGATCTAATATTCTCATTTTATAATAAAAACTAACGATGGGGTGCTCGAGGTAATGATAGATTAAAGGTTCTCTTCTGTAAAAACTGTCATTAATGTCAAAAACCCTACTGGCAAAATTCATTTTCCTTATATTTTAGGTAGCGGTGAAACGTGGTCTGATTGGACGGCCTGTGGTATCACATGTGGTAATAAGTGGGGAAGGTCATATAGGTCACAGACGTGTGACCTAACAGAGGATGAGGAGTTGTCAGGCCTCTGCAAGAATGTTCTATACCTTCAAGTGCAGCCACAATGGTGTTTCGGCAAAGGCAAATGTCCTGGTATGATTTATGAGTAAACATCTTTTTTGCAGTTGGATGTTTATAATAACTTTTTCTCAATGCTCAATGTGATAGCCCACTTTCCAACACAGCGGATAATCACGTATAAGTCACCCTACAGAAAAGGATCTGCACTGACCTACGTGTGGCCATACATTCAGTCACTGTTTGTATTGAATAATTAAAAGAGGTAATCGCCAATTAAATGCAGACTGGCTTTTTCTAAACTGCTTTCATTTGGCTGTTGGGCCATCATAATAGACAATCAGAACTTACAACTTTTCTTTTGGTAAATATTAGGACTATTTTCAATTTAAGCAAAAAACAGACAGAAATCGATACCTTTGTCACTATGGTCTACGAATCTTGTAACTATTTGACAGAGATTAAGATAATACCTACCTTGATACCGGCAGAGCAGAAAGCAGAGAACCAGGTCCCCAAAGAAGCCAAGCAGGCTGTCGCTGTGGGCAGCAGTATTGGTTTTGCTGCCATCGGCATCATAGCTCTGATTTTCGTTCTGGATTTTCCATCTCTCATTGCGTAAGTCATATTACATCTTGTGAATGGTCTTTCCAACCAGAAGTATTTGGCTATAGCGGTGCACTGATTATATTATTTAGTGACAAAAAGAGACCAAGAATATGGTATTATTTAATGTACCAAGGCGTCTAGGTTGACTTATTTGTCAAGCTACACAACTTGCAAGAGGTCGTTGTGTCAGTTGATCAATGTTAAACATCCAAAGAGGTAACTAGTTGTTTGAATTCGAGATAAAGATATATACTCTGTATCCAGTATTACTGGACCAAATCACACAAGGAAGAACAAAGCATGAAGTACAATTAATTATTCTACCTATTTGTTTTTATAACAATATTGTAACAACTGAAAGTATCTTAGCTTTCCATTGACCCCATCTTCCTTCTAACATAAAAATGTAGTTGTTAGCTAGAGTTTAGATAAGCTTGTTTTAGGTGACTTAATTTTATAGCTCACACCTTATTTTGGCTCTTTGCGGTATATTTGAGGTCTTGATGTCTATTTAAAGTTTAGGGTTGAAGTAAGCATTTTCAGGAGTCAGGAGTAGTCTGATGGTTAAGGGTGCAGACTTGTGATCTGTAAGGTCCAGGGTCGATTCCCATTCTTGATTTGATACTGGCGTGTGTCATTCAACCTAGCCAGGTCCTTACAGAACGAGACTAAAGATACAGGAGGCCCACTGTGTGTTTGTACACCCCACATGCAGTGAAAAAGATATGCAATAAAAAGAGAAGCCGGAATTCCGGCGGGCAAGGTTATATGGCCTGACTGGGGTAACAATGGTCCACCTGTCTCTAGAGAGGTATTTAGAGCATGTGCGAATCTTTCATCCTAGGGTATGTCTACTGTATATTGTTCGTCTGACAGTGGAATTCAAAAGCATATTTTTGATATTTTGTAGACAAGTGTCAATCAGATTGGTCACCAATCTGAAGAATGCATGCTGCCGCAAAGCTGATGATGAAGCGATGCTCGATAAAATCTAGTCATATCACACTCAATACATGTGATGCCCTGGTGGAATTCATACTACTCCAATCTGTGATACTGTGACTCAACTTCTCTTCAGTTTATATCTGTGATAGAACATTGTAATGTATATCTGTGATAATTTTACCTGTAATATTGTCTGAGTTTCTGTTGTGCTTAACATGGTATCAGTTTACAAAGGTTTGTACAGTTTTTTGGTAGATTTTTGGAGCTGGATCATGTGTTCCAAAATCTTCCCTTTTCTAACTTGACATAACAAACTGGTCCTATCTCTTCAGACCAACCATGTTTGTCAGGGAATTGGCTTTTGAGTCAACTGACTAACTTATAAAGGCAGAGATGGCGATGGCGTGCGACAACATCGGTATGTTGAAAACATTTAATCCTTTTTTTCCCCCATCTTCAGTCTAAATTCCTATAAGAGTGACCCCCCTTACTCAAATCAACATGAACAGTGTTCACATAATTTAGTTTTGGTATAACTCAACATTATCAAGATAGATGGCACAAGATCCATTTTTTTTATGTAGACCCAGTTGGATAATAGAAGAGGGCAAATGTTGATATTTTCCTAATTTTGTTTCGATATAAGCGGTATTTTCTGGTAATCAAGGTACGAATCTGATATTGTTGTATGAAGTTATCATAATCTTGTCCCCCAAGATCTATACTTGGTATTATCATCAAGGCCTGCAATGATGGACATAGATGTGATTTTACAAACAACAATTAAAGTTTCCTAAAAATCTATTTCTATATCTTGTTTCGTGTCTGCAATATATTTGTTGTAGAAAATATCAAAAAATAATACGAGAATAAATTTGTGTATGTCTAAATTCTGTATTTTGGTGAATAGAAGTAAGTTACAATTGATGAGATGAGACTGTCATAGCAGGATCATGTCTGCATTCCTGACCATATAATTGATTAAACGGAGAATGAATCAGTCAATCTAGGAAAACCAAAGAAATCCATCATGTAGTCGTGACTTGGTAATGAGGAAATGACTGAGCTAGCGTTTCATATAACAACTGCAGAGCCAGGGACAGCTAGATCACTTTATCTGCAGATCTCAAATACACCAGGAAGTATATTTGAGTAATAAATCAAATTATCAAAATCTTCAAAATTTATTTAACTGGAATTGTCTTCCTCTAACAGAATTCTGAACGGATAACTCAAAGCCTCCTTCTTTGAGCTTTAAACACAACTGAATGCAACATTGAGCACACAGCAGTAAATATTCACGAAACCCTTTGTTGAATCGCTGAAAACTTGGAAAATTGCTGGACAAAAGATATCCTGGAGAAGCACCAAACAGCTCAGAATTTGAGAGGTTATTTGATTGCTACTCTGAAAGAAAAGGGTGTAAATTGGGTCAGCAGCAGCACAGCTGATACTTCCAATAGCAGTTATATGGATACTGATCTCAGGAGAGCCTCTCAGCAGTGGATGATAGGGCAGATAACACCTCATCTCATGGTGGGTTTGAGTGATAACTATCTAGCTAATAAACTGTACATTGAATTCAAGGCTCCCCGTCAGAGCTAGGAGTGTAATTGTACTTTTAAATGGGAAGACTCTTAAAGCTGTAGTACTTCAATGCTATGATGTGATTTGCACGCGTGCAAGTTTCTTCTAAATGTTAAAATCTGGTCAGCATGTTAGTTCCATGATCGTTTTCTCAGAATTTCACCATTTATTTTAAAATCTGGATCGGGAACCTTTAGAAAACTGTTCAACTGGAGTCTGTGCCAAAACACCTCTGAAATGTCTCTTTTTGGCCAAATATCAATTATACTAATTCAAATCTATATTTCTGTTTAATTGGTATGCTTGACATGCATAGATTTGCATAATTCGACACAAATATTGCGGAAAATTTTCGATCACCCGGAGAGTACAGTATCCATAAAGAAAAAAGTCCACTCAGACTGTAATAGTTTAGCATGTTTGATAGGGGATGAGAGATGGTTCGGCAATGGTTATCTTTATTGTTAGAAGTTTGTACCCTGTGACATAAAAATGCATATTACAAATTATGAAAACTTAGTATGGGTGTTTCTCTGTTAATTAATAGTAACAAAAAATGTTTAAGTTGACTTTAAATTATTTGCCGATAGATTCCTTAGCAATCAAGTGGACACATATTGAAAAACTGTAACCTGTGAAAGTAAGACTAGTTGTATAATTAAACTTACAAAATATTTGCCCTCTCATAGCCTAAATAATACGGTACTAGATAGTGATAGAGTATACTGGAACGTGGCTTCACCTGTTGAAGAACATACGTTAATTAAAAACATGAATTGTGAAGCAAAATTAAAATGGACATAACAATCCTCATGATCAAAGACAACAGGAAAGAAATATAATATAAAGCCATAATACCATGCCATCGGAATACTGATAATAAGAAACACAGAAAATTAAACGACAAGATAAACAAAATCGCATGGAGAAACTTACTGAATAAGTAGAGCCATGCTCCGCATAAACAAAAATCCGTGATGCTATTGCTGAACTACATGTTAATCGTTTGCTTAATACACATGTAGAAAGTAATGTATAATATATTGGATATGATGTTCTGTAGAAATAAAATCAGCAGCAGACCTTATCAACTGACTTGGTTGCTGCCGGGCTTGAAAGTGGCCCCAGGTTGACCTGATAACATTTATTTTTAGTCCTGTGCGGTTTTGTGAACTAGAGACCACACAAAGGATAGCGATAGCAAAAAACAAGGTATTACCACAAAGGGTCAAAGGACAGTAAAACAGGATGTAACTGTGTAAATTCTTGCAATAAAAAACTATGGCATGAATCAGATCACTAATACTGATACACAGGCCACTGTGTTCTCTGACAAGTCTTGGGCCTCAGTGCAAAAAAATGTAAATTCTAACCCGGATCCTCGCATCTAGAAATGTGTCATCCGCCAAGTTTTTGTGATTACCATTTGCCAAGTTTAACAAGCTGAATATTTGCTACATCTAAGCCTTTAGACAGTTCAAATATGAAAACAGATAAAAATTCGTGGAAAGCTGCTATTATCATGGTTTATGATGAAAGGCAGACTAATAAATTAACACCATGAGTCAAATCAAGCTACAGCCTAGCAACAGATTATTATTTAAGATAATCTCAGCTTAATATATTGCTGTCACTAAAGTGTTGAGTGAAGCAAGAACACCTAGAGCATTTAAGAGATTTCAACGAATTCCCTGAAATTCAACTTGAAATTTAGTGGTGTGATAAATGTCTTTGTACAGATTTGCAGTGATTAATTTTATGATCGCACCGGTAATACTGATAACGCTATACTCTTGCCAATGATGGTAGCATTCGTTTCCTCATTCAGTTTACCTGCATTTTAGAATTGATAGGAGTGCACTCACTAATTACCGGACAGAAAATTTATAATGTGAATAATTTACAGAAACAGCTCTGAAACATTTCAGCAAATTATAATCGAATCACACAAGTGTAAATTGCATTGAAGTTGCGCCACATGACTGCATATATATAATAGTCATTAATCCCAGTTCACAGTATAACTTCAGTATAATTGGAGGTCGTAAAAGAAAACAATCCTACAATCAGAATGATACCTTCTAATGAGCTTTAGCCTCATCAGAACATCAAATCTGCTCACTTTAGGCAAGATAAAGCACTTTATAGATAGGCTCAGCTTTGTCACCAGTTGGTCTTTTGTAACGGATCTAAAGACTGCCGAACCCTTATAACATGTTAACATTATCGCATCTATGCAAAGGAGTATTTTTATTGAGTATTTGAGTAACAGCTTTATTTTAAAGTAAAGCAACCAGGTTCGAGTTGAACGAGCCCTAAATCTAGAGATGTATCCACCTCAATGATCACATGATCAAAGAACCAATTCTGCGCAAGATTAGTCTGTGCCCTCCAGACTTTTGCCGCTGCCCCATATCCCCCCCCCCCTCCCTGTTGAGTGCAACAGTTGCTTGCCAGGTAATTGGAATGTAACTTTTTTGCTGAAGTTCCAGAAATACATTGTAACATGATTAATGTTTCTTTGAAATATTCTGGTGTGTTCTTCCCACTCCTATGGTTTATATGCAACTACATTGTTGTTGTTTAATCAAGCTAACTGGAGTTATGTGAACCGCAATCAATTTAAAAATGATTTGTAATCATTTGGCTGTTGTTCTGCAGTTCCTGACATGCTTCATTTTTTATTCTGCATTAACCAAGCCAGGGCCTCTGTTAGAGTATACTGTGCACACCAGAGCCCTTATGTGTATGTCACAGAATGACACAAATTTCTGGTTACAATTATCAATACCAGCAAGTGCTCTACTGGGGTGTGAAAGGTTTGTCTGTCTGCCAGAGAGGGTGTGAGTAACCTACACGCCCCATTGAATGCTTGATATTTGTGTGTCTTCATTTAGGAGTTGGCATGGTTGAAAAATTCAATCGATGACCTGGTTGTTATCATATCTCAAGCCCATTCGTGTAAACACTTTCTATTCCTCATCTTTTTGTTACTTAATATAAATTTGTTAAGTAAATTGGGTTGGCCCCAAAGATGTCCTAGAGGTACTAATAGGCCATTGCATTCGACTTTGATATTAGCCATTAGGCAGGAAAGCCTTCTCCTCATCTTTGGTCATGATAAGTAGAACACTATCGAATCAAGATTTTGTAAATCAGACGCTTCAAGTATGATACCAATACAGCAGGCTGACAACATCAAAGGAAGTAACAAGGAATAGCGAATTTTTGACTGAATCATTAGAAATATCACCTCATTAAACAAGAGGAAGTTTAGGCAAATAGAAGTGGACCTTAAATAATATGGTCAATTAGAGCTGATTCTCCTACTCTCGGCAAAACTGCAGGGAATTCTTGATGTCTGAATTAAGACTAGATGTCACCCGGTGATTCTGAAACTCCTCCCAACAATGATTTCTATATGGCTTTGTGTTGCTTGGCATAACAACAACACTGTCACACTTTTGAGTGGGACATTTCCATGATTTATTGCCTTTCAATCTCAAATTAAAATTCTGCGTTTGGAACCTTATCCAGTTTGAGGGAATGTATGAAAAACAGTATAAGCGATCTAAATATGGATATTAATAAGGTATCAATGGTAATACTTGGCGGAAACATACCATGAAGGCTTTTCATAGAAATTTCCAATGTCTTTCCTCGATGGTACATCTAGTTGCCCATCCACACTCAGCATGTGCATAATATTTCACTACAGTTATAGAAGCAAAGGCACATTCGATAAAGATTATCCTTTGCTCAATCATTCCGATGGTTGTACGTCTAAATTTGCACATCTGCCTAGTCTTTGTTGAGGCTGACTCGATGAGTACAGATGATAATGGTTATGTCTTCTACCCACTCATTCATGTCGAGAACAGATTAAGACTGTCCCAATATATTATTCTAAGTACTTCCTATTTCTGGTCGGAACTCTGGTAAGTTGCCACAATTTTATCTCATTAACCGAATATACCAGAAGAAAACTGGAAAGTGGTAAGGTTGGTAGCTGTGAACTGATAATACAAATCCACTAGGGAATCAAACATGAAATCGTAGCTGGATACATAAACTTGGATTAGGAGAACATGGTAATTGCTCGATGTAATTAAACGCAACGATCTACAGCATAGTCGTGTCAATCAAAATTGTGTTACTTATTCGGTGATTTTTTGCAAATCTGTTAATCACTATCTGATCATTGTGGTTTGCGTTGTCAGATGCAGATTCTG
Source organism: Membranipora membranacea (assembly GCA_914767715.1). Taxonomy (NCBI): domain Eukaryota; kingdom Metazoa; phylum Bryozoa; class Gymnolaemata; order Cheilostomatida; family Membraniporidae; genus Membranipora; species Membranipora membranacea. Next base: position 5,250,313 of record OU612070.1, on the reverse strand, counting down.
TTTATCTGCCATTTTTAATCCTTATTTTAAAAAGTTGGTGTATAAAGCATCCATGCAATAAAGCTTAAACTGATCAGGAACTGCTCTAGCTTTTAGCTTCAAAAATAGCCCAAGAACAGCTAGGCAACTAGGATTGCAGTTATTACTTATCAAAGTAAGGCCTCACTGACGCTTGCTCTCGAGCCTTGCAGAGGGGGATATGGTGTCACAACCATAGATTTTGCGTATATATCTACTGTTAGAAACTTTAAACTCATGTAATTTCATCAAATTTAGATGAAACAAGTTGTAATCCGGCATATCTAGTGTCATCATAGTGATTAATCCAAAGTAAAAAATTGATGGAGATTAACGCAGATTCTGAGGTGGAAGAAAGTTGGTTTCACTTTAACATTTCCCTTTACAAAAAATGTCGAATATTGGTCGACAATCCTGATGTGACCCCACATATGGGCTTTCCGCTCTCACGAGCGAATATAGAAAGGGTCGATTTCAATGCCTCATAACACAGCTTCTGGTGGCCCAAGAGTGTCAATTTTTTGGCTGAATCTGATTAGCTGGACAAACAGCATTGATCATCCGAATCTTAACTTCATGAATGCTACATGGAAGTTACATAGCCGGCTTGACAGCTTAAGCACAGATTACATATATGTAAATAATGATCGATGAAAAGTAATTGTCAAAACAAATTCTATTGTTGATTCAATTAGATCCAACCCTCAATTCAGCATGCGTTTACATTTTCTGTTGTGCAATTTGTAATTAATTTAGTCGCAAAATTACAACGCAAAGATAAGTTTCCAATATTTTAGTCCGCCTACATTGGCCATTTCATGTATGGTCATTAAGAATTGATTATTTAAATGAATGAGACTTGCCAAAAAAAGATTTTTAAGCTTGGCCAAATTGTAAAAGTTCAAACCATACCAAAGCACTGTCAACAGAGTGTGATGTTTTAACATAATGAAGTTTTATTTTGCAGGAGTCAATCCTCAAAACACATGACCTAAACAGCTGTAAAACCCTAGATCTCCCGTTAGCTAGTATACTGTCACCGAAAGCTCATAGTATGCCATAATTTCTGAAGAATCTATAGAGAGAGGTAACTTTTCATATTCTATCCGCTGCTAGGATATTGTTTTAATCTCTGCCTGGCCGGCAACCATCATGATATCTAAAGCAACCCATACAAAGTGTGCTATCTCAAACTCAAATACATCCATCAGCAGCAACAATCAGGCTTATTAAATCATGATACTTTCACAGTTTTAGTAAAGTGATTTTACGAGTATGTAATCCGATCAATTGTAATATAGGGTACCCCGTGGAAGAACCAAAATTTCACACCATCTGCTGAGGAATTCCTGGCCAAATTTTCACTAAGAGAACGTTGCTTTCTCCAGTTGTCAAAAGTGGATTGAGCTGTGAATTTTTCAGGTTTCTAATTGAGGATGTAACACTCAACTCATATTAATCCTGTAATGAGGTGAAATGAAAAAAAGAATTAAGTAACCACAGCCCACTCATTGGTTGGACAGTGGTGGTAAGTGGGATGTGACTACCAGAAACCTAATGGATAGATTTGGAGCACTTAGAATAGCAGTGAATACGATTACATCTAGAGACGCTAATCAGCATTGAAATATCTGTTATTTTGGATCATATCGATGCAATAAAAACACATTTAATCTCAATATGTGGGATCCATTGATCAAAATCCAATTATCTTATTGATATAGCTGCTGATGGTACAAGCGATGTCTCGAATAGCAAAGCAAGTCTAGCACCTAAAATGAGGAAGCAATTCCAGCACTAATGAGCCACTAACGCATTAGTAAGATTTCATAGGTTGATACGAGATTTACAGGGAGTGTTTACCACATTTTATACCAACTCCACTTTAATAGCCATTGCTTTGAGGCTTAAAATAGTCAGATTAATCAAACAGAAAGGATCAGCCGTACCTGTCCTCCCCATAACAGGATGTAGTTAAGGTCTGGAAGATTTATAAATTCTTTGATTGTCAAACTAGAAGTGTATAAATCACAATTTATAGCTTCCTTTTTTTGGAACTGCTAATCAACATTGACAGTGACACATTTGAATCACAAGATTATGAAAACAAGATGGGATTTATGTTTTTTCAAGAATCCAGGGACTTTTATTTTTCGCACCAGTGACCAAAGAATAAATGGATGGGGTGTATCCTAATCTCCGTTGACAACAAAGGAGGTATAAAAGCCACAAATAAGGAAGGCTTGATCAGTAATCTCTGGGAGCTCAAAATGGAACTGCATATCCCTCACCTCTCGCTGTAAGTATAGTATTCTAGAATTTAATTGTGTCCAGATTATTTTGCTTGCATTGAGTGATTCAATTTATATTTAATACACAAGCTTATGGTATCGTCATCAGCTGTAACGCTTTGGTCTGATATGTAATAATTGTGATTGCACTTAGTGTTACTTCTATAAATAAGCGCAATAGTTGCCTTCATCGTAAGTAAGTGAAGATACTTATTTGAAAATTGCTTCACATTTCTCCGACAGGTTATGACCCTCTTTATCACTTATCTATTTTACACATTTCAGACTTGTCCTGTTAGCTCTGGCTGCGTTCCCCCAGGTATGTTCGAGTTAATTAGTTGATGTCACTTTCCACATACTAGTATTTAATGATGCTGCAGCTAGACTATAAATATTTTGTTTGCTTTATTTGGCAATATCACAGTATTTTCTGCCAAGTTTAATGTTATGGCTGCACAAGTTGAGGCTTGGCTCGTAATTTTTTGCAAAGTAGTCATTTTTTTAGAAAATTTTAACACTTGATTCAAAGCAGCTTGCTTCTGAAATCATGGAGATGATGTTAATTTTATCAAATTCACAGTTGGTAACAAAATTATTCCTCCTCATGACTATCATAATCCCATTTATTTATTGTAGATCAAGACACAGACACCAAGCATAGCTTCACTAGTATCAGGTTGGTTATTGAGATGTTCTTCCTTTTCAATTTACACATAATCAGTAGTTGGTGTTAAATCTCCTTAAGCATTGCTTTAGCATTTAGCTTTAGCATTGCCACCTCTGGAGATGAAGCTGATAATATGCTGAACTGTTGATACTGGTATGTTTAGTTTTCCTGAGTACACATTTGATCATAGACTCAAATCGTAATATATCCAGCCTAAGTTAGGTTTCATGTACTAAAGAGACTGATGTTTACAGATGTTCAGAACTTAGTGCTATCACCTGCCTTTGGGACTCCAGCCTCTCCTCCACTTCCTCCTGCTGAAGCTCCCGGACAACCTGGACAGGATGGGTCACCCGGACAGAATGGGTCACCTGGACCAAATGGAATATCTCCTCAGCCTGGAGCACCCTCACCTTCCCCCACAATCAGGGCTCCCATACCGCCTGGCCAACTTGGTGCTCCAGGTACACCAGACATACCTGGAAACCCAGGTGCATCAAATGTTGTCAGCGACATACTCAGCCGTAAGTTACCACTAAAATTTTCATCTTATGATCAGAAAATTAGCGTTTAATTTACCAACGGTGGTCATCAACTGCATCATGATGACTACCTATGGTTTCCAATCTGTAGAGAGTATCAATATGGAGAGAGGCCAGCAGCTTGCTCTCCGATTATAATCATCATACAGTAACTAATGCTCTTGATCACAAGCTGATAACTTTGAGGAGAGTTGACAACGAAAAAATTCCAAGTCTGTATGGGTCAAAGAATTTGTTGGAACCATAAGATCACTGACTGACATGCTCCCCTTCATAGGTTTGCAATGAAAATTTTATGTCCAATATATAGTATTTACATTGTTCACACATATTTGTCCCAAAATTTTCTCATTGTCCCTTTATTATGTACTTGTCGTAAAGTCACCTTTTTATTTGTAGAGGCTGATGCTGCCATAGCCAACGATGTGAATCAGCAATCATTTAGAGTTCAATTCAACCAGGACAGTTCAAATGACTTCTTCTCTACTGGTGCAACTGCAACTGCAGGAGAGACAAGTGTACGCTTGTCTGCTGCCATCGAACAGGTAGTGGATAGCCAGCAAGCTGCTCCTGGACAGCCCGGAGCCGATGGACAACCTGGAGGCCCTGGACAGCCCGGGGGACAGCCCGGAGCCCCTGGATTCGATGGACAACCTGGAGCCCCTGGACCGGATGGACCACCTGGCCTAGGAGTCAACGGTATACCGGGCGGCCAACTAACCCAGGAAACAACTTGTAAGTTAAGATGAAATTTTGTTGTTTCTATACAACCACCTGCCAGTCAGTAAGAGATCACCACCCTCCTTAAACTATCACCCAAAAAAATATACTTGTGATGAACATATAGAGAATACATGTTTTTTCTATATATATATATATATATGTATATCTAGATGGTGCTTGACTAGCTGCATATCAACTTCACGTGGTCTATAATATAATAAATATGAATTGCGTATCATTCTTGTAGTCCAAGAATGTTTTGAAGAACAAAAATATAGAGCTCGACATCCTTGTTGGGGGTGTCAAGTGGAAATCTACATTCGAATTTTCCTTAGCTTTGGTTGGCAGCTTCAGTTCTCTGATTTTTGTTACAGTAGAGGCGGAGATAATAGCTGAGATAAGAAGAACAAGTACCTGTATCTATGACAGTGTAAACACTCCGCCATGTAACTCAGGATTCAGAGAGGAATCAGGAAGATGTACCAATGTGATAGTTGGTAGAAAAACATGGGGAATGGCTGGCACACCTTTTATCAGAAAACTCAGTGCAAGATATGAAGATGGTATGTGTGTTAGGATTTTTCCCCTCTCTTATCATCGAGACACAACTCATGAAGTGAAAATATTCAGTTTACATGATTGAAAATCATGAGATTATTTTAACGATGAGTCAATTTACAAGTAATTGATATAAAGCTCATATGGGCATAGTGGTCAGTATAAACCTTATGAGTCAGAAGACAAACATTTTTTGTTCAAATAAGTAACAATAATTTTCTTACCAAAGGTGTGAATGCTAGAAGGACTACTGCACTGTTCTCAGGAACCCCTCTCAAGAATGCTCGAGAAGTATCCACCACTGTCACTAGAACTCAGGTACTACTCAATGCTGATATCAGTGCCCACATCATGCAATGGGGACAATTCATCGCTCACGAGTTTACTCAACTAAGAGAAACGCAGCGTAAGTAAATTTATAGCTTAAATTAAATTTAATTAAATTCCAAGTTAATTTGAATTTACAACAAACATCAAACATTTTTATAGGTATCACATAGAAGACTGAGAATATATATAACTCCCTGTCCTTTGATAGGCACTAACCAGCCGTCTTTAAATTAATGATTAAATAGTTTTACAGTTTTCAGCTTACATTCCCTTGTGTACAACACTTCATCAGAACCAAACGAAACAATTTCATCATGCTGCAGGTTCGATAAATAAGGAAGAGGAAAGTTTAAAGTCACTGCCTTCTTTATTTCCATCTGATCATCATCTTCATGTATCGCTCATATATAGAAATGTTACCTGTGAAGTTCTTCCTTGCAATAATAAGTTCATATCTGTTCTATTACAGCAAATGCTGCATGCTGTCCTGTGGAAATAGCTAAAATAACATTTGGTCCCAATCCAACGGAACTCCAGATTGAGGGGATCAGAGAATTGATCCGGACCACTAGAGCTGATATTTGTCAGGCTATTGAGAACCCAAACGATCCTGTGTTTGGGGAGGATGTGTGTATGGAGCATGTCAGATCCGAGCTAGCTGAACAACATCAGTGTCTTCCAGGTAAGTTGGTATATCATCAGCAGCCACTTATCATGTGGTACCATAATTCAAAGTGAGGAGTTGTCTTACCAGACATATGATAAGATAACTCATCCATACCTATGTCATCTTTTCACACTTACTAAGCTTAAGCAGAATCTGATTGCTGGATAAATGGGATATAGGAAGCGTGACCTTACAACAATACATGAATTATGGTAATGCGCTTCTGCAGGGTCAAAAATGTGCCCTAAATCCACCAAGATGAATGCCAGCCCTTTCAAACCCTTGAAACCAACATGAGAACATTTGGTCTTATCAAAATGCCTCCCATAGCAATCCAGATAAGGGTCAAGCCCAGTGTAGGATATTGTGGGATTCTATTATTCTTTTCAGGAAAGCTCTAGTACGTAATGGAGCCATCCTATCCAAGGCAGCCAAGCAAATTACAGAGTTCATAAATTTTTAGAATTGCTTTTCGTTTGTCAAGTCAGTCCTGTTTAAACAAACTCCACTAATATATTTACAGACATCAGACAGCAGATGAACTCAGTCACACACATATTTGATGCTTCTAATGTCTACGGCAGTTCTCTAGCTGAGGTAAATGATTTGAGACTGACTGGAACTGGTAAACTTGACAGTCAGATAGTCAATGGGGTAGAGCTGCCTCCCCCTAACAGAGCAGACTGTGAGAATAGGCCAGCCGACAGGTGCCCCTTTAAGGGAGGCGACACTCGTATAAACACCACACGTAAGTTACTCAAATTAATAGGCTGGCTGTGTTGGCGGCTTTGTCATAGATACCGTCATGCACTAACTTATCTAATCTATTCGCACTACTCAAGGGTTTGACCAGATATGAACCACTTTTTTGATGCTTCTGGGTTTTGCTAAACACGGTCTTGGGCTCGATAAGAACAATACCAAGTTCTTTGTTTTTACAATTTTTCATTACATTATTTTACAGCCAATCTGATTTCTGCACATACTGGCTTCATTGTGAAGCACAACCAGATTGCCACTGAGCTGGCCACGATCAACCCACAATGGAATCCAGACAGATTATTTCAGGAGACCAGAAGAATTATCTCAGCTATCCAAGCAAATATTCATTTCTATGAATGGCTCCCAATAGTCATTGGACCAAGCGTACAAAACAGATATAGTCTTGCTGCATATTCTGGACACGACGAAAATGTGAACCCCTCTATTCTGTAAGTCATCCTCTTAACCTAGGTTTAAAACATCTATCATTTGTAGATCACACAACCTTGGCACAAGTCAGGGGGTCCTTCAATTAAAGACTGGAAATATTGCTATCTGGCTACTAGCTCAGTGAGCGATTGAGACCTGCTAGGGTGCTGCTATAGAATCACTTGTTGAAATACATTCTGAGTGAGCAATGTGGTAACTAATTTTTGAAAGACCCCCTCCCCCTGTATACCAAGTCTATGTATATGGAATTGCTGTGGACCAAACTGATACCATTAAACAAACCTGAGCCAAATGGCCAGGCATTATTCTCATTATAAATGCATTTGGGGGTTATAAGAATGATACTTTAACCATTTTAGGAATGAATTGGCAACAGCAGCAATGAGATTCGGACACTCGACCATTGATGGACTTTTCACTTTGATCAAGGACAGTGGCTTTGAAGATTTTGTTGACCTCAGAGAGCAGTTTTTCAATAGCGACATTATTTACGAAGATGGTAAGATTAATTTTGATTGATAACTAGGCAAGTAAAATTTGAGATGAAATCAATATAGAAATGAGAAAATGAATAAAATAGTGAAGGAAACCTTATTGCAAGAAACTTATCAATATCTGAAAGCTGTCAGCTTTGCTAAGTATTCGTTTTCTTTGCTAATGAAAATAAAACCACCATTGCACTTTTTCAATCTGCTAATATCTAACCTCCTTTCTAGGTGTAAGACAATGTGTTAGAGGTCTGAGCACTGATTTACCGTGGATTGTGGACAGGAACTTCCCTACACAGGTGTGTATACTGTAAACTTAACATCTAGATATAAGATCTCATATCCTCCAAATTTGAACATTGGATTTTATCATTTGATATTTAGGGATGCTTTTTTTCAATGTAAATCACAGCCAAGTGATCATCATCTCACCATTGAAACCATTTGTGGGCAATAAATAGACTACGATCTATTGTTTATGACTAGCAAAATAATTTGGTTTTATCCTCTCCTGAAAACTTTATCATGGTGTCTTCCAGATGAGAGACCAGCTCTTCGATGATAAGCTAGACATCGTATCACTTAACATCAACAGAGGCAGAGACCATGGTCTTGATTCATATGTCAATTACAGAGCAGCGTATGGACTTAGTGTTCCTAACACGTTTGCTGATCTAGCACAGACCCATCCAGTCGCAGCGAGATTGGCACTGGAAGCTGCCTATGATGATGTGAGAGATGTAGAATTATATCCAGGAGGTAAGTTCTCTATCCAGTAAGTTCTCCGTCCATGCGCAATCCGATGGTAGCTTCCGCTTAAGGAAAGATATCGGTAAAATTTTCTTTTCTTTATTATAATCTTAAACAACATGGGAAATTTACAAACGCAGGTGGCGATTAACGCCACTGTAATAAATTGTTTGGCTCACAGGGTAATTGCCATAATATTAGATATTGTTAAATCTGGTGCAGAATTCACAAACAAATAAATACCGTCACAAAGAAATTGTGAACGAAGTAAGTTAGCAAGGAAGGTGGGAGAGAAATTCTGCAGAATTTTTTCTTTCCAACTTCCAGAGTGTTGTTCACTTCCTGATTGTCAGGGAAAGATTTGCCTCTCAACTAAGTGGCACATTTGCAATATAGGATTAAGTTTGAAAGTCAATTGCGTTATATTGCTGAGAGAGGGCAACTCCTCATTTCTAGTCAACCTGGTAAGTTTGTCATGTCTTGGAATTTGATTGCCAAGGGTGGAGACAAACCTTTTAGCACCAAAAACTTCAATCTATATAATGCATATTAAAATCAGATAATAACTGACATCAGAGTGAGTCATGTTTACCATCTACGATCTGCCCCAAAAAAAACACAGATTCTCAAGATTTGCCTTTTGATTATGTATCCACACAGCTGTGACAGAGCTTCCTGTAGAGGGAGGTATTGTGGGAGAGCTCTTTGCTAACATACTGGCTGACGGCTTCTCAAGACTGAGAAAAGGAGATAGATTATGGTTTGAGGGATTCGGTGGTGGACTCAACTATGGTAAGAGTACAACTGAAGATTTAGTCATATGAGTAAAAGTAAAATATAGTTATCAGGATAAACATCCAACATTTTCGATTACAAGCTAAGTGATTTTCAATGAAGATAACTATGATCTCAGGTATGGCTTTGTTTGATGAATGACGGTTACCAATCATACCAATTGTTTTGTGTCTAAAAGCTTCCATTTTTTTCTTTTAGCCCAAATCAACGCCATCAGAAACTACAAGTACTCCCAACTACTTTGTGAGGCTAATGGTTTACCCTTTATAAACAGCAAGGCATTCTTTAGACTTAAAAGGTGAACACTTGATTTCTAGTATCAAATATGAAACACATAGAAGGTGTAAAACTTTTTTATTAAAGAGTCAGTTGTGGCCTATCGATAAATGGTGCAGACTTGTGATTTTTAAGATCCAAGTACGATTCCCGGCGCTGGCAGTCATTCATTTAAGCTGGGTCCTCACAGAACATGACTGCAAATACCAGAAGTCCACAGCAGTAGAAATATCCCCCCTCTGCTTCTCTTTATGAAGGGTAACCAAAAATTGGTGGGAAAAGGTCGTGGGCGCCACTTGAGTACCTGCTCTCTAGAGGGATGACTCTCCTCTGCGAAAACTTTGACTTCATCAGTCTGTGACAGCTCCAATAAAGTTAATTGTGAATGCACCAACAAGTTTTTTGTTAAGGAATGAACATTTTGTTACCAAATTGCTAAATTACACCGAGATCATTTTCCCTTTTGTAGTGCTGGCAAAGGTTCAGTTAATGTAAGCTGCAACTCCTTCCCCAAACTAAATCTCAATCTGTGGAAGGATACAGGAGCTGGTGACTGTAAACTTAAGATTGTCAACAAGGGCCCGTGCTGCAACAGTAAGTGTCATATCAAAATTAACAATATTTATAAGCCTGTATAGATCAACATGAACATTTACATATTATATAAATATATTATTCGTTACTCAACAATTTCCAGTTGGAACAGATTAATTGCCTGTAATCGGCTTATCCATAATATCAATTTAGAATGTATCGGGTTGTTACATTAAACAGATACATTCATGTATATAATTTGCATAGACGGATTACTCGTTTTTATGTATGTGAATAAAAAATACCATAGACTTACTATTTTAAGTCTATGCATAAAACAGATACACTCACGTAGGTATGCATGAACCAATAAATCAAGAGTTATCTGTTCATCACTAAATCTCTGAGGATTAAGTTATGATCTCTCACACTGCTAAATCAGACAGTAAACGACTGTAGCAAGAAAGTAGCATGGTTTAATCTACGTTTCCTGTAGTTAGCACATGAATGCCATATGTAGGTTGAGATGGGCTCTGGACGCTGTAAAGCAGCTGTGCCTCAAATGTTCTCGAATGAATTCGCATATTTCATAAAGTGAAGATTGCTCCTCATACAATTGGCTTATCTCGTTTAGTGATAAATAATTCACCCTGAGTGTCTGATAAGGCAAATGGCAGGAAATACATTGATTCAACTTTATTTTTAAATTTCCTGGAAAGTGATATTCTGAATAGCGTCTCATCAATATTGATGATCAAACGTGCCTCAACAAGTAATTACAAAGTCAGTAAGCCAGTGCCAACTTAGCTGCCAACATTTGTTTCGATGAACCTCATGAGACTTTGAAAGACAAGCTAAACATCAATAAACTTTCTGTTTTAGGAAGACGACAAGTCACGCGAGCCTGTGTGAGTGATGGGAGTTACTGTAGATGCCCTCCCACGGTCACGACTTTTGAGAGCTGCAGATGTACGACATTTATACAGTGTATCAGTGATTTCGTTGCATGCATCAAACAAGGCACTATGTTACAAACTCCACTAGATACAATTCTAGAAGGAATAACAACTGGAGGACCAGCGACCCCCGGAGCTGTACCAACCCGCAGCCCTGTACCGACCCGCAGCCCTGTACCAACCCGCAGCCCTGTACCAACCCGCAGCCCTGTACCGACTCCCCGTCCTACTAACCCCGCTCCCGGCCCTGTTACAGATCGACCGCATACTCACAGATACCCAGTACCACATCCCTACCCAGTACCCCACACAAACCCTGTATCACATCCACATACACATAGTCCCTCACACCAAATCTCGTACCCTGTTCCACATAGGCAACCAGTGCCTTACACTCAACCAACTTCTTACCCCCGTCCGCAACCACCAACACGATACCCTCAACCATCTAGACCATACCCACAACCATCTTACCCACAACCAGCTAGACCATACCCACAACCATCTTACCCACAACCAGCTAGATCATACCCACAACCATCTGGACCTTACTCAGCACCATACCCCTGGTCTCAAAGTGGATAAAATTAAAATGAGTTATATTTTTTATTCAAGACCTGCTGCAATTATATTGCCTTAGATATTGATATTACCCAACAGGCACTTCATCATTTAATTCAGCTTCATCATTTAATTAAATGATCCACACCTATATCCGCTCTCACAGGACGGAGTGGGGATATGTGTGTATCATTTAATTAAAACAAACTCATATTTTGAATATCCAATGTCTGATATTTTTTTATATAAGCTGCTGTCCATACTTATTGTTCATGATAATGTTCACTGAATAAATTTCATTCTTATATTGATATTATCTCTCACTTAACTCATTCCCACGCAAACATGCATATTTAGAATTCAAAGCTAAGAGTTTTGCTAAACAGGATAATATTGTAATCACAATTCAGTTGAAAGCCAAGCAGCAATAGTTGTCATAACATATTCACTGAGTTGGTGAAAATGAGACAATACCTTTATGAATCATTTAAGGAAGCTGTCTCTGTAAACATTGAAAGGGCGTTGCACGCTTATATCATCAATATAAAATGTGGCAGCATCACAAACGATACACATTCAGGAAATAAATATCAGACAACACTGCATCTCTAGATCTTTTCGCAGCTGAATTCTGGCCGAGTGGAGACTATTTAGTGCGGCTGACCTGAAATTTTAAAGCTTGGAGGTAAGCTAGACAGCTCATCGATGAGGGACTTTCCCTAAATGGACAATATAACATGTTGTGGACAATTAACTCTGACGCCAAAATTGATTCATAGCTGCGATATCATCCGATTTCAGTATATAAACCTGCTCTTAATTTACCTTGTAGTATTTTATTATCGACCACTAATTCCCCTTCCCAGGTAGAGTTAAAGTGGTTGGTACTGAAATGCCATTATCAGCTGTCCCAGCACAGGTTCAGCACTTCTTAAAATAGCTCATAATTAGCAGCACAATGGACTGACAACATTGAGTTATTCCAGGAAGTAATCAGAGATATTTATTAGTTGTTATTGAGCTTACCGCATCAATCATCTGATTATAACAAAAATACAACCACAGAGATCCTTACTCTGTGATAAAATAGTTGTCTGATCGTAAAATCATTTTCTTACAATCTAGAAATCATAAAGCATAATTATGTAGTTTAAGAGCTCAAACGGTGCAAGATGCTGGTAGAGGCATTTCATTATCAAGTGGTTGATAATGAAATGCCTCTACCAGCATCTTGCACCGTTTGAGCACTTAAACTAATAATTATGATGTATTTCTCATTACACCCTTATATAAATGCACAGCGTGTACTGTATCAGCCGTATAACAGCCTGCTACTTTTTCATTATGATTGTAATGATAAGCTTTCTCATGTAGATTTAATCTACACTTGGCAGCCGAGTAGTGCACAGTCTGTCAGAATGAACGGGACAGGGAATGTCAGCACCTCTCAGGATTATCTGAATGGAAACTTTACTACTACATCATCTTTCCTTGAGGAGACGACCGAGGACAACAGCCTCAAAACAGATATAGCATTGCGATATGTTCAGCTGACGCTGGCGATTATTGGATTACTGCTTTGTACGACCCTCGTTATCCTGATGATCAAAAGGTATGTTCTCATTTCTGTTTTTTTGTGCCAAGAAAAACTAAGATACTTCAGGTTTACATCATAAGCCACACAATCACAAGTTTCTGCTAGCATTCCAGCTGAATAGAATCCTCCCCGTGACAAACTTTTACGGGAGCTGAGCTCGAATCAGGTAACAACTTGTCACTTCAGATATACTTCCATGTACCATTTCATCTCAGAGCTTGTTTACCAATTACCAATTTGGAGGAATTGAGCATCATATGAATATTATAAGACAGTCGGCTGTTAGCCAGTAGGAAAATACCAATTTTATTTTACTTTTTCAACAACTACACTGAAAGCTTCTGACCCAGTGGAGTTAAGACACCTTTAGTCCAGTGAAATAATGAAGAGATAAATGAATTCACTACCATCATTAAAATATAGCATCAGAAAACAAGCTGTTCTCAATGTGAAGATCTGATTGTGTAAACTCATTACTGCACTGATTTATGTGAGAGGTGCAAAACTGTCGATGCCGGCTAGTATCTTTGGTGTTTCTTATCGTTTTTTCATCATTGCTTCATGCCCATATCATTACTAGACCATGAATTCATAACTTCAACCCAACTGATGAATAAAACTTTGCTCTTATTCCTGCCTACAGCCATCTTGGCTATGGTGACACAGATTGAAAAATAGGCTATTCATCAATGTAAATCTCTCATCCCAGTTCCCAGCAATAGTATATCTATGCACAGTTTGACGACAGTTGTAATTGTTGTGTAAAATGATTTCTATATAGAATGATATTCCCTTAGCGTGGGATAATGAATCAGTATAGTGTTGTATTCCACTGTCAACGTAATGATCTCAATTTGGATTTGACATTTTGTAATTAAATTAACAACTCTTGTTGTCAGATTTCTTTGACCTTTGCGGGGAGGACAATATCAAAATTAAGTTAATGGAAAAGCGTATTGAAAGTAAAATTCCAGTAGTCCCGAAGCACTTGAGACTGGGATCTTATCATACATTATTCCACTTTTAGGTTTGCATGACACAAACAAATAAATATGAATATGTATTTAACATATTGCCACATAACAAGATAACTCTGTTATCACTTGATATTTCTCTATGGTGCCTCATTTAAAAGGTGATTGAAGTCCCCTGATTGATAAAATAAAACCGATGTGTTGTATACATCGCAGCAAACTATAGATTACAATCCACATCAATACGAGGTCAACAAATAGCCAATAAATGCCCACACTACTTACCCCTTAGTCTAAGTGACGATCAGCTTCATGGTTTGATGTTGCAATCTGCATCTGTCTGAGCACTTTGTCCTATAAAACCATTGCTTGCTTAGTCAAATTGAGCTGAACAACTACTCCAACTTTTTTTGTTCAGTAGAGAATAAGCATGGAAGTTTTTGCAAAACTATGAATATCATGATTTTAAAACTTACCTTTTGAAGTGCACCACGTCTCCCAAAATCCCTACCTTCCCGCTATAACCTGCCTTATAAGCGCGGCAGTCCTAGCTCAAGTTTATCTGTAAACCTCCATTCCATTTCATGTTTTTACAGGCTGCCGAGCGGCTGGAAGAAGAATATGATACTGCTGCTCAACCTGTTACTCTGTGATATTCTGATAGCTGTAGCCGGTGTTCTTAACTGCCTCGGGTTCACTCAAAGGATGTCCCTGTTTGACCGATTTGAATCACAGACAATACCTCCAACTGATGAACAAAGAGCCACTGTCACAAGATGGAATTGTGTGGGAAGTGTAGCTGACTCGTAAGTTATTAAATAATTACATTTTTATCCATGTTTATGCTCAAAAACGGTCCTCATTTTTCCGAGGAGGCGATATGATTAACACCCATTAATTAAGTAATTGAATAATTACATACGCCCTGGAAATACACAATCCTATCTCTTTTGCGCCTTCTGTCTAGCAAAAAAAATTGAAGATTTGGGTCGACAAAGGTTTCAAGGTGCCCAAAAATGTTCTTACTGAGGGTCAAATGCATCCTAGAGATGTGAGGCGATCAGTGATGTCCAAGGGTGTGCAGCAAGCTGCCATAAGCTTTATATCGCCATGTGACAAGTTATCGTGTACGCGAATTCTTTGATTTTATAAATAAGATAACTTTCATTCATTACTGGCTTCAATAACTAAAATGAAAATAACAACACAGGAGTTGTACTCCCTTTTATCAAGGGACATAACAACATACAGCTTTATCCTAGAATATTTTACATAGTTTGGAATAGTTGCATTTGATACATCTCTGTTTTTAAGCCTTTTCAAGGTTATTGATTCATTTCCAAAATAGTCTATTGTCAGAAGCCAATTATCTTTCAGGTCTGCAGAAAAAAATGAGTATATACCTTGTTTTGATTGATTCCTATGTAAAAAAATATGGAGATTTTAATGACATAGGTGTACCATAAATATTCTGTCACTAAAACTATAAATTCCAAATTACTCTCAAATTTAAGGAGTTATCCCCTTTTTTATTCATTTTCAAACTGAGTTGCTAAAATAACCATTTTTCTTAAGTCAGTATGAGTGACTGCATTGGACAATCGTTTTGGATGTAAGATCTTAGCCTACTTTTTTCAGAATGAGACTGGATGATTGGAGAATTTTGTTTTTATTAGAAAATGTTGCTTTCTTCATCATGCTAGCAGGTTTTGTCCGTAAGTAGGATGGAGTGTGTGTGCCATTTAGAGCATAAAGGCTCAGTGGAGACCCTAGTACCACTGAGGAGTGAAGAAAAGCTGAAGAAAGTCATCAGTGCTGCTGAGAAATGGGCAGCCTTAGATAAGGAGCCATCATCATCCACTTCCAGGATGTCTGCTCAGATTTGCTAGTGACAGCAAAATACAAGCGGCTGTAAAGTCAACCATAAGGAAGGTAAAATTGAGTGCTTACAAACCAAACCTGTCTCTTACTAATGTACTTAAGTTACACTATAGAAAGGTCTAGTGGTCAGCACTGAATTGAATTTCTGAAATGAGTTTTTGACTCAGTTTTACTATTAATTAAAATGCAAGTGACCTCTGGATCACCAACCAAACTCACATAATGAGCCAGTGTAAGAAGTTGTGCCCTTAGGCTGCTTGTGAGTTTACTTTTCTTCAGTTTCACATCATAATAATTATAAAACATCTATTGTAAATTTGTACCCATATGTATTTTTTTTACCAGAAACAATATTCCATTTTTATTTGTGGTCCTGCTACAAAGAAGTATACCTAATTGGTGTTTCTTGTTCTATAGGAATATGATGAGCCTGAGGAAGATATATGTAATTTCAGCACACCGGTGTCAGCAAAGTACACTAGGTCTCAGGCAAAGCAAAGACCCATATTAACCCTGGTCCCACGCTACCCAAAGTATGTGTGGTCTGTCAGAAGGAGACAAAATATGTAAACAAAATGCGAGAGCAACTCCATCAGATTCAGACACTAGAAGGAGGTAAGGTTTGCATTGATGTGTACCGTACTACAAAATGATGTCCTGATGACAGACACATACATGTAATTCCCTTAAAGACTGATTGAAGGCAGATGGGGCCTACAGGTAATTTAGATGCGCTAAAAGTGAAGCTAGTAGCGTTGTACCAGTTCCAATTTGGCGAGGCTTAGCGTGCCTAAACTATCTTAAAGAGAAATATCGGTAAACACATTGTGGCCTAATTGCGCAAACTTTCAATACTTTTTGCCTTGTCACGAGTTAAACGGTTATGTCTTCAGGTGAATTGATAGAAGTCGCATGATTCATGGAGGATCAGCAGCTACTCTCTTTTGTCTGCTCACAATCACACGACATAGCTGCTGCTGATGCTCAATACCATATCTCATGTAGGAGCAAATATGTTATGGCATACAAGAGGAGGCTTGAGAAACTTCAACCTGCTTCACTGTAAGTATCGATAAAGCAAGCAGATATTATCAAATTGATAAGATTAAAGAACCTGTCCATAAGACCTACTTCTGCTTTAAAACCTGGGTGTTATCAACATTATATGTCGGGTGGTATGTAGGATACCGGCAGTCTCCATTAGTTTAAGTACCCTAATAAATTTTGCCAGAAGTGGAGCTAGTGGCATTTTAGTATCAATTTACTCTATTTTCTCTTATTGGAGGTCGATAGCAAAAACGCCACTAGCTCAATTTTTGGCATACCTTAATCTAGTGGTACATGCATGTATTGTTTGCTTTTCTCAAACCAGGTCTGAAGTAGAAGAAACATCTTAAGCCAATGATGACCACATCACTGCTCTGCAGCTGCTAGGAAAGGAGTTTGCTCTCTCCTCACCGTGCATTGTGTATCGTGCATTGTATGGTAGCAACGCTTCAAACATCAATGATGCTCGATTTGATGCATTCAAGAATGGCACAACTGAGAAAGCTCTACCACCGAACGCTGATTGCTTACTACTGCACACCAAACGAGCAAACTATCAGTCCAAAATCTGGCTATCGGCTCTTCAACCAATGATCGCAGCTGAGATCCTGATGGCAATGGATGGGAAGAGGAAGGAGGAGATCTAAAGATTAAATGGATGGATGGCCAGCCCAAATCAATAATGAAAACCACGAAATGTCAATGCAAGGCAAACCCATGCACTGCCAACCGATGCTCATGTTTGAAAGGAGAAATGAAGTGCACAGCCCTCTGTGCTTGCCGTGACTGTAACAACCGCAGTGTCGCTATGGACAGTGAGGAGGAAAGTGATGACGATGATGAATTATGACTATGCATTGGTAGCAGCGTATGCATGTTATGTGATTGAACCTTTGTTTTTGAGGCAGTTAGTCGTATAATATTATTTTGCGTAGGTCGTCAGTACATATTCTAAAAAGTTACAGTATGGACAGCTGCATTTGCGAATAATATCAGTACAGGTACTCTCATGTATATATTTGTAGCCTATAGTTATTATATTTATAATAGTATGTAGCCACTTTTCAGGTACAGCACATATACTCTGGGTCATTTACTAATCGCATGGGTTTTTCAATTTGTCAGAAATACACCAGTGCATTCCGAAAATGGTTAAATTGATAAAACTAGGAGTTTTCTCCTCCGACTATGCAAAAAGAAACAATGATACATGCCATATATTGTAAATATGAGTAGAAATTTAGAAATATATTGTGCCAAACATCCTCAATAAAAAGCCTAACCATGATAAATCAAAAAATATAAAGGCCAAAGTAGTCAAATGCAAATTCTAACACTTTAGATATTTATATATAATATAAGGGGGACAAACGCTGACGCTGCCTCTCTCGGTGACACTTTTATTACGGTACATGATGTTGGCTGTAATTAGCATAAAAATTACCCCAGAAAAGATTAAAACAAAGTATATACTCATTGTTTTCTGCAAGAGGAAAATTTTGAACACTTTTGAGCCATCTGACAATAGACTAAAAGAGGTATACATTTTTTTTATCCAACTCACAGTTTGTGTATATTGCAACTTATCTGATTTACTCTTAATTATTTTCACCTATCAAGGCATTGGTCAACAAATTGAACAATGTCCCCAGCAAAATCTAATAAAGAAAAACAAATTTTAATCTTAGCCAATGGCTGCAATTTTGAAATTGTGAAATGAATACAATTTTTTTCTTTTCAGACTCTGGAGTGTTGGAACATATGCAAACTTGTTTGCTTTGCTGTTGATGACAATAGATCACTTTATAGCTGTGCGTTGGTCGCTCAAACACGCCACTATCATCACAAACAAATGGATTATCTTCTCCTGTTTCCTTGCTTGGTCGGTAAGTTCACCGATCGATTTGAGTAGTGTCAGTTGTTAGGATGATCTAGTTTAAAGCTTCGGGTTCATTTCATTGAAAGCTGAATGTTGCAGGAAAGCCTGTCCAATCTTTATAAATCAACCTAGTTTAGGAAAGCAAGCATCAACAGCTAATGCACCATTTTGGTCCTCACAAAGCACCTAGGACATGGATAGATGACTTCATCCATGGGCCCCTGGAACTTACATGTCTTTACTTTGTCCACTATCAACCACCCAAAAAACACCAAACAGAGTAAGACACAAAAATATTATTTTACAACCTACCTTGAAATCTCTCACACTAACTCACACCTCCTTCCCTTTCATTTGCTTCAGGTTTGAAGGTTCTAGCACAAACAGAGCTGCCTTTATGGACCAGAGAAAAAAGATGCCTCTACAAAATTCACAAAAACCTGAAAGGCAGAAAGGTAGAGGCAACTTTTTCTCTGGTCCATAAAGTCAGCTCTGTTTGTGCTAGAACCTTCAAACCTGAAGCAAATAAAAGAGGAAGGAGGTGTGAGTTAGTGTGGGAGATTTCAAGGTAGGTTGTAAAAAAAAAAATTTTGTGTCATACCCTCTTTGGTGTTTTTTGGGTGGTTGATAGTGGACATTGGCAAAGTGAAGACATGTTAGTCCCAGGGGCCCATGACTTCATCTTCTGTCCATTACACAACATACCACTTGATGTCATATGGCGGTTTTAGGATTTTAACCCAGTTTCCTCGACGCCAATCGGACGAAATGGTAAAACCTGTTGTGCACCTCATCTTAGGTAGTTTAAGATCACCCAGGATTTTTGGAGTCTTAAATTTATCATATTAATGTGTGGTGGTATAGCAAAGATTTCAGGAGATACAAGTCACTTATAAATAATAATAAGCCACCCTGAATCAAAATATAGAAGACCAAAAAGTAAGGCTGATTTGCCAGCTTTTGACTTTGAGAGATAGGTAAAGGCAAAATCATTGAAATTTGTTTTGGTTATTTGCCTTTTGACTGCAGTGAAGTTGATATAATGGTGGAGTATCTAGGGATAAATTCTCTAGGTAGACAGGAACCTAAGTAACGATAAAGGGAAAATATGGTGAGAAGAAACAGATCCTCATAAAACCACTATACACTGTAAACGCATATTGTATAACACACTGGTTAAAGTAATAAATTGTTTTGTAGCTAGCGATCCTGTTAGGATTTTTAACAGATATCTTGATTACTACCACCACAGACCCTAGCTATGAGTATTGGACTAGAGCAGGAACAACCTTCTACTGCTTCCAACGAGTGATCTACTGGTATCCGGGAGAGGACACACAGTACTATGATGATTTGAACCAGGAGAAGCATGTCTCTATTGTTAACTATATCAGCATCGTAATAATCGCCTTAGTATTTATAGCTCTCCTTTCCGTATATGTGTACATTACTAAAGTCATCGTGGCATTCAACAGAAGACGAAAGAAGGCCAATAACAACACCGATAGCAAGTAAGATACGTTCTGTTAAAATAAACTGGGTCCCAATCATGTTGTATCCCCCTGACTCAGAGATTTTGTTACTAGAAAATAATCAAAGGGGGCAATTATATTCACATCGCTGTAATACTACAGCTGACAACGACTAAGAATCGGACTGAAGTTTTCATTTAATATTTTGTTGCTTACAAATACTATATTTAAGATATGACCTCCAACTAGACAGTAGATACACCAGAGGCTGCTGGGTGCTGGCTTCATCAGTTAAGACAGCTTTGCCAATGGGACTTGAACCGGCAACCCCGGCATCACCAGTCTTCTGACGGTGAGCGGAAGCATGCGAACTGATCGAGCCATCTTACCATCATTAAAGGAAGGAAGGAAGGAAGACTTTCTACTAGCCAATGGCAAAGTTTGTCTCTCACATTACAAAATGATGGTTTGTTTTCTTTATTTTCAGAAAAAGTAACCATAACATAAAAGGAATAGTCACCACTATATTACTGGTGGTTTCATATATAGTGTTATGGTTCCCACAAACTGCCATCTACATTGTGCAGAACATGACAGGGCGAACTGATTTGGTCAACACTCTGGGGCAGAACATTATCTCAATTATGGTGACATGTACGCCATTAGCTGATATATGCATCTATGCAGCACGAAGTCATGATGTAAAGAGCATGTTCAGAACCAAGACACAAAACGCCACAAGGTATGTCTAAGAATTGTTGCTAATAATGTTGAATACTTTACATTTCCACACCATCCTATCCTCTTCAGGCTTCTTTGTAGGACATAGGAACGGAAAATTATTTCTTTTGGAACAATTTCCACTGGCATATGAAAAGTTATAGGGAAAGGTTTTCTAGGATTTCAGCCAAGTACCAGAGGAAATGTAAAATTAATGTTTGTCAAGTTTTGAGTGATTTAAATAGTAGGCCTTACTACCATTTCTTTACTAGAGGGCACTTGAATTGGGCAAACAAACGAACTTCGACATCATCTTGTATTTGTAGGTCATAAATGGTGAGAAAAATTCTGGTATGGGAACTAAAAATGTCAGAGGTCTTGAGAGAAAGCTCTTGTGTTCCTTGTCACGGGAGGGGGGGGGGGGGGGCATGATAGCTGAATCTTGTCTTTGTTCATTGAAATATGAAAAGGTGCAAGGTCTCTTCATGGGTCCTCGCAGGAAGGAAAGTAAACATGTTTCATAGACTGCTTATCAACATTTGCTGCTCAAACTCGTTGCCAGACAGAAAGCTAAATCCAAAAATAAACCATGCTATCATATTTTTATGCAAAGCAAACAAATGCAGTTTTAAGGTTTTATAAACCGAGCTCTGAATAATTAGTTGCCCAATTACTGTTACTAACTCTCAACAGACTTATGTGTTTTTCTTTGTTGGATGGAAAAGAGAGCCCCCTCACCCAACCCAACAAAGATTGTCATTACAGGTCATTCGCGTTCAGGTTGGAACCCAGTACGTACATATTTATATTATTTGTCAAACTAGTGGTGTTGCAACAGGTGTTTTGACCACCAGAATTGTCAGTATTTCTCTCTATCTTTGAATCACCAGTGGAGAGATATGACAATTCCAATTCAATGCAATCATTGATTTCTCTTCCTCGCATGAGCTCTGTGATGCTGGTGGAAATTGTTCATTGTATGTACATAAAAACGTCACAAATTTTGTGAAAACTAACAATACTTCTATACACCATCCAGATGAAATCATTTAATTAAGTTAAAGAATCTTCATTTTCTTGGTGAAGTTGAGATGTGACAAAAATGGCTCAGGTGTTGAACGTTTTGTGAGCAAGACTTTCCTGCTGTTTGCATCTAACCAGCCTGATATTATCAATGTTTCTTTTCTTATTTGATATTGGTAGTTTATGGACTACTGAAATTATTGATCAGACATTGGTTCGATCTTTTGTCAATGAAGAAATTGATTCTCTCCAGATTGATTTGTAGTGACCTTACATTCTTGCCTTTTCTTCTTTTTTTTTTCTCTTTGTCTACATGCTAGATCTGTAAGCTTGTAAATTGAGAATGGGAGGTCATCCCTACCTATTTATCTAGACTAACAAATTGCCCATGCTAAAGAAAGATGATCACTCCTGGTGCAGCATCAATGATATTTTATTGCTTCTGACTAAATTCTTTTAACTGTTTATGAAAGGCAACAAATATCAAAACACAATAACCTTTGCTGTAAGATTTATTGATATATTGATAATTTGTTCAGTTTTCTTAATTTAGAAAGTACAATCAACAAACAGGAGCAACTACACGAACAACAATTACTAGTAAAAGGCATTCTTCATCTGTAACAACATCAACATTTGTGGGTATGGACACATCAAATTAAAAGGGTAAATATCTATTCTCATGCTCATTCTCATGATTCATTATACCTGATTCATATGAAACTGTTCGTTATTAAGATAAACAAGTTGTAGGTTTGGAATTAGTTTCAATTGCTGCTTGCACCTTTTGACTAAGATGGTGTCTGGTCCTAGCCTCAAACATAATATAAACTCAAAATAAACCAGTATGAATAACAAGCTACCTGCTCACGAACTGTAGTGAGAAAATTTCCCAATTTCGTTCTCCTGAAATACTGAAACTTACTAATCAATCTTGTTGACTCTGATGGATTTATACTGATACATGATTTTAAGTTTAGATCCTGTTTGTGCTTACATTGTTTATATTATCGTGATAAATCTTACACTTGAGTATGTGATCTATTGCAGTTACATAATACTATTATTTTAATATTATATACAAATGTCCCATTTCAGATACGTTTGTTTTATGTTTACAGGTCTTTCTCAGAAAACGCTGGACTGCACAACAACAAAAAAATCTGACTAACTCAAGTTATAAGACTAACACGGCCTATCCTGTATCAAAAGGTGACAATGTATTCAAAATGCTGATAACCTCATCCATATCTGTATTTTGAGTGATGGAGGTTTATGGAAAATGCCAAAACTGAGTGCCACCTTGTCAAGCATGTATGGCAAGCACCATATAACTTGTGCACATTATGGTACGACATGACTATACATACAATTATGATAGTGCTGCCTTTGTGTTCTTATGATGATACCTCATCAATTCATATTTCTCTTATCAATAATTACTCCTTATTATATATACACATTTTTATTTGCAATCACCACCATCTCCGTGGAGTCCAAAAACCAAAAAATATTCAAACCACAATCAAAAAGTTAACAAAAAAATAATACAATAGACTCCTAGCCTGCATCTGTTAGACGACTTAAACCCAAGTAGAAAGTGTAAGATAAAACAAAATCCTTCAACCCTCAAATATTGCTGATACCTCAAAAAACATCAAATATATTCATGGAGCTTGAAATGAGATTATAATTCCTCCAACCTCTTACAAATATGGAGCTTTGTCTATTGATGTGGTTAAAGATTAAAACTTGAAAATATATGCAACACGCAGGGGCTTGTTGCAAAACTTGTTGTCTAGAACAATGTGTGTGCTCCATTGATGTAGATGTCCCTCACTCCTCAGCTTAGAAGTTTTTTTTGCACTGCGTAATGTTTCCCTATTTCTGTGATTAACAATTTATAATTAAATGTTAGTATTGTGTTCTAAAAAAGGTAAATTCACAATCACATATCTGTACACTAGCAGATATAAATAGTGTACAATTCATTTCCAAGTTTTATTTAATTTTTTATTTATTATGTTTTGTGTGACTGCTTCCTGGCGAGCGAGATGGTTGTGATTACACCTATAGCTCCTCATTTAGAATGCTGTGCCATATGACATAGGGTTAAAATATCCCTTCAGTAGACCACGATTTTCCAAAGGAGTTTTTCAATTGCTTTTTGCAGTAGCAAGTATCTTGTATCAATTATCCTCTGATAAAATCTTATTTAACACAAAGACTTGCACACTACACAATATGTTTTTCCTGTTCTGCCAAATTAGCAATCAGCTTTATGTCACATTATTAATCATTTCTCGCCTCAAAGCTATTACTTTTTTCAATTTTATATTTGAACTAATAAATATGAGAAAAAATATTTATCAAACATCAAACATCAACCAACAAAACACTCTCATACCATATATCATAAATGCCAATTTTTGTTTGACATTATAGTGTATATATATATATGCTTCTTATAAAAAATACATTACAATAAGTAATACCATAGATTACAACTAATTCTTCAGCCAGCTTTCAATACCAACATTTTATTTGAATCTGTTGTGTTAGAAAGCACTTCAAGCCTGAAAGCTTGATAATTATCATTGGTTACTGTCATCGACAATCACAGTCAGTTACTCATGGTTAAACAGGCTATAGGGGCACTATGCTGTATTGTCATAATATTCTCCTGAAATGTGATCGGAGCGCCACTGGGTACAGTCACCTCAACAGCTTGACTTGTTTTGGACTTCACCATGTATAATATTACATGTCTGCCGCGTCTCAATTCTGAGCAAATATACCAACAAAATCAACGAAAAGTGGACAGCTCCGCTAAATGAGGGAACTAACTATGACCTGTCAGCAACACACAGCTTATTGGAAGCAATATTCGAGGGTTGATTGCCAGGTAAGACCTGAATTTACCACTATTGAACATGAATATCATCAACAAAACATCATCTCAAACCTTATAAAAAAATCCTGTTCAGAATCATCATTACCTCTGTTCGGCAAAAATGAAACAAGCGATAAGATTATACAATCTAACCAGCTCAGATTGACAGCTGGTAGCTGACTCATACATCCGCTCTGAATGGTCAAATTTGTTACAAGTTTACTCTTCTGAGTTACCCAACCATGATATTGTTATAAAATAGTGTTTGGCAGTGCCAAATATTATGAAATGGGAATCAAGATTGTGAGGTCACTGTGGCATTATCAATCAATCAGCCGGCAAGATGTGATTGAATACTGATGAACCATGGCCCGAAACAAGTGTAAACATAAATACCAAGCAGAAAAAACTCTTTCAACAAACAGCGTTCATCTGATTGCTAATGTAATTGAATCATTTATGTAACCTCTTCTTTTATGCGTTGTCACTATGTGTCATGCAAAGTCAGTTTTTTGGGGTATTTAAGCTGATTCGTATTTAGATGATTAGTTTTGTGATTGGCGAAGGAGCAAGGCAAACCAGCT
Source organism: Membranipora membranacea (assembly GCA_914767715.1). Taxonomy (NCBI): domain Eukaryota; kingdom Metazoa; phylum Bryozoa; class Gymnolaemata; order Cheilostomatida; family Membraniporidae; genus Membranipora; species Membranipora membranacea. The sequence continues at coordinate 5,224,875 of OU612070.1, read as the reverse complement.
TAATAGAGAAAGTTAGGTGAGATCAAGAAGTTGGTGAAATAACGTTGTTATCAAAGCTCGAATGTTTTTTTCACAACCTTGAATTTTCCGTTGGTTAGACCAATTTTCAATCCTACAGGCCAAATATTCTAAAAGTCTTTTTTTTTAAATAACTGCCAATTTTAGATGTGGTAAAGCTTTTGGCTTTTATCTCACTGAGATTAAATCACTTTAATGTTGAAATTTAATCTGAAACTTAAATTCTCATAAAAAGAACTACTTGATCATATCATCATTATTACTCAAACTCATTCTGATGTTCTAGACTTTTTTTACTGGCCAGTGGTTGCAACAACGTTTTAAAAAGGAACAACCATGAGCGTAATAATGAAAACCTTTAATTGTGACTGCTGTACCAATAGGCAGGGCTGTGATCGTATCTGTGTGTCAGAGACGTGTCATGTCTGACCGCTTGTAACATTGTGTGGAAAGCAACCAAATATTACTCTGCATCCATCATGGAATATTTGTTCTGTTGCCACAGCCATTGTTATATATTCGGAGCAATGTCGCAACGCCTGTCTATCCCACTGGAATCTCAACCAGCTTATTTCCGTACTTTCCATTACAGAATAAAACAGCAAGACGAAAAGGAAGATTGAAGCAGTAGGAGTGGTACTGTCCTAGGGTACTGAACATGCACAGGTTTCTACTGTTTACCTTGGTGGCTTCTATATCGATATGTACAGCGGGTAAGTCTTAATTTCTTAATGCGGTTTCAGATAAGAGCAACATTCTGGTTTTTCAAACTGGTTTGTTAAGTAACTTGATCACGGTGAAGTTTATGTAGATAAATAATTGCTGTATTTATCATTTACTTTGTCCACCTGTGCTGAGTGATGTTTGCAGATTGATTGCTGAGTTGGAACTGGAGCTTGTTGATCAAAGTATTGACCAAAGCAATTTATTTTTCAAAACAATTTAAAGATGATATCATCTTTATTTTTAAAACACGATAATAATTTAAAACCTTAAACCTTTAGACCACATTTAGATCATGCCCTGAAGAGGCATGCTAAGGCTTAGACATAGAAATATGCAAAGAGGTCCCAATCAAAGACTTATTTCAAACAACCAACAAACCAACCATACAGCAAACAAAGTACCATAATTCAAAATTCAAAATTTCATGAAAGGGCTGGATGATTTATTGAAAAAGAAAGAGAATGTGATAACTTTGACATGACATTGATGATACTTTTGAGAAAAAAATATATAAAATGCCCTTAAATTGGTCAAGAGTTATGATGATTTTAGTTATACTCTACAGCATTAAACGAAAATTAATACAAAATTTAATTTATAGTTACCCAGCGCAGGATCATTAAATCGAAAATAACCGATACCCAGAGTTAAATCTTGGTAGGCCTATGTAATATTATTGCCTGCCAATCTAGAACAACAGAAACATGACCTCAGTGCTGCCCTTACCAAGTTCCGGGTGGCATATATTCAATATGGTAACTGATATGACACTAAGTCACAACATTCATTATCACATCTCTTAGTCATTGCAGAGGATCATGTGCCACACCTAAAGCACAGTTTTATGTACAATAGGTACTGCCATGAAACGGAAGCAGTGCCTTTTTGGTACTATTGTACAGCTGGTTTCAGCATGGGAGTTTGATCCAATTTCACTTCCCCTCTCACTGCACAATTATAAAAAATATTTTCAAAGCAATCTGCTCTAGCAGAAAAAAAACTGAACCATCATGTTATGCAATACTTGGTTGGTCATCTTGTTTACCCGATTGGTGTCTTGTAACAAATAAGGTCAGGTCACTTCAAACAAAGAGCTATCATTTGTTCACACAGACTTTCGTATAATGAATCCAATTGCTACTGCTGCCTTGAAATAGTAGGATATCATCTGCGGTTGAGAATTGTATTGGCCAAGCATATGAGGATAAATTTATATGAACATCGTAAACAAGAAAAATTATGATTTAGCAATATTTATGTCAAAGCACATCAAATGTTGTTTATGATTATTTTTCCTGACACTAAATGTATATAAATATATATACATATATATATGAAAATATATATATATATAATATTTGTTTCAGAATGGCCCGCCGTTACTGCTGATATATCATATACCTCCGACTCAAAGCCTCAGAACCTTACTTTGAACCTTTCATGGACAGACGATTCCTCTCAACAGCAAAACATTATCTTAAACCTTCAAAAAAATCCTGTACACAATCATCGCATACCACTTTTTGGTAAAGATGAAACAAGCGATAGAACAGTACAAACGGACCTGCTCAATTTGAAGGTTGGTGGGTAAAAAAGATTTCAGTGATCGCCAAACTTAAAATGAACTGGAGATTTTTTAAGCACTCAAAAGGTGTTTTTTTCTGGTTATTGGTACATTCATTCATACATATCAATATTGCAAAACTATATGAAGCTATAATACAACCACATGTATCAGTAGCCACTGTCAGCAAAACAAGCTTTGAGTCAGGCAGCATATATTAAACTTATTGTGATGCTAGGTTCATCTAACTTACTAGAGCTATTATCCTGTAGCAACATCAGTGATGTTATCAGGACACGTCGCCTTCATCAACTCTTTGCCGTCCACATGTAACTAATTAGTTCTAAGAAAGACTGAGGAATCATCCCTTCCATTGGTAAACGTGTCAATCTCTCTCATATTTTAGCATTCTAATTTCTACCAAGATCCAACGAACCTTGCTGCTGTATCGCTGACCAAGTTCAACGGTGATGACCATCATAGAATAGTAAGCATTATATAATATATCCTCAATTTGTGTATATGTCATTAATAAGATAACCTGCTCAAAAAATCACCGATAACTCCCAACATTAACTTCTCCCAATACACAGTAATGCCTATAAAGGGCATGGTGGACGCTAGTGTACCCTTCTTCGCTGATGTGGTGTACATTTGTGCAAACCAAATCCTACGTGTGCTTACTCCATAGCATAGCATAGCTAGGGCAATCATTGTGGAAGAAAACCTCTTTGCAAAAGCAAATGGGCTCTGTGACACGGCATATAGAATTGTTTTTGGCTCACAAATAAGAAAACAATGCCTTTGTTATGATCTTTAGACCGGCAGCTTCATGATGGGTGGTCAGCAGTTCAGTATTGAGATGTACCACAGTGCAATTCACAAGAGAAGTTTGAACGCAGTCGAAGGCAGGGACCACATTATAACTAGAAGAGCAACAGGAGCTAAACCCCAGACATCAGATTATGTCGGTAGGTTCAGCTTTGTATGGGTCTGTCAATAGGACTGTCAACTCTACAATCAGTATATAAATATATTTTGGAAATAGATTTTGGATATTGTTACGTCACTTACTTGCACATGCAGCCCTCTGAGCACCAACATGTTATGTTGATTCATGTTCAACGGTGATACTTAATATATGGGTGTACTGGTATGAAATACCTTTTGCTGGATTTACACTGATCTGAGTTGTCAACAGAGTACGTGAAGTTAAAGTTGTTGGTTTATATTCTTCAAAGAACCTATGACCTAAATAAATCACAATAATGATGATGTGGTGTTAACATGGTGCGAGATAAAAAAGACATCATGTTTAAAAGTTTTGTCAGAGATCATTAAAATTTACAATTCAAATTACAATAATAGGTTGTTCAATTATTTAAGTTGCCCATGCGATGATGGCAAACGCAGTTCCAGACCAACAATAAAAATAGAGAAAACATTTCACACACACTTACAATTGATGAGCCGATCAGAGGTATAGATAACGGAAAATCCAAGCATTAACAGGCTTGGTGAGTGATGAGGTATAGGATGATGTCAGCCAACCTACATTGCTATATATAATACATTATATTGCTGCTACATATTTAACTTTCACCAATTGTCATATAAATGATGTAATGATCACAAATGTCTTAAAAGCTCAATTTTATAGAAACAAAGGAAAGACATTATTCATTGAATTATAGTTAACATGACAAAATTAATACGTATATGCACTTACATGATTCCATAAAATGGTTTGACTGGAAGACAAGTTAATCCTGGAGAAAAGTTTATTCTTAGGTGAAAAGAAAAGAAAAGCTGTGGAGCATTTCAGCTTGTTAAAGCTATCTATACTTAATTATAGGTTATGATGGTAAATCTAAATGTGTGTTAAAGTCTTATTTTACATGGTTACAGTCATTGCATCAATATCTAATAATTATAAAAAACCCTGGCACGAAATGTTCTTATTCCTCACATTTGGCGTTAGTTAATATTTTAAAGCTTAGAGTAGTAGACAAATAAGTTAAACCTACACCATTTCCCTCAACTAAATATCCCATACAATTCTCATTGTAACTTTTTTCATAATTATACAAGTTTTCTAAGGTGAGCCTAGGGGCTCCATTGTGCACTAAAATCATAACAAGCAATTCATGTCGTTGACAACTAGCAAAATTTCTCTACCTAAAATCAGCAACAGACAACTCTCATAAATTCTGATCAACTTTCAACTCACAATGGGGTTGGTTACTGATGTGGTGAGTATTTTCTTATATCATCTTCCCACCCCTCATTCACCTACAGTTTACAATAAAATACAAAAACATGTTCATATTTTATTTTCAGACCCAGTTGAGAATTCCACTGAGTGGAATATTCTACAGCAAGCAGAGAAGCTGAGAGAAGAATGGCGAACTGAAGGATCACACGAGTGGGAGGCCAGACAGAGGGTGAAGAGACAATCACTACCCTCAACTACATACACAGTAGAAATATACATGATAGTAGATTACTATCTGTATGTCAGGTTGGCTGAGCTGTCCGCAACTTTGGCATGGGCAGAAGGTACCGATGACTTTATAGCTTTCACTATGGGACACCTGGCCAATGAGGTAAGCCCATTTTAGCCTGAAAAACTGCTTGAAACGTTGAGTCCTAAATTTCTTATATGCCTATTACTAGCTGTGTTGACAATGGCTTGACGGGTTACTTTTTAATGTGCTGCCTGACTCATCCCTTTCTCCATCTTGTATGAGATATCACGCCACTGTACTGTACTTTCATATGCATGATTATATATACATGAAAATATATATATGCTAATGCAAGATTTTTTTTTGTGTTGGTTCAGGGTATGTATAGAGCGTGAAATATGGATAACTGTAGAATATCTTTGACCCGCGGATGGCAGATTGATATTACAAAACATATGTATCGCAGAACTAGGCCTTGATACACAGTTTTTTGAAATAAATTCTGCCACCACAGATCCACAAACTCAACAGTGATGTGGTTTTTGGTAGAACTCATTACATCACTACATCATAGCTATCTGATGTTATATTATTACGCTGACTTTACTTAATGTAGATTGATGTTCGGTACAGGAATATTGGCTCAGCTTCATTCACTATCAGCACCAAACTGTCGTTCCTGCAGGTGGCCAAGGTAACTCATTTACTGATACAGATAAAACAACTCAAGTTTCCTGAGGGCAGCAAACCTCATTGCAAACAACACCTCAGTTTCTCAAATGACCTTGGGAGAATGTCAAGCTGTTAGTCAGTTCTATAACAAAAAATAGAATAAGAAGCAACATGTTTGTTTTTTAAGACTGTATTTTCTTAATATCTTCTTCGTTTGGACAGGCCCTAATAATATTTTCATAAATTTCTGCTGCTGAAGAAAACTTCCGTCTGTTGTTATGATATTGTTTTGAATTTCATGCAGACTGAAGGAGAGTCGGTGTGGACAGCTCCAGATGCTGACGCAGTTAACATGCAGCTGGACTCTGATGTCGGTCTCGAGAATCTTGTCAGCTGGGTATCAGCTGGATCAGCTAGTGAGGCTGCCGATCATTACATGCTTGTCACAGGGTCAGTTTTAACAAAGTTTATCTAGACCAGTTTTGGTTCATATACCTGCACTCTAACTTGCTCCCAATCCACTGGAGATGACGCAGCGTGACGTGACCAGTGGAAGGGAGCAACTGGAATGCAGGTTATTGAATTAAACTTGATCAAGAGTTTATCTAACAGAACCTTTGACATATTTGATTATTGAATTTCCTACAAATACTTGCTAGACAAACTTGTTGAGTGGGAGTTGTCTATTCAACATAATTGGACATAATTCCAAATTCAATGATGGTATCCGCTACACTATTGTTGTCAACATGTAAGATTCTGTTTATCGCCGAGGATGTTTGGTGTGGCATAAACTCTCTGACATACATTCATCTGATGATCTTCAAATCAAGTTTACCTAATCCTGTTTTTTCAGATTGGATCTGTGGAGGGGATTATTTGAAGATGGAACTCGTGCCACAGCCAACGCTGGCCTTGCGAATGTCGGAGGAGCCTGTTTATCTGCTCCGACATCTATTAATGAGTTTCCCGGAACAACTGTCCTCGCGCACGAACTGGGTCACAAGTAAGAACAAGTCAGAGACTGTTGCTATTATTCACATGTTCATATAGTTGAAGCAGCGACTTCACTTTGCTTTGACCTGGCATAATGTCAATCAAAGCAAAATTTGTTTTACCTGTTTTGTACAAGGTCTTCTGATTGAGAAAAAAGCGTAATATGTGAAGAGCTTCTAATTTTTTAACTCTTTCTGAATTTCTCTTGTCCATTGTGATGGCAATGTTGTTGTTGATTGGTTACCTTATATTGCGTATGTTGAGCAATGCACATGTACTTTCAGCCTGTAAACCTCTGACAATGTACAAGCTAATAGTATATAATCTTAATATTCTCCTATTAACTATAGTTTGGGAGCGAAACATGATGGAGAAGACAATGCCTGTTCTGAGTCAGCCCAGAACATAATGGCACCTTCTTCTGGTCCCACAGGACAAGACACGACAGGAAATAACTGGCTCTTCTCGACCTGCTCAGTTGACTTCTTCGACTCGTTTATCACATCACTGACCAAGTATGTGTTGGAGGAGGGTTTGATTTATATATATATACAATGCATCTGAATTCAGATATTTATAAATATAATTGTGAATTTTTAAAGATTTCTTTATGTAGAGCTATGTCCTAACCACATCCTTTTAAGAAATTTCATGTGACTGTGACATGTGATTGTAGTGCTGGCATGAACTGTTTGACAAATGATGGTTCACATATCAGCTCTTGGGCAGAGGATTCAAGCGGTGCTATTGGTCAAACCATTTTACCTGATGAGCAGTGTAAACTAGTGTTTGATGATCCCAATCGATCTTACCTTGCTGTGAGTAGAGTTCCAAGCACATCTGTTACAGCCAGAATTGCCATGGTTACTATGCGAGCAGAAAATTTCATTTGATGTTTTGCAGTTTCACAATAATCTGAGCTTAGCAAGCTTTGAATTTGTAGCAATGTTTTTTTCTCTAAAATGCTTATCCGATTATGTTAACAGGGTAGTCAAACAGCTGGCATATGTACACGGTTATGGTGTATAGATCTGACAAGCGGATCAACCAGTTTCAGAGCTAAATCTGGTGCATTTGAGTTTACCACCTGCGGTGATGGCATGGTAAGTTACTCAAATCTGTCCATTCACAAATTGATTACAAGTTGAAAACTATGCAATGAATAATAATCTCTAGCACTTGCACAATCAAACCGTCAAACTGGAGGTCTAAGCCAGCCACAGACATTCTTTTCCAGTTTAAAATTACCTACAAAGTGACTTGGCATTAGGGGGAAGATCATGTACAAACAGAAATTTAGCAGAAAATGCAACAAGCACAATTTTAGATGTGAAAGTTTCATCAAGAACCCCTTCACATTATTTCTCAAAAACTCTTCTCAATCAATCATCATGAATAAAAAATCATTGCGTAAGTCACCTAACGTATCAACCACAAAATCTAACCTGGGCAGGCTGACAGGGCTAGATTTGACAGCCTGCTCATGCTACACGAAAGCCAGTTGGAAGATGTTACCTTCACCATTCATCATAACATATTTGGCACATCGAGGGAACTTTGTGCGACTACTGAAAGCTGCAGCACTATTATCTCATTGTTATTACCTTCGTTTACAGTGGTGTGTAGAGGAGGAGTGTGTCAGCGATCCAAGAGCACCAGCCGCTAATCGTGAGTACTTAAACGAGCCCACTATTATCCATTCTCTATCAAACAACTTTAAATGATACCATATAGGTATATAGCAGAGTTACTTTAAATACCTTTGAACTCAATTTGTTGGGTTTTTGCTCCAATGGGAAAACGTTTAGGCGATTGACTCACTCTGGCTTTTTGCTCCAAAAAGGCAATGAACTCAACCGCATGGTTTATAAATTAAAGGAAAGGGCATGCTACCATTGAATGTGGGTAAAATTTCAATGTGTATAAGTTGGAAGCCGCTAAAATCATCACCCTATTGGTAAATATTTTTATAATTACTGGTATTCAATGGATTCAAAGTTACCGAGCTGGCTTGGTGACAGAAACTCTTTGCTTTCTAGACAGTTTTCTTTCAGAAATTGAATTAGTTGGCACAGTAAAGGAATGTAATCTTTTGTGAATCAATATAATGGTTTTAACATTCTTCTTTCTTTTGTGCTAGCTTAATTTATTGCTGTGATATTTTACGATCAATTATAGCAAACTGCCCTCATGGGGACAGGAAAGGAAGCTGTGAGTCAATCACCGCCAGAGACTGCTATAACCTTGAAGAGGAGTGCTGTGAAACATGTCCTAGCTTACAAAATCTAGAGCTCGGCAGCGACTGCCTCTATGGAGACAAATCTGCTGGATGGTAAGCTGTTCTTAACTGTTTGGTCAAAAAAAATAGGTTGCTGGTATAATTTACATGCTTACAAGAAATGAGATCATGGGCAACGGAGTGAAATCTACAGATGTTTTAGGAAAATTCAGCTCGAACTTGAGAAGATGTAGATATATCGCATTGTACATACTCTGATGTCATGTTAAGATGTGTGAAAGATGTTATCTTGCCCTCATTTCTTGTAATTGTAACTGGCATGCTTGCACAGTATCTTCTTTCACACCTGCTTTGGTTGGAGTTTATATACATACCTTTGGGTTGAGGATAGGTCAATGTTAGCAAGTTGAAAAGTTCACCATATCGAGACTGCCTGTGCGATATGGCAAGCTTTCGGAGGATATCTTGCATCTTAATTATCTTGACTTAAAAACACTAGTTAGTAGTAACCCATATAAAAATGCCAAAGAATTTGCAATGAAAGGATGCAGCATGAAGCCTGAGAATCTATATTTACACTAGCGCTAATCTTCACTAGCTAAAATCTGAACACTTGTGTTTTTGTGACATCAGAATGCGAAATCTTAGACCAGTACTTATAAACCTCTCAACCTGTAGTTTAAACATATCACTTTGCTGTGGATCATACATTGATCAATAACACAAAAGCTTAGACATGGCTGTCCTAATGAAGTCAAGTGATTTACTTATTTTGTATCTCTAATCAGGATTTTGGTTTGAATTGGGTAACAAAAGGGATAGAAACATAATGTAATGTGGGTTAAAATGTGGGTTGGAAACGGAGTTCCAGCTAAGAAATTTTTGGAGCCATGTTGCTCTCAATTCGCAGACAGGTCTGAACACACCCGTGGTCTCAATTGACTGCAGCGGGATTCGAGCCGAAGACCACCAACACTTGCGTATGAGAGGGCAGGCGCCCTAACCAACTAAACCGCAATGATTTTAGTTGTGATATACACGTATTTCTTTATTGTAGCTCGGGTTTTAGTTACCCTCAGACCTGTAATTCCAACGCAGGCTTGTGCTGCGGATCATGTCCTGAATATGAGACACCTTGGCTTGGGCCTGACTGCCCTTATGGAGATTTGGCACCTGGGTGTGCAGGCATATCTGATTTCAGTTGTCCTAGTAATCCGGAAGTCTGTTGTGATAGATGTTGTGAAATAAATGGGCCAGCCGATGGTTTTAGTTGTCAAGAACCACCACCAACAACAACTACGCCTACAACAACCACAACACCAACAACCACCACCACACCAACAACCACCACACCAACAACCACCACACCAACAACCACTACTACACCAACAACCACTACTACACCAACAACCACTACCACACCAACAACCACTACTACACCAACAACCACTACCACACCAACAACCACTACTACACCAACAACCACTACCACTACCACACCAACAACAACTACTACTCCAACAACAACTACTACACCAACGACCACTACTACACCAACAACAACTACTACACCAACAACCACTACACCAACAACGACTATACCAACAACCACAACGACAACCACTACACCAACAACAACTATACCAACGTCCACCACCACAAAAACAACCACTACACCAACAACGACTGTAACAACAACCACCACCACACCTACAACCACTACACCAACAACAACGATTGAACAGACAACTGCCATTACAACAACATTTACCCCCGTCGTAGTTGCAGTATACCGCCGGTTTAGAGTAAGAATCCGCATTGTTGCATTTACTCAGCGAGGAGTTGATTGCAATAATCCCGAACTTCTTAGCCCAGATAGTCCAACTGCAGTTGACCTTCAGGTAAAACATGATTACATTGTTGTATTAAAGTAGAAATGCAAGATAAATTGTTTTTGTATCATCGGAGCGGAAAGCAAAAGATTCTGCAGTGAGGGCAGTTAGCATAGAAATGATATCCAATCTCAGTGATCTAGTATTATAAGGCATGTATAAATGCTAGCTCTTTTTTTTTGGTGCGCAGGCCTAATTCCCTTACCTTCTCAGCTCATTTGCTTCCGCTTTCAGCAGGGGAGATAAACCCTGGGAAGACCCATCAGGACACCAAAATTTTTTGGAAGTCAGAACAATTTTGGCAGGTGAGGTGCACAATAGGTCCCTATATTGCTACTCAAAGTAATATGAGCATTCCAAAGACCCAAAAAAAATTGATCTTTCATTTCTAATTTTAAGATTCACAGCGTTAGTGCTTGGGCAGGACTTTTCTGAAAAGATTCAACTATGCAAAACAGTTATTCAGTATAAGTAATATAAATTTACATTTTTACAAAAGAAACGCTAGCATAATGCTTGATACCTCTCTGCCCTCTGCGGGTAAAACTCGATATCATAAATTTTAAAATTTATGGTTGAGATTATAAACTTATCAAAATATGTGAAGTTTTATTTACTCACTTGCTTTATCTGCTAAGAGGCCCATTAAAGCTCACGTGTCAAGAATTCAAATAAGTTTTTTTTATCCCAGATTTAAATATTAAATCCAAACTTTCTGCTGTTGAATTCAGTTCACATGCTGGTAGGACATGTTTGCTAGTGTTCATTTCGGTACGCTGAGTACGTTGTAGTATCTCTTCCCTGTGCCCTGCTAATAATTGTCTCATCATTATTGTAGCTGCGTATATGCAGAAAGCTGTCCATCTACCTAAATAGACGTTTTGTCATAAGATGTAATACAATCAGGTATTCATGCGGCAGCGTTATCGCAGATACACTGATAGAGTTCGAAGATGATGAGCTTGACTCTCAACAACTACATAACGCACATGAGGTTAAGATACAGTTACAAGGCATGGTCTATAACGAGACAGATTTAGGTGAGGAGACTTATAAAGTCTTGTAGTCTTTAAGAATGAATTCGAAACCAAAAGGTATATTGTTTTATTCTCCGAAGTGAAATTGCCTCCTTTTATTTTAATAGTTTTAGGTTTCTCCCAGAGTTTGCTTTAGAATCTTACCACAGGTTATAATGAAAATATTATCCAATGAAAACTCACATTACAGTTATAATGAAATTATTATCCAATCAAAACTCATGTTACAGTTATAACTGAGGTGCCAGAGGTCGAAGATGTAGATGAATGTTCAGATCCGAGCATGAACAATTGCAGTCCAAACGCATTCTGTCTCAACACCGATGGTTCATATGAATGTCATTGTCTTGCAGGTAAGTAATGGTCTAATTAGAAGGGTGTTAGTCGCGATGAGCGTTAATGCCTCTCAGGCTAGCCTTACCACAGCGATTCCAATTTTATTTTGTTCAATCGTCAAACTAAAATGGGGATTCTGTGATAATGCCACTCAAGGAATGTCTACCTCAACAAAATATTTGAAACAATGTTAGACTGTGGGAAAATTACTCTTCATAATTTCTACATATTGTATTACTGGACAAAGGATTCACTCACTTCAACCTAAAACAATCACAAACTCTTACTTAATTGAAATATTCAACGACAGAAAAGAACACAGACCATCAACATCGATTACTACCGACGATAGTATTTTACCCTAGCAGCTACATGAATGTCTGTTTTGGATATTGACATATCAGAGTCAAACTGGAGTTTAGCGCCAATCTCGGGCTGAGAAGAAATAAGAGTAGAATACTTTGTGTCCTCACCGCTCAACTAGCTGACCTCCAAACATCAAACTGCCAATAAACATTTCTCTCAAAATTGACCATTTTGACTTGGAAAACTGATGTGTTTTTGCAGAGTATTCCAAAGATATGTCACCTCCCCGCGGAGGGGCAGGTCGAGTCTGCTCTAAACCTTGTGAGGAAAATATGGCCTGTCAGTATAATGAAGTGTGTACATCTCAGCCGGAGGGAGCACCTGCTTGTGTTTGTCCAGGTATGTCTATAAAATATTGAAGAAGTTTCAGAGACACTTATTGGCAGTACTCTCCTTTGCATTGAGTAAGAATAGACTAGAGATAGGACAAGATAATTATAGCCTCAAAGACGCAGATATGTCAAAACTAATCAAAAGCTATACCTGCTGTTGTGTCCTCATATGCAGTGACCACTAATTAAGTCACGTGCTCATTTAGCATGCTGCCGATAGTATAAATAAGGCATGCCATCACAATTATAATCAGTTGATATAATCAGTTGATATACAGTTGATCACATATACACAATGGTCACATAATAAATGTACACGCTCCAACAACAAATCAAACAGCTTGATTTATATACAACCAACAAAATACAAAATAAACACCTGCTGTAAGAAAAAGCAAGCAATTTAAAGGGGCGCAATAAACCCTACTTTTTCGTAGAAATGCTGTGGTTATGTTCATGATCAGTATTTTTTATTCCTATGAATGAATGTGTGGAATATGTGTAAATGAGAATTTTTTACACAAATTTTTACGATATTTATTACCTTTATAATCAGAGGTGCCAACAAAATGCAAGTTTTATGTATTTCATCATTTTGTTTTATTGTACCAAAACCTATAAAGGTGGCCACTTTTATTAAGGTAGGATACCAATGGTTTGAAAAAAAGATTATTATTATTATATTATTATATTATATTTTCAGATGGTAAGATATGTGGCCAGTGGATGGCTCTAACTGGAGGGATAGTGGGACTGACGTGTCTCGTCCTAGTTATAATCATAGTTGCCTCACTGGTGTTTGTGATTAAAAGAAGACGATCTAATGGAAAAAGAGTTGATGATGTAAAATCACCCTCCTCGCTGTCCTAGACATTTATTCTAGTTACGGCGATCGTCAGAAGACTTGGATTTACTAATGAGTATCCACAATGCAGTTCTCTAAAATTCCTAGGATTATCAAATAAAAGTTGTGTTATTCTTGAGCATATACATCAACTCCTGTCACTTCCTAAGCTTGTTTTTTATTTCACTTCACTCTTTGAGCGCAAGACAAACAATTTTTCGTCACCTCTATTTATTTATAGAGGATTTAAAAACCATACCCAGTTCAACTTTCGTGATAAAGACATAATATTATATCATACTGACAATCTAAGATACAACGTTTCTATTACTAACAATTCATTACCTTTACATTTGAGATCTAACGAAAGATTCAGCCCGATTAGATTATCACGATTCAACCATATGTTATCAACTTCAACAACTACATCAATGATATTTTTTTCAATTTTCTTCCTGATTTTTTTGTTTTTTCTTTTTTCTGGCACTGAGTGCAAAACATCTGCAATGAGATGACTTTGGTTGCCAATAAAAGTATATATATCCACAATGCAGCTCTCTAGAAATATTAGGATGATCAAATAAAGTTAGTTGCATAATGCTTGAGCATATACTATTAGACTGTGCATCTCTGATCGTTAAATTCAATTTAGCCCCAGTATCTAACATGTTCTAGCCCCTTCGTTCTTAATTATCCTCCTCCAGCTTTTCCACCAATCTCTATTGAAGATACTTGGGCTACAAGAGCAGATTCACGCTCTTCTGATTTGGGATATACATTACATGCAGCCTTATCACGGTCCCCATTTGGATTCCCACAACAGACCACCAACCATTGAGTAACTAAGAGTCGGGTCACACAAATACTGTTACCAGTTGAAACTTATTTAGACCAATGTGATGATAAATCTTGATACGCACTGTGGCAATCATGTTTATTCTTCAACATCAATATATATGGTTAGTGTAGAATTAGCTTCTTTTAAAATGTCACACTATATAGGCCTCAATGAATGAACCTAGATTCCTTTACCTTTGTATCGGTGTGTGATATTACTATCATCAGCATATAGGTTCTTTAGCAATGTCGACAAAATGGTGAGCTATCGCGCAATCCTGATGGTAGCCGATGTGCTGGCTCTGATTGGCTGGTTGAAGCCAGTCTATCAGGTCAGAGCCAACCCATTAGCTTCCCTAGTGGCTGCTAGAGGAAAATCATTCAAATCTAAATAACATCAATAGGGTTTAATGCCTTCTAAGAATGAAAGACCAATCTTACAACAGATTGCCAAATGAGATAAAAAAGCCTGGAAGCCGATGAACGCCTCATTGTCTAGGCATGATCATCAATGTGAGTCTGCTCTAGTATGCTCTGTCCTTGTTTATTGACAGGTGTCTGTCATTTCATCATAGTACATGTTGCCTGTGCATGTCGAGACCAGTATGAAATCAGCATATGCTCCTGACTTGTTCTTCAACGGGTAAATAACCCTGTAAAATAAAGAGTTAGATTTAAATTTGAAAGTTGTCTCTACTTTGTTGTTAGTGGGATAACTTTCTAATATATGTGAATGTAACCCTCCCACCCTTCCTAACGTAACAAAATGTCCAGATCAACACTGGATTAACACGCCGTTATTATGCAATAATGGTTTTTATTATTAAAACTTTAATAATTTATCCAATCCTCTTAACCACCGATTTCCCTTCAGAAAAAGGACTTATTTTTGTGTTCTGATAAAAATTAACGCCATTGATCATAGTCTCCTTTCACATCAGGCCTTTGGTAGACATGAAATCCTAGAGCTGTTCAGTTCTGGTAGCTGATCACCATTGAGCGGGGAGAGAAGAAATGCTAACCATTGAGGGAATATTTTTATCTTTTTAGCCACAAAATAACAGCATTTAAGTTTTTGATTAGGATGATTTGACAGATTTACTCTATTAGTGGGTTTGTCTTATTGGGCATAAGTTTTTCTGATTTCCAATTTTAATTCAACATACTTCTATAAAACTCTTTTCTCCAATCTTTTTTTATTTGTAGACAATAACTTTTGTCAAAGTGAGTCCGCTCTTCTGTAGGCTCCTTAAATATCAGATGATTGAAATCAAATGACTCACTTTGGAATATCGGTTGCGATAAGAGTGTGTAGGATAGGAACTGTACTCCTCCTGAGAAGTCTCGATGCTAGTCTTGCTCTTAGTTGTAGAGGAAGGTCAGAGGTCGAACTATCAAAAGTTTTATTGGTGGACCATAATACTGTCAGCGTGTTATTCGAGCAACTTAGCTCGGCTTGAGAATCCATTGACTTCCCACAATCTGTAGTAGAAAGAAACTGTAAACTTTATGTGAGAGATTATAGGGACTCATCAAAAACCGGGTTCTGGAAAACGCGGAACGGCGGAAAATATGTTTTATAGCGGTAAATCGTTTTCCACATTTCGAAAAGGCAGAAAATCATTATCCTCTATTTCTGAGAATTGTTTTTCATCTTGAATATGATGATGATGCTAAAAAAACTACTAAAGACATTTAGACAATCACCACACTGTATCATATGAGTGTTTTTGGTAAACATATTCGGAAAAAATTATTTTTTTGGAAATATCGGAAAATATTTATGGCTTAAAAATTGATCTCAATGCATAGAAAGTTAACTATAACCCTGAATTTCAGGTTTTTCTCATTTTTCGAAAAGGGGGAAAATTGTTTTCCACTATTTGAAAAGGCAGAAAATTGTTCTTCACCTTGAACAATCTTCGAGCTCTCTTTTTGGTTTTAAATCATAACAAAATCTCAAAGTTATGGTAGTTTGGCCAGCAAAACAAATGGATAAATTAACCAACAAATCAACCAATGATACCTCTCTGACAGATTTCGCTTATTCTGTTGTAATTTGCTTCAGCCAGAGACTCCAGAGCAAATCTGGTAGAGGGGTACGACACCGCTGAGCAGGAGATGGAGTAGTGTGCCCTAAAGGTCAGAGTTCGCACAAGATTCTTATCTAAAAATAGGAGATAGCTAAAAAAAGAGATGGATGGAGGGGGTGAAGGTAACCCAACCAGAACAGCTATGGGACATCCAAAGGTTTTATTTTGGATTTTATTGATAAAAATGCTAAATGTGATGCAAAGGAGTATTGCAACTTACTATCACGAAAAATTGACTAACCAGCAGTTGGTGTGGGTTGGGTGGACGGGGTATGCAGGTGGTTTCTAGTTCTTCTCATTTGAGGCGTTGTGGTTGTGGATGCAGTAAAATTAGCTACAGCTGTTACAGAAGATTTTTTGGATGAACCTGCATAAAAATACAACATATAGGTTAAATACAGGTGATTGATGCCAGCATGAGTCGCATTGAACTATAGTCTTTGATGAGTTGTATTACCTCACCAAACTGATCAATCGTCACAATCTGACCAGGCCTTGCAATCTCAACTCTTTGGTAAACGTGGAATTTGGTTTTGGCGATAGCACATCTATGTCGGCAAGTGTACTTTTGAAGACTGACGGCAGACGGCTGCAATGCGAGTTAGTGGCATCAACCACTCATGTTAAATTGAGTGTTTGATATTGTAATGCCATGCCAGCCATCTGAGCACTCAGACTAACAAAAATCATTGAAGATTACTCAGGAATCACCATTCAGGTGTTGTTACTAGCCTTGATTTTTCCTGTCGATCCTGTATATCCCTCTCGATGCGGCCACAAAGATCCCTTTATCAGTTGTTAGCATTGCAGAGGGCTTTGTGAAGTTCAAACACTGCGTTTGATCACAGAAATCAATCCACAACCCTACATCATTTTCAGTATCCAACATACCAAACCTAGAGTTGTCCCTATCCGCAAAGAGTATATTGTTAGAGCCAATGTTCATCAAGCTAATTATTCTGTCCGAAAAGTCAGTTAGAATTCTTGGACCATCTCTAAGATGAGTACTTCTTTGACCCATTAAAAGACTGACAGATCTACCAGCATAGGCTATTTTGAAGATTTGCCCCAAGACTGTGGCATAAACTTGACCTAAGCTACCCTGCACGATGTTTGATATGGAAATCAATTTGGCATTCTTGACAAATGTGGTTACAGATTTTAGAGCGAGTTTAATTCTTCGCACTGCTCCATTATTGGAATCGGACACCAAATACTGCGCTATTCGCCCATGAGCTTTAATAATTGAATGAGGGCTATCAAATCGTGCCTCGGCAAATGAACCGTCCTGATAACCAGGAGCCTGATCATTGCAATATCCGACAAAGTTCGATACATTTCCTGATTTGCGATCGAGCAGACTCAAGCAATGCGTGTCAGAGTTGACCATGACAATCTTTGATTTTGAAAGCTGAACAAAGCCAGTAATTTTGATTGATCTCTCCTTCCCGTTGCTGAATTTTGTTGGGAAGTTCCATATCTTTAGTGGGTTCTCAGCTATTTTTAGGCTCCGTTGTCCTTGCCCATCACTTCTACTGCTTCTCAAACTATTACTCAAAGCAAACAATAAATTCCCGGGTACCTGCATATCCTCTTCGATATGGTTTACGTTTTGGAAACCAAAACGTGTTGTTTTTGTCAAGTCGCCGAGCTTCATGCTGCAAACAGAAGAATGAACTCAATTTGATTGATACCCGATAAAACACAGCATTACAAATCATTATCTGGAAGATATTTAAATGGAATCACCAGGTCTAATTAGTTGTTAACTTTCAATGAAAGACAAAAACTTTCTTGAAAATAGACCCAGTGGCCATCCCCTCAATAACACTCCATGTGGTATTTTTACTTGCTGGGCGTTTGAATATGCTATGCCATGCATGTCCATTTACTCATTTCCAAAGCTTTTATCGAATTTCAATGCAATATAAGGAAGTATTGTAAATGAAAGTATCAGCCTTGATTATAACACTCAAGAATTATGAGTATGTGAATTATGCGCCTCATCACAACATACATACCTTTGTAAGAAGTTGACTGCAGCATCACTCCATCTAACTGTAGTTCTGCCTGGTGGAGATGATGCTGATGATTCACTTTGCATCATTATAACACCAAGTAAGAGCTGGAAATATTAACAATTAATTAAGTATTTCATTTTGCAATTTAGGTAGTGCAGTGACTTTATATAGTGAGACATTGATGCCAAAATTTGATTGCGTTTCTATATTTGTCGCACAGGGTCACCTAAACTATGAATTATTAAACTGCCCATTGCTCATACTTAGATCTACTCTGTTTTGTTGTGGTAAGGTAAAAACTGGTTTATAATCAGATTTTTGGGGGTGAACTAAATTGAATTTGAAAAAGCTAACTCAAATACAAATTTTTTTCAAACTTTTTGATTCCGACCGGAAAATCAAACTTGAAAAGGAAGAATCACTCTTCGGGTTGGATAAAACAATTCTTTTGTAAGTTTTGTAAACCATTATCATTCAGCTATCAACAACAATTGGACGATTTAGTGGTACAAATCACAACAACAAAAAAACATATTTTTTTATAATATTGATAGGGAAACTTACCAATACTAAAAGGTTCATCTTTGCCATGGCGTACCTTTTACACTCTCCCACTGTAATGGTGGTCACATTTTGTTACGATCAATCGTATAAACAGTTGCACTCTATAAAATCGCCTATCGTTCATATATTTGGAGCAAAATGATAAGAAAAGGCCATTTAGAAATAACACAGTCGTTTTGAATGATCACCTGGCCAGATGATTATATTAGTTGTTATCACTTGTGTTTGACAGATAAAAATAATCCTCCTTGCCTCGATGCTAATGTTATTTACAAAGGGCACGCATCTCTCATGTGCAAGTTGAACTTTCAAAGACCCCTTGGAGTTTGATCATAATATCAGACCAGAATACATAGAAACAAAGAAAGGTAAGGAGATTAAACTTTGCTGGTTGGACTTTGAATGTACCGTCAAGTTCTCCATTATGTTGTAATGACCCTGTGCTATAGCTTTAGGCTGTAAGTGTTACAGAATTTCAGAATACAACTTCCTGTTAATACGAAACTCTGGATAAACATGTGCCAAACACCCTGCTTTGAGTAATAATGCCAAGATAATGATAAAATGATAAAGTTCAGTTCAGGAGTTGTACCCTCTCCTGCTGTGAGCAGACAATTACACCGCACAAACTCCCTGCTGGCAGTAGCACCAAGGAAGAAAAGTTACCCTCCCACCCTCCCAACCTCCCACCCTCCCACCCTCCGTGGGGCAGTATACATCCTTTAATTGGTAAGAGGTTTAACATTGATGCATGTTTTCTTTGTGTGCTTATTTTTATCTAAAAGGTGTTGCACCTTTATATCAGATTCCAGGATAAGAAACCAGGATATTAGGAATTTTGATATTCATTCACTTAACCTCTAAAGCCTCATGATACTTGCTATCTAACGAGTTGTGACATAGTTGTCTTTGGGCTTTCTGAGAGACAAATTCTACAAAACTTAACATACGAGCAGATCAGAAAAAAAGTTTGAGGTTACAACTTGAGAAAACTTGAGAGGCTGTGCACACTTTGCATTATATTAGTTTACTAAAAAGTTATTCCTCAATGTATTATTTTTAGAGAAAATAAATTAAAATGAATATAATTTTTGCAAATTTTGTAAAACCTCACACTTTTGTTTTTATGCCTGATATTGTCTCATCATCAACATGTACTACCATTCCCATACAATTGGCCTGTCTTGACAAGTTTGGTTGGTAAGGGGTGCACACCTCTCCCTCCCCCCACCGTCAATACTTGTCAAGACAGGCCACCATACCGTGAGCATAATCTCAGTCACTATATGTAATTACTTCTATTTTTTCCATCACAAAGGGTTGTGTCTGTTCTAATTTCTGAGTCTTGTACATGCAGTAAATAGGCTTTCAAACACAGTCCTTTTTTATGTACCGAACTTCATCAGGATGAACAATTTGCCAACTTGTCCAAGGCTGGACAAACGTACTCGTTAATATCGAGCTCGTATAGCCAATCGATATTATAGTGTTGATTAAATAATTTTGAGCATTAACCTAGCAACATAATCATTTACAATAATCAAATCAGAATCAAGAATCAAATTGGGCAAACTATCACGTTTCTTTAGAGTTAACTTCTTGAATATTTTTGGAGGCTTCCTAGACTAAAAACACATATTGAAGCGATAATACAAACTTTTCCTTATGTCATCTATGTACACTTATATATGTACCAGGTACTGCACTTGCTGTGAACGGTTATATGATGACGCAACAGCACACCAGCAATATATCACATCAGATTTACATAGCAAATACTCAAGGGTGTGTGTACCTATCAGAATTTCCCCTTGTACACACAGGTATACAAACATTTTACTCTTGAATGAATGTATCGAATTCCTGTGAGTTCTTAGTCTAGTGCCTATTGTTCTCCCTGACACGCAAAAGTATGAGATCATTCAGCTTAGCAAACATTTATATAGAAACTCTGATATAAAGGGTATTTATATTTAAATAAAGGATGCTGGATGTTAATCCAGCACTCATGATGTGCAACTGAAAGTAGAAAATTGATTCATGGATCAAGTTGTGTTACAAGGCATCAGTTTGAGGAGTCTTTAGTAGAAGGAACTGGAATTAATTTCAACATTCCAAATGTGAGTATACAATAATAGTAATATAATAATATGAACTTTATATCCTATTCAGTGCCCCTTTCGGGCAAATGAGAATATGGTTACATAAGATTGATGATACATGATACATGATACATGATACATAAGATTGATGATACATGATACATGATACATAACACATGATACATCTCATCTAATTAGCGCACCCTTGTACAATGTAAGGGTGGGCAAGCTAGGCCATTGATCGGAGAGCTCACCTCCTTCAGCAGAATTGGTAGCGACCGGGATCCGAACCTGCAACTCTCAGATTGAGAAGCTCGAATCCTAACCACTACGCCACCCTGCCTGCCCAAAGGATTGACAGTCGGATCGGCAAGAGAGAAAGTAGGCTATCAATGCACACCCTGGAGGAGTAAATAATAGAGATAAATCTAGCTAGTTGAGGCATTACTAAATGTTAGCTAACACCAAATTTCACTAGCTAGAGTCAGAGTTTATGAAAAGGCTGACCCTGTGTAAATGTAAGATAGCCATATATTTCTCTATTTCAAGCCGTCAGAAAGAGTGAGCACTTCCTCCGCAGGTTCTTTACTGCTCTAGGGTGACCTGGGATGTCATGCTATGTACCATCTGTTTAAGTTTTTACTAAACTCTAGCTATAAATGCATTAGGCGTAGTATTCCTGCCCCTCCCAGGGTAGGAGTAGGACAAAGTTGTGACCTAGGAGTCATTCTTGTGTTCGATGTACTACAGGTAATCAGGGTCTCACAAGTCAATCCCTTGATATCCGCTGACAGTTCTGTCTATACAAATGTTACTGCTGTGTGATAGGGCTGATAATGCTTTGAGACACTACACCTTATAATGAAACTGGTCTGTAAGAGAGACTGACATGCATTGGTTGGATCATTTGGGTGCATGTGGACACATTATCTCTACTGCAAACTATAATTCTGTCACTTTCTATAGCTCACATAGGGCATATGCAAGCAATTAGAGTGGAATGTCACTTATATTTGAGGTAGACATCCAGGGGCTATTTTGGAGTGGAAATCCAGGGGGCTATTTTGAACAAAACCAGAATGGTGAGAATTAACAGGGGCGTAGAGAGCTTCACCACTAAGGTGGTAGGGAGACTAGATTATTGAGTCGGCTAGGGTCAGCTGGAACGAGCAACAAAACACTAAGTTATCGGCTATATTAGGAGTAGGAGGTAGCTCAGTTGGTTAGGGCACCTGCCCTCTGACGCGCAAGCATTGGAGGTCTCGGTTTCCAATCCTGCTGCCGTCTACCGACTACTGGGCTTAATTGATGCCCCAGGTGTGCTCTGACCTGCCTGCAAGCTGAGAGCAACTTGGCGCCGAATATGGCGACTGCGCCCTATAGGCACCTTTATTTCTCAGTCTTCGGACAGAGACAAAACTTGTGATTCCAACCTACACATATAGTGTGAGAGGGTACGGCTGTGATAGAAATCTTTTTTGAAGTAATTGTGATTTGTTTATAAAGCATTAAGTACATTTAAATTTCCTATTGATATTGTGGTTCATATCCATTGAAAGGCTAACCAACTGATTTATACAAAAGCCTTGTAAAATGACATGAAGCTCATGAAGGCTAGTTATGATCGTTGAACTTTTTCAGAATCCTTTCGGACCCTCATCATGTCAAGAGGCTGTGTATATTTGACATTTTACCAGCCAGGTTTACAGTCAGCTATCTCTTAAAATTACAATACATACATGAGATTTGGCAAATATGGCCAGATTTGTTCACTGTGGCTACAAAATGTAATATGATCGCCAAACTTGTAACTTGTGCCATGTTCGGCAATGCCCTGTATGAGATATGTCAAATTGCATAGTTAGGAAACTCCGTCTATGAAACATTCAAGTCAAGGTTGGAGGGACTTAAATTCTAATTCTTCACTTTCAGATATCAAGGTCTGCTGGCGGACCTCAAAGAACGCTTTGACTCAGTATTCATCACACATTATTCAAATCAACAAGATTTTACGACTCGAAAAGCATGGAGGGACTACTACTGGCTCTACTATTAATTATTCAAGCTTGTACCGCAGGTAAGAGAAAGAATATTCAGCAGTTATAGAGCTGCTCAGCAGTTGTAACAAACCGATAAAGCTGAGGGGAGCGATTAAAATCTTCCATAATCTTTGTCTCATCTTTAGTTTCCGAGGGTGTGGTCTCGTATCAACATGTTCACTGTATGATCAAGTTTTAGCACCTTTTAGTTCAGTCAAGTGAGATGGCAATGAATTTGTCAAATTATTTGTACCCAGGAAACTCAAAGAACTTGAGGGAAACAACAGCTGGACATGGCTGATAATCTCCGTAGATGTTCACAGTGAAAGACTTGAGATGATAAATAACAAAGCATAACAGGTCCTGTATTTTTAGGTTTGATGTTGATACTCCCTAAATCAACATTTTGCCCCTGTGAATACTAAGTGGATTGGTTCATTGTACGTAACATTACGCAGTAACATTACGCAGTAACATTGCACAGTAACATTGCGCAGTAACATTGCGCAGTAACATTGCGCAGTAACATTGCGCAGTAACATTGCGCAGTAACATTGCGCAGTAACATTGCGCAGTAACATTACGCAGTAACATTACGCAGTAACATTACGCAGTAACATTACGCAGTATTCCTTATCGTACATAATTTCATCAATATTTAGTCTTGGATTATTCTTTGCTATTTTCTAACGTATTTTGTGGTGTAGAGAAAACCTAGCTGTTTTAAAACTGATCCAGTTATGCCATATCTAGACAATTCTGAAGACGTATAGCATGATCAACACAATCAAACGCTTTTTTGAAGTCCAGAAATATTATAGAAATGTAATAACCTTGAGATTTCTAGTCTAGACAATCACTAAATATCTTATGCATAGCATCTGCGCAAGAGAAACCTTTTCTGAAACCTGGCTGTAAATTGTTTAGGATTTTATTTGATTCTAAATGTTTGAAGCTGAAGGTGAATATTGATGTGTTTCTCAAAGATTTTGGATAAAATTGATAAAACTGAGATTGGTCGAAAGCTGGATGGAACATTTCTATCACCACCTTTAAAAATAGGTGTGACTCTAGCTGATTTCCATTCTTTTTTCTTAAAGCATATAATTTCTTATAGGAAGTCGATTAGTAAGTAATGCTTAGATCCTGATTATGCTATGTATTTTGAGCCAGCAAGATTTATTATTTCTAAAAGATGGGTAGGCCTACCAATTTTGCCTAACTTGGCTCATTATGTAGTTCACTGTAAATCAAAGAAATAATTTTTCTATCATACAAAGACACCCAAGGTAAAGGTGTCGCCCTATTGGTCACCGTTTCGTTGTCCATTATTTTAGTCATTGTTAATTTTCACAGGAGGCGCCCTTGAAACCGTTACAACTGGTTGGAGCATAAAATGACCCCCTAGTGCATTCCCAGCTTCATACCATCAAAAAACAAAACCAATTCTCATGTGACCGTATTTATTGTTATGCTCGATTTAGTTGCAATCATGAAATACAACCCTTTTTTTCCTGGATCATTCCAAGATATAGCTTTATCATCGTAACTTGACACAGGGGGAAAAAATGTCAGACACACCCTTCTATATAAACATGTAAATCCTCTGATTGCATGCAGAGTGGAGCAGTCATTTTCATGACGTTTGCATTGCTTATATGCAAACCCAGTTGCGTAAGAATGCCAATTCAATGCTTAGTTAGCATGTACAACAGGACTCATATGCCCATTCAGAGTGTGTGTAAAGCAAACTTGATGTTAAATATGAGCAAAAATTTCAGCCCAATGCTTGCATAACTTTTAACTGGTAAGTGGTCAAATTACTGTGTGAGGTATCGTGACATGAACGTAGATAAAATCATTAACAGGGCAACACAGAGACAGTTGAAGTTTTAAATCACCTTTAAACATATTTAAATTTGATGAGTCAGCTAAGTCAGACTCTGACCTGGTCAGACAGTACTATGCATTGTCATTCACCAAAATTGGTCTTTGGATGGTAGATAGTCTATGGCCTCTGTCTATTCCTTCCTATCTGATGACTTGACTTACTAGCAGTACATATTTATTTTAGAATGGCTTGCTGTTATACCAGACATCCCAGATCCTACCTACCCACTGGCTCACAGTTTGACAGTAAACCTTACATGGGCAGATGACTCAAATACTCAGCACAATATCATACTTAACCTCCAGAAAAACCCAGTACATGATCATCGTATCCCATTATACGGAAGAGATGAGGATAGTGGTAAAACTATACAGAAAGATTTGCTCAATCTTAAGGTTTGTCCAACGCTTTTGGTTTTGGCTTTTGTTTTGATATTATATTGCGCTCTCAACACAATCGCTGTGCATGTACTGCATGCTCATAGTCTCTATCGATAAGTCATTACAACATAATAATGTGTAATGTGTATGTATGTGTGTAACAAGTACTAATACTTGTGGGGGGAGGAGGGGGGAGGAGGGGGGAGGAGGGGGGAGGAGGGGGAGGAGGGGGGAGGAGGGGATGGGCAGTTAGAGACACCATGATTTCTGATTCACAGATATTCCTTTCATACTTCAGCAATATTCATCCGTAGGTCCTACACAACTCGAAAACTGAAGGAAGGAAATATATACATGCAGGCAGGCCACTTACTGTATGAAACCTTAAAGTAAGAAACTTACGCTTGCCGTTTTTAAATTCATGAAAAAAGTATCATAACCTAAGATATTTCGTTTTGTGTATTTTAGCATTCCACTTACTATCAGGACCCGGAGACACTTGGTGCTTTGTCGTTGACCAAATTCAGGCATGATCAACAATATAAAATGGTGAGTGACTATTTATTTGTCCTGTTTTAGTTAATCACAGTCACAGGTGATATGGTAATTATTCCCTTCGCTGACTCATCGACACTCAACATTGTATAACACTTTCCCTTACTTCCTTGAGGGGCGTTACGTTGAATTCAATCAATAATTCATTGACATACATTCGGCTTATTTCTATAGCCTTATTTATATATCAAATTATGCATGTCATGTATTGAGAATATTGTCAGCTGTGCCTCCGTATTCAAATTGTTAACTCAGGTCTGATTTGCTCAATAAGGGCTCATGCTGACGTTTGTCCTAAATTAAGCATTGAGCCTTAGATAAAGCATGTTTATCGTTTTGATCATATTTTAATGCAGAAAGGAAGTTTTGCATATGAAGGCAAACATTACAACATTGAGCCATATCACAAAGCCATTCATAAAAGAAGTTTGCAGCCCAAGGAAGGAATGAACCACGTAATAACTGATAAAGAGGCAGGCGCTAAACCTCAAACCACAGACTTTAAATGTAAGTGGATAATTGATAGTGATAGGTAAGAACAATCATACTTATCCCCCATTCAAGTCTATCGTCTAGTCATACTAGTGGTAAGTGATTTGCGATCAAATGTTCAAGAGCTACAAGCTACATACCCACTATAGTAGCTAATGGAAGGTGTGTGATGACAGGGAGAGCCGACCACATTTTTATTTCTTTGCACATCAGGGAGAACATCTTCGAATGATGGTTGATGCAATAAAAATGTTATATATACATATTTTACACGTTTATTAGCTCAAAAATTTAACAAATGAACCCTGAGGTTTAGGTTTTTTGTTTTTTTACTTTTTGAAGATCCCCAGGAAAACACTTTAGACTGGAAGATTCTACAGCAAGCCAAGAAGCTGAGAGAAGAATGGCGAACTGAAGGATCACATGAGTGGACGACCGGAGAGAGGGTGAAGAGACAATCACTACCCTCAACTACATACACAGTAGAAATATACATGATAGTAGATTACTATCTGTATGTCAGGTTGTCTGAGCTGTCCACAACTTTGGCATGGGCAGAAGGTACCGATGATTTTATAGCTTTCACTATGGGACACCTGGCCAATGAGGTAGGGATTACATGCAGGTTTAGTACCAATTTCGAGTTGCCATCACGAAACTCATATGTTACATCCCTCTGTCAACGAATCTACCTTAGCTCCTGTGTTATAATTTTTCCAACATTTGTTCAGCCAGTACATGGTCATTAACACTGTGACAAGAAGTTATCCTCCCATCATCATAAAATATTACTGTCATAAACTGTTGCAAGTTTAATAAGACACAGCACTGCAGTGTGAAAGGGAGCTAGGCTTTGTAATTAGGTGCCATCAACCATTAAGCCCATCAACTTCGCAAGAAATAATATTAATCAATTTATTGCTGAAAACATATTGTAAACTACTATATTATGCTCTCAATATCAGATATCAATATATTATCTTTTTGGCAGATCGACGTACGATACAGGAATATTGACTCTGCTTCGTTTACAGTCAGCACAAAACTTGCTTATCTCCATGTGGCTAAGGTTAGTTTTAATAGTAACTATATCTGGTCCCTCACAAAACACTGGACACTGGAAGTTTTTTACATTTCAATGATTGAAACTATGCACATGGTTTTATTGAATCTTTATACATTAATGAGATAATTCAAATTTTCAACGAAATGTGGAAGGTGAAAGGTGAACTTTTTTCTTCACTCGACCATGGCACTATTTAGCACGTTCTTAGTTGATTCTATTCATATTTGTCCTACAGACTGAAGGGGAGTCGGTGTGGACAGCTCCAGATGCTGACACAGTGAACATGCAGCTGGATTCTGATGTCGGTCTCGAGAACCTCGACAATTGGGTATCGGCCGGGTCAGCTAATGCTGTGGCTGATCACTACATGCTTGTCACATGGTTAGTTGTTTTTCATAGGTATATCTATGGGTCCATGTCTATGTGTCCAACCAATCAACTACTGAGACTCATAGCCACTTAACCACTAAGTACGACTAATCTCACAATCAGCTTGTTAAGTACTATTCTCCGCTGCTTCATTTGACGTCACAGGCTAAAAGGGAGCGAGGCAGTTTCACTGTGGCCTTGTCACCAGTCCTCCCCTCCTCTAGAGAGATTACAATCTTTATATGGGCAGTCTCCGGATTTTGCCCCAATATCCAGCTTTTGCAATCATTCTCAGCCACCAAACTGTAATAACCAAACCTGGTAAAGTTTGCATTGTAGTAGTCAAAGCTAATATTGTAGAAGTTGCTCTCCCTTCAAAAAAGGCAGGATAATTTCTGTCATCAGTCCCTTAAACATGTGCTCACGCTGACTGGGAAAGCAAATCTGCTGTAGCCACATTGCTTTATAAGTTGTATTGATTTTTAAGGTTGGACTTGTGGAATGGTGCGACTGCGCAAGGATTTCGTGACACGGCCAATGCTGGACTCGCAAATGTGGGTGGAGCCTGTCTCAACTTTCCTACATCTATAAACGAGTTTCCTGGTACAACTGTACTAGCTCATGAGCTCGGCCACAAGTAAGCTGAGAATCAATTTGTGTTTAGAGGATAAATGAGGATTCTGAGAAGTATAACATGTTGTTGACAGTAATATTTAGAGCAAAAACTTATCTCTGTATTGTGAAAAAAACTCTGGAGCTTAACTATTATATAGCGCACAGCAAATGGTGAAGTTCAAGGCTAGCCAGCATCTACTCATTTTCTTTACAATATATGGAATCCCAATTAAGCTAGCCAAATATAAAATTGTGCTAGCTATCATTTACTCATATTCTTTACAATATATGGAATCCCAATTAAGCTAGCCAAATATAAAATTGTGCTAGCTATCATTTACTCATATTCTTTACAATATATGGAATCCCAATTAAGCTAGCCAAATATAAAATTGTGCTAGCTAGCATTAAGTCACCGCAAACTAGCTAAACTAAATGCCAGCTAACATTAACTCCTCAAGGGTATTCAATTACGGATGTAGTCTATGTGCTCACTTATATATACATATAGTGATAACAGTACCACAAAATTTTCCACAAAGGCTTAAAATTGGATTCAAGATGTCTGAACGTCTATACCAAGGATTAAAGGCGTCCTCCTTATCGATACATTTTCATATGAGATATCTTTCGGTTACAGTTTGGGGGCTTCACATGATGGATCTGGTAACCTCTGCCCTTCGACTACTCAGAATGTCATGGCTCCCTCATCAGGCCTAACTGAAGAAGCCACCAGAGGAAACTACTGGCTATTCTCTACCTGCTCTGTTGACTATTTCGAGTCTTTCTTCACAACTCTGAGCAAGTAAGTGTAGGGACAGAGGAGGTAAAGTTTCTCTGAGCATGGTCTCAAGTAGAAGCCTGTTTGCTATTGGAAAACAATCTGTCTGCCTGGAAGGCTGAAATCTTTATGAGAGAGACCAAACTCACAAAAAGACTGCTGTGGTGTCATACACTTGTGAAAACTCTTAAACAGATTTGAAATATTTTCATTCATTGGATATATTCAGGCAAAGATGATTTTAACAAATCTCTTAGTAGTGAAGAAGGGATTCAGCTACAAATATTAAAATTAAATAAATTGCCTTCTACTAATTGCAGTGCTGGTTCAAACTGTATGACCAATGAGGGTACATACATAAGCTCATGGGCAGCTGATTACAATGGTACGATTGGCCAGGCGATCTCCCCTGATGATCAATGTGCACTCAAATTCAGAGATACCAACAGAGTTGCCAGAGCCGTGAGTATTTATTAGAGTTATTTTCTCATGATTTATTTTTTACAGCGAGAGTATACTGACTGACATTCATTTATACTCTATTCGTCCACTTTTACCGCAATCACTTGATGGTCATAGCTTGTAACACCTCTCAACTTAAATTTGGATGAGCAAAAAGAAGACTCTTAACCATAAATCCAAGTTGGAGCTATTTACTCCCAGACATGCAGAGATCAAATTTTTCTGATGTACCCTTAGACTCAATCTAAACAAACTGCTCATTGTCATCAAGTCTGTGGTATCCTCCAACGGAAAAACTGAAGTTAGTTAAAGAAAAAATATTGCACCATGCTAATGACAGTTAACTTGACAATTATCTGTGAGTTTTTGAAAGATATTTTGCAGGGTATTCAGACAATGATGGCTCAGAGCTGGCCTTTCAATAATAGCAGTGACACGTCATACAACTTACATCTAACCCCTGTTTTTTGTGTAATGTACAGGGCAGTCTAGGATCCGAAGTATGCAGTGCATTATGGTGTTACGACACGTCATCGCAATCAACTAATGCGGGGTCTGGTGGATTTGAGTATACAACCTGTGGTGATGGCATGGTAAGTTTCACTGATGTTGTCTATATAAGAATTCAAGTAAAGATGGGCAGCTGTTTAACAGTAAATCTATGATTCTCTCACAAATTTGTTGTCAATTTTTGTTATTAAAGTCTGGCCACAAAGGTTTAGAACCAAATACCAGCCCACCTTGATTCATGGCTAGACATATCACGGATCTTACCTTCACAAGATTACATTTCACCTGTACAGTGAACTCCTTTAAACTAGCTAGACAGTAAAGAGCTCAATTGCAATTTTTTTATGGATGTGTGATCAAACACACAACATGGAATTTGTGATTGATGTTCTATTAGTATATAACAAGAGACTACGGATATACAAACTTTTACTATTGGTCGGCTGTAGCATTTACGAACGTTTGGACCAATGAAATGGAAGAAATCCTAAGTGTCAGATACAGTGTCAGATACGTTCCCCTAATCCATAAGCATGTACCAGTTGGTGATACCGTTACATTTCAATTTGTTGACAGTGGTGTATAGAAGAGGAGTGTGTCAGCGATCCAAGAGCCCCTGCTGCCAATGGTGTGTTCATTCCCATTTGTTTGATTTATTCCCATATTTCACGCTTATTCCCATTTTTCACATTTATTAACCTACACCAATGTGAAAATGAACTATTATCCATGTGAGGTGTTTTGTTTACAGTTGTTGAACGCACAAATGTCGCAAACGTCAAAACGTCGCAATCTAGCGTTCCACTAACGTCGCAATCCCAAAACAGTCGCAATCCCGAAAACGTCGCAACAAAGGGTTTTTATAACGTCGCAAACCCACAAACGTCGCAACTTTTAAACGTCGCAATAGCTCGAACCCACTAACGTCGTAAATGTCGCAACTCAACAGAAATACCGAGTTGTCTTCTCATTTGATGCATATTTGTGATTATAGTTTGCTGCGAGTAGTAGATAGGAGCATACAAACTTCAAAACACTGTGGGTAGTTGAATATCAATGTTATATATTGTGCATTGGATAATTGTTGAGTATTTTTCATGTCATTTGACTCATTTTTTTTCACTTCTTAGGGTTGTTTATTGTTACCTCAGAATTCATTACTGCTGTCATAAAAGGGATGTTTATCAACATCTTGGCACAGATATTAAAATCCCAGTTTGTAATGTTTTGATTTGGCCAATGATTGAAGTCGTCATGAGGTATTAAACACAGCTTTGGCGTGAATGGTTCTTTATTTGTAAAGGGTGTATGCAATAGGGTCTTGATCGAAATGCTCCGCAGATTTTTTTGCATGTTACTTTCAGATCTTCTGGCAAATCTGCTTTTTTCGTTAGCCTCTCCTAATTTTTTTTGGTAAGAACTCTTCGATGTAACAGCTCTAGCTCTAGCTTATATGGTACATGTGACAAATCAATACAAGTGGATTTATCAGGGTGTTATTGCGTATTCTTCTATGGTCTCAGTGAGTTTGGTTACTTGTTAAGCATTCTTAAAGAGGACTTTATAAAAGTTAGCAGGTCTTCGTTAACTTGCTCATCAACCAACAATTTGGCTCTGCTTACATAAGGTCGAAGAGTTCTTACCAAAAACAATCAGGAGAGGCTAACGAAAAAAGCAGATTTGCCGGAAGATCTGAAAGTAACATCCAAGAAAATCTGCGAAAGAAAATTGATCAAGACCCTATTGCATACTCCCTTTACAAATAAAGAACCATTCAGCCAAAGCTGTGTCAATACCTCTTGACAACTTCAATCATTGGCCAAATCAAAACATTATCAACTGGGTTTTCAATATCTGTGCCAAGACGTTGATAAACATCCCTTTTATGACAGCAGTAATGAATTCAGAGGTAACAATAAACAACCCTAAGAAGTGAAAAAAAATGTTTCAAATGACATGAAAAATACTCAACAATTATCCGTAGCACAATATATAACACTGATATTCAACTACCCACAGTGTTTTGAAGTTTTATGCTCCTATCTACTCCTCGCAGCAAATTATAATCACAAATATGCATCAAATGAGAAAACAACTCGGTATTTCTGTAGAGTTGCGACATTTCCGACGTTAGTGGGTTCGACCTATTGCGATGTTTAAAAAGTTGCGACGTTTGTGGGTTTGCGACGTTATAAAAACCCTTCGTTGCGACGTTAGTGGAACGCTAGATTGCGACGTTTTGACGTTTGCGGCGTTTGTGGGTTCAACAACAGCTGTGAATGTTCAATAATTTGAAGAGCTAGCCATGACATTTGTTTAATACTGCTGAGGGCTGACATATCTGTATTACTATACTAGTATTGTTATGTGTGATAGTTTAGCTGAAGTAGTATCATCATCAACCAAGCAACATTGAAAAGTTGGCGTCATGTTAAGTTATTAGCACTGCAAGAGTGCAAAGTATCATATTTGCAATCACATGGTTCAATGGTTCCAAGGTTTTTAATGAATTGAAAAGCTTTCGATGAATAGCATTGGTTGGCCAACGAAAGGCCTAAGATTTTGTAAATTGATAGAACGATTCAAATTTCTACTTAGATGCCTCAGCTCATTTATAAATTCGCCTTTCCCTCTGCGGAATCATGCAGGGTGTTATTCTGCTAGTTATAATTTCTCATCACTGTGTTTTTACCATCAATTATAGCTAATTGCCCTCTTGGTGACAAAAAAGGGCTTATCTTCAGTAACAGCGCGCTCACATGTGACACAGTCACCGCGGGAGACTGCTATGACACTACTACAGAAGAGGAGTGCTGTGAGACATGTCCGAGCCTACAGAATTCTGACCTCGGAAGTGACTGTTTATATGGAGATAAAAACTCAGCTTGGTAAGTAGCCCCTCACAATATATAGAAACACTCTGAACGGATAGTAACACTGTTCCTGGGATTCATTACTTGTTATGGTTTGTGCTCAATGTATGATTGTCAGTCTGTCACTATCGTATCAAAATGTGTATAAGAAACAACATTCTCTCAATTCTCAAATATTTCATAATCTAAGAAAATTTCCTTATTGTTCTTATGAAATAACTGAAAAGATTGTTCCTTAGAATTCTAGGTGCATATGTCAGAACAAACGAATATCCCAAAATACAACTTCAGTTCAAACTTTGCCTCTCTTGCTTCCCACAAGCACAAGCACTCCAAAAGACTCTGTGTGAAGTTCAAATTGAATGCAAGTCAACCTTTAAAGTGCCCACCATGTACTCTTGATTTATCCACAAATAACTGGAGAATCAGAAGGTTTAAAAATAGGCCACAACGAAAAAAACATAGATTGGAGCTTGATATTTTCTTCGAAGAAGTCAACTCCGAATCGTAAACAGTTGGCGCCGAGAATTATATAAGTTTGTCTGATTAAATACCTGATATACACAATTCTTAATCTTTTTGTAGCGCCGGACTTACATACCCCTCCACCTGCAATGTAAATTCAGGGCTTTGCTGTGGATCATGTCGTGAATATGAGACACCTTGGCTTGGGCCTGACTGCCCTTATGGAGATAAGCAAACCTGGTGTGCAACCTTATCAGATTCGAGTTGTAGTTCTAATGGGGTACAATGTTGCGATAGATGTTGTGAAATAAATGGACCAGACAATGGCTTTACCTGCGAAGCAACAACAACAACATCAACAACAACACCCACAACAACAACCACACCAACAACCACTACTACACCAACAACAACAACCACACCAACAACAACAACCACACCAACAACCACCACCACACCAACAACCACTACTACACCAACAACAACTACTACTCCAACAACAACTACTACACCAACGACCACTACTACACCAACAACCACTACCACACCAACAACTACTACAACACCAACAACCACTTCTACACCAACGACCACTACTACACCAACAACAACTACTACTCCAACAACAATAACTACACCAACGACCACTACTACACCAACAACCACTACTACACCAACAACCACTACCACACCAATAACTACTACTACTCCAACAACAACTACTACACCAACGACCACTACTACACCAACGACCGCTACTACACCAACGACCACTACTACACCAACAACCACTACTACAGCAACAACCACTACTTCACCAACAACCACTACCACACCAACAACAACTACTACTCCAACAACAACTACTACACCAACGACCACTACTACACCAACAACCACTACTACACCAACAACTACTACTACTCCAACAACAACTACTACACCAACAGCCCCTACTACACCAACGACCACTACTACACCAACAACCACTACCACACCAACAACCACTACAACACCAACAACCACTTCTACATCACCGACCACTACAACACCAACGGCCACTTCTACATCAATGACCACTACTTCACCAACAACCACACCAACACCAACAACCACTACCACACCAGCAACCACTACAACACCTACAACCACTACTACACCAACAACCACTACTACACCAACAACCACTACTTCACCAACAACCACTACTACACCAACAACCACTACTTCACCAACTACCAGTACTACACCAACGACCACTACTACACCAACAACAACTACTATACCAACAACCACTACTACACCAACAACCACTACTACACCAACGACCACTACTACACCAACGACCACTACTTCACCAACAACAACTACGCTACCAACAACAACAACCACACCATCAACCACAACAACACCAACAACCACTACTTCACCAACGACCAGTACTACACCAACGACCACTACTACACCAACAACAACTACTATACCAACAACCACTACTTCACCAACGACCAGTACTACACCAACGACCACTACTACACCAACAACAACTACTATACCAACAACCACTACTACACCAACAACCACTACTACACCAACGACCACTACTACACCAACGACCACTACTTCACCAACAACAACTACGCTACCAACAACAACAACCACACCATCAACCACTACAACACCAACGACCACTACAGCACCAACGACCACTACTACACCAACGACCATTACTACACCAACAACCACTACTACACCAACGACCACTACCACACCAACAACCACGACAACACCAACAACCACTACTACACCAACAACAACAGCTGTGCCAACAACCACAAGTTTGACAACCACTGCCATTCCTACAATAACTACAATTTCCAAGGCTATTAGAAGGAATACGAAAAGGTTATTTAGAGTTCTCTTGAGGATAACCAGAATCGTGGCTCGGGAGTTTGACTGTAATGACCCTTCACTACAGAATGAAAATAGTCAAACGTACAAAGATTTCCAGGTGAGATCACAATTTATAATTTATACCAATTTATACTCCTTTTCATTGCTTTCAAGGTCTATCTGCCAATTGATCAAATGGTTCAGTTCCTAAATAGAAACGATAAATTTGTAAGGAGCTAACAACCGGATTATGCACTCACTATCTAAACAGTTTTTTGAGCTCACTTTTGAGTTGCCCTCTCTCCGCAGCATAGGAAACAGGAGATGAATTGGGCTTATCTTTTAAACATTTCATCTTAGAAAAATTCTTTGATCCCGCATCTGCACCATTGAAAACCCATCTGGACATGGTTGGTTTTTGGAATTAATTTTGGTATGAAATGCATTTATATCCATTTCTGCCCGCTTACAGATATTATGTAGTGCATTTGTAGTTGATTTTGTCACTAGAACTGAGATTAATAAGTTCTGAAACCACCAACAATTTAAAATATTATGTTCCACTAGGTTTTCAATGACGCAGATACTGAATCTGAAAGAGTTTTTTAATATAAAGTAGACGGTTCTCCAGATAAAGCCAATTTGACACTATTTTCCTATGCTGTATGTGTTGAACAGTACCCAAATGGAGAGCGGTCAATTCAAAGCTAAGCTCAAGTTCGAGCTCTCTATTGCATGAATTGTGTTGTTGCAATCTGTCACACATGTTACCCATTAATGTATCTCTCCATTGTAGCTCGTGTTTTGTGATGCCGTAGGCCGATCAGTAAACAGGGTAACAGGTTGCAGTCGTCTGATAATTTCATGTGGTAGTATCATTGTCAACGCCACCATTGAGGTGGACACCAGTGATGTAGATACTGTCACCTCGTCAGGACCAGCTCCTGATTCTGAACAGGAGATGCAAACTCAGCTGGAACAGATAATTTACGACCCTATTGTCAGTAAGTATAAGCATCGAGTGTCAATGTCGTCTATTGTGGTGGTAAAACTAAGCATTGTATTTGGTCTGAGCTGACTGGCTTTGCTGTATTACCTTTCCAGCAGCCAGTAATTTTAGAGCCAACACACCACTGGTCAAACCTACATTTCCATTGTTACAACAACACATTATCCACCACTGGCGGTTGGTTGTTCAACTTTACTGTGCAGGGTACTTTAATTGAATCTCCGCTTGCCGTGCATTACAGATTATGCTACTTGATAATAACTTCCTAATTGACTCTTTATCATCGTCATTGGGTTATTTATCATCGCTCAATGGGGTTGTGTCAGGAGTTGTCCCTTATAATAGGGGGCGCTGAACAGATGAGACCATAAATTGGCACTTTTTTATAAAAGCTATCATTGGTGCAGATCACACTTTTTGGTCTGGCAGCCAGGGAAATTAAGATAGAAGCAAAATGAGGGTTATTTCATAGGCGGATTATGCTGACCCACTTTATGAGACAAAAATTGACTGCGAATATAATTTAATATTTATTATATTATATAATAAAACAAATATATCATTAAAATAAAGAGAAATAATAATATTCCAGCTCTGAATTTTGAATATTATATAAATCCAACCTGAAAATATTGATTGCAAAAAAAAATTCAAAATAACATATACATATTTTATGTTATTGTAATACTAATCAATTCTATATTTAATACAATAACTTAACATATATTATGGAATTCTTTTGCAAAACAATTTTAGCTGTATATTTCATGAAACCTTCCTTCCTGGCACTGAGTTTCGTTGTGATTGATCAGGTTTTTATAATTTAATGTATTATTATTTAATTTTAATTGTATTAAAAATAAAGATTTTCCGACACTTTTTTATTTCAGCATATAGGTTAGATTTTTGGATTACCAAATAAAAAATATCAATTGTAGTTAGCTGAAACCAAGGAGTTTTTACAGCAAAAGGTCTCATCTGCTTCCTTTATGGCTTATATAAATCTTTGCAAAAGTATGGTCCCATCTGTAAATAATCAAGGGAGATTACTCCGAAAAACACAACCCCATTAGGAAGCTCAGTCTCCTGTTTTGAGTGTTATGTCTACGGTCATGTACCATCCTTGAATGAGCATCATTAATTAAATCCTGCAAGATCTTTCTGGAATGTAAAGTTGTACTGTGTAAATTTTATAAGCTGGTAGCATTTTTTATAAAGATCAGTTGCTAATGGCATTTTGAATGGAGTAGTCACATTTTGGATTTTGCCTGGCAGCTTCCTGCTAGGGTCATGTATATTGTGTCTGAATAAAACCGGAAAACTGCCAACAACAAAAATTGTCAGAGTATCTTACAACATAGATGCATCATTACGGTTATATAAAACTTGAAATCTAAGGAGGTTTGATAAACTTTGAGCATTGTGTGAATGCACGCATATATTTAAAAATAGAACATGTTGGTGGGATACGCAACATATATAAAAAAGCTACATTGCTGACACTTGTATACCCTTCACACGATACAAGGTGTGAATATTAGTAGCTAGAGTTTAGTGAGGCTAGATTGAAGATGACCTTATGTAAGCTAGCAAAAAGTTTAGCTAGTAGAGAAAGGAGTTGATGTAATGTAAGGAGATGAAAAATGATAGCTAGCGATGAATTCCGATATTTTCTCCAACAAAGAAGGTACAAGCTTTTCCTTCTACAAATACTTCACTCGTTTAGGTAACCTACCACAATACCATACCATAATGAAGTTTCACCTTGTAAATACCAGGAATTCAGTCATGGGGCCATTTGTAATCAAGATATGAACTTGACCTCCACCTCCTAACGGCTCTATTTTAGTTGTTGTGGATGCTCCATTGGCCTTTGACATAGACGAATGTGACGAGGCTATTCTCAACAGCTGCAGCGACAACTCCCAATGTGAGAACACAGATGGCTCCTACAACTGTACCTGTAATTCTGGTAAGTTTACCACACAGTACATGGTAATCTATGTTAGCACCACATCATCCCTGCCTCATTACCAAGCATTCCATCAGTGAAGTGCACTGCTCTAAAATTCTGAAAATAATGGACGGGTTTTTTTGTATCAAGCAGGAGTCAATGCGTGTCATTTGGGAGTACGGATTGAAAATATCATGTTTCTAGGCACCTCATTCACAGTTGTATGCAGACTATACTGAGCACATTTATCATACATCTAATATAATTACAGGATATCCAGTTGATATCTCCCCCTATACAGATGAACCCGGTAGAATATGTGCTATATCTTGTGATGGAGTGTACTGTGGTCTCGGACAAATGTGTCAACCTCAGGGGGAGACAACTCCTGTATGTACATGCCCAGGTATGAATAATTTAGAGAATATAGATGTTTAATCTGTTGTAGTGTCCGTCCCTCAGGTTTGTCTAGTTCCTGTGCTATGATTGTATGATAATCCTCAACCTAAATTAGGGCAACATTCTCTTCGAGTTTGAGAATTCTGATGGTGAATTCCAAATTTCCAAGAGTGAACACGTTCGGGAAAAACTGGAAAATAACCAGCAGGTTTTTCTACTCCCAATCACCTGTCACAGAAAACCATTGATAGCCTTGCTGGACCATTGTTCCACTGTGAGCAGTCCCTTCTTGTTGTAACAACTTCCAGTAGTGTTATAATTCTTGTTCTTATATCATACACTATTATTATTATATCTTTGCTTTTGTTTAGACTCCCTCAAACCATTCACTTGTAAGTTCAAGTTTGCTGACGCTACATTGCTTCTAATCCTGCACATGCCTTCTTTTCTCTTCCATGACACTCTAGCAGGCTCAAACATCGCAGCTTAAGCTTTGCTACTGCAGTATTAGCGCTCACTCAAATGTCCCTTGCATACATACACGCTAATTGTTGCTCAAATCTTGGAGAGAAGCCACTTAACTTTGCAGTGGCTACCTTCTAAAGACTAACTAATGGGCTTAAATGCTTTGTAGTTCTGCATGCAAAATCTGTTGTGGCAAAATCAAGTTATACGTTGGTTTTTTGTTGCATTTTACTAGCAATTGTTAGAATCGTAATCGATTAATGCCTAATTCTCAACTAGCACTGTGCAATCATTTTCCTTCCATGCACACGCCGCATAAAGAAAAAACTTGACCAGCCAGTATTTGTACTCTTCATTTCCACCTAGTGATTTCAGGCACAACCTTTTCAGTTCCCTGTGATTTATTTACGTAGCTGACTTCAGTTTCCCAACATAAGTTTATGCCTTTTGGCAGGCAACAAGTTTGAGGTGCAATACTACTCTACTCTATTGAATTATCAATGCATGCACTGAAACTTTGAGTGAATTACCAAATAACTTCTCCATCCAGACCTAAGTAGCCGACCACTTTGCACTGTTATATAATACATCTCAGTCCTGTTACCAAACCAAGATAATTCTGCTACTTGCAGTTCCAGACTTTCCAGGGGTCAGCCTGTGTACAAAGACACTCTCTTCCTTAAAGAGATCTCTTAATTTATATGCCATGTATCTCGACTAGACCACCTTCATTTAAAACTTTAATATTATGATGCATGCAAATCCTACTTGTTTCAACCTCTGCATTGTCCAGTCACAGCGAATTGTTAAAGTTATGGGTAGTTGTGTGCTTTTAAGAAAAGGGAGCATAATCCTAATAGTTACCACGAGATAAGATAAGTTGTTGTAGAAGATAACTTACGTATTAATATTTTGTTTTATTATAGCCGGATCCGTTTGTGGAGTGTGGCTCTATGTGTTACTTGGAGTTATCCTGATTGTTCTGTTCGTTGTCGCTATCATCATCTCTGTGTGCGCCTGCATAACGTCAAAGAATGCGAAGGCAGATAAATCCAAACTGATGAGGAGCGACCCCAGAGTTATGCCTCCTGGTTATGGCAGCCCGATGATACCACCACCATTCGGCAGGAGAGGCATTGGTGGGTATATGGATGGAAGCTTAACAGGCAAGCCCAGGTACTCTCTGGACTTTGGCCCTGGTCCTGTATCACGGACAATACCTAAACCTGATTATGACTATGCTGTACCTACTCCAGGCAGAGGACTCCCTCGCAATGTGAGCCGAGAAAACACAGTGCAGTCAAGTATAAGACCTCCTCTAAGACTTTATCAAGTCTGATTTCTGCTACAATTGGTATTATCATATGCCCACTCATAGTAGAAAGTCTCTCAAACGGTCTAGAGGTATATACGCTACTGACAATCGGCAACTGCTCAATATTTGATGACATGATAGAGAATTACTCCTTGCGGGTTCTTTTCTTGTTGATATTTTGTGCAACTTTACAATCAGGGCTAAGTTCAACACTACTATCTAAGTCTATTATTTTTGAAAAAAATATTCCTATTTTTGTATATTGCACAAATCGAGCATCTGTCCATCTTTGACAATCCAGTTTACAATCTCATTGTTTACATTCCAATAATTACCCCAATTTTTGAGAACATAGCTGCATTTGATTGTAATGTAGAATCAGCGACTCTCTAACAATCTCATATTTCTACCTGTAATATTTCATGTTCAAAGATTCATATTTCCCTATTCTGATTGCGAGACATCCCATGACCATTTTTTTTGTGTCGATCCATATGCAGTTGAATATAATAATCTTTATTGAACATTATGTATAGCATGTTGCTTAAATTGAAGTTCAAGTCCCGGCCGCGGAAAATTTGCTTCATGTTTTTTTCACCATGGAACTGGTTAGCATTCATAATTCGAAATTGAAGTGTACCACAAATTCGAGGCATGGAACCATAGTGAAGCAGAAACTACATCCTGTGTTTAGTGTATTGGAAATTTAGCTTCAAAAAGATCCCAGGCATGATCAATTCATTTTTTTTGTGCATTTTTTAGTTGACAATGCAACTATTCATATACAATGCTACAAGTATGCGGGTCTCTGAATACAGCACCACAGGCACATTGAAATAATTGCAGATTCTTTAAGAAACATTGACTCCATGCATAGGTTGGCAGTACCTATTTCCAGACAATGATAGTTCCTGGCCTGAATTTATATGCTGAATCTTAGGGTACATGCCCTGTACTGGGAGCTTGATCACACACTCCGAGTCTCCTAGTGAGTAAGCTGCAGTAGGAGGTTGTACATCTGTTTGGTAAGACCAAGGAGTTATCCTATAACTCCTATGTATGAAATACCAGCATAAATTGAAGTAGGTACCAGAGCGGGATCGACAGCTGGTACCAGTGCAGGTACAGGAAATGGTGAAGGAAGATCGGAGTTGAAACTGCTACTGTCGACCCAGTTCCGGTCACAAGAAGGGGCCACTCTCTTAGGTTCTCTAATCTACCCTCCGATTCTGACAGTGGTTCACTGAGGTTCCCTGTACTTACTGTTGAACGACAACCGTGAGGTTATAAAACAATACTATCGTTTGTTTACGTTGGCAGGTGTTAGATTGCATCAGAACCAAAAGATTAAATTACCATTCAAACGTATAAGAGATGTTATTCTAATCAGATTAAATATTTAGATATGAGGCAAACCTGATGTGGGGGGGAGGTCAAAATATCACCGCAATGAGAAATAAGAATGAGTTTTATATTCTGCAAAAAAAGGTTTCAGTCAAAATCCAGGATGTTTCCCCCTTTTGTCGGTTGGTACTGGTAGCGTAAAGAAAGAGTTTTGTAATCTGTATGCAATTGAAAAAAGATAATTAGTGGACATGGTTACTGCCTCGAGGACTTGGACGTAGATCATATGATTTTCTGCTGTGTTCAATAAAAATTAGGAAAACAATTAAGATTAATTAAATGGAAAGAGTGTAAAAAGATTGACGGTTCAATGAAGGAGGCCGTTATGTCTCAAGATTGGATGGATTGATAACTGCACTCTCAGTTACGACTAAGGTTGGTCCAGTGAACTAAGAGTTCATTTAAAGTCACATTCTTCCGATTTTCACATTTAGTCACATTTTTTAACAATCCCCAAAGTTTAATGTGAGTGTGAACTACCTTCAATGTTTGATGTTCAACATAATTGAAGAGATAGCAATCACCACTGCAGCATACCAAGGGTGTAATGTGTACAGCATTGTGTGCAGTTTAGTATCATTGCTAACAGAAGAAAGATGACCAGTTGGTGTCATATTAAACTATAATTGTGATTATCAGAATATTACACCTTAACATACATGCGATTCAATTCAATCATGCTAATGAGACCTCTTTTTTATTTGAAAAGCTTTCAAGCTTTCAGGCCGATCCGTTCAAGTTCATCAAACTTTTATATTAAAAGATGTCGCACTGTAATGCAAGGACAATCGATACTTGCAAACCCGAAGTATATTTAGTTGAAAACAACGTATTTTTTGTTTTATGATTATCATTACTGTTTGCTACATCCTGTACCTCCTTTTATCTGTAAACATCTCTGGAATGAGTATTAAATTAAACAAACAAACAGACTACGCATTCGTCAGCCAACCCAAGCCTTGACTTTTTGTAAAGCAAAAAGTTTAGCAGTTCAATGAAATGGTCGATATGTCTCATTACTAACAATAGATTAGATGGATTAATAACTATGCTGTCTGCTACAACTAAGGGTGGTCCATAAATTGAGAGTTTATTTGAGGTCACATTCATTCCGATTTTCACATTTATTCACATTTATGAACAATTGTCCCACTTGAATGTGAACTATATGAGATGTTTTGTTTTTAGCTGTGACTGCTCAATAGATTGAAGAGATAGCAATCACCGTTCCAACATACCAAAGGTGTAATATGTATCGTGAATATGCAGTTTATTAGTATCATTGCTGACAAAAGAAAGAGGACCATATGGTGTCATGTTAAACTATAATGTAATTCTCTGAATGTAACACATTATCACACTCGCGATGCATGCGAACAACACACCCTTTTGATTTAAAAAGCTTTCAACACTAGGGCAAGGCTATTTTTGAGAGGGGTGTCACGGACAGGACATTCACAACTTCAGGTCAATGTTGTACCTTTAGTATATGTATAATGAGGAAAGTGTTAATTTTAAACCCATATAAACCCATATAAATATTTAAAACACAGTTTTCTTCCACTCAAAGGTCTAAATACAAATTTACAGAGCCTTTTCAGTGTTGTGGCGCACGGGACCAGAAAACTTACAAAATATGGTGGTACTTTGCAAAATTACAGTTTCTTCTGAAATAGAGATGCAATGAAATAAAAACTTTTGATTCCTAATAATGGGGATCGCAAAACAAAATTGTTTGACACAAGAATTTCTCATCATTTTGAGTTAGCCATGATTAGCCGCTAAAGTCGCCTCCCACCTGTGACGATCGGGACGTGACGTGCGGGACACAAAATTGCGTTCTGTTTAAAATCGAAAAAGAATCATTAAGATAACCAAAGTGTCTAAACTGTTATGCACTACAAACAACTTCTTACAGGATATTTGCTACAAAATTTAAAATTATGCCGGAAAGTGAAATTATTTTGTGACGCACGGGACAGAAATCTAGCAAAAACATGGTGTCACTTAGACTGGGTAATATTCCTACTGAAATGAAGGTACTGTGCGATTAAAACTCTTGATTTCTATTAACGAGAATGTGTAGAATAATATGGTGTAACACAAAATTAACTAATCTTAATATGTTTGCCATATTATATCGCCTTAGCTACCTGCCAGCTGTGACGCACAGGACATAGCACAGGACACTAAATTACAATCTGATAATAATGGTTATACTGATAAAAAGCAATAAAATAAAACCAAAATCAAAACTCTTCTTGGCTTTTTAAGAGTTCTATCAGCATATTTGCTACTAACTTTTGAATTTTGAGCAAAATTTCAAAAAGATATTAGCAGCTGTCCGACTCCAAATTTTGAGCCTAGCTAAGCACCATAGTTTTTTGTTAGAGCTCACATAAAATTCCAATGAAGCAAAGAAACTCTTTTCAAATATGCTTTGTGGTATAAGGCCTGCTGTTGGTCATTGGTAGTGTTAACAGTGCAATAAGACATTTTATGTGGGGATGGTTCTCACCAAATGTGACGTTATTGCTTTTTGTCCCATGCGTCACATTTCATATTCATCGGCCAGTTAAATCTCAC
This sequence comes from Membranipora membranacea, assembly GCA_914767715.1. Classification (NCBI taxonomy): domain Eukaryota; kingdom Metazoa; phylum Bryozoa; class Gymnolaemata; order Cheilostomatida; family Membraniporidae; genus Membranipora; species Membranipora membranacea. The sequence continues at coordinate 5,180,245 of OU612070.1, read as the reverse complement.
ATAAGTGTACCAGGCAAATAGTGCCTGTAAATATCCAATGAGTAGCATCAATAGTTCGAAGAAACAAAATAATTTTCACCCTGAACACAACCTTTATTTTCTTTCAACGGAACTTTGACGCGTTATTTGTGACACACGGGACACAACACAAAGAATGTCAAAATTTTCCATCAAACATAATGAAGAAGAAAATTCTCCCGAAGCATTCGCATGTATGAGTTTAACAGCCCTAAACTTGTTTTTGGTTTTTACAAATCATATTTCACCTTTGGTGAGCTTCTTAGTTTTGTCCTATCCGTCACATTTTAACCTGGTTTATGAGATTTACTGCTCATTTCTGAAAATTTCAATTGCAGGAATATGAAAACTTGTTGCTATTTGTACATTTTAAAGTGTGTAGTTTCTCAAACGGAAAAGTTTTTTTTGTAAGATGAACTTTGACATCATCAGTTTATTGGTTACTTAAAAATGGCTACGCCCACTAAGCATTTGTATGCCAACCAAAGGCTAAACTATTTGTAAAGTGATTTTATGTTTATACCTAGAGGCCTTGTCTCATTTATAAATCGGCCTTCCTCGCAACACAAACATGCAGTATATTATTGTGCTGGTTATAATTTCCCATCACCATGTTTTAAAAACTATAGCTAATTGCCCTCGTGGAGATGAAAGTGTCACATGTGTCACAGTCACCGCGATGGAATGCTATGACACTGCCACAGAAGAGGAGTGTTGTGATACATATTCAAGCCTACAGAATCCTCAACTCGGCAGTGACTCTTTATATGGGGATAAACACCCAGCTTGGTAAGTAGTCCCTGACATATATACAAAAAACATTCTTAATGGATAGTAACTGCTCCTTTTTTCTAGATATGGTTTTTGCATGAAGTGAGATTATCACTATCCTATCAAACGATGACGACAACTTTTCAGTTGTAACACATTTCACAACATATTCTAAATTTCAATTGGTGTTCTGATTATTTAACATTGAGTAACAGGGGCCCGTATGTTAGACCGATAATAAGTTATGGTCAACAATCTACCCAAATACAGCTGTTTCTCACTAGCTTCCCACTTGAGCTCTCCGGGGTATACTTTGTGATGTTAACCAAATAAATATAATTGCTAGTCGACCAAAAATGGCTGCCGTGTGCTATTGTTTACCCCGCAAATAAATAGAATATTTCAAAGTTCAAATTATAGGAATAGCGAAATTGAAAAGGAAATAGTTTGAAGCTTGATGCTTTCTTCCAAGTAGTCAACTTGATATTGACAACAGCTAGCATTGAAAGTGATCTAAGTATTCCTAATTCAAATCTATTTAGTAATCTTTTTATAGCGTCGAACTTTCATATCCCACAACCTGCAATGTAAATGACGGGCTTTGCTGTGGATCATGTTTTGAACATGCGACACCTTCGCTGGGGCCTGACTGCCCTTACAGAGATAAGGAATCCTACTGTGCCACTTTAATTGACTTGGGTTGTTCTTCCAATGGGGAAAAATGCTGTCAAAGATGTTGTGAAATAAATGGACCAGCCAACGGCTTTACCTGCATAACATCACCAACAACAACAACAACCACAACAACTACAACTTCAACAACAACTACCACACCTATGCAAACTACAATAACAACACCAACATCAACCACATATACCATGCCTACTTATGCCATGGCTATGCAAGCTATAACGACTTCACCAACAGCTACCCCCACTAAAACTACAACACAAACAACCGAACCCACACTCCCATCAAGTACCACAACAACAACACAAACAACCACTACGTCCTCAGCAACCACTACAGCTCCGAACTTGGTTTTGGCCCCAGTCCTGTATTACAGACAATTCCCAAACCTGATTACGACTTATAATAATGACAATCCTCCTCAGACTTTATCCAGTCGGACTTATTCTTTGATCAGAATTATCTTGTGCCCACTTAGAGGAAAGGGATTATTCTCATTCCAAGGAAAAGTCTCTCAAACGATTACATAATAAGCTACTATTAATCAGCAACTGCTCAATATTTGATGACATGCCAGAGAATTGCTCCTCACAAGTTCTTTTTTGATGTTGATATTTTGTGCAACTTTACAATCAGGACTAAGTTTAGCACTACTATATAAATAAAGTTTATTATTTTCGGAAAAACTCTTTGTTTACGTTTCAATAATTACCATAATTTTTTAGAACAATACCTCTTTTTGAGAACATAGTATGAAGAATCAGCATCTCGGTAACAATCTCATCTTTAAACCTATATAATATTCTAGATTTAAGGATACATTTTCCCTATTCATATTGCGAAACATTCCATGACTAATTTGGTTGTGTCCATCCATATGCAGTTGAATATAATTATATTTATTAAACAATGTATATCGACTCAGCAACTTGCATCAGATCTCAGTCTTAGGTCTTTAGGAATGTTGTTATGAATTTAATGAACTTTATTTACCACCGATCAATGAAACAAGCAAATAAGACCATGTGTCTTTCAATTAGAACAGCTCAACAACTTTGAATGCTAACCACATAATAAGAAAACGCATCCTGTGTTTAATGAATTGGAACTTAAATTTAGCTTCAAAAAGTTCCTAGGCATAATCAATGCATTCTTTTTGAGTATTTTAGTTGTCAGTTCAACTTTTCATATAAAATGCTACAAGAATGCAGCCCCGTAATTGTAGGATCTTCCCAGTTCCTGTCACAGGAAGGGGTCATTCCCTGAGGTTCTCTCGCTCTCTGATCCTGGTAGTGGTTAACTGTAGGTTGCCCTGTACTTAGTTTTGATTGACAACCGTGAGGTTATTATCACTCTATAGTTTCTTTATATTGGCAGGTGTTAGATAATAAGAAAACGCATCCTGTGTTTAATGAATTGGAACTTAAATTTAGCTTCAAAAAGTTCCTAGGCATAATCAATGCATTCTTTTTGAGTATTTTAGTTGTCAGTTCAACTTTTCATATAAAATGCTACAAGAATGCAGCCCCGTAATTGTAGGATCTTCCCAGTTCCTGTCACAGGAAGGGGTCATTCCCTGAGGTTCTCTCGCTCTCTGATCCTGGTAGTGGTTAACTGTAGGTTGCCCTGTACTTAGTTTTGATTGACAACCGTGAGGTTATTATCACTCTATAGTTTCTTTATATTGGCAGGTGTTAGATTGCATCAGAGCCAAAAAATTAAATTACCATTCAAATTTATAAGAGATATCAGTTAACCAGATTGAATATTTAGATATGAGGAAAACTGATGTGAGGTTCACTAATCACCACAATAAGAAATAAGAATGAGTTTTTACTCTGCAAAAGTAAGTTTAAGTCAAGTCAAGATCCGGGAAGATCATATGATTTCTGCTGTGTTTATCAGTTGATCAATAATAGAAATGGAAAGAGTGCAAAAAGGCAATAGATTAATGGATTAATTACTACGCTGTCTGTTACAACTAAGGTTGGTCCATAAATTGAGAGTTTATTTGAGGTCACATTCATTCCGATTTTCACATTTATTCACATTTATTCACAATTGTCTCACTTGAATATGAACTATGTGAGACGTTTTGTCTTTAGATATCGTTCACCGTTCCAACATACCAAAGGTGTAATATGTATTGTAAATGTGCAGTTTATTAGTATCATTGCTGACAAAGGAAGGAGGACAACATGGTGTCATGTTAAACTATAATGTAATACTCCGAATGTAACACATTATCATACTTGCGATTCTATTTGGATCAGATTCAATTCAATCATGCGAACAACACTCCTTTTTTATTTAAAAAGCTTTCAATGCGTAGCATTCATCAGCAAAACAAAGGCTTAACTATCATAGAATGATTATATTTTCTATACCTAGATGCCATTGCTCATTTATAAATCCGCCTTCCTTGTAGCATAAACATGCAGTATATTATTGTGCCGGTTATCATTTCGCATTGTGTTTTACCAACTATGGCTGATTGCCCTCTTGGAGACCGAAGTGTCACATGTGCCACAATCACCGCGATAGACTGCTATGACACTGACATAGAACAGGAGTGTTGTGATACATGTTCAAGCCTACAGAATCCTCAACTCGGCAGTGACTGTTTATATGGGGATAAAAACTCTGCTTGGTAAGTAGCCCCGGAAAATATATACAAAAATCACTCTGAATGGATAGTTATTGTTCCTTTTTTCTAGATGTGGCTTTTGTTTGAAGTGAGATTGTCACTATCCTATCAAAGATGATGAGAAATTCTCGGTTCTAACATATTTCACAACATATTCTAAATTCTGATTCTGATTCTGATTAATTAACATTAAGTAACAGGGGCCATATGTGAGACCGATAATAAGTCATGGTCAACAATCTCCACAAATTCAACTTTGATTCTAACTTTGTCTCACTAGGTTCCAAATTGAGCTATCCGGAGTATACTTTGTGAAGTAAATATAATTTTGTTAGTCGACCAAAATTGACAGTTGTGTGCCCGCAAATACAAAGGTTCAAATTATAGCGAAATTGAAAAGAAGATAGTTTGAAGCTTGATGCTTTATTTCAAGATAGTCAGCTTGACAATGACGACAGCTAGCATTGAAAGACATGTAAGTATTCCTTATTCAATCTATCAATAAATCTTTTTTTTCAGCGCTGGACTTTCATATCCTTCCACCTGCAATGTAAATTCAGAGATTTGCTGTGGATCGTGTCCCGAATATGCAACACCTTGGCTGGGGCCTGACTGCCCTTATGGAGATACGCAATCCTGGTGTGCCAACCTACCCGACCAGGGTTGTGCTCACAATCGAGAATCATGCTGTCAAAGATGTTGTGAAATAAATGGACCAGCCAACGGCTTTACCTGCGAACCACCACCGACAACAACAACTACACCTGAAACAACAACTACCACACCAATGCAAACTACAACAACAACACCAACATCAACCACAACTACTACCATGCCTACTTATGCCATGGCTATAACGACTTCACCAACAGCTACCCCCACTAAAACTACAACACAAACAACCGAATCCACACTCCCATCAAGTACCACAACAACAACACAAACAACCACTACGTCCTCAGCAACCACTACAGCTCCGAACTTGGTTTTGGCCCTAGTCCTGTATTACAGACAATTCCCAAACCTGATTATGACTATGCTGTACCTACGCCAAGAATAACACCTCCTCCTCCTCCTTGATCAGAATTATCTTGTGCCCACTTAGAGGAAAGGGATTATTCTCATTCCAAGGAAAAGTCTCTCAAACTATTACATAATAAGCTATTGACAATCAGCAACTGCTCAATATTTGATGACATGACAGAGAATTGCTCCTCACAAGTTCTTTTTTGATGTTGATATTTCGTGCAACTTTACAATCAGGACTAAGTTTAGCACTATTATATAAATAAAGTTTATTATTTTCGGAAAACTCTTTGTTTACATTCCAATAATTACCATAATTTTTTAGAACAATACCTCTTTTTGAGAACATAGTATGAAGAATCAGCATCTCGGCACCAATCTCATCTTTCAACCTATATAATATTTTAGATTTAAGAATACATTTTCCCTATTCATATTGCGAGACATTCCATGACTAATTTGGTTGTGTCCATCCATATGCAGTTGAATATAATTATATTTATTAAACAATGTATATCGACTCAGCAAGTTGCATCAGATCTCAGTCTTAGGTCTTTAGGACTGTTGTTATGAATTTTATGAACTTTATTTACCACCGATCAATGAAACAAGCAAATGAGACCATGTTTGAATGCTAACCACATTATAAGAAAACGCATCCTGTGTTTAATGAATTGGAAATTAAATTTAGCTTCAAAAAATTCCTAGGCGTAATCAATGCATTCTTTTTGAGCATTTTAGTTGTCAGTTCAACTTTTCATATAAAATGCTACAAGAATGCAGCCCCATAATTGTAGGATCTTCCCAGTTCTTGTCACAGGAAGGGGTCATTCCCTGAGGTTCTCTCGCTCTCTGATCCTGGTAGTGGTAAACTGTAGGTTGCCCTGTACTTAGTTTTGGTTGACAACCGTGAGGTTATTATCACTCTATAGTTTCTTTATATTGGCAGGTGTTAGATTGCATCAGAGCCAAAAAATTAAATTACCATTCAAATTTATAAGAGATATCAGTTAACCAGATTGAATATTTAGATATGAGGCAAACCTGATGTGAGGTTCACTAATCACCACAATAAGAAATAAGAATGAGTTTTTACTCTGCAAAAGTAAGTTTAAGTCAAGTCAAGATCCGGGAATATCATATGATTTCTGCTGTGTTTATCAGTTGATCAATAATCGAAATGGAAAGAGTGCAAAAAGACAATAGATTAATGGATTAATTACTACGCTGTCTGTTACAACTAAGGGTGGTCCATAAATTGAGAGTTTATTTGAGGTCACATTCATTCCGATTTTCACATTTATTCACATTTATTCACAATATTGTCTCACTTGAATATGAACTATGTCAGACGTTTTGTTTTTAGATACCGTTCACCGTTCCAACATACCAAAGGTGTAATATGTATTGTAAATGTGCAGTTTATTAGTATCATTGCTGGCAAAGGAAGGAGGACAACATGGTGTCATGTTAAACTATAATGTAATACTCCGAATGTAACACATTATCATACTTGCGATTCTATTTGGATCAGATTCAATTCAATCATGCGAACAACACTCCTTTTTTATTTAAAAAGCTTTCAATGCGTAGCATTCATCAGCAAAACAAAGGCTTAACTATCATAGAATGATTATATTTTCTATACCTAGATGCCATTGCTCATTTATAAATCCGCCTTCCTTGTAGCATAAACATGCAGTATATTATTGTACTGGTTATCATTTTGCATTGTGTTTTACCAACTATGGCTGATTGCCCTCTTGGAGACCGAAGTGTCACATGTGCCACAATCACCGCGATAGACTGCTATGACACTGACATAGAAGAGGAGTGTTGTGATACATGTTCAAGCCTACAGAATCATCAACTCGGCAGTGACTGTTTATATGGGGATAAAAACTCTGCTTGGTAAGTAGCCCCGGAAAATATATACAAAAATCACTCTGAATGGATAGTTATTGTTCCTTTTTTCTAGATGTGGCTTTTGTTTGAAGTGATATTGTCACTATCCTATCAAAGATGATGAGAAATTCTCGGTTCTAACATATTTCACAACATATTCTAAATTCTGATTCTGATTCTGATTAATTAACATTAAGTAACAGGGGCCATATGTGAGACCGATAATAAGTCATGGTCAACAATCTCCACAAATTCAACTTTGATTCTAACTTTGTCTCACTAGGTTCCAAATTGAGCTATCCGGAGTATACTTTGTGAAGTAAATATAATTTTGTTAGTCGACCAAAATTGACAGTTGTGTGCCCGCAAATACAAAGGTTCAAATTATAGCGAAATTGAAAAGAAGATAGTTTGAAGCTTGATGCTTTATTTCAAGATAGTCAGCTTGACAATGACGACAGCTAGCATTGAAAGACATGTAAGTATTCCTAATTCAAATCTATCAAGTAATCTTTTTTTAGCGCTGGACTTTCATATCCTTCCACCTGCAATGTAAATTCAGAGATTTGCTGTGGATCGTGTCCCGAATATGCAACACCTTGGCTGGGGCCTGACTGCCCTTATGGAGATACGCAATCCTGGTGTGCCAACCTACCTGACCAGGGTTGTGCTCACAATCGAGAATCATGCTGTCAAAGATGTTGTGAAATAAATGGACCAGCCAACGGCTTTACCTGCGAACCACCACCAACAACAACAACAACCACAACAACTACACCTTCAACAACAACTACCACGACTATGCAAACTACAACACCAACAGCCACACATATTACAACAACAACACAAACATCCACAGCCCCACTTTCAACAACAAACCCACCAACAACAACACCAACCACCATGTCAACAGAAACATCATCAACAACCAGTGCTTCACTGACAACAGCAACACTAACATCAACTGCACCAACAACATCTTCAACCACAACTACCATGACTACGCCAACTACAACGACAGCACCAACAGAAACATCCACTACAACAACAACACAAACATCCACAGCCCCACTTTCAACAACTAACACACCAACAACAACCACCATGTCAACAGAAACAGCATCATCAACCAGTGCTACACTAACAACAACAACAACAACACCAACATCGACCACACCAACAACATCTTCAACCACAACTACCATGACTATATCAACTACAACGACAACACCAACAGAAACACCCACTACAACAACAACAAAGACATACACAGCCCAACTTTCAACAACTAACACACCAACAACAACACCAACCACCATGTCAACAGAAACAACATCAACCACACTAACATCAACCACACCAACAACACCTTCAACTATAATAACTACACCTATAAACACAACTACCATGACAATGCCAACAGCAACGACAACACCAACAGCCACACCAACTACAACAACAACAACACAAACAACCACAGCTACTCTTTCAACGACTAACACACCAACAACAACACCAACCACCATGTCAACATCACTAACAGAAACAACATCAACAACCAGTGCTACACTGACAACAGCAACACCAACATTAACCACACCAACAACACCTTCACCCACAATAACTACACCTATAACAACGACTACCATGACTACACCAACAATCACACCAACCGGTAACGTAAATTAAGAGCTTTGAAATTTGTATGCAATTAAAATTAATGATTACTGCCTCAAGTCATATTGGAGAAAGATCATAGGATTTGCTATGGTGTTTTTCTGTTTAATGCGGGATTCAAAGTCAAATTTGTCGAAAGTTTGATCATTCAATGAAGGAGACTGACTGGGATGTCAAATTCATTCCCATTCTTCACATTTATTGAAATTTATTAACCATCATAAGTTGTGAATATTAATTACTATCTTTGTAGGGTGTTGTGTCTATAGATTTGAGTAGTCAATTAGATTAAGAGACATTAATCTCACAGGTTCATCATACCAAGGGTGCATGGTTAAGTGAATGGTAATACATTAGGTGTCAATAAGTAGTATCAAGGAGTAACAGCGTACTCCTGTTACTACCTGTTACTCCTTGGTAGTATCATTGCTGACAAAAGTGAAATGGTATATTGGTGTCATGTTAAACTGTTTCTGTAATTCTCAGAGTATTACACATTTTCATATTTGCTATTCTATTTGGATCAGATTCCATTCGATCATGCAACAAACACTCAGTTTTGTCTTAAAAAGTTTTCAACCATAACATCGGTCGGCCAACCAAATGCTTAACATTTTGTAAACTGTTAGAATGATCTTACTCTCTTTCTAGAGGCCTCAGCTCATTTATAAAGCGCATACCTTACAGACGAAACATGCAGGATAATATGGTGCTAGTTATAATATCTAATCACTGTAAATTACCATCATTTGTAGCTAATCGCCCTTTTGTAGACCAAATTGACACATGTGCCACAGTCACTCCTATAGACTGCTATAACACAGACGTAGAAGAGGAGTGCTCTGCAACATGCTCAAGCCTACAGAACCCTCACCTCGGCAGTGACTGCTTATATGGAGATAAAAACTCTGCTTGGTAAGTAGCCCTTCACATATATATAAAAGAAAACACTCTGATTGGATAGTAACAGTTCCTCTGGTTTTTTTCTAGACATGATTTTGGCTTGAAGTGAAATTATCACTATCCTATCAAATGGGTATCATTGACTACCACTGGTTGTTTGTAACATATTTCTCATCATTTTCTAAATTTTGTTGGTGTTTAATTAATATTGAGTAAAAGGGGCCATATGTGAGACCAATAATAAGTTATTGTCAACAATCTCCCGAAAACAACTAATTGATTTGAACTTTGTATCCCTAGCTTCTCCCTTCTAAATGGTTTGAGGCTTGATGTTGAAGTAGTCAACAAGTAATTGAGAAAATCTAGCATCGAAGATGATATATGTATCCCTAATTCATAATTATCTACTTAGTAATTTTTTATAGCGCCGGACTTTCATATCCCTCCACCTGCAATGTGAATTCAGAGATTTGCTGTAGATCATGTCCCGAATATGCAACACCTTGGCTGGGCACTGACTGCCCTTATGGAGATACGCAATCCTGGTGTGCCAACCTACCTGACCAGGGTTGTGCTCACAATCGAGAATCATGCTGTCAAAGATGTTGTGAAATAAATGGACCAGCCAATGGCTTTACCTGCGAACCACCAACAACAACCACTATAACTACACCATCAACCACAACTACCATGACCATTCCAACAACAACGATTACACCAACAGCCACACCAATTGCGACAACAACAACACAAACAGCCACACTATCAACAACTACAACACCAACATCAACCACTATGTCAACAACACCAACAGAAACAACACTAACAACCACTGCTACACTGAAAAAAACAACATCAACCAGACCAAGAACCACTATGACACTAACAACCACTACCACACCAACTATAACAACCACTCTCAAAACAACAACTAACACACCAACCACACTAACAACAACTACATCCTCAGCAAACACTACAGCTCCAAACACAGCAAATACACTGACAAATATGACTACTATGCCATATCCATTGACTACACCAACCGACACCGCATCAACAACACTAACACCGACCATCATACCAACCACCACCACACCAACAACAACACCAACAAACACTACCACACTAGCAGAGACAACTGCTTCAACAACGATGACAACTACGACACCAAAAAGCATTTCAACTACCACCACGCAAACAACCATAACTACTTCTACTCCAACTAAAACAGCTGCACTGGCAACAACAACTGGTATTCAAATAACCAGTAGAACACCAAACACAACTGAACCAACAACCAAAACTATACTGCCAACCACCGCAACACCAGCAACAACCAAAATTATACTGACAACCACCACAACACCAACACCAACAACAACCCCGCAAACAACAACAACCACACAAACAAATACTGCAACACTAAAAACCTCTACTGCTGAAAATATGACGGACGAACCGCCAACAACTACCACACAGACAACCACAACAAAAGCAACTACAGCAACAGTAAGTGCAATATCAACAACCACAACGGCTCTTGTTACTACAGCAGCTACACAAACAGCAATAACTAATATGCCAAGAGCAACCATACCAGCATCAACATCGCCAACAACAACCATACCAACAACCACCGATAAACTGACAACAATGCCAACACCAGCGACAACCACGCCAGCCACCACTACTACACTAACAACAACAATAAAACCATCAATCACACGAACAACAACAACTACATCAAAAGTCACTTCTTTGCAAGTTACATCAACTACACCAACAACAAAAACTTCACAATCATCTACCACTACATTTTCAACCACAACAATGCCAGCAACCATCACTACTTTTGCTCCAACTACGTCTGCACTGGCAACGACAACTGCTATGCTAACAACCACTAGGTCACCAGCATCAACTGAACCCACAACGACAGCTGCCATGCCAACAACAATATCTTCTCAAACAGCTACTACTACACTCTCTACCACCGCAACACAAAAACCCACCACAACTCCTACTACAATGACAACGACTACACTGGCAACAACAACAACACCATTGACAACCACACCAACAATTTCTTCAAAACTAACAACAATAATAGCACCAACAACTACACAAACAATCTCAACTTCACCAAAAGTCACTACTTTTGTCTCAACATCAAATACCCTGACAACAGCAACTAGCACACCATCAATAACATCTTCAACACCTACTACTAATCTCTCAAGCACCACCATGCCAACAAGCATAACTACTTCTATTCCAACTAAAACGACAACACCGGCATCAATAACTGCTATCAAAATAACCAATAAAACACAAACAACAACTGAAACAACAACCAAAATTATACCGTCAACCACTGCAATACCAACAACCGCACAAACGAATACTTCGACACTAACAACCACTTCTGCTCCAAATACAACGACCACAACGCCAACAACTACCATACCAGCATCCACACAAATATCAACCACACCGACCGTCATTGCAATATCAACAACCACCACTACACCAACAACAATAATGTATACGCCAAAACAAACCACACCAATATCAACAACACAAACAACAACCACTCAAGCAGCAACCACACCAACAACCACTATTGCATTGACAACAACAATAAAGTCAACAAAAACCGCATCAAACACTGCTACAACACAAACAACAACAATTACACCAACAGCTGATACACCAACAACATCAACAAGTGGCATGCTCACAACAATGACTTCTCCAACAGCTACTACCACACTCTCAACCACCACTATGCCAAAAACCACCATTACTCCTACTTCAACAACAACGACTACACTGGCAACAACAACTGATATCCCAACAACAACTTCAACAGCAACAACAACCGAACCAACAATCAAAACTATTCTGACCTCCATCTCAGCACCATCAACAACAGCAAAAACATCCCTACAAACAACAACAACTACACAAACAAATACAACAATACTTACAACCACTACTACTCCAATTACAGCAACTACACCAACAACCACTACAAGACGACCAGTAACAACTGCTTCAACTGCAAGAACTACACCAGCAACAATGACTTCTACATCAGCTACAATGACAACACCAACTACATCTACATCGACAATCTCAACAACAGTCACACCAACTACCACTACCTTGATTGAAACAACAACACCAACGACATCCTCCTCAACAGCCACTTCTACACTTACAACAACAAAAACAACACTAACAGCAACCACACCAACAACCATTATAACACCACCAATAACAACTGCTCCAACTACAAGAACTACACCAAGAACAATTACTACTACATCAGCTACAATGACAATACCAACCACTTCTACATCAACCACCTCAACAACAGTCACACCAACTACCACTACCTTGCTTGAAACGACAACACAAACGACAACCTCCCCAACAGCCACTTCTTCACTGACAAAAACAACACAAGCAACAACAAGACCGTCAACCAGACCAGCAACCCCTGCAACACTTACAACAACAACAAAAACATCCCCACATACAACAACGGCTATACAAACAAATACAACAACACTCACAACCACTACTACTCCCGCTTCAACGACCATACCAACAGCTACCACACCAACAACCCCAACAGCAACAGCATCAACAACACCTACATTGACAACAAAAACACTTAAAGCAACCACACCAACAACCACAACAACACGACCAGTAACAACTGCTCCAACTACAAGAACTACACCAACAACAATTACTTCTGCATCAGCTACAATGACAACACCAACTACCTCTACATCAGCAATCTCAACAACAGCCACACCAACTACCACTACCTTTATTGAAACAACAACACCAACGACATCCTCCCAAACAGCCACTTCTACACTTAAAACAACAACAACACTAACAGAAACCACACCAACAACCATTACAACACGACCAATAACAACTGCTCCAACTACAAGAACTACCCCAACAACAATTACTACTACATCAGCTACCATGACAACACCAATCACTTCTATATCAATTCTATAACAATCTCGACAACAATCACACCAACTACTACTAAATTGGTTGCAACAACAATACCAACGACAACTTCACCAACAGTCACTTCTACACTGACAACAACAACACAAGCGACAACAAGACCATCCACCAGACCAGCAACCACTGCAACACTCACAACAACAAGAAAAACATCCCCACAAACAACAACAACTACAAAAACAAATACTACAACACTTGCAACTACTACTACTCCAACTACGACGACCATACCACCAACAACCACACCAACAACCACATCAGCACAAGCACCAGCGACACCTACACTGACAACAACAACAGAAACAACAACCACACCAACAACCACTACAACACTACCAATAACAACTGCTCCAACTTCAACAGTTACATCAACAACAACTACTACTACGTCAGCTACAGAGTCAACACCAACCACTTCTACACCAACAACAGTCACACCAACTACCACTACTTTGCTGATAACAACAACACCAACAATAACCACACCAACAGCCACTACTACCCTGACAACAACAACGCAAACACCAACAATACCAACAAACAGACCAGCAAGCACTGCAACACTTACAACAACATCAAAAACAACCCCACAAACAACAACGACTACACATACGACAATAACACCAACAACAATTACTACTGCATCAGCTTCCATGACAACGCCAATCACTTCCAAATCAACAGCTCCAACAACAGTCAAACCAACAACCATTACTTCATTCGCAACAGCTTCACCAACAGCAACCATGCCAACAGCCACTACTAAACTGGCAACACAAGCAACAACAACAACACCAACAACCAGATCAGTAACCACTTCAACACCAACAACAACACCAACAACAACACCAACAACAACACCAACAACAACACCAACAACAACACCAACAACAACACCAACAACAACACCAACAACAACACCAACAACAACACCAACAACAACACCAACAACAACACCAACAACAACACCAACAACAACACAAAAAACCATTGTTTTCCAGGCTACTTCAAATACGCCAATCATCACTACAACAACAACGTCAGCCCCACCAACAACAATTACACCAACAACAACCACACCTACAACATCCTCATCAACAACATCCACATCAACCACTACAACAACTACACAGACATCAACTACCTCGACAATAGAAACCAGATCAATGACAACCAATCTAACTGTATCTTCCTCAACAACTCCCAGCTTCACAAACATGGGAAATTCTGCAACAAATTCAAATTCCAATGCAATCAGAAAAAATACGCAAGGGTTATTCACAATTCTCTTGAGAATCACTAAAATTATGACTCGGGACTTTGACTGTAGCGACCCTTTACTACAGAATGAGGATAGTCAAACTTACGAAGATTTCCAGGTAAGATCAAACTACTTCTGAAGATCAGTATATTGATATTCTTTTCAAGAGGTTTCAAAGGCTTACTGCAACTTTAAAGCATAGTTCAGTATCCCCAATAGAAATGAAATGTTTGTAAGGAACTAACAAGTCATTATGCATTATTATTGCATGCTGTCATACTGTAGTTTATATGCCCATTATGCATTTTTTATCTATAGGAGGTGGTTTGTGCTGCTGTCCGCCGATCAGTGAATGGGGTAACAGGCTGTAGTCGTCTGATTATTTCATGTGGTAGTATCATTGTGAACGCTACTATTGAGGTGGACACTAGTGAAGTAGATACTGTCACCTGGTCAGGATCAGCTCCTAAGTCAGAACAGGAGATGCAAACTCAGCTGGAACAGATAGTTTACGACCCTAATGTCAGTATGTATTAGCAGCAGAATATTTCAGTGTTTCCATTGTGGTGGTAAAACTAGCAATTTAGTTTGCTCTGATCAGATTTGGCGAGCTTGGGCCCCCATTCAACACGTCGGCTAGGTTAATACTTCAATTCCCTTGTTACAACTAAACATGCTTTACTACAGTTTGATAGGTTTAAATATCGTGTGAATAAATGCATATATTTAAAAATGTAACAAGATAAATTGCACTTGTATACCCCCTAAGTGTAAGTATTAGTTACGCATGTTTGAAGGTGGCTTAATGTTAGCTGGTAGCAACTTTCCTAAGTCAAGATGAGAGATAGTGTAAAATAACGAGCTGGAGTAAATGATAGCTCGCTATATATGTCGGTATTTTATCCCAGTGTGAAATTGAAAACTTTTACTTTACTCTTTAAATTACCTAACACAACAGCCTGTCATAGTGTAGCTTCACCATGTCAAGACAAAGAATCCAGTGTGTCATTGGGCCATTTGAAATCAACTTACCAACTCGGACTCGGACATATTTTTTCTAGTCGTTGTGGGATCTCCATTGGCCTTTGACGTAAACGAATGTAATGAGGATAATCTCAACAGCTGCAGCGACAACTCTCAATGTGAGAACACAGATGGTTCCTACAACTGTACCTGTAATTCTGGTAAGTTTACCACACAGCGGTTTATTATCAATGTTAGCACCACATCATCCCTGCCCCATTATAAACAATTTCACCCCTGTAGATGCTGTTATCAAAGAATTATAATTGAATTCTGGAGTAATGTGTCAGCAGGTTTTAGTTGCAGTTGAACGATGTATACTTGGTACAATTTTCCTCCACCACCGGGCTTATTGCAGCAAACTTGTTCTTGGGTGCCAGGGGAGTTCATAATCTTTCCTTTTGAATTCACCGGAATCATAACTACCCTTTACAATACACATTACTGCAGACACTAGATCAAATTTAATTCAATCTGCCAGCACTCCGGTTGTTCGAAGTTTACTAGTGAACCACCATCTGCCAAAATATAGGTATCAATATCATACATCTACCATTACAGGATATCCGGTTGATATCTCCCCCTATACAGATGATCCCGGTAGAATATGTGCTATAACTTGTGATGGAATGTACTGTGGTCTCGGACAAGTGTGTCAACCTCAGGGGGAGACTACTCCTGTATGCACATGCCCAGGTATGGATAATTTAGATAATATAGATGTTTAATCTGTTGTATACCAATTGCTAGCTGCGTTATTGTCTAGTTCCTGTGCATGATTACATGATACCCACTACCTAAATAAGGGCAACACTTCTATTCGAGATTGGGAATTCTTAAGGTAAATTCGATATTTCCGAGTGTGAACATTTTCATAGAACACTGTGAAATAGCCATCAGGTTTTCCAATTTCTATCAGACGTCACAGTAAAGTGTTCATAGCTGTGCTAGCTGTTCTAGCTATGCTAGCTTTGCTAGCTGTGCTAGCTGTTACAACAAGCATGAACTTCTCACAAACCACTCCTCACAACTGTGCCAGAATTAATTGCTCTTGCACTTCATAAACAACTACTTTCCGTTCCTTTCCCTTTAAATGGGAGGGAAAGTGATATGTGAAATAATTTCCCTAACTTGCAGATGCCACATAAAAATATGCCTGATTAGCCAACCAAATTGGCATTAATAAATCTTCATTTTATCTTACAAGAAACTATGCTGAGTAATACATGCGCAACCTTTCAACCTATTTAATGCGTCTGTATTTGAAAAGCAAAAAGCTTGCAATGTAATACTACTTTGGTTTACTAGGTTATCAGTGCGATGAACTGAAACTTTGAACGAATTACCTCGGCAGGTAATTTCGTAAATTTTTTTTCCTCCATCCAAACCTCAATAACCGTCCATATCAGTCCTGTTACCCCTCCAAAATAAGTCTGCTGTTTGCAGTTCAAGACCATCCAAGGACACTCTCTTTCTTCTCTTAACTTACATGCCATATATCTCGACTAGACCACCTTTAAATCTTTAATATATGATGCATGCTAACCATCCTTGTTTTAACCTCTGCATAATCAATTCACAGCAAGTTGCTAAAATTATGGGTAGTTGGGTTCTTTTAGGAAAAGGGAACACAACCCTCAAAGTCATCATAAGATGAGAAATATTGCTGTTCAGATATATGCTGTATTAACCAACTTATATAGTAATGTTTGTTTTACAGCTGGAACTGTTTGTGGAGTGTGGCTGTATGTGTTTCTTGGAGTTATCCTGATTCTTCTGTTTAGTGTTGCTATCATCATCTCTGTGTGCTCCTGCATAACGTCAAAGAATGCGAAGGCAGATAAATCCAAGCTGATGAGGAGCGACCCCAGAGATATGCCTCTCGGTTATGGCAGCCCTATGATACAACCATCATTTGGCAGGGGAGGCATTGGTGGTTATATGGATGGAAGCCTAACAGGCAAGCCAAGATACGCCAAGTACTTTAGCCCTATTCCTGTATACCGCACACTTTCCAAACCAGATTATAAATATGCCATCCCTGCCCGAGGTACACAACTATCAATGCATCTCCCTCGCTATGTGAGCGGGAAAAACACATGCAGTCAAGATTAACACCTCTTCTCAAGACTTCATCAAGATTGATTTCTGCATTGATTGGAGTTCTTATAAGAAAGGATTATTTTTATATGAAGCAAAGTCATGAAAGAGTACAGAGATTTACGGATCTGTTGTTAGGTTGTAGAGCTTGACAATCAAGACTAAGTTCAACAATACTCCGTGTGCAAGCTGTAAGCTGGAAATTTCATTTTTAAACACAGGCCATTGGGTCTTAAAAGTTTATCTTCCAAGTATCAGGTATATAACTATACCAGGCTAGGACATTACATGTTAGAATCAGTACAACTCTTGCCTGATAGAATCTCATTAAAGACCAATCACTTATACAAGACCATGGCAAGTGTGAGACAGACTCTGAACATTGTCACAAATTAAGTATCACTGCTCAAACTGTGTTTGAAGTTGCATGCCATCTACTGACCCGAGAGGCTGGAAGTTGGTTGATAATTGAATGCCACTACCAGCAACCTAAACTATCACATGTTGGGGAAGCACAAACTTTCTTTTGGTTACTGATCATAAAGGTTAGAGAGTATTGAGGTTTTGAGCACCATGACATAGATTTACACATTGAAAAACAAACTAAAACACTTGCCATCAAATATAGAAGATAATGACCATTTTACTAACTCAATTCTTTGAGTCAATGTCCCTCTGGTAGACATCACACTGTTGAATATAGAGGAGCATGGGGAAGAAAAACTTTTTCACACCATCTTGTATACTCTATAAATGCCATTTTGTTTTAAACACTCCTACCGATTTATGACTTTTCTCCATTTTTGTGCATGTCTATTTCTTAAGGACAGTATTTATATTGAATTTCGCAGCATGTATCTTGTCTGTGAAATGTAATAAATCAATCAATAGAGCAAATGTGGAATTTATCAGGGTTTATTTGGTATAAAATACTTTATCTTGGATAAATGTTATATCCATTGCACAAAAAAATGACTTGTTTCACCCCTACACCATTAAGCTGATATTATGAGCATACATGTTAGATCTTCTGGTTAATTTTAACTCACAACATACCAATGTTGATGGTATACACAACAATAAACAGAGAAGACAACTTATCATAAAATAATGATACTTCGCTCATGTACGTTATCAATGCACAACAATGCGGCAATATAAAATTACATTATAATATTACAAATATTACATTAAAATGCTCTGCTCTGACAAGGATATTCACACGCACTTGAAAGTTATAGAGATACTTCTAACCACGAGTCAACGGATACAAGATACCACCGAGATCAACACTGCACTATACATCGCATCAAATTATAACTTTAATTGACACAGATGTCAATCTGCCTGCTACCGCCCGCCACTTTAACAAGCAAGCTAGACATCAAAAACTGACAACAGTGGAACATTCTGTTAATCTTGGTATGAATTGCAAATATCGATTTAGGAAGGGCCAGCCAACCTACACCTTAGGCGCATCCCATATCCGAGTACAGTTAAAAAATAACGGCATCTAGCCTCTTGCCATCCAAAGATAGACTTTCATATCTGTCTCACACGGCAAAGACAATCACAAACATCAAAACATGTAGATTACAACATAACATCCAGTACTGTTACAAGAATTAATTGGCAGCCGATGTGTAAATGTAGTGACATGTAGTTACAGGTGCCCTTCTGGTACTAGGAGTGTTGTATACGCTAAGTGTGAGTAGTGTACGGTAGTGTCACAGACTGATTCAGTGACAGTCAGCCCAATCAGTCATTGAGGGCCAAGAGGAACCTCAGAGCGGTCATGTCAGCTGACTTTTTGTTTCTGCCTTCAGCTGCGTGATCTGAGAGAAGAAAATACAATTTAGATTATTAATTCACTTGTTTCAAAACCGCAAAATCTATCACATATCATATCAAATATAGGTTGCAAAAGAGATATGATGTAAAATCAAAGTGCTTTGAGCCGTAACAAGTCGCATATCTGCTGTGAGTAGGACAGTACATGCGATGTCAGTATTTATCAAAATTTTGCCGAAAGTATATAGCAGTATCAACTGAACTGTCCATGAAGGACAAACTTCTGCAAATATATTTGCCAAAAAATTATCTGAACTTGATACAGAACTCCCCGGTTGCATTGTGAAAGACATTCTGTTACACCAACATCACAGAGTAAGGATCCTTACTCTGTGTCAACATACTGCATTTCTGTTGGCATAAGTATAAATATGTGTCTCCTCAATCAATTTGTTGGCTCTGGACTTCCAATTCTAGCATCAATTTTAAGTAAGTAAAAACATTCCAGGCAAGTTCCGGTAATCATGGAACATTTGTGTTTTAAAGTTTTGAAATAATATAAAACCTGTAAGCTATCTCTCACCAGTCATCCTGTGGACTGATGTGTCGTTGTTTATTTGGAATCTGCTCACACCTGAGGGTTGCGCACCTGCTGATAAGCTGTTGTGTGTTGGATAGTTAGTTCCGAACCTCATTAAATGGCTCATAACAGCGGGGTTCTTATAGATAGCAGTTGGTCTGTTCACAGTTATTTGATCTAAAAATACCATAGTTTACATCAAAACAAGATAGTGATAGACACCCTGATTGGATGTGATGATTGTTCTCATTGGGCTATGCCTTGTCCAATCAGATTGCCATAGACAAAATAAAAATGTGTGTTTTGTCTGTCAAATGCCACTCAAATATTTACTTACTTGTTGAACCAGAGAAATGTGATTGAAATAGATAGTGATCCGACAGTGATAACAAAGCGGTATTTAATAGCATGATATTTTGGAACGCATCCTCAGAGCTTTATTAATCAAATCAACACACTATTATACGAGTAACAGAGAAAGAATTTGAACATATGAATGGAGTCAGAATTTTAGATTCACTTCTGCCTTTGGAGTTTAAAATAAATTAAAGACGATGCTTCTCTGAGCTGGCTCAATAGTATGTTTTTGTTTCTGTTACAGGATCAATCAAAGATGCTGATATTTCTATGAAGGTATATTACTGTACTTCAAAAACTTTAATACCCCTAGTGGGCTTCTTCTAACTTGACAGTTCGTATAAGGTGTCTGTTCGTATAAGGTGTCTGTTCGCTTTGTACATACCAAGTCCTTGATCGACTTTATTTTTCTTCTTGTCAGGAGGTGCATTGTCGTCACCGACATCTGTATAGTTATCTGTCTCCTCACTCCTGTTACTCCTTACAGCAAACTGGCGCTGCTGCTGGTCAGATAAGGTGACTCCGCCTCCGCCTCCGCCTCCTCGTCCACATATCTAGATAATTGCAAAAAACCAGATAGATTCGGGTCACAGGTTGGCTTCCCGTAACATATTTTCATTGTCAGTCTCATAAAAGCCGAAAATACAATATTTCAAATACATCTTGGAGAATATTAGTTGGTCTGATTCCCAATACAGTAACAGCTCTCTATGTTAAATATATTTAATATGTTAGATATAAATATTTATAATATATAGGGTAAATCCCAGAGAGAAATCAACTTAAGCTCACACTATGACAGTTATGACGCAGCTGAAAATCTCAGTCGTCATGCCACAGTCACAAGACACCACAAGAACACAGTGTATTTGACAATAACGATGATGGATGTGTTACTTGTAAGTGGCAGGCCATGAGTTATGTAAAACACCAATAATTTCATTTTATCACATACTAAGGACATATGTCCTTAGTATGTGATTTTATCCAGGTGTTTTGGCAGAGGTTTGTATCATACGATTGAACCTTATTTTGCTGTCACATATATGACAGTAACCCTCGCAATGCTAGTTGAAATTTTCAATTTAAATTCAAGTACACCAACCTCCGATTAACAATGAGGTGGATTTACTGTCACCAGCATTAAATCATGAGAATTTTAGTAGATGAAAAAATTTAAACGAAATTTAATGAAAGGAACCTACTGCTGCTTACCATATCAAGACTGTGAGGGCTAAACAGAGCGGCTAACTGATCCAAACCATCAGTTATTGTAGAAGCTGTAGAGTTGTCTCCTACGCGACTGTCTCCTCCACTAAAAAAGCAAATAAATAAACACCTGGGTTTATTCACTTTATCACCATATGGACTGGTCTCCTCGCAATTGTACATCATTTTCCAGTCAGGGGAGAATAACTTCTCAAGTGACAAAGTCATGAGGTTTGACACCTTACTTATCAATGAGAAAAATGCTTGAGTGGATTCTATGACCACCAAAATTACGACTATGATATCCATATACAAGCCAATATAGAGTATCGCTGAGCAAGTCATATAAAAATCCTGAATTGTCTGACCAGAGATCATGTTTTGTTATCGTACCTATACATTTGAGACTTTCGTTTCCGTATGTGGTTTGTATTATTGCCGTTGTTTGGGTTGAGAGCAATGTATGGTGATCTGACTTGTTGGCCTGTTTGAGTCCTTGTGGTTGTCGCTGTGACGTTAGATGTTACACCGGGAGGATTCCATAACTCACTGTGTACTCTGCCTCGTAGGCGCTCCGATATGGAGGGGGATAACTGCTGTTGTGGGCTCTGCTGTGGGGAGCTTACTGGTGATATGTGTCCTGAAAGTATGAACAGGATTATCAGGTTAATTCACCGCTATCAATAAATCAGATTAAATATTTGGATATGAGGCAAACCTGAGGTGAGGATAACATAATGCAGCGTTATGAAATAAAAGGGACTTTGTATTCTGCGAAAATATGTTTCAGTCATAAAAAAAACCAGGATGTTTACCACCTTTGTCATGTGATAGCATTAACAAAGACTTGTGCAATCGGTATGTAATTTATGGTTTGTGTATAGACAAGGTTATTTTATGTTATTCCAGTTACCTAGGACATTTCGATTTGCTGCTGTATACATCAGTTTGACTTTATCAAAGGCAGATCCATCAAACTTGACACAAAAAAGACGGTGGAGAACCCAACTATGATCTCAGCTCAAATTAAAGGTGGATGAACGATGGTGTATTTGAGATATCGGAAGAACTAAAGACCCCCATCCCCAAAGTCATACTGTAGCAACTTGACATGTTTGGTGGTCTCAACTACTAGAACATTTCACAAGATTTTGTAAATCATACACATGATGCCATAAAGACACTAAAACTTGCAGTTTAATGGCTGTTTTTGCTCTTTCATGTTTGAGCAACGCTATCTGGATTGGAAAATTATCCCATCGATGTATTTCGCATGAAATTTTTGCGTGAAGAAATTATCACTTAGACCATGATAACAGTTACACTGGACTTTATCCTAACCTATACAAGCATCAAGATCATTGCCTCTGCCTCCTCGTGCACGCTATGCACGTGCTGTGCTGTGGTTGGGCCGTGTATAAGAGATAAGCTTCGTACAGCGTTTTTTTATTAAGCAATTATTGTTTTATCATTCATGCATATCCTTATTACTGCAGCACTGACAGATCACATCAAGTGGCAGGACCAATCAAGTCAGAGACCCTTCATGGTTTTTTAGTTTAAGCGTCTCGATTTTGGGTCATAAAGCCACTACCAATAACGCCTGATGGGTAGTGGTTGTATGACCAGTGGCTTTTTTGGCAGTGGCCTTATGACTCGAAATCGAGACGCTTTAATAAAAAAAAACCAAGAAGGCACTCACTCACTCACTGGCTGGATTCCTCCCGTAATAATGCAAAGAATGACTAACACTTTTACTTTTACTAACCATCTTTGTAGTATCTGTAGGTTTTATATGGTGGAATGGACTGCTCCTCGTTATACCCTCTCAGCTCTGATCCCATAGGAGCGGACATACCAACAACATGTCCCTGGTCAGGTCTCCATGTACTGTTGTCTTGGTATTGAGGGCTGACATTACCTCGATACTGCTGCCCGACACTCTCACTATACTGCGAGGCGATATTCTCTTGATAATGGTTGTAGGGAGCAGTAGATTGGCGATTTCGAGTGGGACTTGTAGTTCCATCGTGTCCTCTCTGTGAGATGTCAATGCTTGGCTGAGGGCTCGTAGCCAGGCTGTTAGACTGTGAGTCAGCCATCTGTGGTGATCTAAAATGCAACACAAATTATCACAACGTTTATTTCCAGCAGCACAACGTTCCTATGAGAGTCATTGCGATTAAAGGTACTTCTAAACTATCTATAAGTTAGGATGTCCATGTTAGAGATACAGAAAAATTAGGGATACTCCTTCGCAGACAAATTTAAGTTTCAGGTGTAGACAGCAATATCCTGATTCTACAAGAACTGATTCAATAACATATTAACAGTGCTAGAACATCAGGCCTAATTTTAAAACTGGCAAGAAAGCTATGAAATGGGAAATCAACACTTGGCCACCTTAGACAATACATTCACAGCATTCTAAGAGTCTAAGCACTGTGCATGACCATGTTATTACTTGACATGCACGAAAAAGTACAGTATATGCCCTGAAATACACAGAAAGTACAGCTGGTTAATAGGGATTTTACTGTAGGGTCATGATATGCAGCTTACACCAAGTCACAAGAAACTGTTTAGAAAACCAAAGTGTTTGGAGGAGAGCAAGTTATTTTTTCTAGGTAGGATAAGATTCGAACGCCCACACTATCATGTTAAGTTTCATCTGATAAGGACTTTTTCATCTGATAAGAACCGGACTTGAGATTCTACATTATTAGTAATACACCATATCGTGGTGATGTCACTTGACTAAAGTTGGCAAATTCCAACCTGCCTACTTTCAGGAAAGTTTTACCCGGCCTGCCACGGGTTTAAAGCTTCTCCTCTACCTTCATGATGAAAAAACACAGAGCTGATATCTTACCTGTAGCCGACCATATCGGACTGTTTTGGTTCTTCAGTGTAGGGCTGGCACTCGGAGGAAAGCTCAAGGTTAGTTCCATACAGAGCCTGATCATCGATACCCTCCATAGGGATATATGGAGCTCTCCAAAACATGTCCTGTAATTAACAGTAAGTAACAGTGACGCTTTAATCCATATTTTCCACTGACTTTTTTTAGTCTTAGATAATATATGGAAGCTTAGCAAACATGATGTAATGATAATGACAGCTTAAGAGAAGCTGTCAAAAAACGTTCTCACAGCTTAAAAAATACATACCCCATTATTCCGTTACATGTATGTGTGTATTTTAAACAATCTATCATTGCAATAACATTAGGCTTAGTATATAGTATATATATAAAGAGGAAAAACTGAAGAAGGCTCTTATTTCTCTTCTCAGCCCTACACTTTTCAAAAATCACAGGTCAGCGATAGGATCTTTTAGAAGTATTGAATCTTACACGACTGAAAAGTTTATGCTTTTGCTAACCTGGTCTTAGTGACAGAACAGAAAAATTACTGTGGGATAATTCCTAACTTGCCCTGTCAACGTGCTCAAACCAATACTGATCCTACACACACGGGCGATTATTGGTGGCATACAAACTTTGGAGCTGACAAGAAACCAATACACAGCATCTACCATTGCCGAAAATCCTTGATGCGCAGGTGCCCCCCTTATTTCTCTGTCCTCAAATTTTAGTTCATCATCATTTTCAATAGCCAAGCTAACCAAAATATACCATCTAAGAGATATTAATCTGGAGCCAAATTGGTTTTAGCTGTGACTTTCAGATGATTGATAAGTATGTATTGGCCATCAGAGAGCAGCGTCATCGGAAATGTATTCTCAGAGGAGTTTCAAGGGGATGGAATTTTTTTTATGATTAACACGTGACTTATTCTCTGGGTTAAGGTATAGCGTTGAGTAGGTATGGAAATACACATGATTGTTGATTCTAATCGTCATCGTTTGAGGACGAAAAACCTCCACTTTGCTGAGTAGTAATTCATAATAAGACTTCGTGTCTGGGCAGTAACGACAGTCAATGACAGGTAGATCATGATATCGGCTGAACTCATCAGCGCTGAAATCCAGATGAAAATCTCATTCCGTCTGAAAAATTTCCAACAATTCTCCCCGGATGCTGTTATTCTATCGAATAGGTGTTTATTGTTCATTGAATGAAAGTACGCGATGCGTTCTAAGGCCCAGATTAAGTGCTCAAACTACGCTGGGATTGCTCGATTGGATAGGAAAACCACCATATCGCCGAGTAAAACATAATACAGCTGCATGTCTTGACAAAAACAAGAGTGGATAACAGGCAGAGCCTGATATAGCTTGAACTCTGTGACCTGCACGGTAGCTCTGTGAAGCCATGATCAAGATCTCTTTCAGCTGAGAAATTTTCCAAAGATTTTTCGGATGCTGTTATCCTATTGAAAAGGTGTGTTACATGCTCATTGCTTGAGTGAAGGCAGTGCTCATCTAAGCTGTAGCGCACAAACTTCCGGGATTCTGGCAGAAGCATTTCTTTAATCAAGAACATTCCCTTCCCTGGAAAGTTACCCAAGGTCATGCTTCATCTAGCTTTCCTGTATCCCTTCTTAAACATTGTGAGCCAAACAACTAATGTTATATATAACACCCTACTAAGACTACGGAAAGGGTGAGACTGACATCACAAATATCTCACTGACCAAAAAATTTGGAGCACAATTTTAGAAACACATCAGCTGCTAAAACAGCTCTCTGATGCTTGATATTCGATACTCACATTGGCATCGTCAACCAGCTGGGGAAACATATCTGAGAGGATTCCAGACTTCATATCAATGTAATCATTATCCAACTCCTCCACTAACTGTTCTAGTTCTACAAACACAGCATACATTACACCAAACACAGATATAGAAGTTTCTGAGTCAGTAATTGAATGTTTGAATGAACACATGGAGGCGCGTATGGTTTTTGCTCAAGAGATTTTCATTTTCCACGCTAACTCTATTTCACAATCAGAGCTGGTGTGAGGAGGAATAGCTACCCGAGTATTGCATGATGGTAAAGGTTGTTTTGTGAGTATTTACTCATTGCGGGGTGATAATGTCCGGTCGGAATCAACAAGTTCAAATAGTATGGCACACCAAGTGACACACTTTGGGTTTTTTCCCTAACTGTAGTCATGATTCAGTAAAGCTAAATAGGACCACTGAAGTTTATTCCAGTCCTCACTCTACCAACGAACGTCAGTTCATCTTTTCAAGACGAATGTTTGTCATGTGTGTCACTGTCGCTTATTGTCACTGTCGCTTACTGTATTGTCACGTCTTAATGTTAGTCATGGGTCAGTGTTGTCACACTAAGTATATTCTTACCGGTTTTCTCAGATGATACAGTTGGTGGTTTCTCAGCGGGAGAGAGATCGGAGAACATGCTAGCAGTGGTAGCCATGATGTCATGATCAGTCGGTTCAGGAGGTCCAAATAAGCCCTCTGTGTCAATCTACCAACATAGGATAACATGGTATTGTTTAATAGAGCAAAAAATACTTTAGAACCACCTAAAAGATCTTGAAGCATCATTGCAACCCTGAAACAACTATATTCTATTTCTCTGGTGGTATTTCCAGACAATCGGACCTTCATTTCATACAGAATGAGTGGTATTCCATATAAAAACCATGCGGGTTCACTCTGATACATACGTTGGATCATACTGGAGGAGTGAAATGTATAGCAATGATTTTTGCCTATTTGATAACCCAAACATGGCAATAGATGGCTAATCGTATAATGACCTAGCCGTTACCATAGAGTAGGGGTATATACTGGATCTGTGATATTACCACACACTATGACTATTTATAGTCTCTGATATTTTTCTATCTTTGGCGACAAGATAATCCTCTAGGTAATAGTACTTTGCGGGTTTGTAATTGAAGGGATGGTTTGAGGTCATTCAACACCAGCTTTGATGCATAGCATACATGGATATGAGGACAAAAAGTGGGACTGCTCATTTTTTGCAGCGTACTGACCAGAAAACCAAATCGGTCATAGACTGGCCTATAAGGATATTCATGCACGTCATTGAATCAAAAAGCACTGCCAAATATATTATATAAAATACCAAAGTCATCGGTAAAGTTTAGATTGACCAGGGCACATTAATCACCCTTACTGGCCATTGACCAACTAAAAAAAAGATTTATCATAATATGGGAGGGGAGACCTTGTGAACAGATTAAACTTTGAGCCAGAAACATTTTTTATCAGCATCTTGATACTCTGTTCGGACCATCAAAAATGTTCAAATAATGAGAATGCGATACTGTCAGTAGCTGACCAACCACAGGAATGACCTCTACCTGCAGGTGTCAGTGTGTGCCTGTAAGTACCAGCACCTGCTCAGACCCATCACTGCCTCAGCTGTCATTCAGATGGCAATAATTGAGTATAGTATGCCTTTGCTGTCAAACTTTAAAAACAATCTAATACAACAAAACATACACAATAATACATATACGTACAGCTATTCTGTTCTCATTAGATTTGCTGATGCTCTGGTCAGACTCGCTGTCGGTAGATAGAAACACACAAGCTGTGGCAGCATATATATCATCACAAACTGGTGGCGCTGAAGAGGAGCTCTCACATAGGCTTGTGTTACTACCACTACAATCCACATACATATCTGTAACCAGTACAAAATAAGTGTCAACATTTAATATGTCAATTTAAAATCAATGATCGACATTTTTGGCACTGTTGTAGTTCTGGCAGTGTTGTCAGTTATTTTTGACTTGACATGGCAATAATTTCAGTTACCATAATATGAGTTTCAGCTGTGGTAAGCATGAGTTATGTGGGGGTGAGAAGCATGGACTCATATAGATTAGGACTACGTATCAGGTTTGATCCAATTTGCTTTGCTCACCAGTAGAAGCAAATTGGATCAAAGCTGATTCAGACAGGACCCTGCTCAAGTACAGTGATCATATGGCTGTCTTATCCGTAGAAATAGTTCATTACAATAATTAAATATTATTTTGATGTTAATGGATAAGAAATTTGGACAGGTCAGTCGCATGTTTATCAGGAGTGTGTCGGCGTGGGGGCTGTATCCACTGATGTACCTGATCGTTAAACCGATTAATCTTGTTGTTGTGGAACTGGAAGTATCCAGAGTCGACGTAATGAAGTTATGCAATAATTCAACAGCTAAACACAGGGAAAGCTCATATCAAGTCATTCAGCTTTGGCTGGGTGTTTATCAAAGTTCTACAAATCTTTTTACCACAAAGTTGTTGTTAGACAGGGGGAATCATCAGCCCCCCCTAACTCTTTAGAGCTACAGAGTTTGAAGGCTAATGTTTATTAACTCACCAGCCATAGGTTTGAGTATATCCATATTGCTTCCGCTGCTGCCGCCAGGTGAGGAGGTGTAATCATATACACTCTCAGTCTTAACTGTGCTCTGTACAGAACCCATAATCAGCCCTGGCTCCTCTATCTCACTAAAATCAAGTCTAAGTTCATTAACAACAATAACTTTCCACCAGAGACCTAACCCCATATAATGTTCCTCATAATAACGCGCCCTTACATCACACTTTGCTCCAGATCAGACATCGGAGCAACTAATAAAGTCAAATATCTGATCCCTTTAATATCAGAACAGCATTTTTTCTATGCAATAGAATTGGATTTATGATCTTCCAAGTGCAATTTAGCATTAGGCCTACTTGCTACGTTCATCTTGGTAACACTTCACTACAAAGTCTACTTATAGCATCACACTTCCTGTGAAAGATGTAATTTACACAAAATAGTGATGATTGCCGTTTTCTTAAAAATAGGAATATCGAGACAATTGCTCAAATTGGAAAAAAAAACATTCATGGAGAGACAAACCGGACAACATACCCGATAACTTGATGGACACAGTCTACTCTCTGAGGCCGGCCTGTCTTAGCGTCGTTGACGAGTGAGGCCTGCGTGATCACTCTCACGTATCCACCGCCATTAGCCAGAAATCTGTACACGTCAGTGTATATCTGCTCCTTCTGGTACACTGCGTCAACACAAAAACAGACCGATAACAGCATATAGGTCACAATTAGGGAAAGTTATGTAGATCAAAACTTTTAAATATTTTATGATGTCAACAGCAAGCGCCAATGGGCCTTCACACATTTTTCTCTTGTCCTCGCTGGGGCTCTAGAAAAATCCAGTGTATCCCGGAACCGGTCTACCAATTGATAAAGTGGTATGTTATTGCATGTTGAATTCTGATAAATAGAGCATAAATTTATTTCATGTAGCTTAAAAGTACCATCAGAAGGAATTAGGTGTGGCAACCGCTGCAAATTTCCAGAATAAGGAGTGGGCATACATGAGGTACAAAATCTAACTATCAGAGATCCACATCCTAATAGTGTAGTCGCGATGACTGCGAGATCCAGGCCATTGACAGACTAGTCAAATCCGCCTGGATAACATATTGTGAAGGTTTCTTATACAATAATATACTCATAATAGACAGTTTTCTGAGCTCGGATTTAGGCCTCAATTCGGAGTTGGCCTCTCTCCAGTTTGGTACTTTTAACCCACGCCGCATAGAAAAAAATCCGGAAAGAGGGTTATCTTGAAAACCGCTTATAATAGGATAAAAATTATTTTTGATTCAGAATCTGCAACATTGAAAACTCATATGGACATAGTTTGGGAAATAATTTTAGTATTTGGATAGTCAATTATAGCATTTTCTGCCTGTTTTGCGGACAATTTGGCGAAACATTCAAGCCTCCAATGATTTGGAAACCCCGTCTCACAGACTGAACCGAAAATCATTTTTATCCTAACATAGCGGTTTTCAAGATAACCCTCTTTCAGCAGGTTTTTCCTAAGCGGCATGGGTTAAAAGTACCAAACTAGAGAGAGGACAACTCCGAATTGAGGCATAAATAAGAGCTCAGAAAACTGTCTATAATATAGGAGTTTTGATACGATTCTAATTAATGGAAAGTGTTGTGAAAGACATCGCAAGACAGGAACAAGGACACAACATAATAATGTGAACACATCAGTGTAGGACAATCAGATAGATGCTTGCATCCACATTCATGTATAACTCATCAGTTGTGATAAGTTCAGAAACACACATTTGGGCATCGCAAACATATATAATTGCTGACCATGATATTTGTTTGCAAAATGGGGGGCGTCACATTCCACCCATAGCCATAAAACGAAGCAGGCTGGGGAGTCAAACTTTGTTCCAGAGAGGTAATATGGGACCGTCAGACAATATGTTGACATTACTTACATGATTCGAAGCTTGCTTCCACGCTCTTCAGGTCAGAAGCGTGAACAAATTCGTAGAATGAATTCTTAGCCATTTTCTCGGGAGAATAGTTCAGCAGGTCGGCCACACTGAAAAAAAGCAATCATCACCATGCAGTCAGACGTCACAACATATAAACAGAGGGTACAGCAACTCTTCTAAGAGGCCCATCAAGGTAGCTTTCTGTGAACTTCAGCATTTCTCTGCGATCGATCTCACAGAAGAGAATTGATTGGCAAGGACAAGCTGATATTGACATTGGTTGTTGATGGTCAATATGGTCAGAAACGCCATTATCATTTGGATTAAATGGCATGACAATTTTGGCAGTAGAGTAACATAAAACACCACATAGAATAATAAAGACAATTTATGACTTCCTATTTTCAATGATGATGAGTCCTAAAAAATGCTTATGGAGTCATGGTAAGGGCAAGGGCATATTATTACAGAGTATGGATCCTTACACAGTGAGATATATATCCTTACTCTATGTCGAGATCTTGCCATATCAGCTGAAAGCTCTATTATTTTAGGCCGCCTATGGACTATACAAAACGCTGCGGAAGTAACACATTTACTATCCACAGGAAACTGGTAATAATAGCGCAGTTATGAAGAGTTGCTCAATTCACAACTTCATCAACTGGGAAATCAGTAATGAGAATTTCAAATTAATGCCTTATGCTTGGTTCACATTGTCCCAGATGACACTAGGATGCCATCCCAGTCACATTTTAACATTCATCCCAGATAGCCATACCAGATATCCATCCCAGTCAATGTGAACCAGAAAATTACACAATCCCAGACTGTCTGGGTCCGTCTGGGATAGCATCGGGAAAGTTCGTCAGCGTCAAATTTTCCCCATGCTATCCGAGACGGACCCAGACAGTCTTGGGGTTGTGTAATTTTCTGGTTCACATTGACTGGGATGGCTATCTGGGATGAACATTATAATGTGACTGGGATAAGCATCTGGGATGGCATCCTAGTGTCATCTGGGAAAATGTGAACCAAGCCTTATGTATGTTTAAACTCTTCTATAACTTTAATTTATGAGGGAGGGATCTAGCTGCATACTAATCTTAATAAATAGCCGTAATGTTGACCAATTTTGTGAGTAGGGTAGACAGGCTCTGACCTGATAAGCAGGCAACAGACAAGTCTGACCAGTTGATAAACTTAGAAAACTTGTATAGTTGTGTAGATTGCACTTTTCCTCGTCTGACTTACTTGCCATCACACTGTGTAAACTTCATGTCCAGTGAGTGTTTGCTTATGAAAGTCATACTGTCCTGGTGACAGTCCTCACCAGAGTCTATGGGAGTACCTGTTAGTACCAAGCACCTGCTCAGATCATCTGACAGCTGAGGCGACAGGCCAGGCTTGATATCAGTTGTCATCATCTGTCCACTGAATCTGACAGTCTGAGGGATAAAATAGAGAATAGATGGATCGATGAGACAGCGATTATGAAATGACTTTGAACCGAGATACTATGGCTGTGACAATTTTTATGCCAGTTGTAAAGATTTTTAGTAGCGTTTTTACCCAGTGCACCATGTGATCTTTTTCATTTTCACATTGTAAGATCGGATCTGATATTAAACTAAGCTAAATTCAAGCTTAACTATACTAACTAATTGGGGAGATATCACCAGCAAAGGAGAAGGATGGTAAAAAGGATTGGAGACAAATGGGGAATTTTGTCTCAAAATTACTCAATAACCCATTACCACTGACCTTGTATGTAGCAGATTTGATATTGACAACCCTGCCTTTAGGTAGGAGGGTAGACTTAAATCTTGATGTGAAGCTGATGCTGTTATTGGTAGACCTTAGAGTCTGCTCTGTTCCTCTCCAATCAGAAGGATGGATAAACTGCTCCAAGTTATGTCCCACCATATCACACTGTTAAGAAAAAACAAGGAAACTTCATTTCCCTATGACAAAACAATGGGCTATTCATTTCATATCTTTACATATATACACCAATAGTTTCAGATGACTGGACTATTTTTCCTTATATTGAGTAATTCAAGGACACCGAGCATGAATGGCAATTTGGAGGCCATATCCTGTCTGTGGAAATGTGGCCAATTGCTTAACCAACATCTAAATTAATGTTTTGTAACTTTTTCTTTTAATATTGCATATAATTTTGTTTCATGATATATATACTAGCATATTCCACTCACATTAGCACTAAATATATACACCTGAGGGTGCTTGGGGCTGAAACAATCAATCGTGGAAGCTCCCCAAGTGGGCTTTTATATCTCCACCATTGCCCCCACACATCGTACGAGTTAGAGTTATCAGACACAACCCAACATGGGACCCCAGTTGTGTTAAGCTGACTATCTAGCTTGTCAGTTAGTCTTTCTATGCACCTATAATCTCTATTTTGCTTTCACTAGTAGGCTTTAATTCTTTAACTTCTCCAGTTAGCACCAAGGAATTATAAGCCAATTTATTTATTAACAATAACACAGGATGATAATATAATTAATAAGGCTATAATTTTCTCAATTCTGTTCCCGGCTAGACTGTAAACAAAATGATTGGCACACCATGAACTTCATAGACAAACCAAATAATATTGTCGGTTCTACATTGACAGAGGTTGAGCTTTGAGGTTTTAGACCTGGTACATGGGCATAAATTAATTATTGTTGTCCCCATGGGCAACAGAACGTTTCAAAAAAGCCAACGATCATAACTAGTTTTAGTGGTGTGACTGACATTGATTTTATTATGAAGTTGACAAGGTTTACCAACCTGGTTGATTCCGAGCCTCTTCTTGATATTCTCAGTGACATAGACGATCTCAGCATTAGCTGTGAGCATCAGTACAAAGTCTTGAGACACATCATCCAGCATATCTAAGGAGACGTCATCTTCAGTCTTAATCGTCTGTACATCACACAGCTTATTCGTACCATCAGACCATACATCTACAAAAGATGAACAAAGATGTTAGATTAAAGTTTGACCTAACCCAGGTTGATTCGAGTTTCCTCGGCCAGCTCCTTCTCAAAGACAAGACATACATCTACACATATGAGCACAATTAACATTTACCAAGGTGATATCGTGGGCCACCACCAAAACCATATGGAGATCAATGAGTGACGACGAACACTCCTTGGCTTTATTGACTAAACCAAATTAATCTACTTTTTGAAGTCAAATCTATCTCCATCTTTGGACAATTACTCTGTTTTCAGACAGATTTGCCTGAGGTCAGAGGGACTTGAACGCACTCGCCATCACATACAGAATGCACGCTATGACATGATACATTTGTGATCTTATGTAATAACCACAATGTGATCACTATAAGAAGCCAGAAGTTTGTTGTGGCTTTGAAACTCACTCAAAGCGGATGTTGTTGTTCTCATATCCTGAACTCAAACCCCAAACGACAGTACAATGCTCATGTACTTTTTAAAACTGCCAATATTTCATCACATCGCGACAGGGAGGGATGCTCATTTCATGGTTGTCAGCCCTGTTTTATGAATCTATCATCAAAAGCTGGGCTTCTTCCTGACTACACTCTATATGCTGGTCCAGGCAACCGGTCGATTAGGTAATCAGTTACCGGCTACCCTCTAACAGTACATAGATACCCAGACAGCGACCCTATCTATTGATTGGGGTGCTGGTTGGAGGACATTTACATTAACGGGGGGGGGGGGGGGGGGGGGGGTCAGAATCGAGGCTGCGATTGAAATGTGATGCTTGGGCACACAGCTAGCTTGTTGTCAAGGTGCAAATTGGCAACATCTTTTCTAACTGATGATGTGTGAGCGATCAAGGGCCTAATTATTACTCTTGAGGTAAAGTGCACTTTTGACAATTAATAACCAGATTAAATGTACCTTGACCCCAATAAATAGCTCTAAATACTGGTGGATATTCCTGACAGGACTGTAAAAACCACTATGTCCAAAAAAATCTATCAAGCATGTCACTGCCATTCTTAATGATGATAAATTGTGATTTATGATATCAGCCACCATAGACAGCACTCAGCACACATAATAAATAGTCATATGCCTTATACTCACTCTGATAAATATTTCTTAGTTTCATAAAACTGATGGCCAGTCGAATGATGCTTGTCTTATCCATAGTAGATTTGGTGATCTCAGCAACAGGCAGAGCGTCAGTAAGATCTGCAAAGATCTCACATTCCTTCTCCCTCCTACATCTCGCTGCCTCTTTAGATTTCTCTTTACGAACTTGCTTTCGCCGCTCTGTCTGGGCTCTGTAAATAAGTTCAAGCAATGTAAATATGAACATAGAGTCCAACAAAAAAACATGATCTTATTCTACGTTGCTTACGTTTTTTATCAACCACATAAGAAATAAGTCTGACAAATAGTGTTGTATGTTAGATAATGCTGGGAATATCTTCATGGTGATCATAAAAGGAACTTTCAATGATTCAGGGAGATCACAGATTTAGATAGATGTAGTAGGACATTAGACTCAATAGTGGGACTGACTACAGATACTGTGCTAAACCCTCCATGTATTGTTGAGATACGTTTCCCAAATCATAACAAAATAAGAGAATAACACATTATATAATATAGGTAGACTGCCATCATGTAATCTTCAGAATTCACATCATCAGGTTTAGAGGTCTATGACACAGTACACATTACCTGCATTCCAGGCACAGAAAAGTCAAAAGTTAGATAGATAGATAATAACTTTCTATCTATCTAACTTTTGACTCTTCTGGTTAGAGGAAAGGTGACAGCTGGTTTATATATTACAAACACCTATATATTACTAGAAGAGTTTTTTTCCTATGTTCTATGTGAACAGCAGTTTATTAAACAACGAATTTTGCAACATTCTTGTATGTGAGTGACAAGTAAACCAATCAATCAATCAATCAATCAGTGAAGTTTTTGAATGAGGAAATTTGGCTTTTTTGATGAGCTTGAAAAAGCAAAATACTAGCTTAGCTTACATCTACATCGGTGAAAACATGTGCTATTTAAAATAAGTTTCTCGACACAGGCTAAACTGGACTAGCTTATGTTCACTCCTCTAGTGTGTATATATATCATAACAAATATTTGACAGCTGCCACCCCTCAACTTATGAAACTGATAAGTTAGGCCACTGCCAGTACTTACATCCGTTCAGCTGATTTCTGTTTCATGACTATTAGATCATCAAAAAACTCTGAAATATACAAAAAAATGATTGATATTAAAAGACCTTGAAGACTGATAATGTATTTGATGTCTATCATCACAGTGTAGACCTTGATCAATCCTCATGTTTGAGTTGCCGCTGTGAATTAACACCAATTCTGAGTCTATTGTCCTTTTAGTGATATCATTATCATCAGTAGTTTGCCGCATTGGTTACAAGCAAGACATATATATCCATATAGTATCCATCAGTTTAGAGTTCAAGTGTCCCTAAATATGAAGAGTAGAAACGCCATATCATCCTTTCTCTAGGATATCATGTGATGAGTCCGACTACTGGCCGTGGCTTCTCTTCTCGAAACATTTCTCAACAATTGTTCCAGCAATAATGCATCAAACATGTTGTGATAAGAGTCCATTTGTTGAATTGGCTGAATAGGCCGAGTCATCGCTTTCCTTTGAGGAATTATAATCCGATAGGGCCTAGTGTTAGTAGATAGTATGAACTACTGTAGAGGTGTTCCCCATGGGCACCTGGGACTTACATGTCTTTACTTTGCCAATGTTACTGTCCAGTATCAACTACCCAAACAAAGGGTAGTTGATACTGGACAGCTTCTCATTTAACAGTAACAGAGAATGAAAATGTTAATACTCAGGCTGACAGCAACACACCCACATACATAGGCTTCTCTCTGCAGTTACGAGCATGTATGTATGTACACTTTGCGAATTGAATGTGAATGTATGTAACTCCAGACAGATGCCTATTATGTATAGTAGTAGTAGCCAGCCCTTGCCTTTCAGTCAAGCAAGAATCACGCTGACTCAACTGTGTCCCTGTGACTGTGGGTGTCTGATCTGTCTATGCTGTCGGTTCCGTGCAAGTTTAATTAATAATACTAATAAAATATGTTACTGTAAAACCAATGAACTTAAATTCATTGGTAAAACTAAAAGTAATATAAGTAAGTAAGTAAGTAAGTAAGTGAGTAAGTAAGTAAGTTAGTAAGTAAGTAAGTAAGTAAGTAAGTAAGTAAGTAAGTAAGTAAGTAAGTAAGTAAGTAAGTAAGTAAGTAAGTAAGTAACAAGTCCAGTCAGTGCATGCCTCACAAGGCGTTTCACTCCACTGTAAAGGCTTTCTTGCAAACTAGTCAGTACCAGGTATACATAAATACATTGTATAAAATAGAGCTCCTGCTTTATAAAGTTTCAAGATAAGATAATTCAAGCTCAAATACCTTGGATCAGTCCAATATATGAGGTGCACTTCACCACACCAGAAGTTGTTGTGTACAGCAGGTTCTACAATGATGTCTCTTCGGGATTTTACAATAACACACACCCACAATGTAAATTCTACCACGAACACCAAATTACATTTTTGTATGAAAAATTCAAAGATATAATTGGATATTAAACATTTTTACCTGTTATGTACTTTTCACACTATTGAGACTGATCTGTTCTCATTCTATTTTTTGTGATCATACTTTATTACATCGAAATAACATTGATATAAACGATTACAGCTAAGGGCGCATTCTCAGTTTACATCACATGATGAATCACATGACTAAACATATAATCATCACATGACTAGGGGGTTTGGAAGTAAAAGAGAAATAAATAGTTATCCAATTCATTCTTTGTTTGCAGATTCAAACTGAAAGATGCAGAAGGTATTGGCTATTTTTTGCTTACTAGGTGCTGCTACAGCCCTGAAATGGTTCCCAAATCATCTTCCATTGTCTGATGAATTGATCAATTATGTCAACAAAGAGGTGCAAACAACCTGGAAGGCAGGAGAGAACTTCAAGAATCATGGCATGACTGTCTCTGGCTTGAAGAGGATGTGTGGTGTAATCCCAGAGCCTAACAACTTCAAACTGCCCTACAGAGAGGAGGCATATGAGATTGAAGATAAAGACATCCCAGATGAGTTTGATTCCAGAACCAACTGGCCAAAATGCAAGAGCATAACGTGAGTATCAATCCAAAAAAATGAAACACTTTTTTTAGCAAAAGTCAATCATCAACAATACAATCATATATATATATATATATATATATATATGTAACCTTGACTTATAATTCTTTCTAAGGGGCGGGTGAGAAATTCTAAGTTGCTGTGCATTAATGTGACATTTATTCTTGCAAAAGTCTTTTGGAGGCATAGGTCCTACAGTTGCGGCCTTGATCGTCAGGAGATGACATTCTCATAGAGTTGCATCGACTTGAGTTTAGTGTATAGCTCGTGTCTCAAAGATCAAAAGATGATGATTGGTTCAGTATAAATTGTTAGTGTCTTACTTAGAATGATGACTATTGCAAAATAATAACTAAAATATTGATTTTTTTTTTAAAAGCACCGTCCGTGACCAAGGAAACTGTGGCTCATGCTGGGCCTTCGGAGCTGTTGAGGCCATCTCTGACAGAATCTGTATTGCCAGCAAGGGAGAAAGCCAACCAAGCATCTCTGCTGAGAATCTTCTCTCATGCTGCTGGACTTGTGGAATGGGATGCAATGGTACATTTTATTATATGTGTTCCTTGATCAGTTGTGATTTCATTCCTGCCCCGAGTAAATGCACATTGTATTTACATGGTAGCTTTTCGATCTCTTTATTACATGATCTTTCGAAAATTGAATGTATGTTTGAGATTGGTTGCACCTTACTGTCTCTAAAACAACCTCTCTTTTAACAATCATAATATTCTGATCCAATTTTTTGATCTAAGGATAGTATGGTACCACCTGTTGTAGGTGTCTCCTATCCCATCACCGTGTATGATGACTGCTTTAGACCACATCCTATGGGCAATTATAAATCATTTTCATTAACAAAGTACGGTCATATTTGACAATGGCTGTTGACAGTAACCTTTCTTCCCTACAGGTGGTTACCCTTCTTCAGCCTGGAGCTGGTGGAAGAGAAATGGTCTGGTCACTGGAGGAGCTTACGGAACCAATATGGTAAATATCTATTTATATGTCATGATAGAGCTGTGACGGTGTATTCCATGTTCCCTTATCCATAATTGTATGGTGCAAAACGCAGAATCGTTGGGAAAAATAACGAGTTGGTGGGTCACAATAGAGTGCAAGACATTAATGAACGTTTCATCTCAGGGGATAGGAATAAAACAGAACCAAATATAAAGAATACAAATTTGGAGGAAATTTGGAGGCGTATTTAAATATATCCTAACCACACCATCCTTTATTAGG
This sequence comes from Membranipora membranacea, assembly GCA_914767715.1. Taxonomy (NCBI): domain Eukaryota; kingdom Metazoa; phylum Bryozoa; class Gymnolaemata; order Cheilostomatida; family Membraniporidae; genus Membranipora; species Membranipora membranacea. The sequence goes on along the minus strand of OU612070.1, from coordinate 5,140,561 downwards.
TCTATTCAAATATATGAGAAAATGGCATGCACTCTGAACAATCTGAATAACGCTGCTCTCCCAAAAAGTTATGTCTTGAGATGATTAAGTTGAATTGGCTGCTCAAACAGTGAAGTTGACCTACATCCAGCTATTGAATTACAAAAACAAACATCCTGAATGAAAACTGTAAAGAATAAGTCTGAATAGTTGAATCACCTCATGATTCATGTAAAACGGCCAGTCAACTGATGTTGTTTGTTCAAACATGATCTGCTAAGTTCAGCAACAGTTCAGCAACAACTGTTCAATCATGCTGGTTCAAATACGTTAGGGGTCATACTACAAACCTAGCACAGCTGAGACATAAGTACAAGCAGAATGCAACCTATCATGTGACTTGCTGCCACATGCTGCAATGATGATTCACAAGACCTCACCATCTCACATGACGGTCACATGCCATGTCTAGGTACCCTGACCATCCCATCCTCCCTGGAGATATATCAGTATGATTATCTCTCCCCAAGCTGCCTGAGCAAACATAACGCCCCTCGATCATGCTTGTACTACTACAGAGCTGATATGTGTGCCGGTCCATTGCCAGTCAATGGAAATGTCTAGGGCAGCCTTTCTCTTGTCCTTATCACCACGGCACTGCTCGTTATCTTTTGGAGGCTATGTTTACCATTCTTATCAGTAACAACACTATCTACACTATGACAATACCCTCCCATGATGTGCTATTTGTATGAAAGTGGCCCCTTGGAAAAGCCCAGTTCACTCCCCCATTTCAAATTCTGCATGCAATTTCTTGTAGCTATCTTAGGAAAGGAAATTGATTCGTTGTTGTTGTTGGCTTTAATATTTTGATAATTTTTTTTCTATAGGGATGTCAGCCATACGAGGTGAAGCCATGTGAGCATCATGTCAACGGAACCAGACAGCCCTGTGCTGGAGACGAACATACTCCAAAGTGTGCCAAAAAATGTGAATCTTCATACACCGCCAAATCATACACTGTAAGTGTACCACTATGTAATGGACAAGCAAGACGGACATAGATAGTCAGAATCAGTTAAGAAGATTTAAAATAAAAGCATGTTGAGATAGTTCACTTTGGGATTTCAATTTTGAGTAGTGTCAAATTTTGAGCATAAACGACTGATATGTCACAAATATGTCCTTTTTGCAGTCAGCTTTATGTAGCCAAGTTTGGAATATTTCTGTACTTAAAGACTTTGTTTGAGGTTGCTCTTTTGTATCACATCTTATTCTCCATATTTTATTCTATCATGTGAGCGATTTTCAGCTTTAGAATCAAAATATTGTGGAAGTTATGACCTCTCAAACTTCAATCGGCATTGGGAATAAGCGGATGTTTCCCCTGGGGTACGTCACAACCATAGACATGTGTTTTGTCTATGGTCATAACTTTATGAGTTATTAGTTAATACACTAATAATCACACAGATAAGATGATGATCAAACTTCAGGCCTGGGTGGGAATCGAACCCCGTCCCCATACCTACAGGCAACGACGCTACCATCAGGCCACTTGGACCAACTAGGTCAGCCAGTAGACAATATAGCTCGGTGTTAGCGCGTTGCCTGCAAAGCCATTTGGACCTGGGTTCGAGACCGTTACAGATCTGAACATTTTGATCATCAACATATTTATTAGTGTATCGTAATAAGTATGATGGTTGTGACGTACCTTAGGGATTGCCGGCTGATTCTTACTGCCGATAAATTGCCGTCACCTTGGAAGTTTGAGAGGCCATAACTTCCTCAATATTTGGATTCTAAAGCTGAAAATCGCTCACATGATAGAATAAAATACGGAGAATAAGATGTGATACAAAGGAGCAGCCTCAAACAAAGTCTCTAACATGTTATACTAACTCTGTCACTGTTACTGCTCAGATGCCACAAGTTCCTTCGTATGAATGCCACTTCTCAAGCATACGTGATCACCAAAATCAAAGTTGTCTACTCTTTGAAGTGATATTAATAAAAGAAGACAACTCTAAATTGTGTAGGTGCAATCCAATATGTCAACAATATTCTTCTTATGTTTATTGTTAATTCTCTGTGAATTGCAGGATGACAAATGGTACGGAGCCTCATCATACTCTGTCAGATCCGAGGTCAATGAGATCCAGAAAGAGATCATGACTAACGGACCAGTAGAGGGCGCTTTCACTGTATACGCTGACTTCCCAAGCTATAAATCTGGTAGGTATATAAAAATAATCCTCATGTGGCAATATGATGCAGCTGCCTGATGCTTGTGTTATTGTGAGGGTGAGATACAACATAAAGTAGCGCCTAACACACGGGTCTTCAGTTAAAAACCATGAGTCAAGCGCTGCTCTGAGGCCGTCTCTATTAAAACTTTCTTAAGACCAGTCCCACCTAGATAAAGTTTGATCCAATTTGCCCGCATTTTGTTAATTCCAATCCTACTGGTGAGCTGCTGTCAGTGGACAGTAGGCGGTATATCAAAATGTAGGCAATTTGATCATACTTGATCTAGCGGCCTCCCCTGTGTGTTGATGAGCACCTCATTCTCTCAGTGCATTTCGTCGTTTTCAGTATTGTAGTATGAACGGTTTGTTTTTGCTGTTGCACAACCAGGGAGGCATCCAAATCTTGATTTTTCACTACAACAATAGCGGCGCATACCATCCACTCTTCTTTATCGGCGCAATTCATTATATAAAGTTAATTCTATGTAGTATGTACCCAGCAAACGGCAAACATTTCTATACCAGTATGATAACGTTGCTATAACCTTCAATATAATGTTTGAGTATTTACTGTCAATCCACTTCATCACTACAAAATGTCTGCGAACAACTTTCTAAGCGGTATGATTGAAAAAAAAACAGGGCTTGCTACTGTAATAAAAATGTTGTCCTCTTTTGATTCCAGGTGTATACCAGCACACATCTGGTGGTGAGCTCGGAGGACACGCTATCCGTATTCTGGGATGGGGCACTGAGAACGGCACCCCTTACTGGCTGGTAGCTAACTCATGGAACTCAGACTGGGGAGATAAGGGATATTTCAAGATCCTGAGAGGCAAGGATGAGTGCGGCATCGAAGGAGAAATCGCTGCTGGTATGCCAAAAATGTAACGGCGAAACCTCTACCGATGGTAGGAGATTGACAGCATTTCACTAACTCTAGCACCACCACTTAGCAACTTTGTATAAATGAATGTCAGATTCAATGCCTACTCTTTTATGTTAAAATATCTCTGCTCAACAAAGGATTCTTTAAACCCTTTGAACATATATTATTTCTTGAGCTATTTTATACTTTTCTACTTGGAAAGTCCAATAAAACTGAAATGATAAAAAAAATCTCCTGTCTTGCGTTGAACAAGATTCCAATTATCATGGTGAGGAAGAGCGTTTCCTAAGCTAAAAGCTGGTAATGTAAACTTTGGCCCTGGCGCTAGAGTCAGCGCTCAAACTATGGCGGGATAGCTGGCAGTGGTAGTTCATTATCAACCACTTTGGTGGAGAATGTGGTTGATAATGAAATGCCACTACCAGCTATTTCACCACAGTTTGAGCGCCCTAGCGCATAACTACAGCTGACTTCAGCATTATTATGGTAATGCCCTACCAATAATGATGGGACTCAAAAGATTGCATGATAACCAATTATGAAATGCTTTGAAATGAGTTGCCATTTCTATTTTGATGTAAACCTCAACCTAGCAGAAGCACTTATGTTGTAGGTACGATCCTAAACACTGTGCACTGTTCTGTTTAACAAAATGACGTGAATATGGTTAGTCCAGTATAATATGATAGTATAGGAAAATAGTATATCACAAATCAATGATCTACCAATTAATACCGAGAAACGGGAATCTGTCGCTACCTAAACATGATAATGATGGGCTAATCTATTAGGAGATCAATTTGATGACCCACCCACGGAGCTCTCATCATAAGCATGTCAATACCCAATCAGCCTAATGAAAGAGATTGTGTGAATTTCGTTTGTTGCAAATGCTACCATACAAATCTTATGACATAGCGTTCCGTTTCTGCTGTTATGTTGTGCACTTTATGATTTAATCCTTGAGCTAAGAGTTGGCCTTGCGCGGACTTGAATTGCATGCCTTCAAAAAGACTGCAGACAGTGTGAGGAAATTATGCACTGATGGTGTACCACACCATAGCTGTAAAGCGTGATATGACTTGATGATATTGCCTCATTATCTTTTTCTTCCCACTATGCTAGCAGAGGAAATCGTTTCATTATTTGACAGGCAATCATGAATTTTACCAATTCAATCTTGGAGTCTTTCTTAATATCAAACCAGAAGATTGAATTTGAAAACTCTTAGGAATAAGAAATAATTGCAGGAAGGAAAGATCTCTTTACTTGGTATTATATCATTACCACTTTGACTTGTATGAAATAAGGTGGATGGATAATTAAAGTCGCTGTTATTGGTCTAGCAGGATCGTAGCCTATCTGCTAAGATCAAAGGGTCACTGCCAATATCCATAGATGATTAGTTAAGTGTAGCTTTGTCACGAGGCCACAAAACACAAAAAGTTGCAATGTGACAAGTCTAAGTGAAGCGCCTGCTGTTTCAGTTTATGGGTGCAGGCTGCTGCACACTTTAGGTGGTCACTTGTGGGCGAAGGAGTCTAACATAAATTCTCCTCGAGTCTAGGATGCATCACTCTATTAGTTTTCCGCTGTACAAGGATTTAGGGCACCTTGTTACTCTCTTAAGGGCCGAACCTTCTTTACTTCGCTAAACAATAAATACAAAGGATAAAAACTGCCATGATTTTAGTTGTGATACCCCACAAAACACCTAGATTGGAGTTTTTCTGGCAGCTCTACAGACTTAATACTGATGTAAAACCGGAGCGATCGTGTCCAGATGCCCTTCCTGACACCACCACAACCGCCAGGAGGGAGCAGAAAACAGGACCTCTCATATGAAAGGACTGCACTTAAACAATTGAGCTATGACCAAAAAGATAGAAACAAGGTGGCCCACTTTTTCTATTTTTAATTTAGTTTCACATTCATCAACAGAGCCTACACAAAACATTGAATTCATCATGCACAGTGACACAAAGATGACATACAAATGTTTTATGAATCGTGGCCAGATCTACAAGCGTTACCAGTGATTATCAATAACATTATTTTGTTGCTGAACGGAAATAATTAGCGACTTTTGAAAATTCAGGTTTCTAAAGTTGCAGCTGTAGGCTGGCGCTGGAAACAAAGAATCCTCAAAAAAACTTATACTACAACAGTACAATACCACAACTAAACAAAATGCTCAAAATTTCTTACACAAGTTTTTGTCAATATAACTGTAAGTAAATACACATCACTAATAAGAGAGATATGGTTTCAAATTCTAATCCAATAATTATGATTGACTCGCCTTGACAGATACATGTTGTGAGTTTCGCTGGTTGGTAAACTTTAAAAATGATTGAATAATTTACTGTAGAAGCAAGCAATAATGAAGATGACAAAATGTTAAAGTCCAAGCACCAACTTAAACCGTAATCGAATTATTTTTTGTAGCATGGTGGCGATAATTAAACCTTGATCAACTGTGGATAGGTTTTAGTTATTAAACATGGTGAAAAAATTGTATTCTTACCACTTGGATCCCTGCTTCAACAACTGTATCTTTCAGACTGCAGGGACTACTATATAAATGAGGCATGAGAAAGTCTATAATGTCTTTTCCGTATGGATGGACAGAAATACTATCTTTCATAAAGCAGCTAAAGCCGACGACAGAATGTTATTGCCAGCCATACCACAACTTAGCACAAGAGAACATGAATAAGTTTGATTTGATGGCGGCTATAGAGGCTTGTTTGTCATGTTCCATATTCCCTCACATAGAGGGTTCCAAATCACACTCAGTACCTCATAAATGTTATCGGCAGTCAAATTTCCATATAATGTCAGTAATTTGAAAAATTATATTTAAATATCATGATAGTATTTCATCTTTACCATAGAGCATAGACTATGATCTTAACCGTGTGTACAAAACATAAGTGAGAGTCAGATAGTTTGCTCAGACCCTGTGACCCGGTGACCCATATAGTGATAAAGTGCTAGGCTATGCACTGCAGTTCCATAGATCGACCTTGACTCTATTTACGGGGCTCTTCGAGTCATGGGAATACCTCCCGGTTCACACTGAGCTCGAAGGTTAAGTTGACGCTGAGTTGTGAGAGCAGTTTTTCTTTGAAGTATCAGCTCAGCTCTACCCATGGGAATAGATGCATGTTTCGTAGGGCAAGTCAAGAGGTGACAACTCAGCTCAGATCTAGGCCGACCCCCAAATCCATATGGAAATGTGGTTACTCTCATTCTCATCAATATGCATCATTTTATGTGCAGGTGATTGAGCTTAACCAGAGGAGCACAGTTTGGGTCACAATTAACCAACCATTCCTTCATAGAATCCTGGAGTATGACTCAAACAATAACATGGGGATATGGTAAACAGCTTTGGTTGAGTGTCTTTGCTCAGTACCCTACAGAATTTAAAAAAAAAAGCTTTTGAAATACTAAGCGACAAGGCATGATTAAATTAAGATGGTTGAAACCTCTTGTTGATAAGAGATTCATCATCTTAGATTTTAACAACGTATTAGCAGAGTGATATTTCCCTTGAGCATTGTGCAACGGAATGATTGATCTCACATTTTACGCATGGCCATCTATAAGGTGATTCTCGAGGGAAAACTGTTTTCTTGGCAATTGCCTCATTCAATCAGTAAATTTCAACAAGTTGATGTTTTAAGTTGTCACTTCAAAACTTAACTCAAAACTGTGCCTGGATATCTATTAGTAGCATTTAATTATTCTCCCCTTTGCAGGTTTGCATTTGAAACAAAGACAATATGTTCATGTGAGATCATCGGATTAAAAACCTCACGTTTATTTTTGAGTATTCCATTCCTATCTCTCCACACATACATAATCCATTATAGTACGTCGATTATTGGATTAAAATAATAATGAATCACAAAAGTTTTCTTGAAACCATGAACATGTGTTACATCAAATAAAAGTATTATGAATTATTGTAATTAATATTAGGTTAATATCATATTAAATTATTATACCTGTGCATTCACAAACTCAGAGTCACACAAAAAATATTGTTGAATTATTTTTCATTTTTGCTTAGCATAAAAACAATCAATATATTACGAATATTATAATAGAAGAGAGCATACTAATAAAATTATCGGTAAATCAGATCAACTACTATTTTCTATTCTTTGTATTTGAATAGTTTTTCCATGAGAGCCAGCGTTTTCTCATTAGAGAAATAAGGACATTTCGCTATAATCGATCTTGTAGCTGGTTTGACATCTTTCTCTGCCATACAGAAGCTGTTTGCACAGTCCAACATAAGGCTTTCAGTATCAGGGTCCTAGAAGGAGACAAATCTATAATTGTTTTATTACCTACAAAAGCTACTGTTTTATTCATTGCCTACATATTATTTTATTACCTACAGTTTATCGAGACCGACCACCTGCTTTGGATTGTCAGTTGTTAATCATTGAGAATCAATCTCATAAAAGAACAATTCATGAACTGAATGCAAAAATTCAATCGCTGAAAATTTAAACCCGTAGTGAAAGGTTTTTTATTTTGCTGGCAGTATAAATACACAATTATCCCTTACAACAATTAAAGTAACCATTTGGGTGCCACTTTAAATTTTGAGCAGCGTTCCACCTTAATGCGTACATGAAAAGAAGCGGCATGGCAATATCACATTTCTCTACCAATATCAACCAATTTTGTAATGATAATTGTTTAAATAATCAGTGACCCAATTATGAATCTGGTTTGTTTGAGGTGTCCGATGTAATTTAAAATTTGAATAACTGAAAGCTTTACTGAAAAACCTTTAACTGAGATGATGAAATATAGCTCAAGGTCCTAAGAAAACGCTCCATGTTGCCCTGAGTATACTAGGGTAGGTACTCAGGCTAAGTCCAATCTAGTTGTTAATCAATTGTGATGCCCTTTTGAAATACAAAATTAAATTAAAAAAAACTTACGGCAAAGCAAAAGTAGCAGGCGTAGAGACAATCGTCGACACTGCCGTCGTCATAAGCCTTCACTGCCGCCAAACTGAATAGTGCGCATATACACACAGAAGCAAAGATCAGCTGGAAGGAGTACTTCATTGTGAATCAGTTCAGCTTCACCAACCTGGGAAATAGCAACAATAACTAATAAATAAATAATAAATTAATGAATAAAAGGTTAGAGCCAATAGATCCATATCTGGGGTAACGGTAGAGGACTGTTGTGGTATTAATCAAAAGCTAAAATAGAAGTAGAACTAGAATTTAGGAATTAACAATGAAATTGACAATGAGAAACATTCAAAATAATGAATTGTCACTGACAATAAACGTAATATTATTATAAATTCTTACGTTTTCACAATATTTTAAGTGTGTGTGAATGTCAACAGTAAATGTGCTGTTGTAGTGTCACTGTCACCTGCCTGTATAAGGTAAGTTCTGGGAGCCTTCAAATTTATACCATTCATTGTGGCAGTAAAATCAATAATATATGACAGCTTTAGCATATACACGCGTATTACAAAAGAGAAGGCACAACTCCTAAAGCACAAAATGAACTAGCTTCTCTTGACACCTTCTCTAAGACAACTAAGCAAGAACTTGCCGGGGACTTCTTATACTCAGTGTTGTCATGCTGTTTGTGCATTAATAATCTATTCATCTAATCAGCATGTGCATGCATTCCCTGTCACAGCGTATGATTTATATGATATGTACTACTATGATAACATCAAATGTATAGATAATGTATAGCAAAGAGCATTTTTTTTAACATTAAAACAAAAAACTGTCTAATTGTCTTGCATAAAACATTTAATTACATAGTTCTGATGTTAGGAAGTTATCAATAATGTTTTTCCGTGGTTGTAACACATGCCCATTGATTTATCTAAGAGTGCAATATAAGATGAGCCACATGTGATCAGTGATAAAAAATTAATTGAAGGTGAGTAGGACTAAGTATTAAGACACAGTATAGACACTCTAGTCGACTGAAGGACAATATTATAGTCGAGGCGAATATTGCAATACACAGAAAATCATATTTCCATGATGGCGCCAAGAAATATTCATGAGATCCAATTTTTATTTTTACCAGAGCTCGCCAACTGTTTTATACAATACCCCAGGGTATTTCGACAGTGGAATACAAATAAATCTGTTAGGTCACTGATATATCATCAAGTTTATTCCGAAATTGACTGTGATGAAAACACCATCCACCATACAAAACAGTATTGAATCTATAAACAAGTGTAAAATATCAAAATATTTCAAACTACATTACAAATTTGTCTGATGAACATAAGACTGAATACAGGGTAACCAGATTAAATTAGCAGCATAATAATTTGGGAAAAAGCATAGCTTAGAAAATTAAAGGGCATCAAACCATCTTTCTCCCACAGGGGGTTTACAAAGAGGTCATCATAAATTCAATTTACCGGGACTATGCATAAAACCTCAAATATAAACAGCTAATTTAACTGATACATCCATATAATTAAATCTTTAACACCAATATATTGATATTTGTACCAACCAGTAGCCAAAAAAAAAACAAGTTAATATACATAATAAAGTCAGCTTTAACGATCAGATCTTGGAAAACAAAATAAGGCATCTTATATAAGGCAGATCATTGCATATGGCAGGCTGTTTGATTGCTTGTAAAAATAAAAACAAGAAAACTAACAAATCATTCGTTCAGATCATTCATTGGAAGAGTGCATGCCTTCTTACGGCATCAAAGCATTATTCAACAAGATATAATATAAAAATAACTGTCAGTATCCATAATGAAGCACCATCAGAGTGCAAGACCGCTGGATGGTTGATGGTATATGTCAAAAATAGATTAATTAATTTTATTCAGAGTCGATTTAAATTGTGTTAATCGTTGAGAGCATTTTAAGCATAAAGAACACCTGACTTTTTCAGACCCTCCACTAGGAAGTCAATATACCTCTGATTGTCATCTCTAAATGGAGCGTAACTGTCAGAGCTAAAAATAGAACAAAGGAAAAGGAACTATAGTTTGAAGTATGTATGGTGTATGACTTTCAGGGTCAAAAATAGAATAAAGAAGACAAAATAGAAAGCACTGAGCAGTGGTCATCACAAAAGTTTCCAGCTTTACAGTCAGAGGAGACATGATTATGATAAATATAAATAATAATATGATGTTTAAATTTACTATATTTAGTCCTAGGATCTTGTTTATCAGTTGGGTTAAGAAGGTTGTGACCCTGTCCGCTAATGACAGTGACAGAGCATTCCTTTTCTGGTCGATATTGATTATCGTCTAATTTCATCACTGCACCACCTACCATTACTAGCTTATATTAAATCTATTTCTAGACGATCAAGTGCCCAGCCGCCCACTGCTGCTTTGTGACTCAGTAGACCAACACCCACCACATCATTCTTGGTTGTTTCTGCTTCTTGCCATTCGAAACTTAACCTAGTCACCCTTCCCTTGCTGTACCGGTATGAACAGTATTAGATCAAAGAGCCAACATATCCTATTTTCTGTTCCATTCATTAAAACTATTATGCCTATTCCTTCCTTGGTCATTAAAGTTTGACAAACAAAACCAAAGTGAGCCATGTGGGAAAGTGTCGGCTGTGTGTAGGAACGCCGCAAGGGTTGGGAGCATGTTACTTCAAGTGATGGCTGTAGAGTCACATTTTAAAACTTACTCAACTCCTATTTGTGGACACCCTTCTCCCCTAGCCATTTCATGCGGCTACTAAAATAGTAGCCGAGTCACAAGGCCACTCCTCATCACTATCAGCGATCATGGCTGTTTATGGATTGACTCAAACCTAAGTCATTCCATAGTAAGGGTGCTGCTGAACAATCCCATTATTTAGAATCTTACATGGCCTAACCCTTTTCCCATACAAAGCCCACCCAACTGGTCAATCACCCGCTTGGTTTTATGACTCAAATGGAATCGTCTCATTGGCTTGTTTGGAGAAAACTTTGGATGTCATACACCACTCACTCTAGGTGAACAATTCCATGCAGAATGCATGTATGTGTTCCTTTCTGATGAGTGAGATTTTAGTTCAGTTCGAGGCATGGCAAATGCAGTCGGCTTACAACCATGTTTCATTCTTTGCTTGCTCATAATTACTTAGTAGCCATGCTTGCGGATGTTGACATTTGAATTAATAATTAAAATATGAGAGCAGTTGCGTGATTGTACCTAATTTCGGGTTTGTTGTCTGCAGCCCCCTCTTCCTCCTCCTCCACATCATCGACAGCCATGAACTCGTTCAGATTGAGTGTATGTATGACTGTACCATTGGGATGTGATACAATAAGCTGCACAGGGAATGAGTAGACATCCATTGATGGCTTAGCTAATGCATAGACTTCTGGGTGACTCGACTCAAGCGTGTTGAAGTGCTGCAAGAAAAAAAGAGTCAAGACTCGTCTAACTGCTCAGACTCAAAACCATGTTGATTTAAAGGTATTCTGTTATCTAAGAGGGTGGAGTTTAAATAACTCAACCTACTTTATGTAGGTGTCCTTTGGACAAAGGTGGACCACCACTCCTGTCATGATCCACCCCTGTTCTAGCCAAGCAAAGTTAACAAACAATCAGTTGTGCCAATAAAATTTCCATAACCATGTTGGAGATGGCCTATCCTACAAATATCAATGTATAGTTGAGATGTGTAATAAGGCCCTCAACACTTCAACTAATGGCCTAAACACCTCAATTGCTGTTTGCTAAGAAACAGAAGATTGGCTGCCCCTAAAGAGGGACGCAAGGTGCCCTAATCCTCATACTGAGAATGTGATACGTCCTAGAAAACTAGAATGCGTCCTAGAGGTGAGGCCGTAGAGGACCTCCTAATCATAAGTGTGCAGCGAGCTGCCAAAACTGAACTGGCACTAATCGGCCATTGGCAGTGACACTTTGATCTTAGCCAATAGGCCAAGAAGACTAAACACCTCAATTGAAAAACAATCAAACCTCAAGCTTACAGTAGCATCTGATGGTATGGTGATTATAAATATTATCTACTAGAGGAAAAGAGTGTGATGAGTAATTATATCTGTTGATGGGACAATTGTTCTAGAACACTGTGGAAACTGGATAGCTTTTCCGTCAACTTATCACATGATAGTTGATTGAACCTATATTTCTATTAATTTTTTTTATATATCTCTATCCATATTTCTTTTATACTCAGAAATTTTCTTCTTAGACCAGGGAGGGTGGATGTGACCCCCCTCCCCGCCCTGCTTAAACTCACTATTGAAAATATTGTGGTACATGATTACAGCTACATCAGGTCGTGTAGATGTTTTGATTTGCCATCACTTCTATGATATTATTCTATGTTATGATTAATGGCAGCTGTTCAAAAAGACGCTCTCACTTCTTTTGGATCGCAACCTAAGCCTGCTTAATACTAGTTTTTTAATAAGCAGAAACTCTTTTCTGTACATAACGTGTCGTTTGCAGCAGTTGTTTAGTAATGGATAAATTCAAGAATAGCATTAGCTAGTGACTCAATCTTTATATGATTAAACTCTCAAGCTAGCTAGTGAAGATTGATGATAGCTAACATTCTGCCACCCCCCAAACAATGTACACTAAACTAGCTAATATTAACTCTCCTACTATAGTTGTTTAACCTCTCTCTTTACTACTGGAGGTAAAATAAGATGAGATGTACCTTGAGGTCAGCGACCAGAGCCCAAGTTGAGACGAATCTCTCTTTGAGGAGAGAGATAACGCCCGCACTTTCCAGGATTGTCTCCCGGAGAGTGCGGGCTGAACCTCAGCAGGACTGGTCGTCCAGAGCTCCCCACAATACTATAGAGTGTACCAGCTTCTTCTCAGTGGAGGCTCGCTCGAACGCTTCGGTGAAGTTATAATAGGGTACCTGCAACAGCAAAACATAAAACTAGAGATTATGTGATTAAGTAGGGGAGGAGGGGGGGACTTAGTGATTCAGATTTCAGATTCATGTGTTAAGGTTGGATTGGCTCTATCTATAAGAGATATACATGATAATAGACAATTTTAAACCAAGTGTGGGTGACACAAGACCTGGTGGCTGTGAGGTGAGCCCCTAGTGACATAAAAAATCTACCAATATCAATTATATGAGAATTCTCCTACTGCCAATTTTCTAATGTGAATAAAATTAATCACTTGAGGGATGGATGCTAACAAGAAACTGGCAATCCTAGCAAGCTAAAATTTCATTTTATTCAGCTGCCTTCCTCAACATGATGACTTCATTAGATATGAGAACCATCCATGAGCCTGCTGACGAGGGAAAGCCCACAGACAACTCACATTGTCGTATTGTGACCCATTGCGTAGGTTGGACGCTTACAGGCACAACATGATAGAATTTCATGTTTACATCAAACATACTGTCCTTGTCAGCAGTATTTCTAGCATTTTTGTAAATTTCCATGAACTGAAGTACGTAAACAATTTTCTCTAAGCTTCACACCTGAATGTGATTCGCTTGCCACTTTTCAGGAAAGTTTATATAATCCGGTCTATGAAGTCATGCTCCGGACTTTGTTGGTGTTAAAGCCTGAGATCTGGGAGAGACAAACCCTCATCAGAACAGAGAGGTTAATACCCCCTCTCAACTAATCAGATTGAAGGAACAGCAGGATTTCTGAGCTAGAAGTAACACAATCGCGAGATAAGAATGTTGTGAACCCATCTTATCTTAATGACAGTTGGCCGTCACATTCATGTCAAGCTCGCCCAACAGTCAGGCACACATATCAAAGAGTCTGGGGTAGGGGTGCTAAAGGGGTTACAATAGCAATTTGTAGCCATTAAATCCAAGGATAGGAAAAACCTAAGGTTGAAGGATTGTGGTGTATCCTAGTGATCTAGACTCCGGCGGCACATCAGGCAGGGCTACACACACTTTTTGGCCATAACTGAATCACTCATACTCCGACATGGGTATACAACCCATTACACCCCTGCTGACTGCCTACACAGAATTAGTTTCCGCTGAATAAAAAACCATGTTTCATGAAAACATGACAATTGCCACATCCAAGATATTTCCTAGAAGCATCGTCACCTGTGAGAAGGATTTTTCTCAAGTGCCGGATATCATAACCACTTTGGACATGTCTTTTGAGGGAGAAAATACGGTTGCGTTTTTCTTGTTCCGACATGATAGCGCTAGAAATTCTTATAATGCCTCGACGTGATCAAGCACATCTTGTGATAGTGGCTTGACACATTTAAAGTTGCTCCCCAAAAAATGTTTTCTCAATGGGCCTTTTTGGCAAAGAAAATTTCAGAATAAGAAAGAATTATAATGTAGAATGATAAAATAATGCAAGGTGACGTCGTTGAAATCGGTTTTCTGAGATCCTAAGAGCGAGAGCTTTCTGATAGTGTATAAAACGGAATGATTACCAAAATTTTTTTAGCTGTGGCTATTCCTTATTATCAGATGTAAGCAAGAAAGATACACCTCAGGCATCATGGCCGCAATGTTTTGGAGCACAAACTTGACCGGACAAGAAAGGCGGAGTCGAGTGGGATTTACCCGAAGCAGAACAGACATGAGATGTAAAATATTTGATAATGCACTCAGATGAAATGATGGAGCCACGTGTCAGAGGCACACCTACTTTTTTAAATGGATAGAACTCGATCTCCATCGCTCTCTCACACATATCTACTTGTACTTCTTTAGTCCAGGTCAGACCCTCTAAGATATCCTCAGCAGGAGTTGTCTCTGGTTTTAAACTTTCTCTTATATCATAACTGTAACAAATCAGGGTCACGGTCATAGTCGATGTGAAAATATTAATATGATGTCATGTTTTGTGAGCTTAAGACCTGCCCGGGTAGCTCATCAACAGCATGTTCGAGGGGGGGGGGTTACCGTCAGGCGTGGGTCAATAGTCTTGGGAGCTCAGACTAGGGATAATGGTATGTTAGCAAGAGAGGCAGAGTCTGGACACTTGAACTGTGTGCATAAAAAGATATACTCAATAAAAACCTTGCGAGAAAATCTTTGTCTAACGCAAATAATATGTTCTTTACTTGGGTGGCAAAGCTATAATAGGCTCCAACATTTTCAATGCGTTAGACAAAGATTTCTCAGAAGGTTTCATATCTCAGGATGTGGATGTGGGTTAATGTCCTTCAACTTTTGTGTGTTGGAATGATCTTTTTGGTGGCATGAACTATTCTGAATAACAACCGGTTTCGTCGAGGTTTTAAAAAAAAATAATAGAGTCTCAAGTTCTGAGTGGTAGACGAGCATAAAATGTATGTTTGTGACATCACCTCCCTGTTCACAACCAGGCCTATGAGTTTCAGCGAGGCCCGAATGTGATGAGTTGTAACATTTGTCCCATTTGCCTGATCGAGCTAGGGCTGATTCTGAATGATATTAACTGGAGATTCCACTCGGATGATTCTAATATTTATTTCATGTATAACCATGTAAAACCGTCTTTTTACACGCTGCTGTTTTAATGCCTGTACGGTAACTAATTAGTACCCCTCATATGTAGCGGGTCGAGACGGTCCGGTTGAGCGTAACTCCATCTGTCCCATGTAGCCAATGTCGACCTCCATGTTATGGCCATCATCACTCTTTAACCATTCCATGTCTATGGGAAGAAACAATAAAATGTCAAAATCAGAGGTGAACGAATCCTTTTTCTGACCAAGTTTGACTTTTGGGACTAAAAATCCATTTGGGGCACCAAAAGTGGCACTAGATTCCATTATACAAAGCTTGTTCAGAAAGGATGTGTGTAACAATAAGTACATAACAATCTAAGGATTGAATCTAAGTAATCATCGCCCATTGGTCTCATTATGTATATACATCAGATGTAAGTTGATTGGCTAGCATGTGAAGTTCATACACAACCCATCAACATTGGTTAAAGTAAGTTCGTAAATAAAAGTTAATGAACTGTAATTAAAATGGCAAGTCATCATCTAATTTGACTGTTACCCCTGGTGAGGCACCCACACATGGGGACAACATATGCGATCTGACTGGAGAATATTATTTTAAGAACTAATAAATAAGTTAATCACAGGTAGAAACCCAAGCAATGAAATGTGTAAATGGATTCTAAGATATTACAAACACTCACAAACACCTAATGCATTGTGGGGATTAAATTTCTGAAACACTATGTACGTCATTTAGCCTGTTTCTCATATATCACCATTAGCCCACATATATAATGGTGGAAAACTTTGCGAATAGTTCTGAAATCTGACACACTTTAGTAGCAGGCAGTACCTCAATAACAACTTACTAATAACGGAAAATAAATATTAAAGTTGTTACCGAACTTCACTTATAACAGAGAGTCACCCTCTAACCGCACTGTTACCCTCTAACCGGACTGTTACCCTCTAACCGGACTGTTACCCAATGGTAAGGCATCAACAGACTTGAGAACATTTCTTATAGAAGTTAATAAATGAGTGATTCACAGTAGAAACCTATGTAATGAAATGTGTAAATGTATTCTTGGATTTGGGAATACACCCGCAACCACTCAATTCGCTGCATAGATATGTGTAATATATGTATTAATATCTGATACATTATGTACAGCTAGCTGGTCTCCATCCCTCTCACATACCTCTATTACCATTGAACAGCACAAACAATGGTGGAAAAATGATAAGATAGTTTTGAAAGCTGACACGATGTCTCACCAGTTCATCAAAAACAACTAATTAAAATTGAAAATAACTTTTGGGCTAGAATCAAGAACATTAATAGACATTCCGTTACTTACCAACATTGAGCCTTTTGTCATTTGGCACATAAACACGCAAATATTTCACATGTTTATGATCTTTTGAAATAATGAGACGGCCCTTGAACTGTGCCGGTGTGAACCAGAAGGGATGCTTCGGTACCTCCTGCAGCTGAAACTCGGCATGGACTCTGAAAATAGAGAAGTCTGTGGACATCAGAGAGGTTATAGGTCATATACAGAGAACATAACATCAGCCTCAAATAGGTCTGTAGGCTACAGAAGGTAACTCGCCCATCCTAACTCTGTTATTCAAATTAAGATACAGCTCTTGTGTCCAGTTACATCATAAAAGCTGCGGTTTATAAGTTGTCCCTAGCCAAGCTCACGGTTGGTCTTCAGTTTTCCAATACAATACCAATACCAATACATAAACGTCAGGTGAACAGATTGATGATCATAAGAAATAAGTGCACCGCAATTTCCTCAAGTACATCATAATTTCCCATAATAATTTATTAATCAATGCACAGAGCGGTTATGCCATTTACTTTCAAGAAGGGTCAGTATGAATGAACTCTTTCATGCTACAGAAAATACCGATACATTAGGGATATTAGCTGGCACCATGAAAACACTTACCGGAAAGAAATATCTAGGAAATCATCGCTAACTGCTCGCACACAGGCTAATGAACCCTGTGGTGGGAAGCGAGAGTTGATGAACGGTCGTGGGTGCAACATCGCCAATAAATTATGTAAAATCATCAACTCTCCTGACACCCTCGGAGGATAGAACCTGCAATGAAAACAAATAATATAATATGGCTACTTTTTTGTTTAACATTTTTGTTGGCAGTCTATTTCATTTCAATAGCAGAATGTTTTCCCAATAGTGCCGAAAAAAAGAGGAAAAGGATTCTACATTTTTATTGCAATATCACACTTCTCTTTGTCTAAGTGAATATTTCTTCCCTCTATAAAGTGATAAAGTGAGTAACAACAATGTCATTAACAAAATCTTTTGCAAAAAGGAAATACTACTAAATGGCTATCTTATCAAGATTTAGTTAAAGTGCTCAAACCTGGACAGTGGCTAACAGAATTTTATTAACTAAACTCAATTGGTTAATTCATATCTTGATATAAAACCAAGATTATCCAAATTGTCCGCTCTTTGAACATTTGAACTAGCGAGCAGACAACTACATTGTAACAGCAGATTGTCAGAGGCTTGGTCTATTCTTGGCTCCATCATATGTTTGGCTCGCCGTAGACCCATAGTTAATGGTTTCTTGGCCTAACTATGATGCAATGTTATAGAAGATTATTGATTTACCTGTTGCTTGAGAACATTGAATATTTGAGCTCTATTTCATCTGTACTAAAAGGTCCGAAGGGTGTGAATCTATAAGCCTTCCCCAGCATGGGTTCCTCTTTTGGTGAAAATAAAGCAAAATCTTTTGCTGCATAGTTTTTGGACTCAATGTTTGCAGAAGTCCATGCTTTCAGTGCTGTTAATGGTGCTAACTAAAATTGGAACAAAATATTGGGTTGATGAGCAATAGTATATATGGATAATATACAGTATCTATTTACAATATTATGTTTATGAAAGAAAATGAAAAAAAACAACAACGATGAAGTGCCCAAACTCAGTGATACATTGACCAATTATGTGGTTGTCAAACACAAAAACAAAAATAAGCCTTCAATAGTCAGCCTTTACAGTACAGAGCTAAGTTTGAGCCCCAAGAATCTTGCCCCCGCCATATGGCCCCAGAGCTTTGAAAAATGTTCGACCTCAAATGCTGTTGTGAGTGGCCCGATTCGGGTGGTGAATTCTCAAACAAACAAAGTTTGTGCTCAAAACATAAATCTACAGATTCTCAAGAGAGGTCAACTCTGATAATATATTCATTTGTATAAAAGTTGGTTAAAATCACAAGGTTTGTCTCAGTAGGAAGATCGAGAAATAAAGGCACATGAAGGGAGCATGATTTGAACCCAGGACTTCTAACACGCTGGTATGGTAGAAGACGGGAACTCTAACACGCTGGCATGGTAGAGGACGGGAGCTCTAACACGCTGGCATGGTAGAGGACGGGAGCTCTAACACGCTGGCATGGTAGAGGACGGGAGCTCTAACACGCTGGCATGGTAGAGGACGGGAGCTCTAACACGCTGGTATGGTAGAGGACGGGAGCTCTAACACGCTGGTATGGTAGAGGACGGGCGCTCTAACACGCTGGCATGGTAGAGGACGGGAGCTCTAACACACTGGTATGGTAGAGGACAGGGAGCTCTAACACGCTGGCATGGTAGAGGACGGGCGCTCTAACACGCTGGCATGGTAGAGGACGGGCGCTCTAACACGCTGGTATGGTAGAGGACGGGAGCTCTAACACGCTGGCATGGTAGAGGACGGGAGCTCTAACACGCTGACATGGTAGAGGACGGGAGCTCTAACACGCTGGCATGGTAGAGGACGGGCGCTCTAACACGCTGGCATGGTAGAGGACGGGCGCTCTAACACGCTGGCATGGTAGAGGACGGGCGCTCTAACACGCTGGCATGGTAGAGGACGGGAGCTCTAACACGCTGGCATGGTAGAGGACGGGCGCTCTAACACGCTGGCATGGTAGAGGACGGGAGCTCTAACACGCTGGCATGGTAGAGGACGGGCGCTCTAACACGCTGGCATGGTAGAGGACGGGAGCTCTAACACGCTGGCATGGTAGAGGACGGGAGCTCTAACACGCTGGCATGGTAGAGGACGGGCGCTCTAACAAGCTTGCATGGTAGAGGGCGGGAGCTCTAACCAACTGAGCTGACCATAACCATATAAATACTATTTATATTATTAGTTTATATCTACTAAATAAACATATAAAGAGTACTAATATATTGGAGCTAACTAACTGAGCTACCTTCTACTATCGTATAGCCTGGGAACGGTGAGTAAATAACTCTTGTGTAATGGGGGGGCAGGGGGGTTCAAAACTGCAGCTATTGGTGAGACTGAGGTGAAAACAGACATCAAATGGCGTAGAAAAAATGGGCTGAACGCCTTTGAAACTTAAATAAATCACCACTGATTCCATACAAACCTAACCAATGTGTTGGCTCTGGTTGGTTGGTGGGGAGCCAATCAAGGCCAACACATTGGCTTTTGCAGAGATTCCCAACCATAAACATAAATATGTTTATGTTCCCAACAGATGGGTGGTTCCAAGAAGCCTCTTTAGATGATTTATGTTCTATTTTCTCTTCAAGTCAGGATAAAAGGACAGATAGCAGGTGCTGAACAAGCCAAACAAGCTTATTTATTGTATTTCATAGAATTATAATGGAATAGAACCTGCTTGGTAACACCCATCCATATTCATAGCAAGAGAGAAATTGTAACCAATGACATTGGCAAGGGCGCTCACCAGATAAATAACAAAGATGCATTGGAATCTAGGTTCAGCAAATTCTTAGAAGAAAAAAGGATATCGATGGGCCACTCCTTGGATGAAGCAACAAACAATTCTTATTTGATTTTGGAGAGCATAGAACACAACTCCCAGTCTGAAAAACTATCAATACCGCTCTTCCTGTAGGTCATTGGTCAAAACCTATGGACTAATAGCTGAAGTGACATGTGCAGTAGTTTTATGTGCTCCAACCAGAAGGCTCATAAGCTAGATGTATGCCATAGAACATGAAAATTCAGTCATAAGCTTTCATTAGAACTGAGGGCATTGATTTAACATTTTGAGTAAATCCTCTCTGAGCTTACACTTACCTCTGCGCCAGTCCAGTCAAGAAACTCATTATCAAATATCTGCATAGTACTGAGATTGAGAGGTTGGAAGTGAGCTCCGATCGTAATAACATTGTCTTCTGGTTCAATGGGTAGATCATATGTTATTGTTACCTGCAACATTAAAATATAAGTTATGAATTTTCTCACTTACACAACTCTCTCTATATACAAGGCTTCCGAAGTTCTGTGAATGGTTGGGTGGATTGTTCATGTAAGTTAGTTGAATGTGTTACTTTATTATTCAGTTCTCAAGCTGCGACGTGCTATGGGACATAGATGGGAAGTGGCCCTAGATGATCACTATTATATTGCGTTTTCATATAGGATACAGGTTGCTGAATCTTAAAATACAGACCACAATTTTTCAGCCAGTATGTTCAACAGATGATAACTCTCATATTTATGACATGGGGATCAAAAAAATTGTCCGATGTAAAATATAAGTTTCAAGGTTATGAAAAAGTGAGGTGTAGGCCTAGCTATATTGAAAATGAACAATGGACTGGGCTTGGTTCTCATACAGGTTGCAATTGGTAAAACTCATGATTGACTTGTCTTTTCCAAACATTTGGTCACGGGAACGGTAATTGGAGACAGCGACTGTAAGCTCGAAACATTTCACGGAATAGTTCATGGTCAATACCTTGAAAAAGTTTTTTGTCTACTTTTACTTCAAAGTTTGGGGAATCAGATTTAAAAGAACTAAGTAACAAAACCAGCTTTCAACTAAAGCCACAAAGCAGAGCACACGAAAAACATATCAATATATCAAGGTGATTTCATAACATAGAATCAGCCAAATGGTCTCAATTTAGTAGACAATTAATTCACGAGGAAGTAGGAAGGAGGAAACTTATCAACCGGTTCGTCAACAAATCAACCTTCAAATTTATAACACGTAACAGTTAGCTGATCTGATGGGTAGATATAACAGTAAGCTGATGGGTAGATATAACAGTTAGCTGATGGGTAGATATACTTCTCTCAGAGACAATGAGGGTACCCGTTATCTGTCATAGTAATGAATAGCAACCAGTAACTGGTGATTCAATATTGGACATTAGCTGGCGTGGATCATTGCAAGTTAAACGAGGCGAGACAAGAAAACCCCTTCATGATTGTATTTTTCCGGACTATTTATTAGTGACTGTTTTGCAAGCCCTTGGTTTGTCAACATAGAGCTAATTTTCACAAATAAGCAATGATCACCATGGAGAACTCTAGTTTAATACTCAGATTCCAGGAAAAGGAGCTGGTACAGCAAATTTACACACCTGTCTTGTAGTGAGATTTCAAAGTCTTTCTATTTATTACTATATTGTTTTACCCCAAGATAAAAGCTTATGTCAGATACAGAATTCGATGACAGAATTAACTGTGATGTCACGTGATCTGAAGATTCAAGATGGATGCTATTAATTTAGAGGCAATATATATTTTTATTCTATTATCTATAAAGTGACCGGCTGTTTGATTTTATGTTTGCTCACAAATATGCCAACATATGGTAGTATGACCACTTTTAGTTTAAAATGTTTTAGCTGGCTGTATAAGGAAATACCATTAGATTTAGTGAATTTTGACATGGGATGTCAACTGAAACATCATCAACATCGAGTATATTGGCACCAGCATCAGTAAAATTGCTCAACAGTGATGTCTATTTCAGCACCTTTTGCATACGTGATAATAAACAGCCACATCATGGTGTCTTATTTTATAAAATCACAAATTCTGTTTTTCAGGTAATGAGTACTTTGACAAAATCTAGGCATTGATGGGTTATAGAGACAGGTATGGAAAAGGAATAGTAAGGAAGTGATTGATTGATCTGCTAGCTTCCGTAAATGTGATTTCTAGAAATCATGTTTGGCATATGACTGAAAGAGACGACTGGGAGAATGATAAGCTCTGAGATTTAGTAATGCCAAAGAGTATTTTCAATCTACATCAACAAAATATTGCAGCACATTAGTTGTTACTAATTACATAGACATACGAAACATTCACCAGAGAAGATAAATTTGACTGTTAAAATAACTGAATTTATTGGCATACCGATGTCAAAATTCTATAGCGAGGGGGGGGGCAAATGGCTTTTTTCATTAGTCATCCAATTACAGTAGGGTACCTCACAAATTAACCTAAACTGAAGCACTCGTCACAGCCGGACTTGATATTAAAATATACCTAATTTTTACCATGACCCTGACAGTAATTTCAGCTGGCAAACCTCGTTTCTGTATGCACTATAAATTTAACAAGGATCAATGTACAGGGTTGCTGTGTGTTTTTGTAGTTACAGTGTGCAGGGATTACATAACTGTCAAACCCATGGCTGATTGCAATCTTGGTAACTTCAAGACGCGGTAAAGTTTGATAGTCCTCAATAAAATTTGCTTTTCATTCAACGTACAAAAAAGAGACAGGCCCCAAGGGCATGTTTAATGTGCTTCATTTAGTAGACATCGCCTATCTAACTCGGCTTAGACCCAGGTGCCTGACTGTCAACATGCGGTAATTTTGAAATTTTGTATAACAATCACATTGGTCAATTTCATGTAATATTTAAATCAAACTTTATCGACAACCTCCGTTAGACAGTAGCAAATATACTAAGACTTTAGACCCTTTGCGATGTGTAGATTGCAAAAAAAAAAATACATGCTGGCCAGGTCAGCTACTTGGAGTATTAATGAAATGAACTACTTACGTTAACATCAACAAGTATATGACCTAGCGGCTCAAACTCTTTCAGATTGAGATTTCCATCGTTATTTACATCGTGCTGCCGGAACAGAGCTAATGCCTCAGGACCAACTTGTCGGTAATCCTGTAACAAAAGATATTTTAACTGTCTCAATTACATTTAGAATGATCAACCAGTCATTTGTAGCAGGTGCTACTGCATCGTTTCAACAGTACAATCCGTAAATTCAACCATCTAGCAACAACATTTTCAGCTGTAACATAATAAGAAGCGTTACTTTGTTTGGTTACTTGGTTACTCTCTGCACCTTTACAAGAGTGCCACAAACTGGCCCAATTACATTTTGCCAAAAGAAGCTAATTTTATCCATTATGGATGAGGTGATTTTTCAGTTCGAGAACTCAAGCACATTTAATTAATTAATCCAAATGCTACGATGAAAAGATAACCAACCTGAATTGATTGGTGCACATGGGTAAACATTAACACATTACCTTGATTTAACCCATTACAATACATACCTCTGGATTTGGTGTCCAGTGCTGTTGGTTGTCATTAAGCACCAATCCCATGCCAATAGCCACCAAAATAACAAGTAATGCGCCACAAACAGTGAGCAATCGTATCTGTGACCGAGTTATGTATATCACCACTGTATTGCTGGTGTCATCACCTGATGCTGTCTGCAAACTATCACCATCCTGGGCCTGTTGGAGATCACTGTTTGAGCTCAGTCCTCCAGGAATTGTACCACCACCATCATCCTCCTGTTGATCTCCATCACCTTGCTGCAGATGCCTCTTTCTTGCAGCCATGATGAATATATGAAGCAAATACCTGTCTACTGCATGTTTATCAATTCAATAACACTGCAGGTGCTTGATGGAAAATAATTGTTACAAAAACTTACTTTGCTTGTAATTTATACTACTCACAACTTTCCCCTTTGAACTCATGTCTCTATACTATGATGTCTACAAATAAACAATTTAATGACTAATATGCTGTTGCTACACATTTTTGGTAGAGATCAAATTTTGGTGGAACTGGACTGAGGAAAATGCGTGAAATGCCGTAAATCCATGGCTTCATCGATAAAAGCCTCTTTTAATAAACACGGAAATTTGGATAATACGTGGTATAGTGTATCTAATCCGGCGGTTTAGTAAAACAGGGGTAAAACACGGATTTCTCTGACAGGAAATAGTTGCTGCTCATGTGTTATGTTTCATTTCCTGTGGGTTTTTCCATAGTGGGAAGGCGTTTTTTCACTGAATTTGAATATTCACAGGTATATTCCATAACATGGGCCCTGACAATGTTTGAGAGCCCCCCCCCTTGTCTTTGTGTTGTTTGAAGGTAATTCATGGTTGAGAAGATACATCCAACCTGAATGGAGTCTAGACATGGGCCCCTGGGACTTGCATGTCTTTACTTTGCCAATGTCCACTATCAACCACCCAAAAAACACCGTGTTTTTTGGGTGGTTGATAGTGGACATTGGCAAAGTAAAGACATGCAAGTCCCAGGGGCCCATGAGTCTAGAGTCAGAAGATGATGGTGGTGATAGGACGACTACGGTGAGACTACAGGTGAGACTAAGTAATTTGGACCACAGACAGCAGGTCACTGACAGTTGATTTGATGAGTTGCAGCCTTGTGTGTGTATGGTTTGTGTTTCTTGTGGTGAAGATGGGAAGCTTGCATGAACCAAGTTATAGCGGCTGTGGAGCATCTGTACCCGCCAATTACGTTGCTCAGATGAGTCACTTCTCTCTCATTGGTCAGAAGTTAATAATCTGACCAATGAGAGAGAAGTGACTCATCTGAGCAACGTAATTGGCGGGGTACAAAAGCTCCACAGCCGCGATAACTTTGTTCATGCAAGCTTCCCATCTTCACCACAACAAACACAAGGCTGCGACTCATCAAATCAACTGTCAGTGACCTGCTGTCTGTGTTTGGACAGCACTTACCTCAGTTTTGAGTTTTGTTGCTGCTGTTAAATACCTCATTTGATAGATTAAGTCAACTGAAGCTCATTCACCATTCATTTCAAATCAAAAATTTCGTTCAGCTCTCCTCACGTGGTGAAAAAGTGATCCATATACTGAGCTCATATAAATACATTCAGGGCTTCTATAAATTTTTAGGAAGCAGCTGAAGAAAGATGTAAACCAATGAATTGTCTTGTTACTATTCTAACAGTTAGCATAAGGGTATATCATAATAGAAACCCTGAACAGGGAAATCTCAGGTAAGTGCTGTCCAAAATAACTTCTGACACTCTAGAGGCTATTTAAGTTGGGACAGTCGAACATTGCCAGGGACCCATGTTTTGGAGTAGACCTGTGGTTCCATGCATTTGATCATAAAACAGGAAAGATATTGCTAGTAGACGATGTCTCATCAAGGAGTAGCCTGTGACAGCACTCATGCAGCCCCTACAGCACCAACAACAATGGCGCTTAGGCCTTGAGTGCAGTAAGACTTGTTACACACAGCACCTGCCACATGTTGTACAACACCCGGCGACGGTTCTTAGTGCCCATTCGGAACAGGATAAATTTTTTTAATTGCTTATAAATATTATTTCTACTACTCAAACCATCTCTCCTCTCTGATTAAAAGCTATAACCCTACATAAGGTAAACATTACAATTCTCAGATCCCAAGCACTAACCTTTCAGTTTTTGTATCTTAGCAGCATGTCACATTAGGCTTGTTATGCAGCTATTTTCACTGTTTTTGGCCTCATGATAAAGTCATTGCAAACTACATCTTATTAGAAACCGTACTTCACAGGCCTGAGCAGTATGTAGAATAGCTACAGAGCTGAGTATGTGGTTTCTCTGTAATTATATGATGGCCATTACTAGGGCCGTTGTAGTAAAGAAAGGGTGTAATTGTGCAATAAGTCCCCAAAATTAACACTTTACTAGATCAAGATCATACAGACCCAGTAAAACATGAATGGTTTGTGAGCAGAAAGCGTATTGCTTTTGATATAAATAATATATTTATTCCTGTTGTTGACAGTAAGCTGTTTGTTGATGGTATTGATTGTGCGCTAGCTGGACTGGCTAATGATGCAAAGTTCATACATGTTTATATTGCATTTTATCTAGTAGCATCTGTTTAAATTTACCTCTTAAAATAGCTCTGTATGCACTATAAATTTAACAACGAAATATGCACAGGGTTGCTGTGTTTTTGTAGTTACAGAGTACTGGGATAACCCAAGGAGTTAACTCCTTGGATAACCTAACTGTCAAACCCATGGCTGATTTCAATCTTAGTAATTTTAAGAGGTGGTACTGCTTAATAGCCCTCAATAAACTTTGCTTTGCATTCAACGTACAAAAAAGAGACAAAATAACTCTTATCACTTCTTTTTTCAATTTTTTTGCCAGCATCAATTGAACTATGATGCAAGAACTTAAGATTGTAGAACATTAAGATATATATATATATATAAGTTTAAAAGGAGGGTCTTGTTCTGCACTGTGATCACTTTTTATAACTATGAAATAATAAAGTTTACTTTCTCTTCCCTCAGTGTTAACAGGCACACAATAGAGAGCAGAGTGTATGGATCAATCTCAGGTATTATATATATCATCTTCTAGCTTACTCTGAGCACTGTCTGGTGAGATTATAGTCGGATATCTTGAATCAAGATTAGTATTTGCCCGGAGTAC
This sequence comes from Membranipora membranacea, assembly GCA_914767715.1. Classification (NCBI taxonomy): domain Eukaryota; kingdom Metazoa; phylum Bryozoa; class Gymnolaemata; order Cheilostomatida; family Membraniporidae; genus Membranipora; species Membranipora membranacea. Next base: position 5,113,453 of record OU612070.1, on the reverse strand, counting down.
CACTGTGTGTGCCTCCATTGCTTTAGTCACAGTAAGTCAGTATATCTCACTTAGCCTCACTTAGCAGCTGTCATAAATGTTGTTTAGATTTGTGAAATTCGGTCCTATTTGTCTCAGGGACATGGGAAGAGTCTCACACCTCACAATATATTTACAGTTGCATGCCACATACCTGGTGTGATTGACTCTTTATACGATATGTAGCCGCTAAATGACACACTCCAAATCTTATGTGGTATTTTCCAACTTGATGACAGCAGGGAGTTTGGGAAATATGTCCCAAACTCCCTGATGACGGTGCGTATTCCAAACAATAAAGAATTAAGAATTTTAATAGGCAAAATTTATTTCAACCATGGCTAAATTTTTGCAGGGCAAGACTATGGAACAGTATAGGAACAGATGTTGTCGCTGGAGCAAGGATTTAATGGCACAGGTGTTATTTTCCAATAGCTGATTATTGCCCCGTACAAAACAAGAGGGAGCTGAGTTTATCACCAAACCAGGAGATCGGCACCGACCCTGATGCTACTTGAACCACTAGTGTGGTACTCTACATATGCTGCTCTTTGTAGTTACTTGTCTTATCGAGTACATGTTACATTTATCTCTGCACCTACAGACTGTGTTTGGTGTTCTTTAGAAACGTGGGTCAATCTTGACTTTTTCAAAGATGAGGCAACTTTTAGTTGTTACTACTTGATGGTTGTAGAAGAAAACTTTCTTTCAGCTATCAGATTGCTCAATTTTTTACATGTTTCTTCTTTTACCCACTTTCTCGCACATCACTTCACTTACTTCACAGTATTACCCTGTAAAAGCCTCCATTTATAAAGTTCAAAGCATTTTGCCTGCATTGGAAGTTTCTCCCTTACTACCGGTGAGCTGTAACTTTCTACAGAAGTGATACCTGATTTAATATTAACCATAGCGCCATTACTAGTTTATTGGTTCTTCACTGGAAATATATCAATATCAATTAATAAAATATTGGAAGAATTTTTGGCTAATATTGGGCCTTGGTAAGTGTTCTGGATTTTTTCTTTGAATAGGAAGTCATGATGAAGTGATGATTATTTCCTATCGAATACTGCCAAAATTTATTCCATAATATACCAGTAGATTTTGTATTTTCACAATTTCAATGTTATTGCCGTCCCATCCAATGTTTGGTGGCCATGGCACCGAAATAAAATCAGCTTTCTAGCTTTACAGTCTGTTGACACAATCAGGGCTATTATATAATAACAGCTGGTGTCAGCTTTGACTCTAATAAAGAATCTAAACCGCCAAAATGACACAACATTGTTAGAGGCCAGCAGACGTATAACTTCTCCACTGAAGTGAGTATTTTGTGCAATCTCTTATATTACGGTAATACCGATTTTATTATATAATTCAGAAGTTTAGTTTAACTCTTGCACTGGCAAAGGAGAGATCTCGATTATTATCTCCTTTTCTACCTCATACAGCTGTGACATTCCTAATCTGATCTCAGACCAAATTCTTAGTACTGCAGTAAATTTTATTAATGACGAAGACCATATTTCTAACAAACATTATGTTCCAGGTAGGAAAACATTTTTATCATCTACCTTTTCGTATCAGACTCCTAAATGATAACGCCTTCTTACAGTACAGAGTTCAAGTTCAAGTCCGGGTAGTGAATAGCGGGCTATCTAATAAGCGCCATCGACCCATTCTTTTTTGGGGATGGTGAGATGGCGAGATGGCGCAATCGGTTAGCGCGCTTGCTATTCACTGCCAGGCTATTATTGCCGCAGAAGTTGTGGGCTCAAGTCCCACTGGGGGAGCTTTCATTGTTGATTGTCCCAGCCCCCAGCACCCTTGGGTGTATACCTCTCCTGTGTACTTGTCTACTGACTGACTCATGGAAAGACATGTGACAGCATGGAAAGACATGCTGACAAGCTGGAAAGACAGCTAAACCTACTACAAGGGGTCCCAGCAATGAGCCATGTAAGGCCAATAACCCTAACACGTACGCTGTGTTTCATAGGGTGGCAATGGTGGATTGGAATGTGCTGTGGGATGAGAGAACACAACTCCGAGAAGTGAATAGCGGGCTATCTAATTAGCGCCATTGACCCATTCTTTTTTGGGGATGGTGAGATGGCGCAATCGGTTAGCGCGCTTGCTATTCACTGCCAGGCGATTAGTGCCGCAGGAGTTGTGGGTTTGAGTCCCACTGGGGGAGCTTTCATTGTTGATTGTCCCAGCCCCCAGCACCCTCGGGTGTATACCTCTCCACTATAATTTTGCTTCATCATTAATGACAAGCAATAAAACAATCTCTCCTCTAAAGCCCACTGATATATATTAAACTCAAATCAATGCTACATGCTATTGGTATCCATTCACAAACATACTATCATTGAAGCCAAAACCACATAATTTGCACCTCTCCATCTTTTTTTTGCCTTGGTAGAAAAAATGGGCAATCTGATCGAGGTGTACATTTTGCATATCTAGATTTGCAGCAAAATTATGGAATTGATTCAAGTTACCTCCGAAAAAGTGTCAGTAAACACAGGTTTTTGATCTTCTTTTCATCTGTAAACATCTCTGGAGAGAGAATAATAAATTAAACAAGCAAACAAATAGTTACCCACATTAGATTCAGTTATTTGAAAAAGCTTAGGAGGTGGAGGGATGAGTCAAAACAAGCTGAAAGATAATACAAAGATAAGCGAAGGATTTTCCTTGTAAGCTATTCATAGCAGCTCTCTTTAGCATTACTTTAAGCCAGATGCAGTGCATAGCTGTAGCTTCTATTGTTTAGGTAACCAGTTCTCATAATGGAGCAGATGGGTGGACAACAAAGTCACTATCTTTACTTTCACTTAGAAGATGGATTTGATGCTATTCTGTTTGGATTATCAAGGACTGGAGACAAAGACTTGCTTGCTTTATTGAGGTGTGATCTTGAAGTGCACTGCTTTCAATTCTTCTTGTTGGGGTAAGGTGCAAATGTTGTATTTCTTGATTGCATAGTTCTAATGATGGTAGCATTTACCGATAGTGAGCTTCGGTGAGAGGTTACAGATGACAGATATTTACTCGATTGACTTAACAAGCTGTCTTCAAAATTCCACTGTGTTGTAAGAAACACTTTAGTGAAGCAGGCTTAACAAATTTTAGAGCATGACTCCAATTGGTTTATTAAAAGTATGCAATGTACATAAGGTTTAATACTGTGCAGTGAACTTAATTTTACCACTTTTTATTTCCAGACAAGCTGAATAGTTGCCACCTAAAACCAGTGAACATCTGCTCTCCTGGGCGACGACTGAGACAATGATAGCATGATATCTGTAACACTCGAAGAACCAGGGCATGCCAAGTAGTGAGTAAGCAGTCTCAATTATGACAAAATTTAGGTATCACACACTAGACTGACGTCTCTTTTGCTGATGTTACAGATATTCGGTAAGTTGACAGCATCACCTTCCAAAAGACCATTATTATTTTGTTAAGAAAATCTGTTTGTCACAACTATTATACGCCATCAGTTTATTTCTAAATTACAGAATCCTAGTTGAGAAAGCATAAAGCATAAAAATTCTCCACTTGATTTTCTGTTGTGACAGAAGCCTGACAGAGGTCGAGGGTGGTTAAAGTACCCTGATATAATATTGTGATCGTCATTTTTATCTATTGTTAAGTTTTAGGTTGAAGCAGTTAATAAAAGTTAAGATTGAGTTGTGAAAAGCTCTGAACTATCAATTACCTCCCAAGTTTTAAAGGGTACCAAGCAGAAAATAGGGCTATCTTACCTGCATAAACACCTCAAAAGTGATGCACAGATACAAAGACTTCCTCGAGAACCCGATAACACAAAGCCAGCTGGCAGTATGATAAGGTGAGAGATGCATTCTTCTGTCAATGGTGTGGTAACTAAACCGTAAAAAAGTGTTGCAGTCGAACCAGATTCTCATTTATGTCACATTTTATTGAGAAAAATTTCACTACCTGAAAAATAAATTGTAAATTAAAAAAAAATCCAGTAAAAAAGCTTGTTGTAACATTTCAACTTTTAATACATACTGCTTTGAGGTAACTCAAATTAATCACTAAGATCTAACTTTCAATTCATATTAGGAATTGCACAATATATTCATTATAGGCAAGCAAAAGAATGCTGCCAAATGTAGGTCAGAATTTCCGCGGATAAACTACTCGTTGTCGTAATCCCTAGTCCTTAGAAAAGATATTAAAATTCAGGGAATATCCAGTTTAATTGCTAATGAAAATAATGAGACAGTGTACCTGTTTTGTTCTCAGAGATGCGTCATTTCCAGCGGGATGTTAAATTGTTTGCAATTTCTCATAACTTCATTCCAATTAATTTTTCCAGCAAATCACAACAGGTAGCATCATCTGCATATGGATATTTGGATACAAATGGCTGTTAACTTGGAAGAACCTGACAGAAACGTTAGATTCATGCTGTCGCAACGAACTGATACATCTGGCTGAAAACTGCATCATATCAACACTGGCCTTCTACAACTGATCTCTGCAGTTATTTTATAACACGTTTAATGATCTGTACTGGTTTTAAAATATTATGTATAAGTACTATGTCACTGCTTATCATAATTGACATGACCGTTTTTAGTAGACCAACATTGGTTTTGGGTCTTTAGCCTCCGACTATTTGAGGCCTAACACTAGAAATCCTCAATCGTTGTATAGTTCCGGTTTTTAATTCTGATAACTCATTTTGTAGATTATGAATACATTGTACTGCCATTGTCAGCTGGCTGTACCTTTGGCTTTGCGTGGATTGTATAGCTGTCTACTGATAATGTGCTAATGCGTGAAACAGAGAAATAACTGTTGGATAGTGACTGTCAGCTCTAGGTTTACTATGGTAAGACGTCTTTACAGTTTTATCTTAAACCCGTTTCTAATTTGACTCAATTTGCAGAGATCAGCTTATGCCTCAGAGCTGCACGTGCACAGAATACTCTATGTATGTTTTATTGGCAGAAATGTATATTAGACTGTTCTACTTCCAAGTTTTTACTATCAGGAAATAGCAGCTAAAGTGCATCTTACACACAAAAGTTATTCAGATAATAAACAATTATAATAGCTGGTGGACTGTGCAATAACCATCAACTTTGTGTTGGATTGCAGGTAGAAATTTTCCATTCTGTTAAATTAATAAATAATTGTAGAAAGTGTATGATAATGGTTATAAGACAAATCACAATCCTTCCCTGTTGTGACTGTGTGTCATCTTGTTACTGTATCCCCATAAGAATATCAGTCTGCACCCTGATTTAGCAGCCCTGTTGAACCCACAAACGTCGCAAACGTCAAAACGTCACAATCTAGCGGTCCACTAACGTCGCAATCCAAAACACGTCGCAACGAAGGTTTTTAAAACGTCGCAAACCCACAAACGTCTCAATTTTTTAAACGTCGCAATAGCTAGAACCCACTAACGTCGCAAATGTCGCAACTCAACAAAAATACGATGCAAATTGGTGATGATGATATGTTGCGAGAAGTAGAAAGGAGCATACAAACTTCAAAACACGGTGGGGAATTGGATATCAACGTTATATATTGTGCCATGCATAATTGTTGTGTATTTTTCAGGTTATTTGAATCATTTTTTCACTTTCTAGGGTCGTTTATTGTTACCTCAGAATCCATTAATGCTGACATAAATGGGTGCTAATCAACATTTAGCACAAGTAAGGCAAATATCTGCATACATATAGGCTATGCTTAAAGTTGTTAAGAGGCTTTTACACTACTTGAAATGCCATAAATGTTAAATCATTTATGCATGAATCCCTTTATCTCTTTATGACTTACCCTTTATCTACTGAATAAGGAATTTTTACATCATTCCCAAGATTCAACTTTATGGTTTTATGGTTTGATAATAAAACCTCAACAGGATACCATAGGAACCATTAGCATACAGTAGGATGCGATATTACACCTTGCATTGCGTAACGGCAATTGTATTTTCATCACTAGAATTATATGCAGTTTGTAAACTCAAATCCTGGGTTATGGACAAGAGACCTTGACAGTGGGTCAATGATAGTGCAGTTGAAAATTTACAGAATTTAATATCGCTTTGTGACCCAGCGGCTTATTGTGAATGCCCATGGTTTTATAATAAATGGGTTTCCCTAAAAAATTCAAGTCACATTATAATTGCCCTCAATATACTTTGGTAATTCCATATCCAGATATGCATTATGGGAACCATTAACCTCTTAAATTTTATTGAATTTGTTATTGTATATTCTCTGAAAGAGAAGTCTTCAAAGTGCCACATCCTGCAAGGCCATGGCAAACAGTGGCCTTTCTTGACAAGCATTGCTGGAAGGAGAGGGGAACCCCTCCGACAAAGCTTGTCAAGACAGGGTAAGGGACCGGCAGATGAAATTTTTTGAGATATCGTGATTTGCTTGTTTAGTAATGAAATCAATTTAAAAAAATTGCAGCTCAACTATGCCTGGGTACCCGAAGACTATTATCCTACCTCTAAAATTCCAACCTGCTTCTGCCTATCTAGCCAGCAAGTTAAGCAGTATCTATCTATTCTACCTATACATACAGTGGGCTGCCTATACTATCTATTCAGTGGTATGGAGGAGGGTCAATGAATAAAATAATAAAGAGCTGAGAAGATCTGCTGTAGCCATAGCCTACTTATTATCCAGATTGATAAATAAATCTAACAAGGTCAGCCAGCGCCTATATCATAGATATATATTATATATAAGACAAAACATTCTCATGGCACACAGTATTGTCTAGGAACACAGGTTTTTGTTTCCATTGATCAAACTAAAATTAACTCAATAAACACGCTCAGGGCTCTCAGATGGTTGTTCATGTGCATCTGTTTGTAATCAAGGTTCATTAATGTTCAACCAGGGAGAATGGATGAACTTTCTACCATACCATTTTATTTCATAAGTGGGATGTAGAAAACGTGTTATGAGTCATTCTATTTTACTTTGTGAGGAAACAACTCCCAACAAAATGAAAATTAAAAAAACTACATGGTGCATGGTATGTAAAAAAGTTTAAGTTTAAGTTTGACTTTATTTATCTTGGAAATCCGAAGCGTTGCATCATGGGAAGGCTGTGCAATTTGATGGATTAAGGCCATGTCAGCAAGAGGAAAAAATATAGCACTCAATCCAACTGTGTCAATACCTCTCGACAAGTTCAATCTTTGGCTAAATCAAACATTAAGGTACATCACAAATTGGTATGTCACTATATCTGCTAGATAGTGATTAGCATCCCTTTTATGACAGCATTAATGGATTCTGAGGTAACAACAAACAGCGCTAGGAAATGAAAAAAATGATTCAAATAACCTGAAAAATACTCAACAATTATCCATAGCACAATATATAATGTTGATATTCAATTACCCACCGTGTCTTGAAGTTTGTATGCTCCTTTCTACTTCACGCAACATATCATCATCACCAATTTGCATCAAATGAGAAGACAACTTCGTATTTTTTTTGAGTTGCGACATTTGCGACGTTAGTGGGTTCGAGCTATTGCGACGTTTAAAAAATTGCGACGATTGTGGGTTTGTGACGTTTTAAAAACCCTTCGTTGTGACGTTTTTTGGATTGCGACGTTAGTGGAACGCTAGATTGCGACGTTTTGACGTTTGCGACGTTTGTGGGTTAAACAAGGTCTCCAGTATATTGTGATAATAAACTTGTGATTGAGATCTATTGTGTTATGAGAAACACTAGCTTTAAAATAAGTTGCACTAATATTATTTTCTTTTTTGTAGAACTAGTTCACCACATCACTCAGAGGTTTATTCTACCCACACTCAAAGGTCTGTGCTCACCCATACTCTACATGGGCAGTAATTACGAGTTCACCACTGTACCCGGGTCCTCTGATTATGATATACAGTTTTGTATTGAGATCCCGAAGACGAAGCACAACCACGTCAAAACTTCATCAGCCATGGCAGATGGGTGTGGAGACCCTGCTTGGAGGAAGATTAAAGGTGGCCCAGAAAACCTCTTGGATGACAAAGGATATCTCTCAACCAGCAAGGTGACAGTTAAGCGTAGTGTTAAGATGCTATGGTCAAACTTGAACAGGTGTTATTTACCTTAAATTTCACGCACAACAATGTTGATAACAATATTGTATGATTTAAGTGTTTCGCGTTCAGCTATGGTTTTGAAATACAGCTAAGTTAACTTGCATGTATTGACACTGATATGCAATGCACCTGGCACAATATTAATATGGTGGACAATACATTATTACATACTTAATTCCACTTGGCAAGGCTCTGCAGACCCACTCATAATATCGCGTCCTGTAGCAGATATTACCTTCTGAGTTTTGAATCTCTTCAGCATAGAAAATGTTAGAGGAAACAAATTAGCAAAAGGTTTTTTTTGGTACTTTATTAATGCTAACAATGTGTTTTAAAAGGCACGGCTGGCTATACAGAAAGCTGTTGACAGGACTCTCTCTAAAGATACAGTACCTGATTTTCAAGGACATGATGTAAGAGTAACGCGCTCTGTGAGTGGTCCGGCTACTACATTGGAGGCTCGGTGGAACGGAGAGTCTGTCAGCATCGATATAGTGGTCTGTGTGACGGCTGACAATGTTGAAAACAGGTACTTGAAATCTCATATGTTTTTTTATAGCTCGGGGTTTTTATTTCCTCTCTAAGTCAAAATCACCCTTTGATATTTGTAATGATAGTTCTGCATCAGTAGAAGAAAAATCACCACAGAGCTAAGGCTACGATACTATAATCGTCAGCAACTAGACAGAGCTTTATCAGTCTCTTTACTCTGCTTACACCGATATGCCTAATTGTCATGGGTTTCTTTTCTCTGTCTATTGAAGCGGAGGACATGATTTTGTTGGTAAGCCTTACAAAGACTCGGTGCCTGATCCGTCTGAGTACTGGAGACTGTCATACTCACGTAAAGAGCTTGCAAAGCTCAGAGAGTTTCACCAAATTACCCCGTAAGTTACCGCGAGTTATCCCCTCCTGTTAAGACAATATGATCTCTTCTGTTCACCTCAATCCTATGGTGCCTTAGCTCTGGAATACCTGGGTTGGTGTACTGTTTTGGAGTTTAGGTTTCAAAGTCCTGCAAACAGTCAATTATTTGAGAAAAAATACACTTTCAATATAAATAAATTGACTTAGCATATTTTAGGAGGAAGTTAATCCTTTTGAGGATTATGAAAGTGATAAAGAAACATCAATCCCAGCTAAGACAACCCCCAAGCTACTTCTTCAAAAACATTCTGTTTAAGCTGAGTGATGTACACATGTCAGCAGCAGACTGGGAGAGGGTAAAGCTTAGTGAAAGGTAGGTACATCATACACAGACAAGTCACGCTTATCAGGGTAGTACTAGATTAAATTGATGCTACCAATGGAAAGAGAGACTTCTGATTAACGTTTCAATGTTTTGTTGGTTATATTTTATTAAAAGTGACATAAAACGGGACAAAGTGATTGCAAGATGCCATTCAAGCTCTGTGATACTGTATTTGGGATTGGACACAACTTTGCTGTGAGATATTTGAATCAAATAATGCGACTATCCACAACTTGCAATTACTGATGGTCTTTTCTGTAAACATGAAAATATATATTGTCTCTTCTTTGTCACTTTGTATTGATTCTCATCATATTAAACCAATGATCCTGGAAGATTCTGATTTCTTACTTTAAAGCCTTGCCCTTTTATAATATGAGGGTTTGAGCCTCTTCTAACTGACTTTTACTCTAAAACATTGCAGGTTCAAAGATATGGTAAAGCTGATAATGGAGTGTCTGCAAAACCAGAAGATGACCTTGTATTATAACAAAGAGGTTAATCTACTAAGCAGCTATAAACCTGCACCACTACGAGAGGCAGCAAACTATCTCAAGCGTCTTATCAACAAAAATGACTTCATAGAACTTCTGAATGGGCTTTAACTGTACTGCTTAATAGCCAGGTCTAGCTGCAATAGGGTCGCGTTCACAAAACAATGGAACAAAGAATTGGTTTCTCAATTGCTGACGACCCGTCTTTATTTTCATGTCTGACAACTGAAAAGATTAAAATCGAAATGTGTAAAAACTTGCTTGGTGTAATTTTAGCTCTACAAATGGGTGTTGTAATGAAACTGTGCAACTAAAAGTGACCCAAAAAAAATTTATGCACTTTGGCTGTTTATCATGTCACATCGTTTATTTATCAGACATGTCTTGATTTATTTAATGTCACGTACTATTTACTAAGAAATACAAAAATAAAGCATACCATAACATAACACTTTTTGAGTAGGGGGGGTAGAGGTATGAAAGAGCACTTTCTTGAGAACAGGTGATTGACACCCAAATGTAGTTGTCATTATAGTTGATTATTGGAGTTTGAGATATACGTGATTTGTGGATTCGCTGGAGGTGTTGAATTTTGGGTATTTGGGTCTGCTTGAAGTGCCTTTGAGTTTTTTGGTTTGATCACCGATCAAAGAAGAATATGATTTTACTTCTGGATTAATCTGAAATAAAACAAATGGCAAAGGGAACAGTGAATTCGCTTGAATCTAAAACAGTTGAAAAACTGATTTCATCAACTACCGACGGGGAGGTTTTTGCAGAGTTACCTCCCTTGATAATCTTCAGTGCCCCTAGTTTATATTCACCATGTTTCCTTGTGAATTTTGAGGTCTGATCTGAGTTGTCACCTCTTGGCTCGCCCTCAAAATATGCATGCCACCTTGAACACTTGATCCTTCGGGCTCAGTGCGAATCGGCAGGTGTTTTGATGGCTCAAAGAGCCCTGAAAATAGCATCAGGTCTATATCCATAGAACTGCAGTGATTTAACAGCTGTAAAACCTAGACGTGACAGTTTAAATAAAAAAGACTAGCGCTAAATAAATATTTGTGAACACACAAAAGTCTAAGCATATACACCCAGAGATATAACAGGACACAATTCGGGTTGAAACTTATTATGTAGATTATACACAATTCTAGATTCAGTCACTGACACAAAATAAATATTGCTGGAACTGGAACTCACCTACCCATAAATTGAGATCATGACAGCGTGTAGTAGTTTTTATCAGTGCAAGCAATCAAAACCTAATTAATTACAACAATAATTAATACCTGACAGCTACCTTAATAAATGGTGACTGGATAAGTGGAAACTTTGGACAATAAATTTCCTTACAAGATAAAAATGATTGATGGCCATAAAATAAAGGGATAGCAATGATCTGGTTAGCTTTTATTCTACATCCAAGTCTGATAGATGTTTATTTTGAGTTGGTTATTACCATAGACTTAATATACTACCTAGACAGGCCAATAGCATTCAATACTGTCCCACTTAAATAGCACGACATGACGTAATTAGTTTGTGCTGTGAGCCATCGTTTACTATATACCATTCAATGAAATAATGTGAAAAATCAAGGGACGCCGGGCATGATATCGGCCCTTGTCCGGCTCCTAATTATTTAAACACTGAGAAAATTTGTGAGTTTATGTAAAAGACCTTTCCGCACGAGATGGTATAAAAAATTGACTCCTTAGGCGAATCCAAAGCGAGAACAGACCTGATAAGTTACGATCATTAGCGAATAAATATTAAAACAAATACAGCCATTTACCCTTAACACTTCTACCACTACTATTCAAATGCACAGAATACCTACAACACAGTTTCACAAATACTTTGTTGGATGAGCCAGATCAAAGCACCACCACCATCATCATAGATTTTTGCATAAATATTCCTAGTCATGACTGAGCACAACCTGCTCAGCTTGGATTCCTTGTTAAAAGATTTTACTGCAAATTTTATTGTCGCTTCATGAGGAAGAATAGATCTGTGCTGTAAATTGAGTATGCCAACTCCAGATATGTATGTATGATAAAGCTAGGGTACGTGACATATATATATATATATATATATAAAGTCTTTGGTAATCTCTCATGAATGAAATAATATAGTAAATCAAGACACGCAGGGTATAATACCAGCCAAATTATATTAGATCTGTTTTACTTTATGAGATAAAAATTTTCAAAACAAATACAGCCCTGTACTGAACCACTTCTATCACTACATGACAAAAAAGAGGGCTGTTACTGCGGGATTATACTAATTTCTGAGGGCACGACCAAACCTATCGGCTACCACTATCAGCGATTGCTGCCATATTCGATGTGACTGATTAAAGCATAAGCTAAAGCTTATCGACACAAATACAGCCATGAAGCTAGCCACTTCTTATCACTACTTTGTAAAAATATGAATATATACAGTTGAGTTATACTAATTGTTGTGGGCACGACAAAAATTAAAAACACTACCACTATCAGCGAGCATTGCAAAGTTAGATATGACTGGTTGCAGTATACGTTAAAATTAATCAAATTAGTAGAGCAATGTAAGCTAACCACTTCTTACACTACTTAGCAAAAAAAAAATATACTGTGGGATTATACTGAATTTTGTGGATGGGTCAAAGACTAGAAAACTACCACTATCGGTGACTGCTGCAAAATTTCCAAATGAGACAATATCACTATCAGCGGTCGCTGAAAATTAGATATGACTGAACACAATAAGCCTGCACAGTTTGGAGTGCTTATTGTCAGTGTTTGCTGCGAGTTTGGTTGTTTCATGGTGTATTCTTACCAGCGTATATCTCTTCACTATTAGGGATTTGTAGATAGTGTGGGAAGGATCGGAAAATTGTTTGGATAGCATCCTTTTTTAACAAAGCTCTCCCACCCTCACCAGGAGGCCTTCTTAATGTATCTCGTTTCAAATGTTCACTACATAGAACAGCATATTTGGATGGAGTCCAGCTCTTGCGTTTAACGGCCAAAACCCATACCTTTGGTCTCTCCTCGTTATTTCTTGGGAAGGCGTGGAAGCTTAAATTAGGATTTCCTGCTGGGTTATTTCCACAGCCGTAGGCAGCACACCAGTTTCTAGATGACTTTTTCTAAAAGCATCACAAATGATAACATATACAAATAATTATCATTAAACTACAGCTTTTGATATAATAAACAGATATTGTAAAATCAATTTCCTAGCAGCGTCAGCATGGCCAAGAAAGATTTGCGAGATCACCGATTAAGTCTACTCATACTTTTTGACTGCTGTGCCAGTTTTGAGTTAGATATTTCGGGGGTAAATCAGAATTGTCATCTCAAATAGTGTCCCTCCAGCCCCCCCCCCTCCATCACTATCGTTCCACCTTTTTTTTCTAACATTCAAATTTTATCACACCCATCGTCTACAGCCTTAAATTTATGGGCGTGTATAGAAGGATGTGGGTATTATGATGTGACAATTTATTTAATTGATTTCTATCTAAAAAAATAAGGAAGCCTGTCCTCTTAGATGGATGGGACAAGCAGAAATTATGCCAAAAAATTCAATCCCATAAAGACCGAAATATGACAATGCATACATGAGAGCCACCACTGGGCTGTTTCTTACCTTATTTTCTTGTGAAGTGGTAGCAGCAGGATTTTCATCTTGAGAAGATGAGGCCGCAAGATTATCATCTTGTGAAGATGAGGCAGCCAGATTATCATCTTGTGAAGACGAGGTAGCAGGCTGTAGGCTCATTTAAAAATAATTTTGCTATGAACTGAGCGGCTTGGGTATTATATCCAGAACTTCTATGTTTGCCTTGTATCTCGCAACTGATGATAGTAAAATTGCAGCTGGGCTTACTTGTGAATATGAGACAACAGGCTGCCGGTATGAATATTCATACTTTGAAAATGCAAAGTATGAATATTAAAACCAGTAAACACTTTGTGTACATAGTATATTTCATCTTCTGTTTCAGTACAGGGCTGTATTTGTTTTGATAATTTGTATCTCATAAATTAAAACAGATCTAATATAATTTGGCTGGTATTATACCCTGCGTGCCTTGATTTACTATATTATTTCATTGATGAGAGATGACCATAGACTTAATATATATATATATATATATATGTGTCATGTACCCTAGCTTCATGATACATACATACATACCTGGAGTTGGCATACTCAATTTACAGCACAGATCTATTCTTCCTCATGAAGCGACAAAAAAAATTGCAGTAAAAACTTGTAACAAGGAATCCAAGCTGAGCAGGTTGTGCTCAGTCATGACTAGGAATATTTATGCAAAAATCTATGATGATGGGGGTGGTGCTTTAATCTGGCTTATCCAACAAAATATTTGTGATACTGTGTTGTGGGTATTCTGTGCATTTAAACAGCAGTGGCTGTATTTGTTTCAATATTTATTGGCTAATGATTGTAACTTATCAGGTCTGTTCTCGCTCTGGATTCGCCTAAGGAGTCAATTTTTTATACCATCTCGTGCGGAAAGGTCTTTTACATAAACTCACAAATTTTCTCTGCGTTTGAATAATTAGGGGCCGAACAAGGGCTGATATCATGCCCGGCGTCCCTTGATTTTTCACATTATTTCATTGAATGGTATGTAGTAAACTATGGCTCACAGCACAAACTAATTACATCATGTTGTGCTATTTAAGTGGGACACATTATGATCAGTGAAGCATAAGCATTGTCCTGTCTAGGTAGTATATTAAGTCTATGGTTATTACTCCTACCTATCCATCTCCGACCAACCAATGGTTTACCCTGGATCGAGGTAACAGTATTTAGTGATTGTGTGCAAACTGTATAATAAATAACTGCACTGCTATCACCTGGGATCAAAATCAAGATTTCAGATTTTAGGATTCCTTGAAACATTCCTTTACTTCAAAGTTAAACATTACCATAAATACGAGGTGTGATGTGGTTAAGAGCGGGTAAGCTTGAATTTTTGGCAAGGATATGTTCATAACATAACAACGTAATTTACTCTTTGCCCACCTCAGTTAGGTAGAGAAGAGGATATAAGAACCACACTCTACAGAACTCGCTCGCTCAGCTTGTGAGTACTGGTATATTCTAATATCGCATTCTGTCAAATTCATCAGTTTTACTATCACACCTGAATGATATCAGCGTTAATACATATATCTCTTACGTAGGACAATGTTAGCTCAACTCAAACCAATCGGTGAAATCCATCTAGATGTTGAGATTATTATTCATGGAAAAGAGTATTACGGAATAACTTTATCGATGACTCAATTCACTTTTGTATGTATGTTTATATTTGGTCTCAATCTCTGAGAAATAAAACTGTCTCTGTAGGGTGCTCTGTAAAAATTATTAAAACTGTTGATTCTGTAAAAATAAATAAAATGATAAGACCATAAAAAAAATACTATTACTTTTTGAAGACACTATTTAGGTATTTGATACATTCTGCTCTAAAACATTTGGCACGGATCTGCACGCGGAACTTGACTGATTGATATCTGCCTGACGGCAGCTGGTTAAGACGGAGTAGTGGTTCATCTTCGGTGGCAATCATACGGAGGCTCTTTACTTTCAGTATATTAGAGTAAAGGTCGTCTACGGGTGTGAACGTATGCCTGATAGGTAACCTGCAGTTCTTATCACAGATTTTAACTTTTTCTTAGAGTCTGCGCTCAGATGACTATATAGCACAACCAGGTGGTAGGTGATTACTGACTCTATGAAGGACTTGTAGCAGGTCGTTATTAGTTTCTCAGTGACACCGAGATGGTATAGCTTGGCGATGATATGTAGCCTTTGGCGAGCTTTCGCTGTAGTTTTCAAGGTGTTCAGAGTAAAATCCAGTTTGTTGGTAATAATGGTGCCTAAGTATGTAAATTGTTCATACCTGCTCAATTGAAGTATTGTTTACAAGCAGTTGTGGGAAGCTTGGGTTATCCCTTGCATTGCACATGACCATTTCTTTTGTTTTCTTTGCATTGAGTATTAGGTCATTATCCGCGCACCATGAGTTGATGGTATTAGTCATTGTTTGAAGTTCAGATGGCTGGTTTTCTGTCAACAATTCAATGATCACAGTGTCGTCGGCATATTTTACTAGTTTGATGTTGCTTGTTGATGGCATATCGACAACATAAAAGGAGAATAGTAGTGGGCTGATGACGCATCCCTGAGGGCTTCCAGTTGAAGTGCTCAATGATTTTGACGTGTGGAGTGATGTAATAACTCGCTGTATTCTATTTGTAAGGAAGTTATATAGCCAGTTGATGATGTTAGGATTGATGTTGTAGCTATCGAGTTTGCTGATTATTGTGGCAGGATTGATGGTGTTAAAAGCACTAGAAAAGTCTATAAAAAGAGCTCGGACCCGATTTTTAGCATGGCTGTCAAGATGTTCAGTTACCGTGTCGATCAGAGTGATTAGAGCATCTTCAGTAGACCTACCAGACTTATACGCAAACTGGGTGGGGTCGTCTAGTAATGGTGAGAGTCGTTTCATAACCAGACGCTCGAGACATTTGCCCACGATGGAGGTGAGGGCTATCGGCCTAAAATCTTTAGGATCTGATGCCCCTGCACACTTAGGAATAGGTTTGATATTTGCTGTTTTCCAAACTCTAGGCATAACACCTTCCTGAAGTGATCGATTAAAAAGCAGTGTCAGGGGTTGTGCTAGGGTGGATGCAGCACATTTGAGCATTTTGGCGGTGATGTTGTCTGGACCCGGGCTCTTACACGTTTGTACATTACATAGAGTTGCATAAACTTCCTCAAAAGAAAAATCATCAAAAATAGGTTCAAGAGATGGTAAGGCTGGACACTCACTCTGTTTATCAAAACGAATGAAAAAAGCTTTAACAAAACTTTAACCATCCTATTTGGTATTACAGATTGGAGCGTGTTGATACTATGGATTCTGTGAAGCCTTCACATCATTGCTTCACCATCTCAGGTATGTCATGTCTGTGTACTGTAGCCCTGTACTACTGTGTCGAAGTAAACGCCAAGGAATTAGATTATCATCAAAGAGGGAGGAGTGGTGTGGAGAGCAGGTGAGTGAGTATTGTGATATTATTAGAAGTTTCAATGTTGTTATATCTCACATGAAACCTTAAAGGAGATCTGGTGAATAAAGATGTGGCACATTTAAGTTAATCTATGAAAGTTGACAAACATAAAAAACTACTTATACTGTTAGAGATTTATACTGTTAGAGATTTATATTGTACGACCAGTAGATTGGATATGATGGTTGTCCCCTACATACATCGTATCAATATCTCATGGAATAATAGTTGTTTTGTGAGTGCTCTGTTATAAAATATAAAATGTTATTTATAAGAAATTATCAACCACAGCTTGACAAGAAACATCGGCAACACTTCAATATTATATGTGCCATTTATTAAGTGCGCTCATAAACTTTTTTTTGCAGGACACAGATGTGGGCGTATGTATTGGGAGTAAAGGCGAGGTCAAATGTTCATGCAATCGTATCCTTTGCCTTAGGAGCCTACTCGTTGGTGCATGGAGAGGAAATGTACAACGATTTAGTTTGGTAAGTCTGTTTTACATTGCTGATAGCCTATTTTCTATATCAATACAGAACGCAGAAACCAGGTTTCCACGTCTACATTTTCAATGCTGGAATATAAATGTTGGATGTGCATCAATTTTAAGTTGTCTCTCACCTGATTGGATAGGTGGCCTTGTAGCTGGGTCAAAAAAAGTAAAAATACTTTTCAGTATCCAAGGGTTGAATACCAGTGATTGCTGATAATTCTCAAATTTGATCCCTTCGCTTTTGAAGGGCTGCCTTAAAGTCAGATCCAAATAAGAGCTAATTTTTGAAACTGCCATAAATACTGACCAGAGTTAATAAAAAAACTTTCACTGCCTGCTTTCGTGTAGCCGATAGTTGTTAAAACAATCCCCCCTCTTCCCCTCTTTGCCTGTCAATCTCTGGTACTCTTATTTGTTTTCACAGGGGGAATTCTGAGATAGCTCTTGTAACATGCGCCATCACCATAGGCTACATGATAGGTGGTAAGAATTAAGACAAAGCACCTTTCTCAAGCAAAGAACTGGCAATACTGCGAGAAAAATCTCCTTATTTATTGCCTAAATGTCTCAGATTATACTTTTATTGGATTAAAATTCCCCTACCGTAACACATAATTTTTGACTCTTTTTGATTCATTTTTATCAGACCTCTTCATAGACGTTTTACATTGGAGTGAGATGGGAGAGATTGTGTTTGTCTTACACCACGGATTTACCATACTCGCCTATAGATATGTGATAGTAAGCATTACATCTCTCTACTCGCAGTAAGGCTGTGGTTCTCTCACTATATCATTCATAATGACATCGATTCTTTCCTATCGGGTTAAATCACCAGGATAGTTTTCTACAAGATGCCGCATAAAGGTCCTCAAGTTAATGGCTTGTCAGGCATCAGCCTGCTTTTTGTTACACCGGCTTCAAAAATAACTTTTCTCATGAAATGACTGCAGGTTTGATGATGCTGACAATAATTAATTCAAATACGAGCATAGCATGCAATATGTAGACAATGGGCATCAAAAGCAATATTGCGGTTGTTACAAATAACCAACTGACTGGCTTCTGTGAGGCTGAATGGGAATGCATTCCCATTTAACCTCACAGAAGTCTGCTCTCACCTACCTGTCATATCTGATAACTAGGAATTATCATCACCAGGCTCTGTCTCCTAACAGGACATATTCTATTCATATTATAATATATTTTGACTTAAATGATGTTTTCACCAGGTAACTGGAGGGTTACAAAGCTTTGCGATGGTTCGTATTTTGGTTGAAGGATCAACTTTGTTTGTGAATATAAGGTAAATGGCTTCCTATTTCTTTTAGCAGATAACTGTAATGTATTAATACAATTTGGGTTAATACATTTTCAAACCGCTGGATACAATCATAAATCCTGACTATGGTTTACACAACTGACTGTCTGATTATATCGATGTCATCGACGCCATGGCTTACCACTTGTGTATCAATTTAGTCCCAAACATCGATCAAAAGATATTTGATATTTTCAAACAAAGTGATTCGGCAAGATGCCATTTTACCTTTAACGCCCCCCCTTGTGAGTTATCCACTCCCCATTTGTTAAAATGTTATACAAACTAAAACCACCGTCACTAAGCTAGCTGTTTATTTGCTGTATATATAAGTACATGAACAATAATTTTAAGCTGGAAACTGTAATATTTGAAGTGTCGGCTTCCTTGACCTTTATATTTCTCACTCTCTGTGTACCTTATGATTTAAAAAGTCTAAGTGCATAAACGACTGCAATGCGAGTTAGTGGCATCACATTATCAATCACTCATTTGACAGTTACACTATCGCGCATCACGGCCGTCTGAGAACTTAGACAGACACTTAACCCAAAGGTGTGTTGTGAAAACGAATTGAGAAATTCTGTTGAACATTCAACTCAATAAATCTAATTAACAATATGTTTGTGTCATGAAACTTGATTAACACAGGAAAAATTCATAATTATGACCTATTCTATGACTCTCAACCTTGCCTGACTTTGTAGAATCGTACTGCGTAAATCAGGACAGAAGACAACACTTCTTTACTACTACAATTCAATAGCAATGCTGATTTCATACACTGCCTGCCGTATACTAACCATACCAGCACTTGTGTATATGCTGAGGAGTGTTGTCGGTACTGAACAGTATAATGCTCAAAACTTATTCGGCCGCGTCTTACCCTTTGCTGCACACAGTGTTATGGATGTCCTTAATATCATATGGTTCTTCAAGATTGTACACATTGTGAATAAGATGTCAAAATCCTGGATACATTATAACCCCAACAACAAAACAACAAAAACAACAACAACAACAAAAACAACAACAACAACAACAACAGCAGCAGCAACAACAACAACGACATCCATAACCTGAAACATAGGCACGTAAATGGCAGAAAGTCAGTGTACTGACTATGATCTATGACTTATAAAAACTACATTCATATGATAGCAATAGCCTATAATGTTTTGCAAATTTTTTGTGTCATCCTTTGTTCCATTTCAATTTCCGCTTCAAATTATTGTTCTTCATGAAGCTGATTATCTGGTTCTTATGATAACAATAAAGCCACATGAAACAACCTTGCCGGTTTATACTTCATATCATGACCGCTAGATATGATGGTCACTCAAAACAAAACCTGTGTGAGAGGGTCTGTGTAGCATTTTCCACGCGTTGACTATTGAGCTATGGCTGCTCCCCATACTTGCCAAGTCTCCCGATTTAGGCGTGACCCTCCAGATTTTTACACCCACCTCCCACTTTTTGTAAATCTCACTATTTCTTCCAGATTTTAGAGAAAACAGTCCAATCGTAATTTTTTGATAGTTATCCAAGCACATGTTGTTGTTGACTAGTTACTGTTAAGGTCTTTGCACACAAAATTGAAAGGAATTATCACATACTGACTCTCGTGATCTGACTGGGCATGTAGATCACTGATAAACTAGGCTATCATTACCACAAAGCAGGTGTCGTAAGGCTAAGCATGCATCAAGCGTGACTTGAATTTGCGCATGTGCAAGAACAATGAGAGTAGTTTGGGTTCTGATTGCAACTTTGGAAAGGGGAAATGGGATACCCCCTGCATAAACTGTCAATCAAAATCAGATAATAATGACAAGAGAGGATAACTATTAATAACAAATCCGCTTGCTTTGAGGAGTATGTCACCAGAGCAGGTAGCCAATCAGATGGCTTCGGAATTCCGAGGCTCAATTTTGCAGAGATCAGCTCATGCCCAGAGCTGAGCATGCGCAGAATGGAATTATCAAATTAAACAATCCTAACAAATTTACCTGTTTTGTTAAGATTCCGCCTATTATTGTAAATGACCAATAGCATCCTCTCATCACTCACAACACTGACTGTCATTGGTCACAATATAAAGTAGCTAGTCAGGTGCATAGATTTAATTTTCATTTCCTTTCAGATCACACATTTTTTAGTATTAATTTTGTACTGTCTACTCTAGTTAAATCTAAGTGAAGGGAAATAGAAACCTAACAATTCCAAAGGTAGGTCCACTACAATTTAACAAAGCTCGGACCAAAGACTTCGAAACATATTTAATGTTAGTCAAACAGGAATATAGTACCTTATCTGGATTCTCACTGTCTGTGACTGAGCACATTTTCAGATCTTGATGATGCATGACAGGCAAGGGCCCCTGGGACTTACATGCCTCTACTTTGCCAATGGGGTGTTTGATACTGGACATTGACAATGTAAAGGCATGTATGTAAGAGTCCCAGGGGCCCACGGATTGATTGTAATCGTTTAAAGTGTATTTCACCTCAGTTTGATATTTAAGTACTAATACAAACATGAAATTATTTGGGGTCAAATATACCTTTTTAGCCCTTCCTAGTGGCTGGAAACGCTCTCAGAGCGTCTGCAGACGGGGCGGAGCCCCGAACCCGTTGGGGGGCTCACACCGCCCCTCAAACCCCCAGGTGGGTGACTCGGGTGCTTCGCACCCTCGAAGCACCACGTTGTGGTGCAGTATCGCCGTAAAATGGAATCTCCCTATTTTGAATTTAGATTACTTGGCAAGTATGCTGCTCCCTGAAGTACAAAATCAAAATTTTAGGGGAAATAATCGCAGAATTGTGCTTCACTTAGGAGGTATCTTCTGCATGAGTCTATGCCCCAACACAGGGCACATATTGAGACCCAGATCTGAAATTTTTAGTCATAGGAACTAGATGCAAATTTAAAGTAAGCATAAGAAACTCAATCTAAATCTACTTGCTAGGCTGCTCTAGTGAAACAAAGACAAGCCTCATGTGAATATTTGTTAAATGAAAATATCTGCAAATGTTCTCCTTGCTGTCCAAAAACAACTAAAGCCAAAAATAAAATTAAGGGAATAGAAATGCAAATTCAATCCACTGAAGCAAATATTTTGACAATGCGGGGTGGGGGGCGTTGTAGCGCCTTCCCGCTAGGGGGTATGGGGGGCCTCGCCCATGTAATTTTCAAAGATCAGAGGCAGTTTTTTTAGGCATTCAGCCTATTTTGAGACAAAAATTGACAAGAAATTTGCCACAGGGTTTTAGTGTAACAGAAAGGGTCATCATCGTATCCCTACTGTGATTGATGCTTAAAACTGAAAAAAATCGGTGCACATATTATGGAGAGAAGAGGAACAGTAAAATTGTGTTTTAAGGTGGTTGATAAAAAGACAAGGGAGTTGTAGGAGGTAGGTACCAGATGTTTAATTACCTGCTCAACAGTAAGAAGAATATGTGATATTGTTCTGGCGCTTTTTTTTCAAGTTTGGCCCAAAGGTATGTTTTGAGGGGGGCAGTTGAACCCACAAACGTCGCAAACGTCAAAACTTCGCAATCTAGCGTTCCACTAACGTCGCAATCCAAAAATCGTCGCAACGAAGGGTTTTTGAAACGTCGCAAACCCACAAACGTCGCAATTTTTTAAACGTCGCAATAGCTCGAACACACTAACGTCGAAAATGTCGCAACTCAACACAAATACGAAGTTGTCTTCTCATTTGATGCAAATTGGTGATGATGATATGTTGCGAGAAGTAGAAAGGAGCATACAAACTGAAAAACACGGTGGGGAATTGAATATCAACATTATATATTGTGCCATGCATAATTGTTGTGTATTTTTCAGGTTATTTGAAGTCATTTTTCATTTTTCAGAATCCATTAATACCAATGACTATGACATGAAACTCCCGCTGTTCCCTGTCCACAGTAACTCAAGCGTAAAAACGAGTGTTTTCATTTTAGGCTGATGCGCTCGCTTGCTCTGTTTATATAAGATTACAATGGAGCAATGGTTTCTTTTTGCAGACATAGCCTTCCTTATTTCAGATTTACCCAAGAATGGTTCATGCAAACCTCTTGATTTTTTTCATGTGTGTTACAAGGACATATGGGCCACAGTCTAGGCATTTATTCATGCAGTCAGTCAATATTTTTTGCAGATATATTTTATTTAGTGGCTAACATTGCTTTGTGAGATGAGTAAGACTAGGTACACACAATAATAGATAGTCCTTACATCAAACAAATGTTTCCTATGACCAACAGTCATTCTAAGCTGACCAAAGGAAGGTGTCAGATTAATGTAGTTTGTCATTCACATGCTGCAAAATAAATAAAAACAGCCCAAAAACAGCCTTCTTTTCTCCCTCCCCCTCCGACAAAACCTTTTTGTGAACCATGAAAATAATCATATTACCAATCACCTCAATCAAGATATTTACTTGAGAACATTTGCTCCAATTTAAGAGGTAAATGATGGGTGAATGATGGGGCTTTTATTTTAGATTGAGCTTAGCATTATAACATGAAAACTCAGGTCCATACTCTAGTACTCAACTACATCAGTGAAACTCCACCCATAATATCAGCTATCACATAGTTAACCTACCAGCCATTTAGGTAATACACCTGTAATTGGGTGAAGGTCAACTTGTTGCACCCATCCTCCAAAATAAAATGATTAGTATGCTGATGACAAATGAGGCTGTAGCCAATTCAAAAGCACTGCTATCAGTAATATTGAACCCTGTAAATATTTTCAGGTGTATTTGCAATGGAAATTTATTTAATTAAAGCTTGAAATTCTTTTTGCAAAATCATTTTAGGAAGATCAATGCATACGGTTTGGCTAATGAAAATTAGAACGGAAATGTGTGAAAAATGCAATGGTCTTACATATGGGGCCACTGAAAAATTCTGACAACGAATTTTCAACCCATAGTCACTAATATGGAAGAGCAGAAGCATACCATCATTTTGAGTGGTATGGTTAAAGAATGGAAAGAACCTGAAGCAGCCCTATTGAGGTGACAAGTCAACATAGTTTGCATGTAAAGCAATTGGGAAATAAATAGAGGTGTTGGACCTAATAGTAGCACTAGCAGACAAATTGGACAATCAGCTGATTGCAGTAAATTTAGCAACTTCAAAGGAAAAATATTATTCAGTGACCTGGCTGGGAAGGTTATGGAAGAATTAAGGGTTGGTGACATTGGTGGGCACCGGTAGGGTTGGGCAGCTGGGGGGGGGGGGGGTTGGGCTGGTGGCTTGTCCTGTATGAACAAGGTTAACATAATCATATTGGTACTAGGAAGATATGTGTTGGAAAAGAGTGCTGGGTTAGTTGAGCAACATGTCGTCGTGTTGAACCCCAACTGTTGACCCCTGAATCCGCTTTTGACCCCAAAAACCCCACACTGCCAGCTGTTAACCCAAAACTTCAAGCTACAAACCCCAAAATGCGAGCTGCAAACCCCAAACTTCATTCATGGTGCAAACCCCAAACTGTGAGCTGCAAACCCCAAAGTGCGAATTGCAAACCCCAAATATTGACCCTCAAACCCCAAAAAATGACCCCCAAACCCCAAAACTGACCCCTAAACCCCAAACCCTCGTTTATGACCCCCAAACCCCAGAAAGTAGGCAGTGAACCCCAAAGTGTAGGCTGCAAACCCCAAACTGCGAACTGCAAACCCCAAATGTTGACTCCGAACCTGAACCCTAAACCAAAAAGCTGACCCCCAAAACCCCAAATTTGGCTCACATACCTCAGGCTGCCAACCCCAAACCCCAATATTACACCCCAATCCTCAATCAATATGTCTATACTATCTCTTAACCTCATAAAACACTTCGTCTGGTGCTTGCAACACATGAATTTGTACCTGTCGGGCAAGTCCGGACTTGTTCTCTCTTCTTCTTTATAAGACTTTAACTAGATTTATGTGTGTTGAATTAATGAGTGTCTCCTTGAATGCATTTTTGCAGGTCAAAACCCCACCCCATTACTCAATAAACACCTATATCTTCAGTCAATGGGTCATTATTTGAAGTTATCTCCCCGTTTGACAAGGAAAAGTTACTTATATATGTCGGATAAACATACTAGCTACAGCAGAGCAGATATACTCAATTTAAAAAACTGCAACAGCAATGGATTTTAAATTATCAACAAACAGATCTTAGACACTATATCTCAAACTAGTGCAATTAAAGGATTAGCCACTAACTGCAGACAATACACAATAACTAAGAATGGATTACACTCAAAGAAAACTAAACGAGGCTGCAGAGCTGGTAAACATAAAACCAGACAACCCACTCAATAATCGACACCAGATCCAATACCTGCACCGATTGCTAAGAAAACTTCACAGAGCCATGCTGTCGTTCTATACACAAACTGCAGGTTACTTAATAATTGGAAACTTGATGAATTAACTCTCTACACACACACCCATAAACCTGATATAATCTGTCTGACTGAAACTTGGATTGATGATATTAAAGAACAATCTGCAAACATTAATGGATTCAATAGCTATTTCTGCAACCGTAAAAATCGCATTGGTGGAGGTGTTGCTATCTTCATCAATCAGAGCTTTACAACCAAAGTTATAGCCTCTCACTCAACCAAAACTGTGTCAGCACTCTGGGTCTTGACAAGTGTAGGATATCATAGGCCATACATTGTATGCAGCATTTATCACCCCCCTGGTGCAGACCAAGAGACAACACTAGAATATATCCAATCAACCATCCTCAAACTATCCAGACGACATGCGAACGCACAACTCCTAATATGTGGTGATTTCAACAGACTGCCAATAGATGAACTCGCTACTCAATTTGGACTATCAAATGTAGTTAATTTTAATACTCGTGGAGATGCCATGTCGTACCGTAAAGGCTGCCCATCGCACAAACTACTGAGAACTATCTGCCAACGACTCCTCAGACAAAACAAAAGAAAATTTGTCCGGGAAACCCTCAACAAAAACCAAAACACTAAAGCCTGGTGGGACACTATAAAAAAGCTGACAAACAAAACTAAACAACAACAATCATCAACACATGTGATTATCGACGACACCAAACTATCTAATGACACTTTCTGTAAAATTCTCAACTCTTACTATGTAGAAGTCGTGGGAATACGAGCTACCTCGAGCTCTGCATATGTAACTACTAACACCAACAAGCTAGACCATCTAAGTATAGGAGAAGTCAAACTCCTCATGAGAAAACTGGATATTTCAAAAGCTACATCAAATGAAGACTTCCCCACATGGATATCTAAGGAAGGCATAGAAGATATAGCCATTCCACTACACAACATTATTAACTGTGCCCTGGATACCAACTCTTTCCCTGATATTTGGAAAAAGGCGCAAGTAGTACCAATCCCTAAAAACAAAAAACCATCTCCATACAAGGATTACCGGCCTATCAGCTTATTATTCCATCTCGGCAAACTACTGGAGGAAGTAATTATATCAAAAATGAAATCTCAACTAGCAGAAGTACTTAAAGATAATCAATATGCCTACCAACAGAAACTCAGTACCACCGATGCAATACTGCAGTTGATAGATGACCGGACATCCGTTCTGGACTCAAATACTAATGTGTAACTAATACAAAATGCTAGTCTAAGTGCTCAGACTCCAAGGCGCAGGGAGTTACTTGCGCAAGCTATCAAACTCCTCTCCCCTTCTCCGTCTGAGCAAAAACCTATGATCTCAACAGGCTCACAATTCAGAGTTGCCTCCTCAATTTCACAAAATCATCAAGAAGCACAACTCTGAAAATTAAAAATAGCCTTAGGCACATAACTTGCAGAAAACTGAAGTTGTAGAACGTAGGTTATTTTTTAGTGCACTCAACCGTGCAAAGATTATGATTGCTATATGGATCACAGTTATACAAGACAGTAACATACTCTTTGATAACATACACATCACAGAGTAAGGATATACAGAGGGGGCTTAGATGATAGTAAAAGTGTCTGTGGTTTTTGATTCAGTGGGGGAAAATTGTGCACAGCTGGATGCCACAATCTCATTATCTCTATGTGTTATAGTGTCATTTTTCTCGCAGACATCCCTACCTTTGATGGGCCATAATTCAGTCTGTATTTATCCTAAAGACTGATTCCCAACTTTGTTGGAATGTCCAACTTTCAAGCTATACACCATATTATTGTCATTTTTTGCAAAAATACATAGGCTAAGAGCTATCTGCATTTGTAAAATGAGTTTTATCATATAGATTTACGTGTGACAATTGATAAACTTCTGGTTATCAAAATTAGGAAATGTCCGTGTATTGACCCAAGCCACATGTAAGTCTATATGATATATTAACTCATTTTAAAAAAACACAGATAGCTCATAGCCGATGTATCCAAGCAAAAAATGACAACCATATGGTGTATAGCTTGAAGGTTGGACATTCCAACAATGTTGAAAATCAGTATTTAGGATTAATATAGAATGAATTATGGCCCATCAAAGGTAGGGATGTCTGCAAGAAAAATGACACTATAACACATAGAGATAATGAGTTTTTGGCATCCAGCTGTGCACAATTTTCCCCAGTGAAAAAAAAACCACAGGCACTATAACTATCATTGAATTGAAGTGTCCCCTCTGTATATCCTTACTCTGTGATACACATGGATTTGGCTATAGCATTCATAGACTTAATATACTATAGTATATTAAGTCTATGATAGCATTGGCTATCATATCTCTATCCTTTACTGCATCCACTCAGTGAAACAGCTTGTTATTTATCACGGCCATATTTCTACATCAAATGTTTACAGCTTTCAAGCTGTAATATGTATGTACGGTTTAAAATTTAGTTGATTTGTATTTATCATTTACATTTGGAGTCTGCATAAATTTGATAAATGTGACTTCTTTACATTGAATTTTGTTTTGTAAAATTTGTGCAAAAAGAGATGAAGTTTTAGAACACATATCGATCTACCTCTCTAATTCTGATGACCCCAGATATGCTTGCTTCATAAATAAAGGAAATATATTGCAAACATGCACATTGTCATACATGTACATCAGCCAGTTTTGATATACGACAATATGTGAGTTTGTGTAGCACAGCCTATAACCTGATAGCTCTATTGTGAAGTATTCAAATGGTAGTCCAAAACAAGGGCAAATGACTTATAAATATTAAGAAGCGCAGTATGTCCAGTAGTCAAAATAGGCGTATGCACAAACAAGGCCGAGTACCAAATAAAAGTAAATGTTCAGAGTAAAGTCTTTCTTGAGACAGTAATAAAAAACATGGAGAATATGGCCCTGGAATGGTATGCATATACCTGACCTGGTAATATAAATCATAGTCTAAGTGCTCAGTCTCCAAGGTGCAGGGAGTTTGTGGTGCCACTAACTCCCTGCACCTTGTAGTCTGAGCACTTAGACCATATAAATCAATGTTCTGAGCAAGGGCACTCGAGACAATATAACACAGAGAAAACGACCCTGGATTGATCTACATTCACATGACTTAGTAATACAAATGAATTTCTGAGTAAGGGCACTCGAGACAATAACTTAACACAGAGGATAGGGCCCTGGATTGATACCACCTTGGTATGCATCTACATGACTGAGTAATATAAATCAATGTTCTTAGTAAGGGCACTTGATACTAAACACCCTCTGAACTGGAGCAGCTGATATCTCCAAATGATGCTACTGATAACGAGTCACTAAAACTGTCTGTGAATGAGCTATCATAAGACTACTATCTGGGTTTTTACATGGCATGAGATATCAGGGTCACAAACATCACAGCAAGCCTGTTGCTCGGAAGGTTTGTCACAACCAAAATCAGCAAGCAAACATTCACGAAGGCAAGACTTGTGCATAGCTCTTCATGGTCTGATATAATTTATGTCCATTTGCCATTCTAGGATATGTTAATATAAAAGAATGTGCAACAACTTCGCACTCCCTAGAAGCGCGACCAGATTCCTGGAGAAACGCACCAGCAGTGGTGGGAACACCGTAATGAATGACATATTCAATGTTTCTCAAATTGAGCCCCATTGATAGACTGCTAGAACAGAGAGATACTTTAACATGACCAGATGAATTGCCAAGGTCAGCCAATATTCTTGACTCGATGTTGCAGTCTGTTATCAAGTGGTACATAACCACTCTGGCGGTGGTAGAACCTACAGGTTGATGCGTGTTAAGTGTGATGTACTGGTAAGCATCCACTAAGGTGTTGATGTTTGTGAAGAATATCATCATTCTAGGAAGGTCTAGTGGTCTAGAATTAATCAGCTCACACAACCATTTAAAATCTGCAAGAATGTTCCCTGTAACTCTCACTGTGTGATAGCTACAAATGAAACAAAAAATCTAGAATGAATAAGACATAACTTGTATTTTTTTTATGAAAATGAAGCTGAATTGAGACGTTGACAACCGCAAGGTTGACACCATCACCAGCAGAACTGAACTGTCACTGGGCTCAGAGTAACTGCAAGTGTTGGTCAATTTCAGCACTTAGAAATTGAACAGGAAAGCATTGCGACACACTGGGATAGTTTGATAGATGGCACAGGTAACTCCCTGCGCCTTGGAGTCTGAGCAGATATTAACATCCACGTGTGGAACTAGCTAGATGCTCCCGAATTTGAGCATTAAAAATTATACACACTTAAAATAATATGACTTACATTATATTCTTCTTGTTGATAGAAACTTTGAAAATAGTTGGCACAATGTTTAGTGATGTCTTGACATAGTCTATGGTATCATCAGAGGCAGTGGCTGACATACACACGAAAGGCACACTCCTCAGAAAGGAGTGCAAGCTGTTGAGTCTGCCATATGCACTCCGAAATGCGTCGTCCCTTCCTTTCTCAGCACCCCTAAAATAGCATGAAATATGAATGTAAGCACATGTCTTTATTTACTTGGAGTGTCTGGCTAGGGGAAAGTACTATTGGTATTGAAATTTAATCCAAGTGCTGTATATTTAAAATGGTCCCAGTAATATTAGTTTTCCACTTTAAACCGGATGAAATGTCATCAGTTGCCTATGTATGGTTTTTCTCAGCTCCATTGACCCCCATAGCTGCCATCATCAACATTTACATTTGAGAGGTTATATTGAATATGGGGATAGGAATTTGATAGCCTGGTGCCACTAACTCCCTCCGCCTTGGAGACTGAGCACTTGACTAGGCCTGATAATTGTCAGTTATTATGATTTATTTATGGCCCTTCGTTTTTTCTTCTCAATTTACAAAATCTAAATATGTCAATATTTCAATGCCTCTTATAACTGGCTTCTGTCTGGATTTTCATTATTTTCACTCCGGAAGCAGAAGGAGGTCATATAGATTTGTTTATTTACGATGTATCATGGGATTAATATTTGAATACCGCATGATGAGAAAGAATAACTACCATTGCTCAACGATATGGAATTCGTCGATGAACAGAGTCTTCACATTCAAACCCTCCTGTAACGCCTTTTTCCCACTGCAATCGAGAATACTCTTCGGGCTAGTAAATATGAACACCGCAGCCCTACAAATAAGTAGTGGCGGCAGAGAGATGAATTGCCGAGAGCTTGGGTAGATTCTTAATCATTGACACCATTGGCATTACAATTGGGAATTGGGATGGGGCATTCTGGAAAAAAAATAGACAATTCAATCTTGTTGGATGTTTGCTAGAAAATATGACATGTTTGGATCACAAGATTAAGTGAACAATATCCAACCAAAAATTCAAATGCTTTAAATGCTTATCAACAAAATATGCGAGGGTGGCCAAGGGTCTAAATTTTATTTCTGGTTTCAGACCTCGGGCTCGTCGGGCTGTGAAGGTTCAAACTAGTGTCATCACTGTAATATAGGAGGCCACAGTATCTCAACCCAACAGTATTAATATTAACCTATCACTTCGATTTGAATCATCAACAGCTGACAAGAATCTGAGCCCTAGCAAGTAAACATGCCTATGTTCAGACTAAATTAATATCTTATTCAGACATTGAAAATGAGACATAGAAAAACGCCTCCACCCTGCAATCAAAGATGACTAAAGTAAAATATTTGGAATTTATTCATCTTTTAGTCCTTTGTTATCATTAAAATGATGCATCCTGAGCAGAAAATGGCAATGAAATGGTGCTGCTACAAAATCAGTTTTGGTGTAAAGTTTAAAGTAATGAACCTCTGAACCAAAAGTATTGAAGGAGTTTGTCATCTAGAACAAAGTATTAATTTGGTGTTGCCTAACCTTAGCCTAACGCACCTTGACTAAACCATTATAAACATAGCTAACCTTCTGAACAGTTGAGCTTGACGCATAAGTCAATCTCCTCACACATGAGCCCACATAATCCTATGAAACAAAAATGGTGGTTCTAATCAAGATCAATGGGGATAACAACTATTTGAACAAGGTGTCTACAATCAAATACACCAAAAAGTATGATGTCGACAATCCCAAAATTTTGAGCACTGAGGTGAGGCTGTTGAGGGACTTGGATAGAGTTGTCATTGATTACAATGCAAATTTCTCTGAACAAAGAGAAGACAATCCCATCATATCCCCAGGTTTTTGCTCAGACGGAGAAGGGGAGAGGAGTTTGATAGCTTGCGCAAGTAACTCCCTGCGCCTTGGAGTCTGAGTACTTAGACTAACAAAATGCATGCCTTGATTTTTCCAAAGCCTTTGATAGGATGCAGCACCCCATACTGATATATAAAATGAATCATCTTGGTTTTAACGCTAATGTCATTGCCTTAGTAGAAAGTTTTTTGGAGTCAAGACAACAATGTGTAAAATACTGTGATAATTTTTCTGACTACAAACCCATTCAAGTAGGTGCCCCACAAGGAACCAAACTGGGCCCCATCCTTTGGCTAATTTATGTTGATGACTTAAAATCTTTTGATTATGATACAAAATGTATCAAATATGCTGATGATACAACCTTTTATAAGCCTATCGTTGATCCATCCACTGAGAACATATCTGATGCAATACTGTTAGCAAACACCTGGTCTGAGCAAAACAACATGATTTTGAATTCCAGCAAAACTGTGATACTGAATGTAGCTTTTACAAACAAACCTGCTATGCACCTTGGTATATCCTATGGAGATGATAACCTCTTTATCTCTCCCTCAGAGCATACCAAGTTTTTAGGCGTATTCATAGACAACACTAATTTTCAGCAATCATGTTGACTATATTATATCTAAATGCTCTCAACGATTATACTTGATGAGATTGCTAAAACGCATGGGCATGGATCGTGATGGCCTCAGAACCTTCTATATAGCTAACATTAAGTCTATAATCTCCTACGCCTGCCCTGCATGGTATAATCTACTATCGGACACCGATAAAACACGACTAGAGAGGATCCAGCGCTCTGCTACTCGGATTGTGCTGCCATTCTCTGATAACTACGAGCGGAGGCTGGACCATCTAGCACTGCCACCCATCACAACATTCCTGCACACCACTTGCAGTGAACTTTTCACTAAAATAGCTGACGACAATAATCACCACCTTTTTTGAATTTTGTATGCGATTTTTTAACTAATGCAGCTCAGACTCCTTTTATTTTCATTCTTTCCATGTTTGTGCCGTACATTCGATGCTATCAACCTATCACAGGATGGATATTAGAACTTAGGCAATAAACAAACTTCAAACTTCAAATTTCACTGCGATCCAGAATAGATAGAAAGAAAGATCATAAAATTTTAGTCTTTGTGACAAATATAACGGATAGAAATCAGAGAGCAGACAAAATTTTATGGTATGGTATAATCTACTATCAGACACCGATAAAACACGACGTGAGAGGATCCAGCGCTCTGCTACTCGGATTGTGCTGCCATTCTCTGACAACTACACTGTAAAAACTAAAGGTACAAACACGGTACAGAAAAAGGTACATTGAGGGTGCAAAAATTTGTGACAACATAGGCACCCTTTTTCGTACCCTTTTGAGGGTACCAAAATGTACCATTATATGTGAAAAGGTACACTTCAATGTGCTACTTGCGTACCTTCTTTAAAGGGCAACCAAGGTTTCGCAGCAGTGCATTAATGGGTAGCAAATAATGTGCTGGGCAGCATCAGCTTTGTGCATTACGCGAAGCAAAACTCAAAGTAGTTGCTGACTCTAAGCTGGGTAACACTTCAGTTTAGGGGAGGTTCCAAGACTTTGCTGTAATAATTATAGAGCACAGGCTAATTAATAACAGGAACAGGAAACTGCTATGTGGTATTCTCTTTTAGCTGAGTTTGAGTACCTGATGGAAGAAATGTTTCACAAGAATTCTGGCTGAATAATCATCCGAATTATATTTTGTCTTTTTCCCCATGCAGAAGGTGCAATCTGCTATTAATCAATGGCCATCGATGAGAAGTTGTTTGAAACCTTGGTTGCCCTTTAAGGTATGCTGCTGTACCATGTACATCAAAATGGTACAATATTTTGTACCTTTTAATGGTACGATTATGTACCATGTATTGTGAAAAGGTACACTATAATGCGCCCTTTGTGTACCTTTTGAGTGGTACGCTTATGTACCATATGTTACTTGATGGTACAGAATCGCGTACCATTTTTGGTACCTTCTTATGGTTCAATCTTGTACCATGCTAAG
Source organism: Membranipora membranacea (assembly GCA_914767715.1). NCBI lineage: Eukaryota > Metazoa > Bryozoa > Gymnolaemata > Cheilostomatida > Membraniporidae > Membranipora > Membranipora membranacea. The sequence continues at coordinate 5,079,917 of OU612070.1, read as the reverse complement.
AAAAGGGTACCTATGTTGTCACAATTTTTTGTACCTTTTTTAGTACCCTCTTTAGTACCCTTTTTAGTACCCTATTTAGAGAGAAGGTACATCATATTTACATATCGTAACATGCAGGAGATACCAGGGTAAAAACTGAAGAAAAACTGCTTAACTTATGAATTACACGAATTGACAGTGCCGAGATGTTTATTCATATAATAATAATTGAGACAGCTAAACAATAAGAAATGATCGCAGGGTCAGGAAAAGAAAACTTCCATATTCCATCATAGATAAGGAGAAGTTAAGTGTAAAAGTTTTGTTCTGGGGCCTATTCATTGAATTGAATTATTAAGGGCATTGGCACAATCTGATAATAGGACACAGGTTTTTTAAAATGAAAGTAATTAAATATTAAAATGTTGCAAAAAGAGTCATAATGTAAAAACTTCTGTAAACCAAGTTAATCCATATAGTGGTAGCTAAAAGAGTAGTTACTTATTAGATGATGCGAAAAATGGCAACTTTTCAATAATTATTACGACTGCTGCCAATTTGATTTTATGCCTGCACAAAACCCTAGCAGGATCAGGGATTTTTTTTGCTGGTAATGAACTGCCTGAATATGATGAAGGCTGAAGAACGCAGGTAGAGCCTCTGCTGGCTTTGGCCTCTTTCTATTCTGTTTTGAGAGATAACAATGCCGTTATCCTTTATAACAATCACCAGTTTCTTAGATACATCTTGCAGCTGCAAAAGATTAACACAGAAAATTTTAACATTACATTAAGTGCTGTTGATACAAAACGAGCCTTTAATACAGATCTCAGTGACTGTGTCAGTGAAAGGTTCTCACATGTATCTTTTTTCTACCCAGGTGTAGTATAGCACACTTGCCGGGGGGGGGGGGGCGTCGGACGGTGGGCAAGAGTCTGGGGGGGGGGGGGTGGCTCAGACTAGATAAGGGGTATTTTGGAAGCAACGCAAAGATAAATATTACTATAGATACTGAGAAAGATATATAGTCAACTAGTTCAAGTTTTGTTGTCAGACAAATATGATAATACTAAATATGATATACAGATAACTTACATCTTCTTTTTCTTAGTAAATGTGACTCCGAATTTCGCCTAAACTTAATGGGCGCAGCATCGCATGGATCGCTCTGAGCATGTATAATGTCTACCTTAGAAGCAACCAGTGTTGGAAATTTCTGAAATGTTGGTCACAACATTTTAAGACGATTCCCATTCAAACTCAAAGTCAAAGGCAGCCTGCTTTGGCATACATTGATGTTCTAGTTAAACAATGATCTTGCAAAATTGGGTCATTGAATGAAATGCTACATTGCTGCCTGGTAGCTTCCCTTTTATTTCAGTAACAATTAATTTTAAAACTGGAATTGACATAAACCGCCAAATCAAGTTTATATAAAAGGCTCTCGAGAGTGATTTGGTGCCAATTGCATGCAAAGGCGCCTAAAAATCAAGCAGAATATACCACAATAACTACATGTTAACTTAATTGCGAAGTTTGATACTAGGATGGTAAAATTCTTTAAAAAACTTACCTCTTTCTTGGCTTGTTATCCGTTATAAATCCATAAATGTGTGTGCGTATGTCTACACTGTAGGTGCTCTTTTTGAATGCTGATAGCCAAGTAATAATCAGTAAGAGGTGAGGTTTGCTCTCATTCATTCAATGGTTAGCATGGTTGTTTGCGTAAACAAGACCTAACTAAATGATCAGACACAGCACTATGAAAACCTGCAATATAATTGTTTTGACAGCAGAGGATTATCTCATTGTGGTTTCATTCAACAAACATGTTGACTGATTCATCGCTGCACAAAAGTAAATCTCACATTATCCTACAATATAATTACATTGACAGAGGATGTTTGTCATATTTCGGCCCTACCCAACCAACATGTTGACTGATTCATTGCTGAACAACAAAATATTCACAAAAAAATCTCAAACTATCTTATGAAAACACAGTCTACTGAGTACCTACTGGTAATTTAATGCTGGATTTTTTAATAGAGCCATAAAGATCCGGAAAGCCTATTCATAAGTGATATGACAAATCATGCTTGACTGTGGCTGTTGTCTACCAGTGTGACTATCACGTAAAGAGGTTATTACAGGTAATCCAAAATTCCTTATCAAGCGGTGCACAAAAATTTCCTATAATTCTAAATGAACGTTCGTTTGACAGCAATGTATCGCGCACTAAATATGATCGGGCAGCAATATAAATTTATTGCCTGCAAGTTTCAAGCTCCTGACCCTTTTTTGTCCCATTAATGTACTCATGAGACGTGTACCACGGTTGTACCTTTCCTGGACCGTCATCGCCATTTCTGTACCTTTTTCCAACTTGTACCCTTTATAACACATTTATGGACCATATTCGTACCCTTTCAGAGGGTTACTTGGTACAATTCAAGAAGAAGGTACATAATTGTACCATTTCTTCTAATATGTACCCCAATCACGATGACATGTACCGTCTAGGTACCCTCTACGCCACTAAAATGTACCCTGTATAAAATTGTACCTTTCTTGTACCCTTATAGTACCTTGAGTTTTTACAGTGTACGAGCAGAGGCTGGACCATCTAGCACTGCCACCCATCACAACATTCCTGCACACCACTTGCAGTGAACATTTCACGAGAATAGCTGACAACGATAACCACCCCTTGAACTCTCGTATTAAAATAACCACAAACAGAACATCTGCACGTAGAGCAAAAATAGAAAAATATAGGCCATCCAAGTGTAGAACAACCAAAAGACAAAATACTTTTTTTGAATTTTATATGCGATTTTTTAACTAATGCAGCTCAGACTCCTTTTATTTTCATTTTTCCATGTATGTGCTGTACATTCGATGCTATCAACCTATCACAGGATGGATATTAGAATTTAGGCAATAAAAAAACTTCAAACTTCCAGATGACATGTATACGTCACACTTTAGCTTAACATCTCTTCTGTCTTATGTCTGTAGAAAACCTGAGCCGCCGCTGCAGACTTTGCCGATGATGGTCATGAACATTGTATATCTGTAAGCTGCAACCTAAGCAAGATACCATTTTAGAGGCCAATAAGGGAGCAAAGCCTGACAAGGTGAGTTTTGAGGGCAACGGTCTTATGGTCAAATGGCCGTGGCCAGTCACGCCATGGATGGATAGCCTCCGAACTTCGCGCCATGCTAGCGTACCAACAGAGGTCTTATATGATCAACTTTGAACACCCGTTACCGTCAGTCCGGTCACTATAAGGTAATACTGTAATTGGGTGAAGGTCAATTTGTTGCACCCATCCTCCAAAATAAAATGATTAGTATGCTGATGACAAATGAGGCTGTAGCCAATTCAAAAGCACTGCTATCAGTGATATTGAACCCTGTAACTATTTTCAGGTGTATTTGCAATGGAAATTTATTGAATTAAAGCTTGAAATTCTTTTTGCAAAATCATTTTAGGAAGATCAATGCATACGGTTTGGCTAATGAAAATTAGACCGGAAATGTGTGAAAAATGCAATGGTCTTACATATGGGGCCACTGAAAAATTCTGACAACGAATTTTCAACCCATAGTCACTAATATGGAAGAGCAGAAGCATACCATCATTTTGAGTGGTATGGTTAAAGAATTGAAAGAACCTGAAGCAGCCCTATTGAGGTGAAAAGTCAACATAGTTTGCATGTAAAGCAATGGGGAAATAAATAGAGGTGTTGGACCTTAGTCGCTGACAAAACAGTGAGTGGTAAGATCACCACAGTTGCATTTACATCACCTTCCCTTGGTAGTTAAACTCTATGATAAGGCCAATGTCACTGTCCTACAGTGTACTTTATAGTTTACCAAATCTTGCAATAAGATCCTACGCTCTCCTCCCGAGTAAGATCCATACTGACTAGATACTTAAAAATTTGAATTAATTTTCAAAGAAACTGATCTGTGCATTGACATAGACTGCACTTATTCAGTAATATGGATAGTCCATGATTAGATGTGCTGAGTAACTGTGGTGCACAAATGGACAAGATTTGATGCCACAAACAGAAAGCTTCTCCAAGTCACTCACTGCTAACACATATCAATACTACTCTTTAGGAGGCCGTCAAATTCATTCGGATTTTTTATCACCCTGATCACTGAAATAACTAGATAACAAATTTATTTAAATGGATCTTCTTTAAGACATGTAAATACTAGTTTTTGGTGTAAAGAGAACAGTTTATCTAAGTAAGTCTTGTGTGTCAAAACATCTTAAAGTTTGTAAAAATTGCTTTAAAAAATCCTCAAAACTCAAAATCACTCATTAGTAATCATCACATGACTTTGATTTTTACATCATTGTGATGCCTGAAATGTCTAGATCTAAAATATTTTTATTTGATGTTTCAGTGAGATTTGGAAATACATAATTTTCATGAAAAACAAATAGGCTACCTGTGTAAATTTTGAATTTCCTATTGAAATTCTATTGAAAGCCACTAATCATAAAGCTCATAATTGAAGCGTAACACTCGTTTTCATGCGGGCCCGGCCCGCTTGCCTATTCAACTGAAGACCGAAGTTTGATAGGAGTGTCATATCTTAGTATTTATAATCTTTGTTAATACTGTCATAAATGGGTGCTAATCAAGATTTAGCACAAGTAAGGCAAATATCTGCATACATGTCTAGCTTGAAATATACTGTCATGTTTGATATGGGCTATGCTTTTACACTACTTGAACTGCCATAAATGTTAAATCATATGTGCATGAATCCTTTTATCTCTTTATGACTTACCCTTTATCTACTGAATAAGGAATTTATACATCATTCCCAAGATGCAACTTTATGGTTTTATGGTATGATAATAAAACCTCAACAGGATACCATAGGAACCATTAGCATACAATAGGATGCGATATTACACCTTGTATTGTCTAACGGCAATTGTATTTTCATCACTAGAATTATATGCAGTTTGTAAACTCAAACCCTGGGTTATGGACAAGAGACCTTGGCAGTGGGTCAATGATAGTGCAGTTGAAAATTTACAGGATTGAATATCGCTTTGTGACCCAGCGGCTTATTGTGATTCCATGGTTATAAAATAAATGGGTTTCCCTAAAAAATTCAAGTCAAATTATAATTGGCCTCGATATACTTTGGTAATTCCATAGATATGCATTGGGAACTGTTAACCTCTTAAATTTTATTGAATTTGTTATTGTATACTCCCTGAAAGAGAAGTCTTCAAAGTTCCACATCCTGCAAGACCATGGCAAACAGTGGCCTTTCTTGACAAGCATTGCTGGAAGGAGAGGGGAACCCCTCCGACAAAGCTTGTCAAGTCAGGGTAAGGGACCAGCAGATGAAATTTTTTGAGATATCGTGATTTGCTTGTTTAGTAATGAAATCAATTTTAAAAAATTGCAGCTCAACTAAGCCTGGGTACCCAAAGACTATTATCCTACCTCTAAAATTTCAACCTGCTTTTGCCTATCTAGCCACCGAGTTAAGCAGTATCTATCTATAATTTCTACCTATACATACAGTGGGCTGCCTATACTATCTATTCAGTGGTATGGAGGAGGGTCAATGAATATAATAATAAAGAGCTGAGAAAATCTGCTGTAGCCATAGCCTACTTATTATTCATATTGATAAATAAATCTAACATGGTCAGCCAGCGCCTATATCATAGATATATATTATATATAAGACAAAACATTCTCATGGCACACAGTATTGTCTAGGAACACAGGTTTTTGTTTCCATTGATCAAACTAAAATTGACTCAATAAACACACCCAGGGCTCTCAGATGGTTGTTCATGTACATCTGCTTGTAATCAAGGTTCAACTTTCTACCATACCGTTTTATTTCATAAGTGGGATGTAGAAAACGTGTTACGAGTCATTCTATTTTACTTTGTGAGGAAACAACTCCCAACAAAATGAAAATAAAAAAATTACATGGTACATGGTATATAAAAAAAGTTTGACTTTATTTATCTGGGAAATCCAAAGCGTTGCATCATGGGAAGGCTGTGCAATTTGATGGATTAAGGCCATGTCAGCAAGAGGAAAAAATATAGCACTCAATCCATCTGTGTCAATACCTCTCGACAAGTTTAATCTTTGGCTAAATCAAACATTAAGGTACATCACAAATTGGTATGTCACTATATCTGCTAGATAGTGATTAGCATCCCTTTTATGACAGCATTAATGGATTCTGAGGTAACAACAAACAGCGCTAGGAAGTGAAAAAAATGATTCAAATAACCTGAAAAATACTCAACAATTATCCATAGCACAATATATAATGTTGATATTCAATTACCCACCGTGTCTTGAAGTTTGTATGCTTCTTTCTACTTCACGCAACATATCATCATCACCAATTTGCATCAAATGAGAAGACAACTTTGTATTTTTGTTGAGTTGCGACATTTGCGACATTGGTGGGTTCGAGCTATTGCGATGTTTAAAAAATTGCGACGTTTGTGGGTTTGCGAAGTTTTAAAAACCCTTCGTTACGAGGTTTTTTGGATTGCGACGTTAGTGGAACGCTAGATTGCGACGTTTTGACGTTTGCGACGTTTGTGGGTTCAACAAACCCCCATACACAATACTGTCCTCCGTTATAGACAAGAGTTGTGCGAGGGGAGGAGAACTTGACTATTCTGTACTAGTTATCTCTTCCTGTCACTAATAAACTACCATCTGATGTACGACATATCAGTCACATCTAATAGAGATAAGGTTCTGGTAAGCCTGTTGTATAATCTTTTCCGGTCTGCTCTGCGCTCTAGCAAGACCTTCTACTTACGGTATCCCCCGATTTGGGGAGGTTCATCCACTCGTTTCGAATGATTCTATGTGGGCAGCTGTGTAATACAGCATCTTTAAGTACAGCATGGTGTTTGTTTTCCAACATGTTACCGCCAGTTCATTGCCTTTAATATAGTTTATCGAGATATATATCAGATATTTAATCCAGTATCATCCCTTTTAGTTTTTCTCCTACAAGAAAACAAAAAAGAGTCAAAGCTCGAGCAATACCTACTAATTACGGTTTCCCCCATTTTGTTGGTGAGGGCCGTTCACTTATTTTGGTTAGTGCTAGGTGGGCAGTTGTGTCCTTGATGGAGAGGGAAAAGGGAGACAACTTTGAAATCAAATAGAAGCCAAATGTGGCTAATAATGAGTTACACATCTTTTTCTTACAGTCCATCCTTGACTAAATGAATCTCGGCGCTCCTTTTCCTTTTTTTTCCACGAGCTTTTCCTTTCTTAGAACTACTGCCTTTTAAGGTTTCCACATCAAGCTCTGCCAGGTTGGCAGTACTTTTTCAAACTCATTTTTTTCACACGCCATTGACGTTTTTTTCTTATAACGACGATCAGCAGCCAGGAAGATTCTTTTCAAAACTTTTCAATCTTTTTTTTCTTCACTCAGAATGAATATCATTGCCGTTGAAATGAATTGTGTAAGCTCAATGAAGTATGACACCTGGGGACATATCTCAGGAGATGTCCTCATTGGCTCCACGGAACTAGAGTAACTTGTTTCTTCTTTTGGCTAACTCTGTCTCCCACAGAAAGCTACCAGGAGCTTCAAAAAATTTTTCACCTTGTTTTCTGCTAGTGCTGCGTCTGCTAGCAGAATTGATGATTTTGGCTCCAGTTTTTGTACCTCTTCCAACATAACTGATTTTTTCTATACTCTGATCATAAGATTCTCCACAAGTTCTCTCCAGACACAGTTGCCCATGGCAAATCCTATCGGAAGATTAATATTTCAATAGTTGAAGATGATGCTGATCAAATTCAATAAAAAATCAAATAGATGATGGCAGATCATTATGTCATTATGTGCTTTTATGGAAGCCGGAGATTGGTTCTCTCTCTCTCTTTTCGTGCATTCTATACATTATACATTAAAATAGGGGCAATAAGCATTTGATCATCAGTAGGTTTAAAATTTTTTAATTTGAGCATAAAATCTTGACCTTATCTTGTTATATAAAATCTCAGTGTTAGAGTGACATTTAAAGTTCTTGCTAAAAACTGTACCAAGATAGTTAAAGCAAGCTACACGTCTGATAGGGCTATTATTTATAAAAAGATAATTACACTCCTAGGGACCTATTAAAACTCAGCAACATCTCTTGCATTTTCTTAGCATTGTTCTTGCTCTGTTGCAAATAGTGTACTATGGCGTCCTAATAAAAATAACGGTCTTACCTATAGTTTAAAGGGCCTACTAGTGCCATATCATCAGTATATTTAAAAAAAATTATATCATAGTGCTCCAATCGGATAAAATCAGTGGTAAAGAGAAAATAAAATAGGAGACAGTACACAACCTTAGTAGTAGTCATACGGTGACTGCCAACAAATATGAGATAGATGTTGTTGACGGTGCAGGGCAAGTAGGATACTGGGAGAAGGGTCGGCACACCTCTGAGGCGATGTGGTGCTATATGTATTGTGTATAATCAGGATATATTTGTGTAATATTCGGAGTGACAACAAACAAATTATTGCATGCAGTGAGATTTATAGTCTATGATGAACTGCCTGCGTTGTGTTCTTACAAGTCTCTTATATTGCTGAGAGTTAATAATTGTATTCTTGTACAATAAGATAGAATAACCAAGATAGCTGACAAAATATATATCATGTGCTTGACTTTTTGAGTTGTCTTCCAAAAGATCAAGATGACACAACTCTTAACTATATAACATCTTCCCTTTTCTCCCTACAATGCAAAAGTGTTATGAGGAACTCAAAATAAGAAAACAATGGTATCTGGAATAGCATTGTAACTGTGTATGTAGTAGTAGTACAGTCCAGTACAGTCTATATAATAAGCTTTGGATTTTCCATTCCGGCTTTGTAATAATGTCGTAGTGCGGCAGATAGCTGTATTCTCTGCTAATGTTACGGTGTTACGGTCATGGAACTTCTCACAAAATTTAGGGCCTCCTTTTCATTCTGACTGTATCTTATCTCAACATCACTCAGACTCCTGTTTCCAAATGCTATAATAACCTCTCCCTTTTTTTTTTTAGCTTTTTGATGTTATATTTGTGAGCTATACTTAGAAAATAAAACATCTTTTTAGAAGATCATCTTGTGAGGGTATTGATGATTTTTCAAACTGAAGTCATTCTTGAGGTATGCAAAAAACAGTTTCTTGTCATCTCTCTTCTTGATGGCAGCAACAAGCTGCTTATCAACAGCGACTTGGTCCTCCTTCTTTTCTGCAGAGACGACGTACCTCTCCCACCTCTTTGGGCAGTCTGAAGTTTTGGGCAGCTTCAACCTTCTTCTTTGAAGGACTAACACCTGATGAATCAATTTCATGACCTAGGAACTCCTTTTCATTCTGACTGTATCTTATCTCAACATCACTCAGACTCCTGTTTCCAAATGCTATAATAACCTCTCCCTTTTTTCTTTTTTTTGGCTTTTTGAGGTTATATTTGTGAGCTATACTTAGAAAATAAAACATCTTTTTAGAAGATCATCTTGTGAGGGTATTGATGATTTTTCAGACTGAAGTCATTCTTGAGGTATGCAAGAAACAGTTTCTTGTCATCTCTCTTCTTGATGGCAGCAACAAGCTGCTTATCAACAGCGACTTGGTCCTCCTTCTTTTCTGCAGAGACGACGAACTTCTCCCACCTCTTTGGGCAGTCTGAAGTTTTGGGCAGCTTCAACCTTCTTCTTTGAAGGACTAACACCTGATGAATCAATTTCATGACCTAGGAACTCCTTTTCATTCTGACTGTATCTTATCTCAACATCACTCAGACTCCTGTTTCCAAATGCTATAATAACCTCTCCCTTTTTTTTTTTTTTGGCTTTTTGATGTTATATTTGTGAGCTATACTTAGAAAATAAAACATCTTTTTAGAAGATCATCTTGTGAGGGTATTGATGATTTTTCAGACTGAAGTCATTCTTGAGGTATGCAAAAAACAGTTTCTTGTCATCTCTCTTCTTGATGGCAGCAACAAGCTGCTTATCAACAGCGACTTGGTCCTCCTTCTTTTCTGCAGAGACGACGTACTTCTCCCACCTCTTTGGGCAGTCTGAAGTTTTGGGCAGCTTCAACCTTCTTCTTCGAAGGACTAACACCTGATGAATCAATTTCATGACCTAGGAACTCCAAATGAAACACCGAATACACACTTATCAACATTGCAGTGAGACCCTTTTGTTTTAGTCTCTCCAACAACAACAACAGGCTTCTGTCATGGAGCTCTTTGTTATCTCCTGACACAATGATATCATCCAGATAAGCTTCCACACAGGGAGTATCTCCAACCAGTCTTTGCATTACTGAATGATAAATGTCGGGGGCCGTTGTGACCCCAAAATTCAACCTCTTATACCTCCAGAGACCATCACGAACAGCGAATGTGGTTATCTCACGGGATGACTAATCAAGTTTGAGCTGATGGAAACCATGTTTCAAATCAACCTTCGAAAACACCTTTTTTCCATTCAATCTAGTCAACACATCCTCAATAGTAGGCATAGGATGTTTCTCTTTCACAATAGCTTTATTTGCCATCCTCATGTCAACGCATATTCTCACATCACTTCCCTTCGGAGCTATAACTACAGCAGATACCCATTTACTAGGCTTATGGAGCTTCTCAATCACATCAAGGTCCTGGAGCTCAATAAGCTTTTGCTCAACCTTAGCACGAAGGCCATATGGAACATGACGGGCCTTTTGAACCACTGGTTTAACAGCTGGATCAACACTTAAATGGACATCTGAATCGTTTAAGCATCCAAACCCAGTAAACACCTCAGGGAACTGTGAGCTCAACTTTGTATAGCCTGCATCCAAACTTCCATCACCCTATTTGATCTTGGTACCACTTACTTGCCTGACATTAAACACTATCAATCCTAGTGCTTCTGCTACATCACGACTTAGTAAAGACTCTGCATTCTCATCTTCCATTACTACAAACTCTGCATTACTCACCTTGGTACTTGGATCACTGCAAAGTGAAATATCGGCCCAGAAAACACCTCTTACTGCCAATGGTTTATCTGAACAGTATGACTTTACATTTCTAGTCTCTTTCTTGCTCATGCACCTAATACTTTGCTTTTTCATGGCTTCCCAAGTACCCGCACTGACAGAGTTACAGTCACTACCACAATCAATAATCATCCTGGTTCCAACACCACCAACTGAGAGTTCACACCATGGGGCACTTTTTCTTCGCCTTACCATGTAGGCATACTTAACATCCCCATCATATTCTGCATTTGCAGACTGTTGCTCATCAGCCACAGACCTGACCTTACGGGAGTTATCACCACCTGACCTGCATACGGCAGCAAAATGATCCTTCTTTTTTGCAAATATAGCAGGTTGCTCCCCATGCTGGACACATTTTATCACTAGCCTTGGGACCTTTCCTAGCACATCGTCTACAGACACCAGTAAATTGACCCGTTTGACCAGCCCCTGAATCATGCAACCTATTTATCTCAGCAGTGCTTTCATGTGCCATGCTTCTAGCTTGCAACAGTACTGACTCATAGTTGGTAGCTAGCTCGCAAAGCTTATCAAGAGTAAGCCCAGAACCTTTCTCTAAGAATTTATATCTAAGCTTCTCATCATGACATCCACTCACTATTTGATCTCTCAATTCATCATTGAGATAATGGTATTCACAACCATCGGACATGACTCTCAACCTTGTACAAAATTGGGCATTTTCCCCAGTATTTTCAAGCTGTTTAAGAATGTCCCGCACTTGCTGACCAACATGAAACAAGAGTAAGGCCCTCCTTTGTTTTCTGTGGTTTCTCCTTGCCTGTTTTTCAGCTTTGGTTCCACCCTCCCCTTCATCGTTGAAGAATCCCTTGGTATCTGGTATCTACGTAGAACTCAAATTCCTCAATCCAAGATCTCCATCTGAGGGAGACTGATGAGGCATCACCATCTGGGACAAATTTCCAGAGCTGAGTTTCCTAACTAATATATTAATTCTGACAACTCACCCGGTTATGTTTGTTGTCTAGCAGGTCTTCATAGATATATTCACTCTTAGTCTTTGCTGAATGAATGAACAATAGACTTGTATTCCTGTTAGCATTGTTGTTGTCTGATCAAGGATTCTTTTACTCCTTGGTCTGATCAGTCTCAATCAACACAACAGTCACAGTGATCATCACTTGATTCACTCAGAGAGAGTGTTTAGATGAAGTTTACTTTTCTAAAAAGCTATTCTCTTCTCTCTGCTCTTTGGTTATCTCTTATATCCCATCCTCGTCGCCATTATTATGTTCTTACAAGTCTCTTATATTGCTGAGAGTTAATAATTGTATTCTTGTACAATAAGATAGAATAACCAAGATGGCTGACAAAATATATATCATGTGCTTGATTTTTGGAGTTGTCTTCCAAAAGATCAAGATGACACAACTCTTAACTATATAACAGTCAGTCACTGTCATCAGTCGTCGGAAGGATAGACCATTTTACTATGTTGTCTAGTATATGTAAATTTGGGTCTATATATCAATCAATTTTTCAAAAGGATAGCAATAGCATTCAATCTCGTTGTTGATCTTTGAAAATGTAGCAGAATTTGCCAACCCATTTCAGCCGTATAGGCACTGATGTGGTCACTCTGTTTTCTTTGATATGCCCATCTAAATGCTGTGCGGTTTATGACCTCAATGACGTCTACATGTTTACACAAATGAAGAGTTCAACCATGTGAGGCATATGTTCTGGACTACAAGGCTTCTTGATCTATTTACACAGATTTGAGAGATTAGTTATAGTATCACAGGATCACAGGTTTTATTCTAATCCCTGAAGGTTCCGTGAAACTGGAATAGAAAATGGTGCAATTAATGTGGTGCATAAAAATGTGCCTCATTCAATAAAAATACCGTCAATAATTAACTAATCAATTTAACGCAAACTATAAGGAACAATATACTCAAAGATCAAATAAACACAAATCTAAACCCTATTAATTAATTTTGAATGTACCGAGAAATAAAAGAGATATTAAGTCAAGTGAACTTGGAGTCAAATTATTTTAACCTACAGAAAACAGAATTTAGTTTATAACATACCTGTTTGCTCCTTTAGTAAATCCCCAAATATTACCTTTGCCCAGAAAAATAGATAAATATATTTAAAGTTTATACGCAACTCAAGTTTACTGAGCCTGTGAGGAAAACCTCAAACACCAAGGCTCACAGGGCAACTAAAGGCTTGAGGAATTTGCTCGCCGAATTAATCCTACAGTGCAGATAATTGGACACAAAACACAATAGCCCGGTACCGCACAAAGCTATGCAGCTATGGCCAATTAGGCACAACTCCCAGTGAATGGCAAAGGATCTAAACCGCCGTGAAGCAGCCACAGCATACTTTGGGTTTTTTTCTGCAAAAAATAAAAAAACGATCTAGCTGGTAGTATTTTGATAACTCTTGGAGCAGAAGAAAGCGTTCGATCTTGTAGACAAAGATCTTCTCTTCAAGGTCATGGTGGGCTTCAATATGGTGGTAGGTGGTTCAGTTCGGTCAGTTGGTTGCGGTTGGTTGATTTGAAGGTTGTGGGTTTGAATCACACTACAGTCCACTGCATAGGCGTATTTAATCTGTCTGGTCAACTCTCTAACAAAAAAAGCCCCGCGCAGCGGAAAAATTTTTTTCAGGAAACAAGCATCTGTTAGAGACTCTAACAAATTTGTTAGAGTCTCTAACAAATTGTTAGAGTAGAGAATATTAACATAACCAGACAAACTCCAATGATAAGTAAGTGACTTGTTGACCTCCAGTAGACTTTTGCAATATGTTGTGTACTATGTCTGATCCAGCAGGTGCCCATGATGACTGCAGTGGGTCTGACTCTGAGGCTGTGTTGTGACCATGATTGATAGCTATGACTATGATGGCCAAGTCGAGTGGTGGTTCTGTGGGGTTCTGTTGACAGTCTCAATCAATCAACACAACAATAAAATCAATGAATCAACAACAAGCAATCAATCAACCACCAACCATCATCTTCAATAATGAAATGATGATCATGATGATGATGATGAAGAAAAAAAAACAAAAACAGACAGGTGTGCTTGCTTTGCTTTGTTGCTAAATATGCATATTGATGAGAGGATTGGAGGGATAAAAGTCAAGGGACTTTCTGGGTAACAATATATACAGAGCAATACTCAAGAGATTTGGGTAGCATTAGGGTAGCATGAGGAAGTTTTTAGGGAGAAAAGATTTGCTCTATCTGTATTTTCCTGTAACTTCGTTGCATCCCAAAGTATTAATTAAGATGACCTTGGAATGTCAATAGACAACAAAAAGTCTACTGGTTTCATATCAAAATTTTACTTTTATGTCCAGTGACAAAGAGAGGACAACTAATAATAATAACAGAAAAAGAAGACAATTCCTCATTACTTGATTCGAGGGTGGAACATTTTTCCCAACACTCTAACCATCCTTGCCTCTAACATTCGAGAGTTCGAGATAGTTAAATACGCCTATGAGTCCACTGGGGAATTGATTGCTTTTCTATCACTAACATGATGTATGTTGTGAAAAAAGGTGTTAAATACTGGTGCACATGATATTAAAAATGATTACATTATAACAAGGATGGCTGAAAAATAGGAGTAAATAGTCTCTGTGGCTGGAAGTGATTCAACATAAATTATTACACTAGGGGCCTAGATATTTCACATTATCACTAAAACCAAGGGTAACTATTCCTCCTTGCAAAAACCAAGGAGTAACTCTTCTATTCCTCCTTGCTAAAACTGATATTTACATAATTCATTATTATAGCAGGGTTGTCTGGCTTAATCCTTTGAGTAGAAAACAGCATTTCTTGTGTCTTTCTTGGATTCAACAAAAGGTCTAACTAAGGAATTACATTGATTGGATATTCTATCTACTTCCCAAAAAATAATACTCGATCAGAAATACATCCTATTACACAAGTGTTGTCTGCGTAATATATTTTAGTGACATTACTAGTTTGAGATCTAATTCCATAAGTGTAAACAGAAAACAAAAGAGGACCTAACACAGAACCCTGGGGAGTGCCTGTAATAGTGACCATAGGCTGAGACATCAACTAACGTTCTCTGAACTCGACCACTGAGGAAACTGGTTATCCATCCTGTTACATCACAGTCCAGATGTTGTAGTTTAGGTGAGATGGCTGAAGATGATAGTGTTAAAGGCCGAAGAAAAATCTAGGTATTGGTTTCGTGAATAATTAGAAGCTTGTTTGTCAAAGCTAGTAACATTGTAGTGAGGCAGAGCACTGCATCCTGGGTTGAACGATGTGAGCGATAAGCAAAATGAAATTTATCCAAGGGAATGTGGTCTGAGATGTAGGTCTTCATAAGTCTCACTAATACTTTCACCAGGCAGCTAGTCAGAGAAATAGGACGGTATTATTGCAGTTGTTCCGGATTGTTTACTTTTGGTAGTGGTTTGATTGTAGCAGTCTTCCAGATCGAAGGTGTAGTTTAAGTTTCAATTGAGTGGGAGTATAAGTTAGTGATAATCCAGAAGCACAGGTTTTGAGAACTTTAGGGATAACTTTTGTCAGGTCCAGCACCTTTTTGAGCGTTGAGTCGCTTCAGACTTTTTGCATAGTATCCTCATCAATGTCAAAAGTAGGAGCAGCTTGAGTTGTACGGATATCAGCGTGACATGGTTTTTGGTTATTAGGCTTTGCAAATCTAGCAAAGAACGTATTTGACTATCGTTAGTTAGATTGTAATCCACTTAATTTCTTAATGTCATGCCAAGCGTTTGCAGGTTCTTTAGCTAGGGAGTTGTTGGATTTTCTGAAAGGAGTTTGTTATAACTTTTTTTTATTTCCTTCAAGATTTTATTTTTCAGTTTGTGATAAAGTTTTTGATTTCCATCTGCATGTGCATCTTGTTTCCTTTATATCATATCCTTGATTTTCTTAGTAATCCATGTCTTCTCATTGAGTTTGACCCCAATGTGTATTCCAACCTGCCTACAAACAGAGAGCAAAATGGCGCAGGCATCGTTTTTTTTTGTCTTTTTTTTAACACATCTGGTAGGCTACAGGCAGTAAACTATATAGAAATAAAAACCAACTTTACGCACCGGGAACAGGCGTCCGAATAATAATAATAATAATATATATAATAATAATATGAACTTTATTTCCTATTCAGTAAATGAGAATGAGAATATGGTTACATTAGATTGATGATACATGATACATGATACATAAGATTGATGATACATGATACATAATGAAGAGTACAAGTTTGTGGAAAGATGTAGACAGGCAAGAACTTTGTTTGCATATGCAATTAATAAATGAAATAATTTTATTTCAAGCTTGCACATGTGCGAGTGTTTACAGCATCGTGAGAGAAAACTGTTTATTTAGAGGTCAAAGTTCCGCCCCTTTTATTGCAAGCTGCTTATAATTAGACATTACACGCTTCTTGCAGCCGATTACACTATTTAATTTTATCAGTACCATCAGAGGAAAAGTCATAATTTTGGATAACCTTATGTTTACCTTCGCAATAGTCTTTCGATCACTAGAGATGTGAATTTTTTTCTATTTTTTCTCATTTTAGATAAGAACTCTGTATCCATGAACATAAATTAATAAAAATAGTGTTCATTGCTTCACATCGTCAAACCAATAAACTTTAAAAAGTTGCAAACAGTACTCGATGTAATAGAAAACAAATCTAAATCATCCTTAAAAAAGCCTGTTCTCAACAAGTCAGCTCTGCAAATTCCTGACATGGGAAGGTGAACTTCTGCCGTACAAAAAAACCAAGATCTGACAATGAAAATCAATTAATAAAAATATATCCTCAAAAAATGTTTCCTTTATACCGAAGGTAGACCTCTGTCTTTTTTCTAAAGCATCCGTAATCTTTTTTTCACGGCTATGCAGAGGTAGTTATTTTTGCTATTTTAAAAAATGCACATGCATGAGTAAACACTATATTTGTGAAAGAACAAGATAGCACAGTCTCTCTAATAAACAGCACTAATATTACGATCAATCCCTCAATTCATCTCTTCGGAACATTGCTATAATAGCACAAATCACACAACAAAGTTTAATATACAAATATTGCCCAAGTAGGTCAGAATATCTGCTGGTGTCAACTGATGCAGGTGGCTGAAATGCACAACTACTCGTTGAGCTAATCCCTAGTTCACATGGCTCATATAGCTGTCTACTTGGTAGTAATGGATGGTTGGACCGTTGGCTCATGGAACACTAAGGTAAGATGTCTAACAGTTTCATACTAAACCCAATCTATAACGCCATCATCAAACCCAAGCTGATGAACTTACAATTTTTTGATGATGGGTGTAATTTATATAGCCAAGATTCCAGCGCCTGACGTATAAACAGGCTTATGTTGTGAATACAAAATATATTTTGTGTGCAGCCATTGATATTTAAAAAACACCACGGATAAGACTACTGCTTTGACACGACAAGGCAAAGCATTTATTAATCAAAGGGTTCATACTTCAGACTCCTTCCCTGCCCTGCAATTAAGCTAAGATATCTAATGTGTCCGCAGTTAAGCCTACTATATTGTATTAACTTGTCCGTGTGTATTTCAGTTCAGATCTTGGGTATGGCATGCTGAAAGGTGTTGGATAATTCGCAATGGTATAAACTTACATATCATATCCTTACATATCTGTCACTGAAAGGATTGTGAAGCTGTCTAATAATATTACTCGCCAAACTATTCAAAGGTAAGACATTATAACAAACTCACACTGTACCTACTTGTATTCTATCTAACAGGAAGTAAAACTAAGGCATACATGACAATAAAACACAGCTCCAGTACCCTATTAAACCCTCAATTTTTTAGTTTTCTTATATTTTTTATCCAAAATTATCGACGAACTCGTATATTCCATTCACAATGATGTGACTTTAGAATTATCAATAACCGGTTAAACAAGACCATAATTTAGGTGTATAAATAACCACACCACATATGATCACTTCTTTGCGGTGTCGCAACATAATTATTTTGGGCATCATTCTCACAAATGGTGAATATCCTAAAATCCTGGAAAATAAATGAATTAGCTGGTAGAATTAATATCTCACCATATATTATAGGATTACAGAAGCATGAAAAAAATAGAGCCTAGATGGTACAATTTCTTACAGATTCTTGTGATTGGAATCAACTGGTCCACTCAAAGCCTTGATCAACTTTCCAGGACAATCAATGCTTATGTAATTGCACTTGTTAGGTATGAATGGATATGATATGTCATACTTGTAGCCAAGAGCAGAAACATGTTATATGACAGAATTGTACTGTCATTATAATGGTGGAGAAAAGTTCTCTAAAACGAGACACTGCAGAAAGAAATTTCATCGGCGGAGTATTTCTAAAATGGATAATGTTATGTTATGTTATGTTATGTATGCACTTTAATAACCGATCAATGCCGGAGCAAATAAGATCATGTTAATAGAAAAAGGAGCGAAAACTAAAAGTAATTATCTATCTATCATGATGACATTATTCGTATTTCATGAATTACATACAGGCAAAATATAAAAAATGGTCTGGTCAGGTAAAAGAAAGAAAGTATGACACTTTAACTAGAAAAACCTATAGAAAAGGCTTTTTGATAGTAGGGCTGTGCGGGTTTTTGCCTGAATATATCTGCCGCTGTGTGCAGAAACTCGGTGAGTGTTTGTGTATTTGTGGAGCAGGTGGTATGGCTCAGTCTTGACTCTATTAACGTCGCCACAGCAAATACGTTCTAGCACACGTTGATACCATCAAGGCCAGCAAATATTTGTCTGTTTTCGCTGCCATCGATATTAGGCAACATGATACGTAGACAGAGCCGCTGATACTTTTCAATTTTCTCCTGATCAATCAGTAGTAACATACGGTGTGGAAGTAGCTTCGTGCTGCACAAAGCTTTTTCTCCAAACTGCATAAATGCAATAATTTTCTCATTGCCAAATTTAATTGCCATTGTCACAATGCAATATATGGCTTTGATTCCAAAAGAGAACAATTGAATGTTGTGTAAAAAACTTGTATTCTTGTTCCTTGATATAATATAATTTAATATAATATAATATAATAATATAATATAATATGTTTTAAGGAAAACTGCTCAGAGGCAGTGATCGCCCGATATCAGAGCTGCAGGCAAGTCAAGAGACCTACAACCTGAACACAGCAGAGAGTTTGTTGTCCGCCTTTATCTTATTACAGTCAAGGTAATACTTTTGCTCTGATAAGTTTCAACACTGAATCTGGTTGACATCTGTAATAAACTTGTTTCACGTGAACTAGTTAGATTTGATACGGTACTTATTTAGACTAGCTAGTATTTGAGATTGAAATAATGTGACTTAAAAATTAAAAAAGTGGGACAAAAGAGCTGTTTTTGAGTCTTTGTTCCTCACTGTGATCACATAATTTTTAACTTCTAGGTGTCACATTAGATAGATTGGTATAGTCATTGTACGGAGCAATGACATTTGACTGAGACACGCTTCTACCGAAGCATTGACTCTGGCCGTTGAAAAAAAAAAGCAATAAATAGCCGTTGCCTCTCCATGATGTCGGAACTAAACTTGTGATAAAAGGGTTCTAGAATTGCCCTGCTGTCCTTACAACCTGTCAGCGTCATCTGGTTTCAACTTCTTATACTGGTAAGCCTAAACCGAAAGATAAACAATTTGTGTCAAAACTAATTACATTTATTTTGAATTCAATCCCATTAGGTGCTTCTAGAATCCTTATTTCAGTCAAGCTGAAGTAGGTAACCTAGTATTTGTTACCGAGCCTGCAAGGTTTTTGATTTTGTGTTGTGTGAACAGACTCAGACTCAGACTCATACTCAGTGAATCTGGAAGAAAATTGAGTCAGCTTTGCACTGTGATGAAATTAACAGGATAAAATTCTTTTAACTGAAACACATTCATTATTGTGTAGAAAGGTCCAGTATAAAATTTATTGCTTTCAAGATTAACAAGCTGGCCAATAGCCATCTACTGACCACATTTACAGGTATAATGTAGCTGTAAGCATAACGTGATACATAAGGTAGTGATCTTACTTGGCTCGGTGCATTACGATGCCTGACGATTGAAGTCTATGATGTGCATGATGTCCTTAAAATGTAAAAAAAATTTGAAATGAGAATCGACTGCTTTTTTTCGTTAGCCGAGTGCGGATTCTCACCACATTCTTATTTTACTGTTGGTGATATGCAGACAACTTCTACTTGGCGAACAATAATACATTCAGTGCTATCTATCATTGGCAGAATTTAAGTACATATAATAATACAAAATAAGATATAAATTTTGAATCACAAACAACAATTACCCTACAGGAAGAAATGTTTGGTGGAACTTAATTTCGCGAGTTGCCCTCTCATGGGTGATTTAGAGGAATAAAAGTTTAGCGAAGTTGTCCACTCGCTAAAAAGAGAATTTAACTTTTTTTCGGATTTTTTCTATTTTTCTTCCATTTTGGATCAATTTTTTGGTGGAATAAATTATTAGCGATTTTCTAGGTCACCAAAATCGCGAAATTTAATTCCCACCAAACATTTCTTCCTGTAGGGTAGAGTGCATTCAGAGGGTTACTGCTGTATAGGAATGTTAGTGCGACACTACGAGAAGGGATTGTCGGGTCTTGTTAAGAATGAAAACTGAGCTAGTTTGTTTGCATGATTGCATTTCAACTAAAGGCGGTTCCTGCCACACCATTCTTGCAACTGACTCAAATCTCCTCCATTTGCAGCCATGTTGACCTAAACCTACGAATGGAGTAAACGCCATTGAATGAGAAACCATCCCTTCAATTACCTACTCTAAAGACTTGCCCATGTCACAACAACTCCAGGTAGATTTATTTTCTCTTCATTAATCAAATTGAAATGCATATCGGATCCATTACAATAACACTTGTAGCTTGCTTTTTTCAACGACTCATCATAGTGAAGCGATAATTTATTCATTTTAAAGGAGCCATTGAATGACAAAACCATAACAATATCCTAGCAATATGTTTTTGATACTTTGTTGAATTAACGAGGCCATAAGTGGCACCTTGACCATAAAAGTGTTTTGCATATTTATTTCCATTGCTGCTCAGTATGTCGATTAGCTTGTTTACTAATTTTGGGTCTATGCTATGACATTATTCTGCAGTATTGACATTACTGACTAATCTAGATTCTGCATAAAGGAAGTATAATCAATGTGCACAAATTTGCTCTGATAATGTTTCAGAGCAATTTCATGGAACTTGTCAACCAACTAGTTAAAGTAAAATCCAGATTTGTTAAGTCAAAAATCCTTCCAGTGTGGATGGATGATGAAGTGAGAAGGGAGATTAAGTTGCTGGATACATTCAAATCAATCGTATCAAAAGAAATCCAGTGACAAACTTGTTCCGTAAGAAAAAGAAATTGCACATGGAGGACCTAGTCAAAAATAGTGACTCACATAATACAAAACCGTTATGGGATGCTTTGAACGTCAATCCGAAAAGATGTTCTGATTCAGTGTCGGACCTAAATGCAGAGACTTTGAACACTCACTTCACTACTATTGCAGATGTTTTGACTAGTAAATTGCCAACTCTTCATGCCAGAATGGACCCTCTCACAAAAGCGAAAATGAACCCAATTCCGCATTTGACACCATCAGACTGTATCAAATACATGTCTAGTACCTCTAACAATAAATCTACTGGTTCTGATAATATTTCAGTGAAAATACTGAGAAAAACATTCCCCTATATCGTTGACATCCTTACTGACATGATAAATAGATTTTTGGTTGAAGGAGTTTTCCCAAAAGAATGGAAATCAGCTAGAGTCACACCTATTTTTAAAGGTGGTGATAGAAAACGCATTATCTTAAACCTCCATCAAACAATTTTCTTTGCAATCTTTCTATAATTTTCATTTAGCCTTCCGCAACATATCAGGTCTGCAAACAATTTAAAGTTATTCCGACAATATGCATTCATTTATTACATGTCTAAAACATAACCATTTTCATTGTTAGTCTTTATCCTCCATATTTCTTCGTTATTTATTCATTCCATATTTATTTATTTTTGTTTTATCTTGGCATAATAGGAAGATTGCTTTTCAATAAACATTTAATAAAAAGTAAAAAACGTTACAAATCATCAACATACAATTAAGAGAGAAGACTCCCAGCCAGCTCAATCACAATCTTTTATTTGAACAATGCTGTTTACCAGGGACTCCATCAAGAACTCTATAATAAACTGATCATCTCTGATCACACAAATCTACCTGCATATTCTCAACACAACCATCTATCTTCACTTACAACCATCTCTACCTGCCTTCTTGTGTCACTTTTCAAGACTTAGTTGCCTGCACTACATTCTTTGCTATCCCTCTGTCCCTTTCTTAACTGCCTTCAATCACTAACGACCTATTTACTTAATTAAACTTGCCTACATCCTTCTTCACTTCAACTTACCTACACTTGGTTCACTTACATTCAATTGCCTACACTTACTTCCGCTTACCTACACTTACTTCCGCTTGCTCTCACTCACTTCCGCCTGCCTACACTTACTTCCGCCTGCCTACACTTACTTCCGCTTGCCTACACTTACTCCCGCTTGCCAACACTTACTTCCGTCTGCCTACACTTACTTCCGCTTGCCTACACTTACTTCCGCTTGCCTACACTTACATCCGCTTGGTCTCACTTACTTCCGCTTGCCTACACTTACTTCTGCTTGCTCTCACTTACTTCCGCTTGCTCTCAACCACTTACGCTTGCTCTTACTTACTTCCGCTTGCTCTCACTTACTTCCGCTTGCTCTCACTTACTTCCGCTTGCTCTCACTTACTTCCGCTTACTCTCACTTACTTCTGTGGGGGCAAGTGGGGGCGCAAGTGGGAGCGAGTTCTTCCCCGCATCGAATCTGGGCATTGAAAAGGGGGCGAGTTCTTCCCCGTATCAAATCTGGGCATTGAAAAGGGGGCGAGTTCTTCCCCCGCATCCAATCTGGGCCACGCTGCGAAGGGCTGGGGCCCTCCTTGGGCGTTCAGCTTCTCCCGCATCCAATCTGGGCCACGCTGCGAAGGGCTGGGGCACTCCTTGGGCGTTCAGCTTCTCCCGCATCCAATCTGGGCCACGCTGCGAAGGGCTGGGGCCCTCCTTGCGCGTTCAGCTCCCCCGCATCCAATCTGGGCCAAGTGCGAAGGGCTGGGGCCCTCCTTGCGCTCATAAAGATTCTTTGCGTTGAGACCCAAAAAGTAAAGGGCTCTTGGGTATACCAGATGCCATATACCAACGATCATAATACTTTTAGCACAGTGTCAATTTAATGAGACAAAAAAGTCTGATACAACGAGCTAGATTACCACACTATATTTTGAAAAGCAAAAGAGTAGAAAGTCTAATTGGAAAATGAGCAGATCTACTCTAGAGAGAAGAGTTTGCAGCCTTGTCAGTGCTATATTTTTATGGCAGCTTTTGTTGGGGATATAAATGGCTAGTTTACTCTTGCTACATAACGTAGACAAGTAATTTCGAGACAGACAGAGAGCTCTGGTAGGTTTGCTATGGTCAGGCTGTTTTCATAGCAATTGGCATCCGGCATGATCAGTCTCATTATTTTATTAATTTGGCATTTTGTTTAATATTCATTCTCATCTGAATTATAGATGTGTTAAAACCATAGACTTCACAAGAAATGCCGCGATCCTAAACGCCACAAAACTTCAGGGGTGTGGATGACATACACTCAGGTTCTTGATTGTGTTTATGATGGCTGGCCAATTGGCGATGTCATTATAAGTGCAAATTAAAATTAAAATGTCCTATCCATACCACCTATGAGGTAGATAGCCTGAGTATCGTTGTCCTATTATGTGGCAGAACTTCCCCACAATTATTCTCAGTCAATAAAGCCATAGAGTATAGCGCAACAAAAATGTTATAATTGTGGTATAGTAATATTATATATTATATAAAAAGTTAGGGGTCTTTATCATGCTCATCCTTGCTTTTTTTAATCTTGCCTCATCGGAATTTAAACTCAGGCCTCTCGGGCTGAGATCAAACTTGTCTAAGTGCTCAGACTCCAAGGCGCAGGGAGTTACTTGCGCAAACTATCAAACTCCTCTTCTAGAGGTGTTTGATAGTTTGCGCAAGTAACTCCCTGCGCCTTGGAGTCTGAGCACTTAGACTAAGATCAAACACTCTAATCGCACAGCACTGCTGGCTCGCTGAAGCTTGGAAGCACAGTGCGAAATAATCCAGGTGTAGCGGTTGTGGGTAGTAATAAATATGTACCGTAACAAAATAATAACAATATAATTGTGGTATATTGTGGTATTAAAATTAATAATTTATCCCCAACCTCCTGACCACTAGCCACTTAGCCGCGCCTGCCCGCTGAAGCTTACAGATTTAACTTGGACATGCATGGGTAAAGTTAGCTTTTGTGTAATTTATTTTATTTTTATTTTTTTCAAGCAACGAAGGCAAAAATGTTCAAAAAATGTTATATGCACATGCGCAACTGGTTTTACGACACATATCTGGTTGAAGACAGGACTTGAATTCAGCCATTTCTTCTATTTTCCAAAAAAAAACATTTTTTGACAAAAAGTGTTATGAGTCACTGGATATGGGTTTCTTTTGTTTCATATACCCATGCAATTATCATAAACACAAAACTGAAGTTTTGTGGATAAGAAACCTAGACAGGACACTATATAAAGCTGAAGAGAGGCCATAGACAAAACACGCAACACTAGACTGTAGTGAATATCCTATCAAAAAGTGTGCTCATTAAATACTGTGACGCAACGACATCTCACTGTGGTAGAAAAAGCAATGATGCATGTGTTTTTTCGGAGTAATCTCCCTTTGATGCAGATAATTTTATAGATTTTACAGAATTTGATACAGAATAGCAGCAGCAAGCTTCTGCAGCACAGGTAACAACTTTGTCTATATTCTGTCTAACTCATCACTTATTTTGATCAAGCAAAAATGGCATAGAATTATTAGTTAAACAGCATATCATACTTGCCAAGTAATCAAAATTCAAAAGTTGAAGATTTCAATTTACAGCGATACTGCACGCCATCGCAATGCTCCGAGGGTGCAAACTTCCCGAGCGATCCACATGGAGGTTTGAGGACAGTGTGATCCCCCAAAAGGGTCCGGGATAGAACCCGGCCGCTGATGCTCTGAGAGCGTTTCTGGCCACTAGGAAGGGCTATATTTGACACGCATATTTGACATATTGGTCTATATTCTGTCTAACTCATTGATTGAGCAAAACTGACATAGAAATGTAAATATAATGTAAATTGTAAATATAATGCTGATACTTAGTACCCATTGGAGCCTAAATCATGGTACCGAACATTTTGAATATGTAGATGAATGTACCTGCCTGCACGCCACACTGTCTCATCTCGAAGGCCATGATAACATATAAGCTACTTGCGCTTGGAATCAAACCGAGCATTTTTTTTTTTTAGGAATATTCCAGGTTATCCATTTGTTAAATACAATGATTTGAAGGATCGTTTGACATAATGCTTCAAAAAATTTATTTAGTATGGATTCTTCAATTTATAAGAAAACTGTTGAACACCGGGTCAAGATAACCTTGCTGAAATATACCATAATAAATACTTGGTTTAATTCTCATCAGTATACAACATCGTTAAAGATTTTCTCCCAACCCCGTCAAAGCTCTTCATATTATTGTATTCTTGTAAGAATGTCATCTTCCCACAAAGCATTGCAATGAATATAATAGCCTTCCCGCTGTTAGATTGGATGAGTGTAGTCTGTATGCGGTCATTATTTCTTCTCAATCATCACGACTAACCATTGAATTTAAAAAATCAAGTATATTACAAAACAAAGAAATTGAGTTCCCCCCCCACAACTTTGGTTAGCTAAGGATAACATCTTGTAAAGGTATATGATAGACCGCTAAAACTTTGACCTCTTTGGATTTCCACACCATATAGGGGATATTTGCCAGCTATTATGTACAGCCAGCCCTTAATGGCGTTCGGGATGGCAATCGCGGCCGTATGCAGTCGATGAGGGGCTGGGTGGGCTGTTGTACCATTTCAACACCAACCGCACTGAAATTGATATACCTAGTGCACCTGTTACGCGGTATTATGCTCAAATTGTTTCATGGGTTGATTTTATGGTTTTGTTGTAAAGGATTTAATCTGCTAAAATTCTATAATAGATGTTATGTAATAAACATTAGCCATGAACAGTGGTGGAAATGGAATAAAATAAGTGTCTATACACCAAACATTGAGATCAATCGCGCAGCGGGCGCAGCAGGAGCAGGGGTGGGTCTGGGAGGGGCGCAGCGCCCTCCTGGTGAATGGGGCGGGGGATCTCCCCCGTGAATTTTTTTGATATTTGTGCCCAATTACAGTGTTACTGGTGTATCTTTTTGACTTTTTGAGCCTAAATCTAAGAGCATGTTTTGACTGAAATAAGAGGAGGCAAAATAATAGACATAATAAAATAAAATGCTAATGCTAATCATATGAAATAATTTCTATATATTTCAGATTATATACTCGATAACATTTATTTACAAATTTAACACATTTTACCATCTCAATGAATAATTATTTGTAATATGCTAAATATATGAACACATCAGTTTCATCTACTATTTGATTTTGAGTTTCAGTCTTTGAAGTAAAAAAACCCTACAATACAATAATAAACAAACTTATCCAAGCATACAAAGTGCGCAGCAGTGATAGGTTATAAGTGCCTATACACTTATTGAAGGTGTATAGGCATTGCTGTGAACTTCCTTTACACCGTATAGGCCCGTATAGGCCCATTTCCACCACTGGCCATGAATTCTTCATTTCCTAACACAACGACTGAAAACAGGGTCACAATCACCTTGCAGCAATATCCCATGATGCATTGCGGTTTGATTCCCATCAGTATTATAATACGATTAGATAGATAGATAGATAGATAGATAATTAGGATTTTCTTCTGATCCCCTTTAAAAATTCCAATTTAGAATTGCATTGTGGGAATCAGAATGAGACATTGCGATGACGTGCAGTATCGCTGTAATTTGAAATCTCCCACTTTTGAATTTACATTACTTGGCAAGTATGATATGCTGTTTAACTAATATTTCCATGCCATTTTTGCTAAATCAAAATAAGTGATGAGTTAGACAGAATATACACAAAGTTGTTACCTGTGCTGCAGAAGCTTGCTGCTGCTATTCTGTATGAAATTCTATAAAATCTATAAAATTATCTGCATCAAAGGGAGATTACTCCGAAAAAACACATGCATCATTGCCTTTTCTACGACAGTGAGATGTCGCGGCGTGACAGTATTTAATGAGGACACTTTTTGATGCTCAGTGCCCGGACGGGGGGCAAAGTCTGGGGGGCTCAGACTATGTCCAGTCTAGTGTTGTGTGTTTTGTCTATGAGAGAGCCGACGTAACGTGATGGGAAGGTGTAGAAGCAATGATGCTATCATTGATTTACTGTCCATTATCCAGGTTTTTTGTTCATAACTCGAACAATTTTGATCGGATTTTGAATTTGAAAATTGCTTTACAGTCAGCAGCATCTTGATATCAACTTGATACTATTTTTTCTTCAAATTTTTTTCTTGCCATAAATTAGTAGGGCCTATCAAACTGTTCAGGACAATCTGCTTAATATCTTGTATATTCTCAAAATCCGATAAAGTGTCCTGTCTAGGTTCATCATTAAGTCTATGGTTAAAACCCTTAAAAGTCTTGCTAAAGTAGTTTTGAAATCTTGATAACATTTCTATTGCAAATAATATAAAGTTGGCCAGATAAATATATAAAGAAAAATTTACGGGATGGTTGTGTTATTTGCCAACAGTAACAGCACTGCGTGAAGAGAACTCTGAAGCTTGCTAAAGTGTATACTTCTTTTTGGAGTTATGGTCTTCTCTTTGTTAAAATTCCTAACATTGCAATGCCATTGTAATTTATAGTAAAACTATTATCAGAAAATTTCTCAAATCAGTTGGGCACCAGCAGGCAAACTGATCATCTTTGTTGAGAGAGGTAAGAGGTAAAAAGGTTTCTCTAATGTATGTTGCTACTTATTTGGACAAGCTGTATTTACTTGCATATCATTCTATAATATTGTTGGAGATTGTAACATATTCAGAAGATGCTACTCGGATATCCTGATAAATGATGTTTCGTTTCCTCCCTAGTTTAATGAATTTTGATGATAGGCTAAGCCTTTGATTTCACGTGTTACCACTTAGGTGCAATCTAAGCTCAATTCTCTGAATTTTTTGCCGGGAGGGAAGATGTGAAATGGTGCTCAACAAGGGTAGATCTTTGTTTCAATAGTGAACCAAGTAATAGACAATTTTTTGTCTGTGACAGTGGCCGCTTCATTAACATTACCCGAATGGTTTTCTTCACCAGCCCTGTTGATTTTTTATCTGTCATTTTGAGGTGTGATGATCCTTGTTTACGCAGTTCAAATCTTTCTATGTATTGATACAGCTCTTTTTTGCAATGCGTTAACCTTAGTGTCACAATCACACTGTTTCCGATAAGGGTTGTAAATTTCTTTGTTATGAGGCTTTATCGCTGTCAAAATATTTTTATCACAGGCTGCTCTACTGCGCAATATGACGTTTCTGAAGACATTAGAGGTTGTGATGGGACCTGTAATCTGTAATTTCTTTGATGCCGGTCCATTACCAAGCAGAAGCCTTCAGAGTGAATCACATACAGCCATGCTTCCTTTAACTTCATCATACTTTCAGTATAGTAGGTTTGTCATGCGCAGATGAGACTTTGCAAAGGAACCGCTATTTGTGTTGTGAAAATCAGGTTGAATGGCAACCAGGGTTTCAAAGAACTTCTCATTGATTATTAGTAGATTGCACCTTCTGCGTAGGGAAAAAGACAAAATCTTATTCGAATGATTATTCAGCCTGAATTCTTGTGAAACATTTCATCCATCAGGTACTCAAACTCAGCTAAAATAGAATACCACAGAGCAGTTTCCTGTTCCTATCATTATATAGCCTGTGCTCTATCATCACTACAGCAATGTCTTGGAACATCCCCTAAACTGAAGTGTTACCCAGCTTAGAGTCAGCAATAAAATAGTACATGATACATTTCTTGAGTTTCAAGTTAAAGTCAAAGTTAAATCTGTAAAGGCCTCTTGTGCATAGAATGAGATCATACTTGATTATCCAAAGTAGCTCTGAAGTTTTGTTTGCTACTGTAGATGGAGACATACTCGCCTCATCTCTTACTCTAACCTACCTACTCTTACGAGGGGCTGGGGCCCCCTTGTGCATTCAGCTTCCCCCGACTGGCATATGGCCTTGCTGCGAGCGGCCGGGGCCCCTCTTGCGCATTCAGCTCCCCTGACTTGAGTTTTTTTCAGATTCTGAAAGTTGCTATTAGGAGACCACTCTGATCTGCTGCTGCTAGTTTATGCATCATTCAGGATCCTAACACGGTTTAATAGACTCAATAATACCCAGATTCTCTTTTTATCCAACCCATAACATTTCTATTGGAAATTATATAAAGTTGTCCAAATGGAATCTAAAAAAAAGCTAAGGAATCCTTGTGTTACTTGCCAATAATGTCAGCACTGTGTTAAGAGAACTCCGAAGCTTGCTAACTTTTCTGCAACATTTTTGTCTTTTCATCTTCTCTTTGTTAAAATTCCTAACATTTCAATGACATCAAAATTTATAACAATTAATATATTATCAGAAGTTTTCTCAAATCAGTTGGGCACCAGCAGGCAAACTGATCAGACTTATTTGTTGGGAGAGGTGAGCAGTTCAACCAGTGTCTCCCATGTTTGCTTAATTGGGAGAAACTGTATTTACTTTCATACCCCATTATAATATTAGTGGAGATCGTAACATCTGAAGATGCTATTCTGATATCCTGATAAATGATATTTTTGTTCCATCTCTAGTTCAACGAGTTTTGATGGTAGTCTCTTTGATTTTACATGATACGTCTCAGGCATGATCCAAGTTTCAGTTTGAGTTTCAAAAAAGTTGAATCTGTGAATGAGATCATACTTGCTTATTCAAAGTAGCTCTGAAGTTTTGTTTGTTACCGTAGATTGTGACACACTCGACTCCACTGTTACATTACATCTTGAACATTACTTACTCTTACCTACCTACTCTAAAATCACCTACTCTTACTTACCTACTTTACATTACTTACTCTCATATTATCTACTCTCATATTATCTACTCTCATATTATCTACTCTCACATTACCTACTCTTGCCTACCTACTATTTCATTAACTACTCATACTTACCTACCAACTCGTACATTTCTTACTCTCAGGTTATGTCTCGTAAGTTAGTCTCTTGCATAACTTACCCGTACATAACATATTCTTAGTTTCCGACTCTTACATAACTTGCCTTTATATTGGTCTCTTACAATACTTACTCTTACCTTATCTACTCTTACATTACTTACTCATACATTCCACTCTTATATTACTCACTCTTACATAACATTTATTACATTACTTACTCTTACATTCGTCTCTTACATTACTTTCTCTCACGTTACACACCGCTAAATTACGTCTCTTATATTTGTCACTTAAACTACTTACAAATGTATGAGATTGATGTAAGAGAACTGGGGCACAAAGAGAGGCTGCAATGAGTGTTATAAACATAGAAGGGCACAACCATCAGATCAGAAGAGAAAGCACTGTCATCAGCTCTAATAACACACTACACCAATTAGCCATGTTCATTACCATCAATAATTTCTCTTTACCAACTGCAGATCATTGAAAAAATGGAAACTCAATAAACTATGTGTCAGCGCTAACACATACAACCCAAAAATAATATGTCTGACAGAGACTTGGTTTAGATGAAGAGAAAGAACAGTCCAGCCATCTACCAGGTCTCCAGAATTTTGGGGCGTGGGCTCTCCTGTTCCACATGATCTGCAATCCACTGTAATCCAACACCTCAAAAATGTTCTCAGTCATAAGCACCACCCTTCCAGCCACTCTATTAAAAAATACCCGTAAGCAAATTGCAGTAGATTTTAATCACTTGCCAGTCGAGGATCTGCTATCACAGCTCGGAAAAATTAACTTAATGAATTTCAAGGGAAGGAGCACAACTCGATACTGATCAATGTAGCAAAAAAATGGGGCCGCTGCAATAAGGCTAAGTAACTCTTGGTTAACCCTTGGCTAACGCTAGCTTGGACTCTCCCAAATCATCTTGGAGCGATATCGTTGGTAGGTTTAAATTATCACAGTGGGAATTTCATTGATTGTTCGGCACACATATAGAATTGAAACTTGGGACTGACTTTGTACACGCTTATTGTCTGAAATTACAGACGCAATCACCTATCATGAGCTTGTTTCAAGATTGTAGACTGTAGACTGGGTCGTGGGACATGGTATAATTTAATGTATTTAGGTGGTAAAAAAAAATCGAAATAAGTTACTTTATTTATATCTACAGTGACTTACTCATTCAGACAAGAGACACAGAGACTGGGAAAGGCACAATAATGATAGGGAGGCCTTCGGAAACATCTTCTGAAAGCTTCTTTGGTAAGTTTGATCACAGTGGGGGATTTATCAATAAATTAACTTCAAATCCAGCCATTTTATATTACAAGATTAAAATTTGGTACTTGCTTTCCTGGCTTCCTTTTCTTGCTTCCTTTCCTTGCTTACTTTCCTTACCTCCTTTCCTGCAACTTAGCACCCACTGAATATCTGCAATTCCATACAAGATCACCTTGTGTGTACGTACACTTGAATTGTTTGAGGGGATTGATACTACTGATTGCATATTAAAACTAAATTTTACAATTTTAAAAAGGTTTTTTATTTTCAGATATTTACGCGAAAAGTGAATAACATGATTTATTTTCATTAAATAATGATAGATCATGAATAATAGTTTAATAGTGTTACTTGATAATCCTTACATATTTATAGTTATTATATCTGTTTAGTACCGTGGCCTATAACTGCCAGAGCATGAAGTGAAAACACACATTGACCCGCTACAAATTGAGACATTTACCCGCCGCAAATCAGTTTTTACAAAATGACCCGCTGCAAATTGAGACATTTACCCGCCGCAAATCCATTTCTGCAAAATACCCCGCCACAAATCAGTTTTTGCAAAATACCCCGCTGCAAATTCAGAGATTTACCCGCCACAAATTGTTTACTGCAAAATACCCCGCCACGAATTGGTTTTTGCAAAATACCCTGCCGCAAATTCAGAGATTTGCCACAAATCGTTTTCTGCAAAATACCCCGCCTCAAATTCAGAGATTTACCCGCCACAAATTGTTTACTGCAAAATACCTCGCCACAAATCGTTTTCTGCAAAATACCCCACTGCAAATTCAGACATACACCTACTGCAAATTCACACATTGACCTGCTGCAAATAAGATTTATTACAAAATGACCTGCTACAAATTCAGGCATTGACCTGCTGCAAATTCAGGCATTGACCTGCTACAAATCAGTTTTTGCAAAAAGACCTGCTACAAATTCAGGCATTGACCTGCTACAAATCAGTTTTTGCAAAAAGACCTGCTACAAATTCAGGCATTGACCTGCTACAATTCAGTTTTTGCAAAATGACCTGGTGCAAATTTTCTGATTTACCTGTGGCAAATTTGCTGATTAACCTGCGGCAAATGGAGGAAAGACTATTTGTGTTAACCGATGTATTACCGATATGTAAATAGGCAACAGGCAAGACATTGTCTTGGAGTTGTGCCATATTGCTGTACTGGATTTGTACTGAAATGGATTTGCGGCGGGTAAATGTCTCAATTTGCAGCAAGGTATTTTGCTAGAACTGATTTGCAGCAGGTCAATCTCTGAATTTGCAGCAGGGTATTTTGCAAAAACCGATTTGCAGCGGGTCAATCTCTGAATTTGCGGCGGGGTATTTTGCAAAAACCGATTTGCAGCTGGTCAATCTCTGAATTTGCGGCGGGGTATTTTGCAGAAAACGATTTGTGGCGGGGTATTTTGCAGAAAACGATTTGTGGCGGGTAAATGTCTGAATTTGTAGCGGGTCAATGTGTGTTTTCACTTCATGCTCTGGCAGTTATAGGCCACGGTAGTTTAGTTAGGCAAAAGAGACTTTTTTTTTCTACCATCTAGGCGGCCCAATAAAAATGTTAGATAAGACTGTACACAATGTTGCATTATTGAAGCAGATATATTATTCAGAAAGTCATAGGCAGATAGGCCAGCGCTTCAGTTGCATCCTGGATTATTGTGGTATCAAATTTTGCAGAATTTACAACTCTATTTTCATTATAAAAATCCAGCCATATTTCTGTATGCGTGGTCTGAATAATTAGTACTTAATTTCTACTGGCTGTTAATGAGTAAAAGTTTATCGGTACTCAAACAATAATCTAATCCACATGTATTCTCAAAGATATGGGGGAATTGCAAACTTTTCCTCCTGCAAATGCTTTACTCCTCTATAGGGGTTATGGCACTCTAGCCTTGCGGTCTTCAGTTAGGTGATGATTTGAAACAGCAACTTCAGATAACAGATTATCTCCTCATGTTATGCTGTGAACTCAAGAATGCTGACTCTATTTTAACATCAAATCTGCATCAGGGGTATTTTATGTAAGGCTACAACAAACTCCAAGTTTATGATGCAGCTTGACACATCTTAGTTCTTGACTAGATCTGCGATCAATAAATTGGATTGACGATTAGTTGAGAAGCTGATAATGTGGTAGGTAGTAAGTGGTAGGTTGTAAGTGGTAGTCATTGGGAATCCTGTCATCTGGTTTGATAAGAGAGTTATGTACAGGGCATTCTAGATTAGAAGTGTGTACACCTTATATGCTCATTTTGTAGGTCATACTTTCTTTGTTATGACTGGAATTGCCCTGAAATATAGAACAATACAGATCATCTGTGAAGGGCATAGGCGTTCATTCCTGACATAAAATAGGACAATGTGTTCTAGTTATCATGATAAGCCTGCTTAGTTTAGAGTTATCTAAGTCAGCATATGGCTTTTCCCTTAGCCACGGTGAAGCAGCATGGCTCGTATTTACTTTGCAATTTTCATTGAATTAAATTCCTCACCATTCATATACAATACAATGTTCTCTAGAAATATAGAATTTATCATGCCGGAAATATAGTGAAACCAAGGTGTTAGAGAGTCTCTAACTCCTTGGTGAAACCAGCTTGATTATGGGTTGTGGATAAATGCTTTTTGTTATATATGAATTCAATAATATTACTTTTGAGTTTATTTTGTTTTATTTTACTCTTGCTGGCGAGGTTTCAACTGTATATTGTCTCAGCATCTCAAAGTTTACTAACTTAGTCATTTCTACACAAGTTAGGTTGTTGCTTAGGTCTTAGGAAAAGGAAAATCAGGAACACATGAGATCCTTGAATGTTTGTCATTTCCTTAATTCTGTGTATTAAGTTCAAGTTAAAAGGAAATTCAAATCTGGATTTGGCAAAAATTATTTATTTTACAGCTTTGAATGTTTGGTTGATTTTGCCCTTCATAACCAAATCCTCTCTCTTTTACCCCAAAAAAGAGGAGATCCTGGGCTCGTTCTGTACACTGTTTAATCCAAACATCCGCCCTACAGACAGAAAGCACAGCATTCAGGTATCACTGGTTAGGTTTATCTATGAATGTAGTGGCCCTGTTTATGACAAAACAGAGGGTTGGCTGCCCCTAAAGAGAGACACAGGTCCAACACCTCTATTTATTTCCCCATTGCTTTACATGCAAACTATGTTGACATGTCACAACTATAGGCCTGCTTCAGGTTCTTTCAATTCTTTAACCAGACCACTCAAAATGATGGTATGCTCCTGCTCTTCCATATTGGTGACTATGGGTTGAAAATTCGTTGTCAGAATTTTTCAGTGGCCCTATAGATAGGGACATTGCATTTTTCACACATTTTTGGTCTAGTTTACAGTAGCCCACCCGTATGCATTGATCGTCCTTAAAATGATTTTGCAAAAAGAATTTCAAACTTTGAATCAATAAATTTCCATTGCAAATACACCTGAACATATTAACAGGGTTCAATATCACTGATAGCAGTGCTTTTGAATTGGCTACACCCTCAATTGTCATCAGACATACGAATCAATTTAATTGAGGATGGGTGCAACAAGTTGACCTTCACCCAATTACAGGTGTATTACCACAAGTTGCCCGAAATCCTAATACCTGGAGTATGATACATCTTAGACAACTAGAATGCATCCTAGAGGGCATAAAGGACCTCCTAATCGTAAGTCTGCAGCAAGCTGCCAAAAGCTAAAACAGGCACTAGTCACCCATTGGCAGTGACACTTTGATCTGAGCCAATAGGCCGAGAAACTGTACGGCCAGCGGGTGGCATTTAGTTTTGTTATTTATGGAGTGTTTAATATATGTTAACATTTTACAAGTGACAACAGATGTATATCAATACTTTTTGTTTCTACTGTAGTGACAATTTTTAGCAATTGAGCTTCCCAGCCACTACCCGTGTTGTTAATGGAGGTGAGCTCTTCATATACAATCCTATAGCTCACCCACCCCTACCTTATAGGCCTATAGGCTAGCGCAAAATAGATGTGATGATTCTTTTTCTTCTGTAAGAATTATTCTCATTTGCACAGAAGGGGTTTGAATAGCAATAAAATGCATTATTATTATTTATTGAGTTTTAGTCACGGCAAATTATTATGATTGTGGTTTTTTGTCTGATATTGCACCGAGACTTTTTGTTTATTTCAATATCGAAACTTATGTAACCATATTCTCATTTGCCTCGAAAGGGGCACTGAATAGGATATAAAGTTCATAAAAAAAAGAAAAAAAAACGGAAAGAATTTGTGGGAGTTTTCCAATTTTCCCATTTTTATCAGGGACTTTTCTTGGCTTGACACAGCAAAATTTATCATGACCAAGGCATAAGTAATGAATAATTAGAACTCTTATATACTGGGAAACCAAGTTGCAGAATTGGTGAGCAAAATAAACCTGCTAAAATTTATTCTATCATTTTTTCATATTTTCAGAAGTTTCTTGGTAGAATATCTTACACAAGTCCCTACCACTTAAGAATGATCCAGCCCTGGCTGCAGCATCGTACCATTATATTAGACATTTAAAAAGCTTAAACTTTTTGATGACAGTGGAAAAATTCAGAAGTGAAGAAGTACATGTTTTTGTCAGGAATTAATATTAAGTCCAAACACCTAACTTGGAGATGAAATGAGCTGCATAAACATGCAAAATTAATATCCTAGAAAGTGTTCTACATGTTACAAAACCAGAACTTCTGTGATTTCTCACACACTTAGACTTAGAGACTTGGCTTTTAATAATCATTTTAAGAAGTTTGTTCACAATCTTTCAATACACAAAGATTCTGGGCTATACTACTTTGTGGCATTTCGTTTTAATCTTGGCATCTTCGAGGTAGACTGAGGTCCAGCGCGATCAGGATATACTCAGATAGGGATGATAACGAAAGATGAACTATGTTAAGGATTTTAGCCAATGACCCTTTGACAGGTATGAGCGTGATTACATCATGCACCTGTGGGAGGGTATATAAAGCACTGCGAGACAAGATTCCAGCACTCCGATCCGGAATAACACAAGTATCTCTCATCCCTCATCAGTCATCCAGAAATCCTCAGCAGACAATATGAAGTTTATTGTGGCTCTTCTTTTCGTGATCGCTTTTGCTGCCTCCATGAGCATTGATGAGAGAAGTGAGTATAAATCAACGTAACACAAAACAAAAAGTCTGGCATCGCACTCGACATTCATATTTCGAAGTTCAAGATATCAAATTTAAAAGGTCTGGCATCAAACACTAAGAGCTTAAAATCTCCAAGTTTTTCAAGATTTTAGAATTCAAGGCATTAAATTAAAAAGGTCTCTTAACAAATTCAAGAGTGAGCTCGAACTTGAATTCCTGTAGTAATAATTGTTTCTGTGCAGCCAAGTGATTTAAGAACCCGTAAGATTCTAGTCTGTAGTTTTTTATTCGCTTATTAATACTTGGTAATGTTTTAGACATCATTGATGATATCTCCGGAGGTGTCGGCAGTCTGTTTGACTTTGCCAACGACATCAACAGCCTCGTACAGGGAGGTGGTAGCGGTGAGTTACATAAGATATACATAAATATATAATATAATATAATGTGTTATGGTTATATAGTATAACAAAACGGATATAAAATTGTATATATATATATTAAATCGTGCTGTAGTAAATACATTGAATTCTGCTCATTATAAACATTGATATATAATTCATATAATTAAACAATATGAAAATATTTCTCTGGTTTTAAATACCTTTTGTTAATTCCTTTTCAGACCCAGGAGCTGTCATCTCTGGAGCTGCTAAGGCCACCGGCGATCTCTTCAAGGCTGCTGAGCAGTTCTCTCACCTCGGTTAAACATGGATTGGATTAATATTTGATATGTTGTTAAATCATTGGTTTTAGAGTTTGGTGAAGAAATAAACATATAAAAACCACGCTTTTCTATCCACTTGTTGTTGCATTACCTATGTTAATAATTTCTCTTGAAAGAATGTAAGAATTTGATACAACAGCGAAGGGGGAACAGCTTTTTTTTGCACTCTTCATCTACATGACACCTCTCATCTAAACTACAACATAAAGCATGGGTTGTGTACGGTATATAATATACAGCATGACAGAACGCCTTCTTTTTGAAGAAGTTCAATTTTCATGAATGAACAAACAGTTACTAGTATGAAACAAAATACTGCATCTGTGGCTAACGGCACATTATTATATGGATTGCAAAATTCAGTAATTTCTATATTTGATTTTGAATGTTTTCCAACTTGTCTGTAAAACATTAATCGAATCTATGTTCTATAGTACACAAACAAAAACTGATGCAAGTTGTTTTATCATAGTCCCACAACAGAGCGATTCTAGATTTTGTGTGATGCTGAGGTATTCACATAATGTGTTCTATTAGAGTTGTCTTGTATCTTACATAAAACTCAAATTTCGAGTGGACAGCCTGTGAGGAACCCAGTGTAGGTCTTTAGAGAGGGCCTATCATACATTGTACTGATGTAGCACAGGAGCAACCGCACCCAGATGCCCTTCCTGACAATTCAGTATCCGCAGGGGATCAAATGTGTGACCTCTCACATGAAAGACAAACTGAATTACCAAGTAGTTCAGTTTAGTGAGGTTAATTAGTTTTATGTAAACCACAGATCGAGTTCGACAAGACTATGAAACAAGTATAAAGACTTTTCTTTTTTTCTGTTTCCCAAGTAGAAGCGCTGTGTGTGTTTGCCATACAGCACTAATAATAACCTTACAAGGCCATAAAATAAATGGTTAAGTTGGTAAGACGAATATCATTATGCAAATAGCAAATTCTCTTGATATCTATCCTCAAAGTCCGGGCCTAAGAAAGTGAAACAGCTCTCGAACAAATTAAGTTGAAGATTTTGACACAAATCAACAATTTTATATTTATTTCATATTTAGGGGGGGGGGGGGTAGTATGTAAGGAAGCGAATGAGGAAAAAGTAGGTTAAATACCAATACCCTATGGATCAGTGGCGTATATTAGCAATCACGGACCACGGATATCCGTTAATAAAAATCCATGTTTACAGTTTGCAAGCCAGGCTGAATAGCTCAGTGTGTAGAGCGTCTGCCTGGTACTTACTGTTTATTAAGAATGTTGTGGGTTTGAATCCCAACGATGTCGGATGTTTTTTTCAAATGGGTGCTTTATAACTGGAGCATTTTTACTTTTCCCAAGGGGGTGTCTTATAAGTGAGGAATTACGGCACATACAGAGTTTGACTTTTGACCTTGAGCTGGACAAGCCAATCAAAAGCCCAGTGTATTGACTCACACCCACACCCACACCCTCCCCGCCACGCCTACGGTGTGTGGATCAGGCTGCGCCCGATCATTATGCTCATCTCTAAAAAGTCAGTGAGTGAAATTTTTTAGAATATACGCCCCTGCTATGGATTCAATGACTTTGTCAACATGAATTTAACTAAGAAATTCAATAATGTACTAGCAACTTCGAGACAAGGAAAAAATAAGTAACCCTAATTCTAGTGATCAAACGATTCAGAATTTTTCTGCTGCTCTTACTCTCTTTTCTATGAGATTGGGTCAGTTGTTGGTAGTGGTATTCCATTATTTCTTCAATCTAACAGCTGTGGACTGTTTATGATGATGCAATGCAAATACCAGCGACCAGCAGATGGGGTGCTACATTACTTCACGGCTGTGCTAGTCTCAGCCAAACACCCCGTCCCCCCACCCTGTTGCGCGGGCTCTCAGACATCATACTAGGTCACCAGGATCAACTCTCTTTGATAGCACAATGATTCCTTATTCGTTACATCTGATTACTAAAACTATTATTAGTGGTATTTTCAGGTTAGTGGTTACTTCTCACCGATTTGCTAGTTATAGTGCGGGGAAAAATCAGTGCTTGTAACTTGAGGCCTCTTTCTTTCAGAGTTTTTCTTTCATTACAATACCTCACTCGTCCCAACACACATTTGCCACTGACAGTTCTTGTAGCATCGTCTGCAAAATCAAGTAGCATAAAGTTTTTTTCATTTCTATTCTTGTGAACTACCTTGGTATTGTTAGAAGTTATGAATATTGTTGTCAGTATCAAAGCAAAGCATAAGAAATATTTACCATGACTGTGCGCCGAGTTGATTTCATAGCCATGATGAGTGACATAGATTTGAGACAGGAGGCAGGATATATGAATGTATCCCTGACTTAATGTGAGGTTTTTTTAAACTTAGCCAATACGTGCGGAATGATGAAAATTCTTCTTGCGAACAACTTTACTTTTTTAGGTAAGTTTGTTTTGTATTTCAAACAGTAAATTTCTAACAACATTAGGTGTTATCTGCTCTTTGATCATGTCAGGATAACTCCGTATATAAGCTGTGCTGATCATAAAGGAAGGACACTAGAACTGGTGCACGGAATAGCTAGATGAGTCTGCAACAATCACAGAATGCTCATTTAGAAAAATAAAGAATTGAATTAAATGTATCTTGGTAAGCTCACATGGAGATCGGTAGCAGCACCCCTCGGTATAATTTCTGCAAGGAGACTCAAATAAATCCCCCTTATAAGAGTGGTAAGTATTTGAGTGTTACAATTGACCATAGACCACAGACTAAATAAGCATTAAGTCTTTGCTATAGACTTCAATTCTAAATAATATATAATCAAGTTGAGGAGGTGTTTAGGTTTTGCGAATTAGAAAAAAACTAAAATGATTGACTTTAATACGACTGTGTGACCAATCGTCGAATGTGCTTTCGGTCTAAAGAAGCACAGAAACACATCCATACAGTTGACTCTGTACAGCAGAAACCTGCTCATGAGACATACCATCTCCAGCAGAAAGGTGGTGTTTTAGAGACAATGGATGCCCACAATATTCTTTCATTATTCAACATGTTTGAGGAAATACCATTAACCCACGTTTCACTTCTAATATTTTCAAACACATATTTCTTTAATCGCATGAGATCACATGTAAGGTATGTTACTAACAACATTACTCGAGTAATCAGGCTGCAAATGGAAGTCAATCCCATAAATTTATGCTAACAGGATATTCCAACCAGAAGATAATTCTATATTTCATTTACCTTTTATGTTTTTTACCTTCGGCACACCTTGTATGGGATATCTGAACATTTACCAGGGTCAGTAGGGTCAGATACTATCTAGATTTTCAAACGCGTTTTTAGCAGATTTTTTGTTCTGTTTAATGGACTTAGCTACACGTCAAACATTGCCATCACAACTACAACACCAATTGTCCAAAAATATGATCCAGCTCAAAAGGCGCGTCTGAGACACCCTGAGGAAGAAGAAGTAGAGACTTTTGCATATATGTTTCATTTGCATTCGGATTCATTCATATGTCTTATGCGATTTTCTAGACTGTGACACAAGAAGTTCTTTTGAATAGAGGAAATTGCAGTTGGCAGATACGGGGCAGATACTCTGTTTCTCATGATTATGCCTGAGAAGGTCTTCTGATTGTGCACAGTAAAGACATTCCAGTTTCTATTTTATTGCCAATTTTGTCCAGTTTCTGATGATGGATCTGACCCTCTTTATTCAACAACTACCAGCTATTACTGAAAGAATAAAACTGAATGTTCACCTTTGAAGAACATATTACAAATGGCACATTGAACAAAAATTCTATTATGCATTGAACAGTTATTATAAAAGATGTTGATGGTGTCAAAGTGAAACCAATACATGTGCATATACATAACCTTGACCTATCTTAAACTTGACCCAATTCGAAATATCAGCATGAGCCAGGTGTCAAGGGTCAACTTTGTGCAACAAATGATGAGGTCATCATGAATCTAAAAATAGACATAATGCAACGCATGCGTAAAATGTAGTTCCGTTGAGCATTGTGGGTAGAAACACCAAGTTATGCATTGAATTGAAGAAGGAAGGTTAACTTCTGCAGACTCAGGGACAAATTAGCTGCTGTATAATTGCTTGTAAGTTGATTATAGTTGAATTGATAGCCCTGAATACTAGTGCAAATGTATGAGCAAATAATAATGCTCTAAATTCTAATCTTAAATCTCTGCTTTGTTAGGAGTTCCAAACAAAAAGACAAATTGTTGAAAAAAGCATGCTTAACTTTTTGCAATGAACTCACACTCACAGTGTTTCTATGTGGGACTTGAAATACATAAATATGCGAGTCATGAAAGGCAGGAACTCACAAAGTATTCCTCTAGCTGGGATAGCTTAACACTCACCATACTTGTACTTGGTGGGAGGGGAGGCTGGGAGAGGAGATGTAAGGCCAGGTCCACCAGTCAAGCTCAGTAGAAGTACTACTACTAGTTGGTAGATTGAACAATTTTAAGTCCTGCTGAAATATTGGCTGTGGACAACTAAATTTGACTTTCACTGAAGATTTTCTCTTAGGCACAATAAATGATGTAGTGTAAGCTCGCCTTGTCTCCGTTGTCATTCGAGCCAGCTGTCATATATATATTAGGCACTGCAAAGGCTCCCAATATCAATTCTGAAAAGGCTCAAATTTTCATATATGAATTTGTCCCTGTGCACTCGCGTATTTTTAGCAAAACATGGGTGTGGTTTTCCTCAAGTATTTCCTGACTGGGAAACCCTAGAGACAAAATGAAAATAGTCTCAGAATCATCAGAATCACGCGGATCTAGCTATGCCAAAAACAGGTCTATTACTTCAGTAAATCTTGGAGAGATGGTTGACCAAAGTTTGCTGACATTCAGACACTTGTAACTTTTTTCAGAAACATTTTAAGTCATACATTGTTGCAGAGGGAATATTCTACAGAGTCTGCTGATTCTGAAAATGTATACATTCAAGAAAATCAAAGCGTGAATAGTGAAACTACAATCATTTTAAGAATGTCATATTTACAAAAAAAATTTCAGTATATTTTTTTTCTCAATGTCAATGAATGGTTGCTTGCATCATGACATTGTGTGCATAGCATGTTTCAAACTGCAGTCAATGTGATTCCTATTCATGACAACCTTATGCAGACCTAGAGACTACTTACAAAAAGTGCTGATGGAACAAAATAGAGTGTGTGGCAGGCCTAGCTACTAGTCACTTCATTTTGTTCAAAATTTGATTGTTTTGCTTCCAAATCCATCATGTTACTGAAGACAGTTGAGCCTAAGTTGGTAAAATGTTCTATCCATTGTCAAGTGCTAGACTCCTATGACAAACTCCTGAGAGCTGATGAAGATGATCACTTAAATCTTTTCTCACTAGTGGTAGTAGTAGTAGTAGCAAGCTCACTCCAAAAAGACATTGACAGTGTGTGGTCATGTAAACAATAACATCTTAGGATTTATCTATGACTTAATCTGACCAGCACACTACATGCTCTTAACATAACTGCACCTACCTGCTCACCTCAGCATAAGAAGCATTTAGTCAGTGTCTGCCCTGAAATATAAGCCTATCTCTACAAACACTGATGTATATTTATGTATCCTGTGAGGTTTTGTACCATAACATACTGTGATACATGAGAGAATTAAGTCTACCTTAACCAAGATAGATCCTTGATACAGCATCTTGTTGTAATATAATAGCGCATGAGACTACTACAAAGTGCACCCTAGATATCGCAGAGTTTGTTTGTCTCAAGGTTATTGAACATCTATCTCTGCGCTGACTTTGCCTGCCTTCACTAGCATCCTATGTCTCGGTGCGAAAGTGAAGATTTACATTACAAGCTGATTCCGAAAGCAAATTAAATACCTACATAACAGCTTTTTGACTGGTTTATGCAAATAGACTTAATTAAATAGTATGGTGTTTTAT
The DNA here is from genome assembly GCA_914767715.1 of Membranipora membranacea. Lineage (NCBI taxonomy): Eukaryota > Metazoa > Bryozoa > Gymnolaemata > Cheilostomatida > Membraniporidae > Membranipora > Membranipora membranacea. The sequence continues at coordinate 5,036,296 of OU612070.1, read as the reverse complement.
TCCACAAATTTAAGACCATAGATTACTTCCAAACTTAGATCAACATATTCACACAAGATTTTTAAGTTATAAGTATATAAGTTTCCATTGTTTGGTGTGAGCAAGTTCTATTAGATTGTATGACTTAGAGCCAGAAGATTCTGAGTATCCTAGGCTTGTCTCATCTCACCCCCTCATACATCTTAATTTCCGTAAACTCTCTCACTCTCGCTTTTGAATTCGTCATGTTTTATCTTTCCCTCACGTCTCTCGGTGTTTGACAGCCCTCTATATCCTGTAATTTTGGTCCTAGAAAAGATCTGAACATTGCATCATGATCACAAGGGGAAAATCAGTACAAGAGGGGCAATCCTGTGAAACTGTATGCCACCCTAGTATGAATAACTCTGTGTTAAAGCCTTCATACGTTTTGATATACAGCATATTAACAAATCGACTCAAAATGTCAGTGTTTGATGGCTCACTTTCTCCTAAAGTATTGGCCCTAGAACAAATCTGAAAATTGCATTGTGATCAGCAGGGTAGAATTAGTACAGCTAGACACTTAGATGAAAGAAATGCACACATTATAGATAAGCTAGAGGAGTGCATTGCTCAGGAACCATGAATGACGCGACGTCAAGAATGTTGGGTGCCAGGGACACTTTATCATTGAGATTTTGCTGAAATTTTGCGTCACCAAATCCCCCCTAACTTTTGATCCAGTGCTCTGATCTAAAAAATAAAAACACAGTTGAATTCGTGACACAATTTTACATCTGGTGAGTAGGTTTAAAAATTGATCAGACTACCTTTGAAAATGCCTTTGCAGTGCCTATATATATGTTATGTTAGCTCTCTCTTGCCAATATTTTTTAATGTGTATCTTCGGTCAGCTGGTGAGGAAATCTGATTTTGGTTTGACATTACTATTCGTGCAATCTCCCAATTGTCTTTGCAGACTGATGGTCAATCAGCTCAAATTTTGGTACCGTGGCTTGTTGCTACATACATGAGAACTATAGGCGACTAATGAAACATTAATACAAAGAAGCCATATTTTGTAAACCATGGGAAGTCCAAAAGCTGACAGTTGGCTAGGATATTGTAATGTCTTACTCTAGCTACAAAACAATTTTAATCTCATCGGGAAAAGTTTTGTGAATGCAGAACAATCTATTGGATATAATTTTCAATGCAATGTCAGATAATTCTTATACCTGATTTGAAAGACAACTTGGTCAGGCACCCTGCACATTCTTTTAGCAACCTGAGTTATCCCCAGCTAAACCATTGCCAATTTACGTAGTGTTAAAGAAAGATAGTGGCCAGCTCCATAATTTGAAGACTTGGCAACATAGTTAAGCTAACATCGGTAAATGTTTTCTGGGCAGCTAAGGCATATGGCCCAAGATAACACAATCAGGTAGTTTACCCGATTGATTCTGGCTGGGATCGGACCCATGACCTTGAAATCATGAGTCTGCCAACTGAGCTAACCATTTGATGGTTTAGTGTAAGGGCTCTCACTCGCGCTAGTCTAACTAGCTCTGGCAGAGAGTGGAATACTAGCTTAGCTCACTATGTCTGGATTTTAAGTACAGTACAGACCAAGTACAGTTGGCAGAGACATGATTACACTGAACAGTTATTTATACAGTTTTTGCATCCCCTTGCACTCTAACATACATTTCTAGTGTCACTGTGCTCATGCCCCAGGAAATGTTCCCCTATTAACAGTCGATCATGTTTATGAGAAGCTTTTACATGGTTTCATCTTTTGTTGAGGCAAAGATTCTCTAAGTGGGTGCTAGGTGATGCAATATCCAATATTGGAATGAACTAGCTGCTGCTGAGTGAAATCTAGCTTGCTAACACGGTTTTGTTAGTCTTCAATTATTAATTAAATATATGATTATGGAATATCAGCAAGTTTGAAGGAGAAAATGAGACTAAGGATGTGTTAAAAATCCAACACTTATATGTGACAATCAAGAAGCTCTCGTGGGTGGTTACGAGTAAGCGGAGACAGTCCATAGAATAATATTCCACCTCTTTGATTCACAAGTTATGCCCAAAATAGAAGCAAAAAGATAAAGCTAAATTTAACTTCATCATATTATGAATCATATCATTGGGAATTATTTATATATTTCCCACATGTCTTAGCAGACATAATCTGTAATAGAACCTAAATCTGTAAGCTTTCGGCAGAGGCAAGCCATGACAGCTTGACTTACAGTAAATGCATTCAAATGTGATGAGTATCACCTCAACCCCCTGGCAAAGCCCATGAAGTGCTGGTAAAACCCAAGTGAGTAAGACCTGGTGATTCATGTGTAACTAAAACCAAGTGACCCCTTACGGCTCCCATGCTGAATATTCAGTTTTTACAGATGACTATTCTGCCAGCTGATTTTTTATCTATACAGGAAGTCGAATGGAAAATATAGTTTTATCCTTTTCCTCATTGTAGATCTTCCTCAGTAAATGATCAGAAGAAGGCAAGGTTACTAGCTCGGGAGAATATTGGAATGGACCTGGTTTGACTGACTGTTATTTACACCATATCACTACCAGCTGCTGGAGTACCTTCAGCATAACAAAGATTGTCATGGGGGCCTTCTTAGAACGACCAAAAACAGAAAAACATAATGAGAGCGGAGAAGGAAACTCGCTGCGATTCGGGCTAGCCTCAATGCAAGGATGGAGAATAGAGCAAGAGGATGCCCACTCTGCAGTTGTTGGTCTTCCTCATGGCATGACAGACTGGAGCTTCTTTGCCGTGTTTGATGGACATGCCGGTGCCCGTGTTTCTGCATTCAGTTCACAAAGACTGCTTGATTTTATTATAACTAATGCAGACTTTCGAGGAGGCCTCGACGCCCCTCCTGAGGAATGGCGCCCCACAATGGATGATGTTTTAAAGGGGGTGAGGACAGGCTTTCTGGAATTGGATGCTGATATCAGAAGCCTACCTGAAGTTGCCACAGGTGAAGACAGAAGCGGTTCTACAGCCATTGTTGTCTTTGTCACGCCTGAAAACCTGATATTCGGAAATTGTGGAGACTCGAGAGGCCTTGTAGCTCGGCCTGATAGCGTACCATTTCATACTGAAGATCATAAACCTACTAACCCTGAGGAGCGAGATCGTATAACTAAGGCTGGAGGTAATAATGGTGCAGCTGATTAAGTTAGCTAGGGACTTCATTCTTCACATCTTGTCTTTATAACCAGCCAATATTATGGCTCTGTGAGAGCTAAAAAAGTGTTTACAGTAACAATGTTGGTTGTTTCATGGCATTGCCTGCATGTCCTATTTTCAGTTTACTCTTAACTGCAACATTGATTTTGTGCAGGTTTGCTTTGTAAACCATTTGTTAGGCTTGAGAATGGCTATTTCGCAATAATCTCCGCAGTTTAATCTAACCATGATGAAATGAGTCATGCTATGCTCTCGAAGAAATCAATGCGCTAAAATTATCTATCCAGGAACAAGGGAATTGATTGCATAGCTAAAGCTGTAGCTGCACTAGGCTATCAGCTGAACTAGCGCAGCTCAATGAGATAGTAAATTGGATTGTTATATGAAGCGTTAACTATGTGGTGTGCAGTAATCGGTGATACTGCTCTGAGTGCACTATGGCTCAACAATATCAGAGAGAAATTGCCCATTGGACTAAATGATGTAATCCTCACTAACTGATTGGAATTGGAGCTGCAATGATATTATGGAGTGAACTTGGAAACAAAACATGAATGGCCATCTTATACAAACTGGTGATTATGGTTGAGAAGTTTTTTGTCCCTGTTGCGTATTACTGTACCCTTCCTCCTTTATCACAGAGAGGGAGGTAGAGAAAAAGCAGGAAGTGAAACGGTTAAAAAAACAGTGTTGAAGAATACACCTCATTACTATCGCTTTGTTTCAACATTCTTTTCTTGTTTGGCAGGCCAAGTTATGATTCAAAGGGTAAACGGATCTCTAGCTGTCTCCAGAGCACTCGGAGACTTTGACTATAAAATGAACAACCAGATGGGACCTTGTGACCAATTAGTCTCACCTGAACCAGAAGTAAGATATACGCCGCCGGTCGGCTTTCGGGCACCATAACCGCATTCCCAGCAGTGCAAATTGAGTCGGAGATAATGTCAAGCTCCTAATACATGTAGAATCCCACTGGGAACTCTAGAGAATTGCATTGTGGTATTTCATAAGGTAGAGACACAAGGGTCAGCAAATATGTCACATTGAGGGCGGTCTGTTAGCTTGTCCTATCATACCTCACACTTAGCTTGTCCTAGCTATTGTACCTTACAGTTTGACCTCTCACCAGAGACTATAGATAATATAGTCTATATCTATAATCCAGAAACTATATCTATAGTCTCTGCTCTCACATTATTGACCACTCACTGATTATAGAGTGGGAAAAATAAAGAATTATTCTGAATGTTATTTTCCTGGTGATTCTAACTGTCTGTCAGATCATCACAGTTGAGTTTTTCCTCTGATCTACTGTAGACACTCTGAGAGTTACCTGTGTGTCATATTTATATGTTTGACTCTTCTTGCTTTCTTCAGGTAACTGTTGTAAGCAGACAAGACGATGATCAGTTTATAGTGTTGGCCTGTGACGGTATTTATGATGTCATGACAAACGAAGACGTGGCTAACTTTGTACGATATCACATGCAGATATATGATAACCTCACCGAAATCTGTAACAAAATAGTTGACACCTGCTTGCATAAGGTAAAGGAGATTGAGAATGTATGACAGCTGTTAATAAAATTGCAAGTTGTTAGCGGACAACTCTTAGAAGCATACAATGCTGACAGGGGGAGGGCTCAGTTCACAAACAAATATTCCATAAAAAAGCTTTGTGCGTTCAGGCATTATTGTGTTGGATAACTTTTTAGTTCAAAGTTATTCATGTCCCAAAAATTCCCCCTTGTCTGTCCAAACTGCTATGTCTGCGAGTGAAAAATTAAAAACAGGTAGTAGCATTCAAAAGCAGGAGTGACTTAAATGCTGCCTGCCCTGTTTGAATTTTTTGTGTCTGATGGTCGCTTTATGTTGACCAGGACTTTTACACCTGCTCTCTCCAATTGAAACAGCTTGAGCGTAACCTACTGAAGTTGGGATGTTAATGGGCCGCTGCAACATGCGATTTCAATTTCAGCCCATTTCCCCTCACCAATACACTCGACAGAAAAGAAGAATCAGAACTGTCCAGGCCTGACTCACATTGGACATTTTAAGAAATTTCAAACCTCAGAGAGATCATGTGTGCAAATTTGGTGCCAGACTATGACTAGCCTAGATAAGTCCAGACATGGGGGTGTTTTCAGTGCAGAGGGACCAGGGGGCTGCAGACTATGGTTAACCCTAATGTTACCTGCTCAAATAACTACCCACTACAGGAAGTTGCTCAGTATGTGTGATAGATTTAGAGTTTGAGTGACATCTAGACTGAATAATAACAGTGAACCTTTATTGAATCTCTGAGTTTGGCTGGTGATCAATCCCAGCCAATTTTTCTTGTAACACAAGATTAACTGAGGTAAAGTGGTGGTGAAATGGAAATTTGGTATTGGAATTTTACGATGACTGATGACTTAACTAACCTCAAATCCTATGACCAGATATGTCTTGTTGATCCTGGCTTGTTATAGTGATCAATTTGTGGCTCAACCAATCAAAGACTGTGCAAGACTTGGTTACATAATATTGCATGGTTGTAGGGGCCTCAACATTTTTGATGTGCCAGTTTCTAAATCTTTTCTAAATACTAAATCTTCGGCCCTGCTGCAGCTGTAGCTAGTACACACATTATCTCAGTTGGTTTGTATCATACCTATAAAAGCTGTATACTCCTTTCTCGCTCTAACTCAGTAGTTGTTTTGTTTACAGGGTAGTCGTGATAACATGTCTATAGTAATAGTAGCACTGCCAGGAGCTCCACTGGCTAGTGAGGAGGTGAAAAAAGCAGACGCAGAGTGCGAGCAGAGGATCATAGAACATGTGAAGAAAGAGTTTGCCGAGCAGCCTGATATAGATACAGCTACTATTGTACATGCCATCGCTGTAGGCGATGTCGAAATACAACAACTACCTCCAGGTGGTGGCATACATACCAAGTGAGTCTGTGAAATGCATCAACATATAAATATTTATATACATATACATATTATATGTTTATGGTGAAATGAATCCTTTTTTATCTAGCTTTGGGATTTTGTATAGGATATTACCCTACCAATTTGCCATTTTCAACTGACGTCAACAGACCGGCAAGCAGCTTGCTACAATGGACAAGGCTTAATCTAAAATAGTCATAAATGTCTGGTCAGATCTGCTCCAAAACCAAACTGAAAATGTTGCAATTGTGAAGAAAACCTATCCTTTAGCCGGTTCTGCCATGATAAAATTATAATCTACGCAGATAGTAGACCCTCCTCTAACACCCTTCCTCAAAAAATCAGTAGAACAGATCAAACTAAGAACATCAACAATAAGCAATAATCGAAACGGATTGGCACTGTATAGGCCTGTCATCAACAGTTAGCACTTACTTTAAGTTTGAGTCAGTCAGAATACTAAACTAATAAGCAAGTTATCATCATTACAAATCCATGGGTCTATTTAAGCTTGAATCTAGACTGCACAAGATTTATTTTTGATCTATGGAAACACAAATAACATTGTGCCAAGGAAGAAAAAATAACGGAAATATCTGCTGGCGTAAATAAAGTGGAGTGTTGTTTAATAGAATGAGTAAATCTTTTCTTGCCTTAGTACTCACTATTTATTTTACCATCTTTGTGGTCAGTGTAAGTCGCTTGAAAAATGTGAGCTTAAAAATCATATGGGTGTAGTGAGAGTATATGTTGCGTAAACAAGCAGGGTACTTAGTTAGGACTTTTAAATCTGAGGATTTGAACCACTATCTGTCAAAATTGTTTTCCTACAGGCAAATTATGGACTCTTGCTACTTCTACGACCTTGAAAATGGCAAGCCAAGGGATTACATATATGAAATTGTATTAAACTCATTGCTGATTCGACCAATAAAGGAACAAATACAACTCAGCAAATTGATCCTTCCTTCTGTCCTGACAGTATTGCTACTTGATAAGAAATTAAAAGATGTGGGAAAAAAAAAGTGAAACATAAATGATTGAAAAAAAAATGGAAAGATCCAATGGGAAAAAACGTGTTTTTCCTGGCCTGTTATCTAAGCTCTTCAGCCATGTTGGTGCACTCCGTGTATGTTTGAATATGACACAAGATAGCCCAGCAGTTGATTGTTCAGTAATTTTTTATTTAATGTCATCAGAGTTTTGAGCTCCCTTTTATTATGAATGTTTGAGTTGTCTTTTGACATGGACAACTCCCACTAAGACTTCTATGCCACAGCACGCAAAATATGACCAGATAAATATTAGAATTATGGGTTAGGTACTGTAGAGATCTACTTCTGAATATCTTGTATAGTTCCCTATGAATGTAATCATCAATTTTTGGCCACATTTACTGTATGGCTGCAATCAAAAGTTATTACTATTTAAGTCAAAGTTTTTAACACCGAGAAATTGAGTAGAGCCATGTAGATATGGCTACCTTAAAGGGCAACCAAGGTTTCAAACAACTTCTCATTGATGGCCATTGATTAATAGCAGATTGCACTTTCTGCATGGGGAAAAAGACAAAATATAATTCGGATGATTATTCAGCCAGAATTCTTGTGAAACATTTCTTCCATCAGGTACTCAAACTCAGCTAAAAGAGAATACCACATAGCAGTATCCTGTTCCTGTTTAATTTAGCCTGTGCTCTATAATTATTACAGCAAAGTTTTGGAACCTCCCCTAAACTGAAGTGTTACCCAGCTTAGAGTCAGCAACTACTTTGAGTTTTGCATCGCGTAATGCACAAAGCTGATGCTGCCCAGCACATTATTTGCTACCCATTAATGCATTGCTGCGAAACCTTGGTTGCCCTTAAACATAACTTGATTTACTTGACCTTGTCCTTTTTCATTCAGATACAACCTGATAGACGAAGTTCTGAATTCTCTGAAGAACCCTCAGGGCGACAATGGTGATTCAATGTTACCTCAGCGCATCCTGAAACAACAACAATAACAACAACAAGTAGTACTGCGACAGACAGACGGGGCCACTATGATAATATAGTCTATACAAATGTGCCTATCTGTCAATATCTACGACTCGTTATCATCATGTAATGTGAATCTTAGGAGAGAAAGTCACCACCATATTTTGTACATGAGTAAACTTTGTCAAGGCGACAATAAGGTGGAACTACAGTTATGATGTGAATAGTTTTTTTTCTCTTCCTGTTCTTTTGATACCAATGCATTCTGCTGTTTTAACCATGTAGTATGATACTCTTCTGACCGTATTTTGTCTGTCAATAATGGGCACTAGAGTGTGGTGTAGAAGTTCACAAGCAGAAACTTTTGATTTTTTGATTTTATCTCTCTTCACCTAATTGACATGGATAGATATTGTGAAAATTAATTGTACTCTTCTTTCTGGAATCAACACTCTGTTATAATATGGCAATTTACCCTACAGGCTCTTGATTTTTTTATTATTGTTGCAAGACACTTACATTTCTGTGTTGGTAAATTGTCCAAACAACTTTCAAAACATATTATCGGTTTGTAAATTCTTTTTTTTTTATCTTCAGTTTGAAATGGTATGGTAAACATAATATTGGTAATGCTAGAACACCTATATTATAAAATCATCCAGTGTAGTTTCATGTCGCTATAAAACTATTCATTATCACAAAATGAGCATTTTGCCAGCAGCCAATTTTGGCAGCTATTTTCATGTCAAGTGTGTTATATGTAACTGCATTGTAGACGGAATTCATAGTAGATTTTGCTCCCGAAGCTGCCAGTGTTACTTTTTACCATCACCATTTCAATCATTATTATTTCACCCCGTCAAAGGCTGTACGTTCTACTGGTTTATGAGTCTGTATAATACATTCTAATGATCATATTGACCATTATTTGTGATCTGATCTGTTTTTTAATTACGCCTCTGTCAAATGCGATTTTGTTTGGTCATCGCTGTTCTTTGGTTCGTTGCATTGATCTCATGGATTACTTGCGGGATAAAATGAAGGCTTCAGACTGGTCCAGATTCGCAAATAACAAACTGAACAGTGGTCCTCACCAGAATGTGTGACCATGAACCCTTTTAGCCAGATGATAGGAATATGCTTTTTAATGATAAACAGAGTTCTTGAATTTCCGAGGTCAAATTCTAACGTCGCTCATTTCTGCTACATTTTGTCTTTGAATCAATCAACCTGGCGCTCATCTTCGACCTGCTGAAAACAGATCTATTCATATGTGCGTGCCTCCCCCGCCTTTTTATGATACCACCTCCAAAGCAGTATTAAAAAGTGATTTGGATAAGAATTTTCTGTGTTCTGGCACGGCCATGTTTTCACTATTTTTTCTGAAGATCAAGGGGAGGACAACTTTAACTTGATTGTGCCCTCGAAACACTGGTGATCAAATACCAGGTAGGGGGGCAATAATTCTATAGAGAAGTGAACACCCACCAACTAATCAGAATTCTCTGACTTTATTATAAGATTTGACAACAAGGCAACACAATAATTAAGATTTACTAGCCTGAATGAATACAAAAGTTCAGAAAGTGTCAGATAGGTAACGTATATCAGATACATGTAGTATAGGGATAATTTCTAAGTAAACATACACCTGTAACTTGGTACAACACCCCTATTTGACCAATGATGGGCCTGTTGGACCACTGCTCGAAGAAAAATAAATTATAAATTTGATCAAAAACAAGATAGGAAAGATGTATTATTGCATTGGTGAGCTGTATAATACTATAGAAATATTCTCAAATGTGTAAGGAACTGAAATTCGAAAATTAAAATGATCTAAAATATTTAGCATAATGCATTTATAGCCTGCGATGGTGTCCATGTTGGCAGTGGAAATGTGCAGTAAAGAAGGGTGAAATTTCAATTGGTGCTCTTTCCAGGCCTGTAAAAAAATTAGCAATGCGCAGGATTTGACAGAAGTGATATATATTTAAAATACAGGTTTTGGGCTACATTTTGGGTGGTTATTTATGGTGAGTATCACGTTTTGAAGCAGGCCTTTGGAGCTAGCAAGACAGCATGATTCATATATAACATAATGGGGAAATAAATAGAGGTGTTGTACCCTTGCTGTGGAGCAAGATTAAAACTTGATTCACTGTTATGTTTATGAAACAATATTGGAGCAAAATAATCACAGGAAGAAAAAATAGCCAGTTTGCACAGAATGATAATTATCGCTAACATTCATTTTCTTCTCAGCTAAAAGAATGGTGCAAGCTAGCATAAGGTTATCCTCAAACAAGCTCAAGTAAACTCTTTGACAGCTGTGTCTTTCAGACTCCGAGGACCACATGTAATGTACTCTGGGGAGCCTTCTCAGACCTTATGCACAAGATGAAGTGGAATCTACCATGAGACAGCATCAGTCCACAATCATAGTTATTCTCAGCAATCACAGAATTCGGCGGAGGGAAACCTAGAAGAGAGGATGAAACTGTTATATAGATGTATATATATACTTGTTTAGATAAGTCGATGGTGAGAGCCTCGTTAGTCACCATTATATTGACTAGAATAAACCCTCATTGATCTTAAAATTTGACTTTTCCACAGATGATGCATCTACAAACTAAAACTTAAATTAATGGTTAATTTTGTTCACATGGACCGGCAGGGAGTGTTATTTATAAACTGGCATAAACATCCATGTGAAAAGTGGTAGCTAGCTCATTGAAAGCTAAAGCTAGAAAATTCATCCTAATATCATACTATAGTTGCGATGTAATTTATATGTTTGTAGGTCACAAAATGACTACGAGTTAGGGCTACTTCATCTGGCAGTAAAGGCCAGTGTTGGGGAGTACAATTGGCACAGCGAATTGGACTGAATTGAGGATGGGAGGCATTACTCAATGTGTAATGTAAAAGGTCAGTTAGTGTATAGGCATTCTGAAATGTAAAACTCAATCTGTTCAACTATCTCGTCTATAAAATTTGACCTTACTTGTTGCTTATGCTTATTCATTTACCTACATATCCTAGGGAGTATGAAGGCATCGACTAATAGGTTTATAGCTTCCTTTAAAGTTGGGGGTATCTGTCAGGTGAAATTTTGTAGTTTCGAACATAACCACCAGTAGCTGTGTGTAATCTCCTCAATGGGACAATATATACCATAGATGGTTCTCTGTGTGTTTAATCCACGGAAAGAGTTTTTTGTTTCATCTGAAATTAAAAGAAAATATATTTTAAAATGTCAGGTAATTTGGAGTTGTCGACTCACTGAGGAAGTGGTTCAAAGAGAAGAAAACTCCAAAAAATGTGAGAGAGGCTGGCAAAAGAATCAAGAAATATACTTTTTATAAATATAGATATACTATAATATGTGGTCCACTCAGTTTAAGCCCAAATTAAACACATGGATGGCGGTTAATGTCGCGATTTTCCTGCTTTGGATATTGCTGTAGGAGAATTTGTTGATTTAACAGATAGATGTCAGTTACAGTCACATTATTTTTAGAAGTGCCCTTTCTTTAGCTCATGAAAGCCTCCAAACATTCTTGTGTACCTTTGTGGCAATTCACTTCACATTGATGCCCTCCTTACGATCTCCCCCAATCCTAAGATGAATCCAGACTTCTCTGCCATACAACCACAGCCTACCATCGGACTCTGCACCACAAATTTCCAAGTTGCCTGTAAAAAAAATTTATACGATTAAGTCACACTAAAGTCCCAATAAAGTCACAGTCCTTGCTGTTGTAGATAATCAAAATTTGATAAATCTATGGTTATATTGCTGTTGACAATTGAACATCAGCATCGAGGTTTTGAAGTTCTATATTACTTGAGGTCGCCACTAACTACAATCATCATATCTCTACTTTCGTATACAATGGTATATGACTTACATAGTCGACAAGCATGTAGAGGCAACTACAGGCTTTCCTTAATCAGCAACAGGACTTCAATCGCCTGTGCCGTCTTTAGACAAAATAGTATCACACACTGGCTTTGGGAGATTTACAGCATCTCCTCACTGATGTTAGATATCTCAGAGTCATTGAGGAAATTGTTGGTTATGCCATAAGTACTGTCACTAAAATACCATGACAATGAAGGTTTAATATAATGTGGAGATAGGAGAAAAAATGCCACATAATTAAAAGTCTCTTCATATCCACTGGCAAAAATACCAGAGAGGAGTTTGAGCACTATTTGAATTCAGGTTATATCTTACTCATGGGATCCTAGAACAGGAAAATATTTGTATGAGTAAAAGTGAAAAATAGCTAAAAAGCGTAATGCAAGACATTTACCTGTCCTCTTCACTTCATATAGACAGACCGCAATCTCAGCAAGCCAAAATTAGGGGCTAGCCAAAATTAGGGGCTAGCCAAAATTAGGGGCTAGCCAAAATTGGGTCACAATAATTATAACAGCATCTGGAATCATCATTCATTACATAGTCAGATAAATGTGGAATGCACTGAGGTTGGCGTTCAATAGGTGAGCTTCCAACCACATGTCCTATCTATATATGAACGGGCTCTCTCATAGTGTTATCACTCATTAGAAGTTACTTTCTCCACATGTGTGGACAGACAAATCCCTATTTTTCTCAACAAAAGTAAAGCAACGCTAAGAATTCTGAGGTAATTTTATAAAAAAAAATGAAACGCTATGGTCTTCTACAAATTTATTTCAAATAACTACAGGGCTAGCTTGCTTACATCAGTCCTTTGTTTGAGTGATGAGTCTGAATTGATGGGAGTCTTGTATGGAGATGACCACTTATTCTTCTATCAGTAAAACCATCACCAGTAAAAATCTTTATCTGTAAGAAACAAATTTCGTAATCATTGAACATTTTACTATATGTCCAATCATCTACAATATATATACTGAAAACTTACTATGCAAGATGAATATTTAATTTTGCTTTTAGTCAAAACATTTGTCTCACTACTTTCAACTTTCTGAATTGATGAACAACAGTGTAACACATTCTATTTAGTTTAATTTAATTTTATGCATATGATATCGTGGGATGATGAAATTGATGCTCACAATTGGTTAAGATGAACAACTGAGTCTCAGAGTTGCTCCCTGCTAGAATTTGCAGTAAAAGGCAACTCCTGAAAAGCATCTTTTCTAGAACTCGTTTGCTTTATAAAACACTGATTTTGTATAGGTTAAAGTTTTGGTTTATCCTTTAGCCTTTCAATCCTCAGAGAAGGCATTTCAGCTCTTCTAAAAATGTTACTACAGATAGGGAATGCTACAAAGTAAGATGTAGAGCCTTTATTGCTCAAGTGCACCTTCATATTCTTGCATCAGTAAGTGATACAACATGAGCGACCGCCTGACCTATCTGACATATAACCTTCAGCCAAATTTGATAAGAATCTAGATTTCTGAAATAAATGGCACAAAACGAACAAGATATTCTGCCATATATGTATACCTATATCATCTGCAAAGTGGTTGAGATCATCTTGCTCATATATACCCAATCTCCATCCTCCTCCGTCTCCACACTCACAGCACGTTCTATAATTGAGACAATCAAGAACATTACAGAAAGAGTAAATTCCTACTTTCTCGTTCTTTAAAGCTACAGAATACTCATTACTTAGACAACTACTCTTGAACCCTCGGGATTTTTCGCTGTGATCCGAGTATTTGGTAATTTTGAGGTCTTAAATTAGCCATAAATTTTCGGAACCATATTTTGTACAATAAATTATGTTTAAATAGCATACTAACAATATGCAGAGATGTTTATTTTTATGATTCCAATTGTGCACATAATCAGTCGCGTGGCAGCTTCAGGTGGTAAGACCTTCAGCTTGACTCGGAAGTAGAAACTAGCTAACCTAGCAGGAGAACGTGAGTACCAGTAGCTATTTTCCATCGCTTGAACAACTCACTGACACACAGGTATACTCCGGTGATGGTAAACAAGCTTCCAGAGCACACAATCTGTCAAGGGGTTTAATTTCAAGTTTCACAAATTGTATTTGGAGATTAGTGTAGAGTCAACCTGCCTATCATTCTGCTAATCCTCCACCCTAAAACATAAATTATAAAGGTAAGGGCTAATTAGTCATGGATAAGATTTACCTGGTCTGGCAACTCAGCGAAGATCAAAGAATCTCGCATACATTAAATAATTAACTCTGTTCAAAGCTACTTGTTATCCCTTACCCTAAGAAAACTCAAGCAATGATCAAAAGTATCAAAAGCTGATGAACAATGGATTACTTTGAACTCACTTATCACAATTTGCATTCCTAGAACAAGGCTTTTCATTTGCAATTGCTGGGAGAACTTACGACAACAATCATTCTGTGACGACATCAGCAAGGGAATAACAGCTCAAATCTCCACGAATAGTGACACTGAAAGTGACACTGAATAGTGACACTGAAAGTGACACTGAAAGTGACACTGAAAGTGACACTGAAAGTGACACTGAATAGTAATTAGAGTCTGGTACTTTCTGATACTCCAGAAACTTTCCACTACTTTCTTTTTTCTACAATGAAAATTACTCAATGCTACCCTTTCTAGTGATAACCATAGACTTATAGTAATAAACCTACACAGGAGACTTAAACATGGCTGTATCTATGAGTTTTGATGTGGTAGGGCGGGGGGGGGGCCTCCCTGAAAATTTTTGAAAATCAAAGGCAGTTTTAAGGCATTTTAGCTCTCTTTGAGAAAAAAGTGACAAGATGAAAATAATAGTAAATATTCATGTTTTCTGTGAGCAATATTTTGTGAAAATTCTGATTTTACTGACCACCACAGAGAAGGCTTTTGGGATGAGATCCCTTGAATTTGCCAACATTTAACTAAAGCTCAATCCCTCTCTGCAACTAATTTGGACCGTGTAAGATTGGCCCAGAGGTATTTTTTGAGACTGGCCATGGCACTGTTTGATAGCTCACATGTTTCAGTTTTAGATACATTGGAACTGATAACAAGCAGAAATTTGCCATATTAGAACAGCTACATTAGTACCATCGCTTCATAATCCCTACATATCAAAAGGGGCTCCATGACATGGATCGCTTAGAGAGATGGAGCCAGTCTTGGCTCATGTGATTCAATACCGATAAATGCACCACCATGACCATTACCAAGAAAAAGAAGATAAGCTTGGGACCCTCATTACAGGACAGACGTGGATAGATTAGAGATGTGCCAAAGACAAGCTGTGAGATTTGTGTCAAATGACCTCTCTAGGAAGTCCAGTGTTACTACCATGCTAAACTCACTGGGTTGGGAACACTCAAGGAAATGAGAAAGACTAAACGACTTGTCTACCTCTTCAAAGCGGTCAACAACTCCTCTGGCTTCATCATCCCTGACTACACTACATGAGCCGATCTACGAGAGACCATACCAAATTTATACAGCCACAATGCCGATCTGAGATCCATAAGAACAGCTTCTTCCCCTCGCACAGTCTGTGAGAGATTACAACAGACTACTGCTGCGCGATCTCTCCACTGTTGAGGCGTTCAAGACATATCTTAGCTCATAGTTCACCCATAGCTCAGGTGGTCATCTGGTTTTTGAGGTAAAATTTTGCAGATGCCAACAGAATCTTGTCCTCAGTCAATCTGGAGATACGAGATGATGCCACTTCGCTTGCAGTTCCTTCGTTGAATTCATCGTAAATTGAAATAAATGTTAATGTGTCATTCCAGGGAGAAAATTCTCCCTGGGCTTTCCCATCCAACATTCTTTACACTCTGAAATTAAATCACTGACTGATGTCAGAGCATATATATATATATATATATGTATCGCTTGGTTTTATGATGAGCTTATGAAGCAATAGTAGTTATAGTCAATGTCATACAAGGGATCACAGGCCTTCTGTAGTTGGTGCAAGTCCAGTGGTCGAGGCTCGACCACTGGACTTGCATCATAGAAATAGAGCTAATCGATGTCTATGTGTGCAAGGGATATAGAAACTAGGATCATTACTCACTTGGAAAATTTATTTGAAAATGAAAGAGAATGGAATCGGTAGAAAATCTTTGACCAATGACATTCGTTTGTCAAAGGCTGTAGTCAAGCTTTGCCATTTCTCAAAAAATTGAAGCTGATGAAAAAAAAATCATTTGTCTAGCAGCTTACTTACTAACACTATCAGTGCAGTTTGTGCAAGCTAGTTATTGAGTGCTTCAGGTGTGAGGCCTCGACCACCGGGGTACTCAACCACTGGACTTGTGTTTGCTGCATAAAGCCCTTAATCAATTCAGGTCTACTCAAAAACTTGGATCTCTATGAATGAATGATTGAATGAATGTTCAAGAGGGCGTAAGTCAATCAACCATATAAATATTAGTCGCCCCCTTGCAATATTTTTCTGCTGCTGCCTCCATAGGTACCTTGAGGCATTGAGTGCTGTAAGACATGTACATACATACATACATACATACAGCACCTGCCACACATCATACAACACCCATCTCCAGTTTTTAGTGCCCATTCAGGCCAGCATAAGTTTTATGTAATGTTGCCAGAGACTCTGGCCTAAGTTGTGGTGTGGACCTGTGACCTTTAGACTATGTACACTGTACACAATCATCAGTAACAAATGTCACATCTGGAGTGCCTCAGGGCTCTGTGATAGGTCCAACTTTGTTCCTCTACTACATCAACGACTTACCAGATAACATCAAGTCGGTTGTACGCCTCTTCGCAGACGATACTGTTGTTTATAACACAGTAGATAACCATTAATGCCTGCAAGAAGACCTAAACCAGCTAGCCATATGGGAAGCAAACTCAGACATGGAATTCCATCCAATGAAGTGTCAGCATATGACGCTCTCAAGAAAGCAAAATCCTAACACTCAATCAATGTCTCTCCATGATACCGAAATTCCAAGAGCTTCTACTGTCAAGTACCTTGGTGTCACTCTCGACCCAAAGATCATCTGGAACACACACATAGAGAATATCACCAACAAAGTCAGCTCCACCTTGGGCTTTATAAGAAGAAATGTACTGACAACATCACAACCAGTAAAGGAAACTGCATACAAGCAGTTGGTCAGACCTGTATTAGAATATGCGTCTGTCGCCTGGGATTCTGTCACAGAAACTCAAGCCAAACGACTAGAATCTGTCCAACGACGAGCTGCACGCCTGATCTGCGGTATCAGAAAGACCGACTGCAAAACCAGCACAACCAGTCTCTTACAGCAGCTTAACCCTGCCACCTTTTAGAACTGCACTTTATTTTGTAATGTAGCATTATCTTCATAAGCGATAGTGATTGTATTAGGAACAGGTCACTGGGATCAAAGAGATAAAGGGCAGAGAAGTGGTGATTCCTACAAACCAGTTGGTATAAGGGTAGATCCAAAAAATCATCAACATGAATTGCCAGTCAGTCCAAAACTTCTGAGCAACCATTTGCAAATCATTCCAATATTTGTCAAAAAATATGCTATTCTGAATGTGTTGTAAGATGCGGCGAGATGGTTGCATGGCAGTCTTATGGGTTGTAGTTTAATGTTACAGCAATCCAATCAACACAACACCTCCCAACACCCATTACAAAATAACTCAATCTACCTGTGTCTCAAGCTTGCAGTCCAATGGGTTACATAGGATCACTACAAAACAAAATGAGCGCACTCGCTCAGGGGGGTCTTTCAATTAGAAAGAGCGATGCTTTACTAAAGCAATTTATCACTATCACATCACTCAGAATTGTCACTCACTTGGTCTTTCAATTAGACAAAACCGTTCCCAAGTCGCTCACTAAAAATGTATATAGTTCCATCAATGACTGAGCGATCTAATAGTGAGACCCCTAGCAGGTATCGCTCACTCACTGAGTCAGCGATCAGATTGCCATTTCGGTTGTTTCTAATTGAAAGACCCCCCTGGCTTGCAACTGTCATTAGTTCCCTATCTTGGCTCACTTTACTATCTGGCAATTCAAAGACTGGTTCACAAGGCAGGCAACCTATTGTGTAGGCCTGTTATTGATTGCTTGTCACGCAGCATATTTTCCCACTAGCCTCTCATTGCAGTTGAGCTAACTAGCTAGTGACACGGGCACCTGGGAATTGCAAGTATGTGTTCTGACTAAATTCAGTATAAAATAAAACAATAGGACTGTGCATGACCCATTTGCTCTTCTATGCTAAGTACTGTATTGTGTGTATCTTGACCCATGAATTGCCCATGCAAGCTTTGTTATGACTTTATGATTATTTACCATTTTGTATTTTATAGGATGATGAGGGGAGTGTTTTGTTAGATGGAAGACCATACAATACATCCATTTTCAAGTTGGAACTCTGTTGTTGAAGGTTAGTCGAATCTAACCGTTGTGTAGCAAATACGCAGATACCAAATAACATTTATTACAGTATTTAGTACCTTTCTGTTCTTGGGGTTCCTTCAACCGAGACGATCACTTCTTAAAGATGATAATGGCTAACATCTTGTTTGTCACAGAAGACATGTGCCGTATTCAATGATATTTGCCTCAATCTATTCTTTGAACAATTACCACATCCCAATTCACCCTTTCTCAGCTGCAGTTGTTGGATGAGGTGTGTGTCTCATGACTCCATCTATTTTTTTTTATCTATACCCTTTTATGATTTAGATTACTTGTTGGACGCTAGAAATAGTAACCTCATAGACACAGTGCTTCTACTCTCACTACATGGTGAAATATTACATTCTTACCCTGAGGAAAGTGAGATAGATGCTCTACAGCAGGTAGCTATTTCCATCATGATAGGGGCTCAGAACTACACTGACATCGAGACTTCATTATTACCATGTGTATCTCTGATGGTTAGAGTCAATTTAGTACGAGTATCTAATATGCACATATTCCCAAATAAGTAAATTTTAAATCGGGTTTGCACGCCGGATCCCTTGTGATGGTACTCATGCTAAGTTAATTAGTTCACTATCTATCGATCAGAGATATACATGCAACAGTGTATCACGTCATCAGGGTGGCTCAGAACTGGTATAACTTATAGTACAAAACCTAAATTGTACCCTCGACACTTCGGTTCTTGTATTGTATTGCATTAGCGATTACCTTACAGCTGTTGCAGAAAACACTTTTAAAACTTGACAATATGAGCCAGAAATGTTCTATAAAAGTATTGCTTTTGTAGTTGTGTGTAGACTTGAAGTATATGGTGACATCCATAAAGATTTGATTGCCTATCTTAGAATGCACAGTATAAAAATAGGTCCCATTGAGTTGCCTGTGGCTTGACATAAAATCTTGATCTGTCAAAATAGTTCTTAGACAACACCTTCAATACAATATTGAAAAGTTCAAAACAGCCATAAATAACATTCTAAGTATAGAATCAGAAGTTGTGATCACTTGTGATGTCTAAACACAAAACTATAGAACTTTATCCAAAACCCTTACAATCCACAATCTGAAAGCTAGAGTTTAGTTTAGGTTGTTTAAAGGTGGCTTGCAGTTGCTCTAGCAAAGGTGGGAATTCATATGAAAAAAGAATGTTTTGTGTAGATTTTAATTAGGCATAAATTACACTTGTTCAAACCTGGGTGAAATGCCTGCAAATATTTTGACTTCTCTATGGTATATATGCATTACATAACATACATTTATACTTATTACAGAGACTGGATATTCGTACTCTTCAGCCTCTGTTTGATAATACTTTTGGTGAAAATACAGAACAGTCTTTCACATTCAGACAGAAGAAATACACCATAGTCAGTCGCATTAATACTAAAAGGTAAACTGATTATTGATCTTTCACTTCAGTGTTTTGGAAAATTATTGTTGGGTACCAATTATTAGTTGTCTTCTCATTAATTGTGAGGGGATAACTATCGATACGACAAAAAAACACCTGCTTATTCTGTACAGTAGGCCAGTCTTTGTAAGACTATCTTAAGTTATAAGTGCAATGTTCTTTGAGAAAACTAGAACACAAGATGTGAATGTGAGAAAAAGTGATTCTTATATCCAAAGTGTTCTCTTTTTGCAGTGTTCAACTATTCCTCTAGATGCCATCCCATTCTTAGTATTTTGTGTATTATGTTTATTTGTTTTGTTGTATTATGTGTTTTGTGTATAATGTTTTGCTTCATCTCTTTGTAGTTTTTACGCCACCGCTCACAGGAGACAGGGTGGTGTGACTGTTCACCTCATAGATCAGGCTATTCTTGTGTGCTTACACGATAAGAAAGTCATACCAGGCCGGTTTTGTGAACTCACTCATAGATTTGCCAGCATCATAACACAATGAGCAATTCAGAGCAGGACAACTCGAATACGGTAAATTTCTTTAGATGTTGACCATAGACATTTCATCAGAGAGATGGGTCTTTCAATTGAACATTGTCCCAATTATAGTTCATTTTAGAATGAAGGAACTGAAAGTTTGGGTATTATCCATTTGCTAAAATTAAAAGGAGACCATGAATTGATTTTTCACATGGGAACACGCAGGCCATATTAGGCCACGCCTTCCTCGACACTCCCCTCCTCTCTTTCCTCAATAAAAGTAAAAAAAAAAGAATAATACCATCGGGAAATGCAGTAGATAGTTTTCAGCATAAAACAGAGCTCACCTAAAAACCGCCTATCCTTGGAAAGTATCTTTTTTATTCAGCGACTGCACAATTGAAAACTCTTGGGAACATGTATCATGAAATAATTTTGGTATTTGTGTGCTCAATCATATCAATTTCTGTTTGCTTTGATGACAAATAAGCTTGAATTTTTCATGGATTTCAATACTAAAATTGAGATCACTCAGCTCTCAGACCCTTGGTGTTTACATCAGGGGTTTGGAAGCTGAGTCCCTCTATGTGTTCGATGGTGCAGATGATGAATCTGAAAGAGTTTTTTTAAGAGACCGTAGTCTTACAATAGAGTTATTTGGACACTATACCCCTAGTCTACGTATAAATGTTGGCCAGGAGCTCAGAAAACTGTCTATTATTGTAAACTGGAAATTGCGATTATTGGAATTTTATTGAATTCTATTATGGGAAAAGAAAATTTCTCCGAATAATTCCCTTGATGCAAGTGCCAGGCACTGATGACATCTTGTAACCACGTTTTTTCAATGTGTGTCCCTCATTGATGTATCGAAATACTGTCAAGATAAATTTTCTTCAGCCTAGGCTGTGATGCCCTAGATAGCATCTGCCTTGTCCTTATCTGCCCAAGTCTTTCCTCTGCAGATGATGCTAAAAAAGGGCGCTTTTCTGACCAGGTTCTCTCATATAGCAGTGACCCATCGCATAGGTCAGCCAAGGTCTTGATATTGATCTTGGTCATGGTCTTCAGCAAATGAAGAGTACCTCTCAAATTTTTAACAAACGCTTCTGGCGCGTTGAGTTCCCCTTTGATGGTATCTTCAGGTGCAGTTAGGACACCAGTAGCATGGGAATGCTGATGTTACCATATTTATTGATATACGTCTGGCTGTAATAAATTGATGTTGTTGAAAAATATCATAACAGAATTTAATAGGTCATATCTGATTAAGACTTGATTCATACGCATGTTATTGTAACACAGTCACAGAAAGTTATTAATCGGCTATTTCCCAAATACATCATGTCTAATATTAGTTTCTAAAACTGAAAACAATATTATTGTTATAAACATCAACCTTGGTCAACATAGGTCCAGTTTGCCCACGTTCGGAGTTGCCTCAGCTTATCAGTAGAAGGAGGGGGAGGTAACACCTTAATCCAAACAAGATTAAACTTGCTCTAGATGAAAGCTTGGGAACGATTCACCTTAGGAATGATTTTGGCCGTTAGATTCATTTGTCCCATGAGAAATCCGAAACATGTGGGCCATATAGAGGTAAATTAGCGAGCCACCAGTACTTCCCGACAATAACACAAGCCTTTGCGGAAGGTCAGTGATTTGTACGATCAAAACACTGTTCCAGACATGCCAAGTTGCATGAAAACACTATAAGATGAGGACAAAATGAAATACTTGACTCTAAGTGAAAGGAACAAGAAAGATGTTTAATATTTGTTGAGTTCATACAAATCAATTAACCGACTTTCAGGCCAAGACAACTTAATAATTAGAAATGAGTATAATATAAGAGGCATCAACCTAGCCTGGGAAAGCTTTGTGTTTGGTTTATATAGGGGTACCTACACTCTGCCATGCAAAAGAACAAAAATACTGCCCTGGCTAGCAATAAGCCCTACCCTGAGGGATATCTATCGCAGGTCGGTGTAGATGTATTTATAGATCCCGTGTAATTACAGGCCATATAGTACAGTCGATACAAATCTCTGCCCTACAATCTGTAAGGTCAGAATGTAAATATTTATCTTTTCCTCCACTTTCACGATGAGAAGCAGGAGTAATCAAACTTGCACCAAGAGTAGGTGATATGTATCTGATTAGTCTACAGAGATTGTAACTCCCTCCGGATCAATCAATACTCATTGTGCAGTGTCCAGGCTGTCTTGTTATTATGTATTACGAAATCTCACATGAGAACTTTCAACTCTCTGTTATTATTTATGGCGTCACACAGCTTCTATTTAAGATATAGGTTATCTAGCGTATTCAATATCATGAGGTGGAGGGTGTGGGTGGTCCGTCTCAAACATATATAATACATTTTGTTGGTTTTTGACTGAATTGATGACTTGAGTGATGAGAGGAAGGCAAAGTGACAAATGCGCAGTTCTGTTCTGTCCAATAAAGGGAGCTGACTCGGCCAAAACAAAGTTACGCCATTACATCCTGTTTAATGGCTCTAGACATTTTATTCCATGTCTTGTATTTGGGCTTCATTGATTATTGTCACAGACAGTTTGAAAGAAAAAAAACATGAATGCGAATGATTATGACAATTTGCTGGTATGGTATTTTCCTCACCTTACTGCAAGGATCTCATCATTATGTCATGTCTATGCCATGTCTATGTCAAGTCTAAGAGTATATATTGCCGGTAGCTTTAAATCTATACAAGTAGGTTATCACTATGGATAGAGGATCAGAATATGCCCCATAGCTCATGAGTGGGTCCATGTGTTAACCCTCTGACCTAAACATTACAAATTATACATGAACCGCTAGACAGCTAAGAAGAGAACGCAATTAGGACAGTATGTTGGTGCTTTGTTCTGGACACAACATGCAATTGGTAAAAATTAAGCATTCAGTAAAACCTTTACTTATCAACCAAACTAAACATGGCATATGGCCAAAGAAGATATAATGTAATATGATCTTTATTTATTTTGCACCATCTCATCTCGCACATACTTGCAAAGCAACATTTCTTTCACATAATCTTGCATCAAAAGCATCGGAAAGGAAGCCCACCATCTCATGCATAGCAACGCATTCTATCCAATCTTCAATATAAGCTACTGCCATGGTCTTCGATACGTTTCCCAATTAATGAAAATGTTCATTAAATCGGAGTGTTGCAATTCCTATACAATACCAAGAAATATCAAGTTATTTTTTGCAAAAAAATACAAAAAAATCAATGGGTTGTGTGACACAGATAAGGATAGGGTGTGTGCACTATAATATCCACCAAGGGTTCTGTTGATAATATCAATATGGGACAGCAGAATACTGTTATACATAACCTGAATATTGCATAATTGATTGATTACCGAAATAAATGGTAAAATAACAACCTCTGCAAAGCCACGCCTTGTGCGTATAGCATGCATCAGTCTCACATGAGGCATTCTTTGCCAGCCCTACGGCACTCATGCATGTTTGCTTCTTTTATTCTTATCACAACTCTGACTTGCAGCAATTATTGTTTGACTTTTAGCTGATATGTGCGTGAGCTATTTTCACATGTTGTGGATATCAATACGTTATTACTGATCTTTACTTGGCCCAGCCGTGTCAGTTACAGCCGAGTGCCATTTTGCCTCTTCTTCTTCCAGCCAACTTGAATGACCAAATACACAAATGATAGCAATTAACTATTATTGTCACTTAGCCTTTGGGTATATTGCTAATAGTCCGTTGGCAGCCCCTGCACAAAGTTGCTAGAAATGCAACTTTGGAAAATTGGCCGCCTAAGGTTTAGCAGTTGTTTCTGGTAGAGGTATCTAACTGATTGCAATGGTGATAATTTACCTTACATAAATTTGCACTACAAGCGGCCATTCGCCAAATATTCTGCTAGCAAATGGAAAAGTGATCCAGATCAAAAAAAAAAATTTTTTAAATCGATGTTGATAACTTTTAAAATCCTACCATTCAAACTGCGAGGCACTGAGAACTTGTGTGTACGACAATAGGTTCATTACGAAGTCACCATAGAAAAATTTAGATCTGCAGAAATATATGGATAGCCAGTGTTCCATGGGAGAACAAAATTGATCGTTTAGCTTTAATTATATTTATATACATGTGGTTTAATGGATTGTTGCAACCATTGTGGACTGTTTTCTGAAATGTTTACACTCACTAATGTTTACATGCTCTCTCAGGTTTTGCAGGTTTTCAAACCATTTCATTCATTTTTTATCACTGTCCCTTTTGCCAGCAGCGCTTTTGGCAATTAGCCACTAAGGTAAGGCACATTAACACTATTTCGATCAGCTTGAAAAACTCTACTAGAAACAATGTCAAATTATATTCGACCAATTTCCTAAATGGAAGGGAGTGATAGAAAGATGCTGCCACCGAACTATCAACCCTTCGGTAAGTTATGTTTTACGTACGGGCAGCTCTTCCTATCAGCATCAAAGGCAATCAGATATTCACATCCACAAATGCTATACTCGTGTCTGATAATCACATGGAATAACTCAACCAAGCTGGTGATAAATTAAAGCTAACGTCAATGGGCTATAGATACCCAACACACACAAATAAAAAAACAATCTATACTATTATAACTACCTCAGTTAAGAAATCGTAAAACTGAGTCAGAATAAGTTAACACAAGCTTATAAACTTGATGAATCCAAAAGTGTGAAGATATACGCTAAGGACAATCAAATGTTGATAATGTGAAGCCACTTCCGCCAAGCAGGTTAAAGTTTAAACACTTACGCTAGCAAACAGCTTGTCTTTTAAAAGTGTTTCATGCTGCTTGTGATCCCTTCGCTATTCCAGATATCAGATAGAAATCACAATCAGGCAGGTAGATTATACTACCTGAGAGGAGTTATATATGCGCAGGAGGAAAGTTCGCCTTT
The DNA here is from genome assembly GCA_914767715.1 of Membranipora membranacea. NCBI lineage: Eukaryota > Metazoa > Bryozoa > Gymnolaemata > Cheilostomatida > Membraniporidae > Membranipora > Membranipora membranacea. Next base: position 5,010,960 of record OU612070.1, on the reverse strand, counting down.
TTGCACAAGATGAAAGTATCAAATTTCTGGCAGCGGCAGCCAAAACTTACTTAGACTCAAACTTTATAATAACTCCATCCATCCAAATTTTGTGCTAGCTAACATTTCTTCGACTCATAGCTAGCTAAACTTAGCTCAACCTGACATTTACTCCTCTAGACTAGGTAAAAATACAAAACTTCACTTGTAATAAAGATCGGGTCAATCATTAACTGCAGCCAGTCATTAATTCTCTCTTTGTACATGCTGCCTGTAAAAAATATCACATTAAATAAATAATATTGTATCAAATGTTATGATTCATTAAAATGTTGAAAATGAAAGTGTTGGAAAATGCCTAGGGTACATTTTATAAATATTGCCTCTCCCATAGGAGTAAAATCAATTCTGGCTGTAGGAATCACTATTCCCTTGGGAAATCCAAAAAACTGTGTGCCATATCACAGACATTACCGCTCTAAGTTGATCGTCACAGTGCTTTGGTGTTTGTTGTGATCTTAAAGTATGCGTTGGTCCAGCTGTCAAAACCAGGTCAGGTGTCAAAAGACACATGACGCGAATACCTAGATGGCACAAAACAGGAACGATGGCAAAGTTTTGTGCTAAGAATTAGTCTCCCCTGACCAGGGTTCCGTCGGGTGTCCAGAATTAGGCTATGCAGGAGAACACTACAGCGATGGTCAATAGAGCTTGTGATTTTCGATTCATTTGATTGGTTATTTGATCAAATATACATTGTAACGGGAATTTGTCTAACAGGCATACCTACCTTTGGTAGGCCAAAGTACCTCCTGTATTCATCCCATGGACTGGATTTTTATTATTCTGAAATGTTCAAGCTTCAAGTTATGCGCCATGAATATTCATTCGATTCTCCGACCCATGGCTTTAGACTTGTCTGGTTATGTTTGATTAATTTATGTCTGACCACTGACGGATTTAGGTACATTGAAATTTGCTCAAATTGTTTAATAAAATCTATTGAAAATGACCTTATCTAAAAGAACCGACGTAATGGGTGCCTTTGTATTGACCTATAAAGAATAATAAATCATTAAATTTTTTTGGTTCACTTAGTCCGCACACACTCTGTCACCTCACAACTCACCTAACCCTCACTTGCTCGGTCATCATTTTGCTTCAGTCATAGCCCCCAGACTACTTGGTCCATCACCTCACCTCACATTAAATCCAAATATTCTCACAGTTTATACTTGAAAGTTTCATATTTGGTTTTATATAAATTATCAAATATCAGATGGGTCTCAATAATTTATTGATTACCTTGATTTAGCTGGTTCTCTGCAGTGACTTGTCATTCTCAAATCTTTTGTTTCATATGATGATGGAATTAATACTAGAATTAGATTTTCTTCCGTTAAAATAATCATTTAATATTTAATGTTTAATTAGTTTAATCAATCTTAATATGAATCTTGCCAACTCTCTCTTATTAAAGATCATCAATACTTTTATGGAACTGCCCTCCTTGATGACAATGTTTTTAGCAAATTCACCTGATGTCTTACGATATTTATTTTATGCATTGTCTAATTTGTCCTTTTTGACTTGATCAGCAAAAAAGAAAATTTATATATTGCAGGTGGGTGATAATGACCTAGACCCAGTGGACGCTAAGTTAAAAGCTATGGGATGTCTGGAGAAACACTGGGCTGTCATGGAGTGTTACGCTGATACTAAAGACTGGAGAAAGTGCCAAAATGAGGTTAAAGATTTCAGAGCATGCGTTGGTTCCGCTGCCAGTAAAAAATTGAAATGACAGATATTTTTATGTAGGGCCTACTCTCTACTGGTAAAAGAGTGTGATTTATACAGACTACGTCATTTCTAGCCAACATATCATTGATAAACCAGTGTGTGAAAACTAATGTGTGTAATAAAGAAAATAAAAAAACTAAAGATTATTTTGGAAAGTAGACAACGAATGTCCAAATAACTTCTAAAACAAAATCAAAATCAAAAATCAAAAGTACAATGTCACTGATAGAATATTCCCTCCGTACACAACTTACTTTACCTTATCTTCAATCCCATTATCACTGCAAGTTAGAACTCCCGTTGTAACTTGTTCAAAACATTTTCTTCTTAAATTTATAAGATTAATTTTGTATGTGGTCCTTGATGTTAGTACTAGATAACAATAGGGGGGGGGAGTTGCATAATGCAGCTATTTCTGGTACTATTGTGGGTGAATGATTGTAAAATGATTTCATCACAGTTTGTGACATTATAAATCGTAGCAATCAAACCCAACTGTCTGACACATAGATGTTTAGTTTGTTGCCATCCATTTTTAGCCACTTATGTTTCCAGTCTGTGACTAAGAATTAAAAAAACGAAACATTCGTCAAAATTTGAAATTTTATTTATTTATTTTATCACAATTGAACTCAACACTAAGAAAATTATATCTAGATGTACCTGTCTTTCCTAATATTAGCGCACTTCGAGGTTTTTGAAAGATTATCCATAAAAAAGATACGGGATTCTAAAAATGGGAGTTAAATCTTAGGCAGTTGGCATCAAAGGTTGTCAAATGAGAAATACTCTGAATTATTTGTGTTAAGCTTGCCCTCGCAAATTATGAGATGACTGATTTCAAAGGGTAATTTGAGTTCAAAATAGCTGACAATCATCAACAGCTAATTACTTTTAATTGATTTTACCAATTTGAAGCAGTTGATAACAACGCAATGCACTTGATACAATTCAGATTGGAGTCTGTTTCATGTGCCGCTCCTAAATGATCGTTCTAAGGTCTCTTAATATGATCAAAAGTAGTAGTAATAGTTGAAAGTCATATTGCCTATATGTCAACTGTTTCGTGTGGCGTATGATGTCAAAACTCCATTATATTTCAAAATTGCTTACTTTTGTTTGCCGGTGATTGAGGAAATAGAACCGACTTGGTTCGATAATATCCTATTATAAAATACTCTTTAATGGAAAAGCTGATACAACTTCATTAGATCCGAGTTAATTCTCTCTTTCTTCCCTAATAGACTGCTTCGTCTCGGCTTTCACTTAGCCGAGTTAGCATACTTTTGAAACCCATGTAGTAACACGATGTAACAGGGTTTCTTCTTGGTAGTAAACATGATCTTGTAGCAAATTAGATGTTCAAGGTCAGTGGCATCACATTGCTGACTGCTGTTAAACTGTCATCAAATTAATACCCTGGTTAACATGGGACAGGGTGGAAGCATGAACCATAACAAAGGGAACAGAAACAGCTTTATTCAACCCAAACACAGAAAAAAATACCCATCCATATTTTAACAGAATTGGCCGAGTCTATAGACTGGTTGTGTAGAAAGCTTGATGAGGAAATTTGATTAAATTTGTGAAATCAACTTCACAAAATTTGATATCTTCCCTCAATAGCTAACAGTCAGATACAAATTGGTGGCTCACTCCCTGGCTTTATTTATTTTATTCATTTATTGACAAAAATATTTATCATTTAAATGATTTTCTTCCGAATGTGCCAAAACAATCAAATCAATAAAAATAAAACAAAATTGAGATCATACGCTTGACGTCAATATGTATAAGATAGGACAAATCACATTCTCATACTAAAATCTAATCTAACACCTTTTGCTAGGCTGGTAATTGCGCACCTTGATTGACCTTATGTTAAACAGGTACATATATTTGTTTGATAATGACAGCAGTACTGTACTGTAGCTGTACTGCTGCCGTGTATACAGTATATAGTCTGTGTGGCATTCTGCACACAGGCACTGGACAGACAGCATTGTTAATGATGAGCTGATTAATTTTCTATTGATCCACAACAGATTCGTTTGAGTAACTACCATCCTATATCACTAAATGTGGTGAAGCTTCTTACTGCTTCAGCTTAGACTAAATAATGCCTTTAGTGGACGTTTTTACGCTGGCTAATCTGTCAGATAATATATCCGACCGACCCCTTACACACTCACAGGCGGAAATAACCATGGATTATATTCTAGGTAGGTAACTTATTTGTCTAATTTTTTTTTAATTTTTGCTTTTAATTTTTGGTTCTTGTTTCAAAATTCTCAACACCATACTGTATATCAGTTTGCAATTGCGGTTGTGAGTAGCACTTGTGATTGTGCAAAAACACGTGCACTTGTGAGATGAGCTTAGGTGTGTGCAGGCTCGTACATGATGTTATTATGTCAATGTGCGTACAGTTGTGCAGTTTACAAAAACACTTATAGGTTGAAGTGGTACGTTTGAAAATCACTTCTTGTTATGCAGTGCACAATCTGAAATCATGCACATGTTTCAGTTTAAGCTCCATTCATGCTTAATGATAACAGTCCCATCTCTTTAGTTTGTGTGCACTGCATAATATTCTGATATGCACCTGTCATGTCTAATGATTTTTTCAATGTTTTTGGCCTCTGGTGAGTTGAGCCCATGCATTTAATTGTCATGCAGGTGCTAATGTCTCTCACTTGTTGCAATAATTGTTGAGTTTGTCGGTGATGTCATAATTTTTTTCTCATATAATCTTAATTAATATAAGTAATCTGTTTATTTTATCTAGGTTCAGTCATGTCGATCCTGACATTTGTCGGTGTATTCGCTAATGGGTCAGCGCTGTATATGTTTGTCAACAAGGAGAACGTACGCAGCAGAACGTCCTTTCTCATAAGAAGTCTATCGGTCAGCGATGGAATAATGGCAATAGTAGGCGGAACAATGTTTTCCATTAACTGTTTCTATCACCGCTGGATTTTCAAAACATATGGTAAGAGGATGTGATCGTACCGTAGTCTAGAAATCCAACATGGGGATTTTCCCAAGCCATGGATCAAACTTTTTCATCCAGATGGAGACATGTAAGACACGGCTGACAATATTCCGAGGAAATCATAGTCTCAAGCTCACAATAATGCCATATTGCCAAGGCTAGACAGGCATGGTGCAATGGTCCTTGAAAAAAGACATTGTTTTTGCCAAGAAGGCAGAATGATAGTCACAGGTGGTCTGACTGATAAGTCGATGTTCTTTTAACTCTTTGTAATGACTTGTATCAAGGTAATAAGTAAGTCTCTCCAGGCCAAGGTGGGAAATCAAACCCACTAACAGCTACGTGATGTGTGAAACGTATAATGATACTGCTAATTGTATTTGTTACAAAAATTCCCCAGACCAAATAACTTTGCTTTATTATGTCTTTTCACTTGAGGAGGTTGGAGGTAATGCATTTATCATTAAAAATATGATAAGTACATCATGGGAAAACTGTCTACTGATATTGATTTTTGGGATACTCCCTTGAAACTCAATATCCCAAAAATTATTTTCTTTGTATAACGTAATTAAATATTCATAGATTCATTCATAAATTTAAAAGCCATCTCTTGGTTCAACCACTCAAAATTGTATTCTAAGAACTATGTACCTGACCTGACAACAGGGTTGGCAGTCTGATTTAACAAGTATATCATTCGTGTGATTGTTGTTTGGTGATATATAAAGTGGTTTGCACTTGTATAAAAAATTAGTTTCCCATTTTGTTTGGGGTTTTCTAATTATACAAGGGGAAACAACTAACGCTAATATTGTAATGAAGTATTTTCTTTCCGTTGCAGGTTGTTATTTCTATGCCACGATCATGTTTTGGTGCGGAGGTACATCTATTGCACACCTTTGTGCTATTTCTATTGAGCGTTATGTCACGATAAGCAATCTTATATGGTCGATGGCTAACCAAGGGAAGATTAAACTGTATATCTTTGTAATGATCAGTATATGTTGGTTCTACGGCTTCATATGGGCTATCCTACCAGTATTTGGTGAGTTATGGTTTACACACACACCATAGGCTGCCCGTATGTGTACTCCAATGAATAAATGTGTCTACGATCTATGTTGAAGCTGGGCAGAACAAATTTCCATAGCGGAACGGCTACCTGGTTTGATGTCAAGGTTGAGATGTCAACCTTGCCATTTTTTCAATTTCTATCATCATTTAATTCTGAAATGGAGTCTTAGTCAGACTTCTACCAACATGTCAGTGAAGGAAATTTTGAAATGGGACAAGTAGTTCCTGAGAAACTGAAAAGGCGATACAAGGAGTACTCCATGGACGATATATCACTTCAAATACCTGGTTTTGAATACAAATTCCTTGACTACTGTTGCAAAATTGCCATCTACAGCTGAAAATATGCTTTTTTACACATAATGAGCACATTTTAGAGGTTACTTTAATGTTGAGAGAGAGAACTCTCTTTGGAATTTTGGTCATGACAAACAATTTTGAAAACATAAGTTAAAATTGCAATCCCTGCCTTGAACATAACTGATCATATTTAATTAGAACTTGTCATTGCCCAAATATTGATTAGTTATTGAAAACAGTTACATCATGATTAAACCAAAGACCTAGCATATTTTTGGAGTTTTGAAGTTTTGAGTAAGGTGGCTTCTATTGTTTTAAGGACCCAATCACATCAATTTACTGTGTCTGAAGAGCCGCTTGGAGGGTCAATAAATGATGATGTTTACATAGCTTTACATACATGTCACTGTCCTCCTACGCTCAATATAACAAAAGTGGAAAATATTTATTTAATAGAATTATTCATATTCTGAATCTTCAAACTTTCAAACTGATTGCTGATAAATATTAAAACAAGAGCTCCGTACAACATAATTGTTTCTTCTGTATTTTGAGCGGGCGGCCATGTCTGGCCAATGCATTATTGATGTCTCAACTAATTTGAATATACTTCCAGTCACATAAAACCAGTGCCAATTATGCATTTTTGTGATGACATATACGTTTTCAATTGATTGTTGGAATCAAATTACAACTGACCACTCCAAAAAAACGTGATATAACTAGTTTGTTCAATTAACAGAGATTTGTCCGATACCGGAACAATTGTACCCCGAATAGTATACAGTGACTGCCAGAAAAAAAAATCAGTACGGGATAAATTAAGTAAAACAAGTCGATGCCAATAAAGCTGAGCATCATATTTACACCCACCCTAAGTTGTAGGCCTTTGGCTTTAATGTCAAGAAAACACGTCCCGAACTGTAATTACTATCTCCAAGACAAAACTGATGGTCCTGGCTCGGCCAGTCAGTAATGAATTATTGAATGAGGTCGCAGATTTCTTGCCACCATTAAATTCACAGCTTTGACGTAATCAGATTGTCAAAATGGAAAATTTCAAACAACAGGACAGGACTTTTATGTTTTGCAGACACCTCTTTGTAGGAAATTGGGTGAGCCAGAGCAAGGAGTTATAGACATATCTATGTGTCACACAACATTTTTGAATATTTTCCATTTATTCACGTGAAACTATTCCATTATAAACCCCATGGTTTCTGTCAGAGTTGCGATGAATTCTTATGTTATCTAGGAAGTGAATCATGTTTTCTAATTTGTATTTTTAGGAGTACAGAGCTATGTGATAGAGGGGAGAGTGTCCTGCTCCATTAACTGGTTCAGCCGGAGACCTCTAGATGTAAACTATAATATAGTTATATTCTTCACCACTTTCATACTGCCTTTTTTTATTATACTCTTCTGCAACCTCCGCGTTCTATTTATGGTGAGTTGCTATATAAGTTACTTAATGCACACTTTGCTAAATTTAGTAGTTACCATTATGAGTATATATATGATATTTATAGGCCTAGTAACAGTGGTAACCACCAAATTTAGGCTGCAGGTTAATTTGGATGTAGACTTGATGTGTTTTATGAATTAACAGTTTCGGATTACAACGCCTGAATGAAGTGGAATGCACTACATAATAACCATTTAATTATAAAATAATTATATATACCCAGTGTTGCCAAGCATTCAGAGGCAGATCTTGAGGTTGAGCCCTTGAGACATAATAATGATGGCTTTTTACCTGTTACACATAACTTAACTTGGCTCAAACATATTTCATCACTACGCTTTTTACCAAAATTAATAGCTCCCCTAGTTGAAGGCCCCGATTGGCAACTGCCTGATCTCCCAAGCAAAAGCTATCGATATAAAGTCGATATAACATTGATATAACATCAATATAACATATAACTGTCATAGCCCTTTGACATCAATCATTATAGATAGCAGGGAGAGAAAATCTGAGATCACACTACTGTAAGATGTCATTTTGTTTTGACATTTCTATTTCCCCAGCTGACCTAACGGGAGGAGGGGAAGATAACTTTGAATATCCCAATGGCAAGTTGTACTTGCATCGGTCAATGGCATGATTATTGAGGGGCTGAACTTGGTAATACATTGGTTAAGTATATAATTGGACATTGGCCTACAAGCCCACTTCAAGCAATCGAGCTCTGCTTAAAAAAGAGATAAAAACATGCTGAGGGAGGGAGCTGATTAGCAAACCCTTATAGTAGCGTTTACTGATTTATGTACATTTGGCAATATTCCGTCATTTCCAAGATGGGTGATCCAATGAAACCAGCCAAAGCCTGGAAAATCTTGAATGTGTCAAGAATAATTATAGACTGAATAATCATTTATTATAATTATTAAGTAGACAGCCATGGTATGACCAACACAATTATATTCAGTCTGGATAAAACGCAGAAATTTGTTTGAACTGATATGCATAGCTTTCATATAAAATATTTCATGCCATGTACAATCAGGACTTGTCGTCAACGCCTTTGATTTTCTGCCACTTTTTGGATACTGAATGACAGAATTTCACCAGTATATCTGATAGACCCCTCTTCATAAGAACTAAATGCATATATGCATACATGCATAGCATGCGTAGCGTTAAACTTAAAGTAGAAGACAACACTGGCACCACTAAATACATATCAAGATGAAATTAACCTTCATCAGTATGCAACATACTCAACAATAGAATCCAAGGTATAAGCTTTGGATCTGCACCACAGGGCAGTCAGTAGCCCCTCCACCCCATGGCTGCAATAAACTGAATTAAGTTGAGAAGCTATTATAATCTCAATGAAAATGCTTAATTTCTGTTATTGAAAGCAATAATATTGTTTTTGTAGATGATTTTGTAACTGAGATGACTGTTTATCTATATTAAGATTGACTCAACAAAAGCTAGCTGCTTCGATTCTAGAAAAAAATTCTTGTATACATCATTATTTTCCAATAATCTACTTATTTGGAGAGTACGGGTATTCGTGTTACTGAAACAAAATGGTGGAAGAGAGTTTGAAATTGAAATAATAAAAAATTTCAAATCTGACATTCATTTATAACATCCAAATTAAGGAGTACATCATTTTTTTTATGCACTAGGTCTTATTTGACCGCCCTATTTAACGGGCCCCCTTAAGCTCGGGTGGCTTGTGTTTACCAACCAAATATCAAAATATAACGTTTCTGGTCGTCTGCTACTTTAAGAACGTAAGAATAGTCTGGGTATTCCTATAGCATTGATTAAACTACATGAGCAAATTATCAATGCTATGGTGCAACTGAATTGAGCAAATTTTAACCTTTTTCTGAACATAACAACCAATTTTTGTTACAAAGAGAGATGTGATAGAAAGCCTCAGAGAGCGGGCCCGACTTGTGTGATTGCATCGTAGTCCAGGACAACCATTTCTTTCTTATTCCTATGCTTCTACATAAAGTGTTTATTGCTGACTGATTTATTTTCCCACTCAGGATTGTCCTTTGCAAAGACGTAAACATAATTCATAGTTCATGAGACAAATGGCTGAAGTCCCTATGACCTAGTGTGTAAGTCCCATGAGGGGTTGTAGTTTTCACATTGCATCTTGGGATATGAATCATTAAATCACCACATGTATAAGCAAACAAAAAAGTTCAAAGCATTCCCAAGAATCAGTTGAGCTGAGGGATATGACTGCCCGACATTTACGGATGCATTCACCCACAAAGGACAGTCTCAATTCCCCTGTCAGTTGGCATTTGGTCTGCTGAATCACGCATAGCTTGGTTGATATTTTGTAACTATTACTTTTTACACATTTTGCTGAGTAGTAAAGCGTCCTGAGGGAGTTGTTGAAACTTATGGATACCAGATTGTGTTGTAAAGTTTGTGACAAGTGCAACTGGTTGGATTTATCAAGGAAAGATCGTTGGTATAATGAGGCATAATGTGGCGTCATGATGATGCTTGTCTCAAGAGAGTATTCTATGCTCTCAGGTATAAGTCTGACTATTAAAGGTACCTTTCCGTCAGAATAATACTAAAAAGGTGCCAAAGTACTCAAAAAGGTGATAAATAATACCTAGAAATATCACTCTAGAAATCCTGCCAACCCACTCACTCGAAAGATTAATCGGCAGGTATTTTCCTTAGGACACAAGTTGATGTGCCCTTTAAAGGATACCCACAGAACAAAGTATTTTAGAGTAGGGCAGTATGTACCGCTGTGCTTGATCAAGGTTTTAGCAGTGGAAAGTTTCAAAGCCATTTCCGGTAAAAGTTATTGATATGACCTAACATTGGAAATTGATCCCCTTACTCAGGTTCAATGAATATGTTAGATTGAGTAGACTGTACTGTACAATCCCAATCTGTCGCTTCTATATAGTTAATGTCAATGTATAAAGCTCATCCAAAAATTTACATAGCTAGTATAGTAGTATAGTATAGTAGTATAGTATAGTAGTATAGTATAGTAGTATAGTATAGTAGTATAGTATAGTAGTATAGTATAGTATAGTAGTATAGTATAGTATAGTAGTATAGTATAGTAGTATAGTATAGTATAGTAGTATAGTATAGTAGTATAGTATAGTATAGTAGTATAGTATAGTAGTATAGTATAGTATAGTATAGTAGTATAGTATAGTAGTATAGTAGTATAGTATAGTAGTATAGTATAGTAGTATAGTATAGTAGTATAGTAGTATAGTATAGTATAGTAGTATAGTATAGTAGTAGTATAGTAGTATAGTAGTATAGTGAATATAGCTAGTATAGTAGTAAATAGTCATCTGCTAGAATTTGTAAGTCTCCTGATAATGCAGTTTTATGTTAGCAATTTCTGTAGAGGTTTTCAACCTTTACAATGCTATCAATAAAATAACATAGGCATTTTATTGGACTTGTATAGAAGAGTCAACTCAATGCCGCACATGACCATCACACCTGAGCAAGGGGAACAATCTCTAATTGTCCGAATAATGGTGTTATGTTTTCGGAGTAATCTCCTTTGAGTATATGAAGATGAAACCATACTTTTGCAAAGTTTTATATAAGCCATAAAGGAAGCAGATGAGACCTTTTGCTGTAAAAACTCCTTGGTTTCAGCTAACTACAATTGATCTACGTATTTGGTAATCCCAAAATTTTACCTATATGCTGAAATAAAAAAGTATCTGCAAATCTTAATTTTTCATACAATTAAAATTCAATAATGATATATTAAAATATAAAAACCTGATCAATCACAATGAAATTCAGTGTTAGGAAGGAGGGTGTTTTGAAATATGCAGCTAAATTATTTTTGCAAAAAAATTCCAGATATATATATTAAGTTATTGTATTAAGTATACTATTGTTTTGTATTACAATAACATTAAATATGTATATTTTATTCTGAATTCTTTTTCTGCAATCAATATTTTCAAGTTGGATTTATATAATATTCAAAATTCAAAGCTGGAATATTATTATTTCTCTTTATTTTAATGATATATTTATTATATTATACAATATATTGAATATAAAATTACATTTGCACTCAAATTTTTGTCCCATTAAGTGGGTCAGCATAATCCGCCTATGTGATTACCCTCATTTTGTTTTTATCTTAAATTCCCTAGCTGCCAGACCAAAAAGTGTGATCTGCTCCAATGATAGCTTGTATAAGACAGTGCAAATTGATGGTCTCATCTGATTAGCGCCCCCTATAATAAGGGACAACTCCTGACACAACCCCATTTAAACAAGAGAGAGCATTGTTCTCTTTCACTGTTGAAATATTGACAAATTGGGCATAAAACATGGTTGCTAACAGGTCCGTAGTTTTAAGGGAGGCAGAGAGGCACTGCCTCCCCTAAAAAGCTAAATACAATGGCCTATAAACATTATAATTGAAAAATCCAGGATCAGCTCATCTAGGATTTCATTTGCTATTTATAAAATGCCTCAATTGCTGAGGAAGGAGCTTACTAGTGATGCTTCGGACTCGCCGCGCACCTTTTCTTCTTCTAAACTACAGCCCTGGCTATTCCTCCTAATGAACTTTTTATTTGACAATCAGGCCTTAATATTGTTATTTTTGATAACAGGTGAGAGCCTCATCGTCTTCTCGCTTATTAAGCTGCAGTAGTAAAAGATATCATCTATTTAAAGAAACAGAGGTGAAACTCACTAAAACAATCGTAACAACCACGGGTAGGTTTAGAGCAGTTGCAACCTGTATTAGTAGCCATATTGGGTTTTCGCAGCCATTGGTTGTGTTTTGGTGGCAAGGACAACAAGCCGTACACTCAGGAGAGTGGGAGAAGAGCTTGACTGTCGTCATTACCAGAATTGACTGTGATTCATCTATATTAGGAGGAAACAAGATTTTTCCTCTCTTGCACTTACCTTGAGAACACAAGCTAAGACCATAAACAGGATAAATAATTAGGATGGATCTTCTCCAGATTTCAAGTCTAATTCCACCTGATGAAAACTTACTCAATCTATCGGCTGGTTATAAATAACAATCCATGCTATAAAACTAGATAATTATGTATCTGTTCTAAATCTATTTGTAGTATTCTACTTGCTTGCCTGGACACCTTACGCTGTCGTATGTATGTGGGCAGCTTTCGGAAATGTGGAGACAATCCCGCCTCTGTATTTCAGTTGCTTGGCCTTCACGGCAAAGCTTTCATTCATATTTAATCCTATAGTCTATGTCGGCTGTAACTCAATATACAGGTAGGACAGATTCAAGATCTTGAGCTAATTGAGTACAATATTACATGTATTGCAACTGCGCCTGCATTTTATTGACACTAATCAAATTATTAGTGCCAAGTCTTCAAAATTCCGAATCTTCATTCACTGCAAACATAATTTGAATATCAAATGTAACTTACACATGCATGAAGTCAGTATGTCAGTATGACAAGATTTACTCCCTGAACACAAGCCTCTATCTGGTAACCTAGCCATTTCCTAAACTAATTGAAGCACAGCTAAAGATCTCGCTTAAATTTTACATGCCAAGAGCAAACCATTGTTCCAGAGTTAGTGCTATTATATCAATTGTATGATCAGCCATACTTTATTTCCTCCAACAGACGAGAGATGTTAAACCTTATGCGTGAAAAGTTAAACTTCAACGTTCCATGCTTTGTAAAGATCATACAATTACAGACAGATAGATCTGAATCTAATTCTAATGGGCCAAATTCACAAACTCCCATCCATCATGCAGGTATGGTTTTATGGATGCATGTACGATTTTGTTAATGCGGGGGCTGCTTTTTTTGAGTGTTGCGCTATATGCAGTAAACATTACATAATATATTGCAATATGGTGGTATGTGCTTCCAAGATAGATTAGATAATCCTAAGATTAAAATTTTTCATGAAATTTTGAATCAGGATCAATTAAAATTCAATCCAATAACAGATTCAATATTTTATTGTCAGTCGCTGATGTGTGTACTACTCAATTTATGCTATTCATATATTAAACCCAATCTGACTTTCAAATATGCCAAAATAGGCTATTTTTTAACAAAATAAAACAAAAAAACTTCTCAGTAACAGAACAACTGACCTGACAGTTCGCCTGCCAATTAGAAGGTCCTACCAAAATAAATACTACTGGAGCATCCTGACAGACAAATCCAACCCATTAACTTTTCTATAAATACTACCATCACAACAAAAAATAAATCTTCAAGAACAGAAATTTAGAGACTTTATTTTACTACAGAGGCCGATTAATCGGTCTCTAGCTGTCCCCACGCTGCCACAAAGGTGATTTATCGTGACCGTTGTGGGCTGAAATGAAAATGAATGCCATATTCTGGTCCTATTGTATCCCATACCCACTTCATGATCCATTCACAAGATATCAGAGGCACAAGATGTTATTAATAAAATTAATAACTTGAAGTGGTGGAACAAACCCAGTCATGGTCAGTGACACCCTCATTACACCTGGAGTTTAAATTTCCATTTGATTGCCTAGATGCACCTCCTTAGGTGAGAGCCTCCTGGATCGCATATCATGTATATACCCTAGAGAAGTTAAGTACAACTATAATATGTGGGAAAAGTTCCCCTGAAATAATGAACTTTTTGGCTAGCTGATTTTAACTCAGAATTAATACTTGTAAGTTTGTTTTGGTGCTAGGTAACAATATGTCATCTCACAACAAGCTGAGTTAAACTCAATTTGATTTGGCAATCTTAGAATCCACACAGGTTATCAATATCCACAGCATATTCTCGATTTGTTTTTCATTCTGCTAAAATGATGTTCATGAAATGCTTATAACAAAAAAATACGAAAACAAACAACATTAAAAGGAGCAACTTGATAATCCAGCACTTGAGTGACGGCCTGTCCTAAACTTCATGCCTAAAAGCGTCTGGCCACCTGCAAGTTTCAATAATTATATAAGTTACAATGTAAATTTTTGATGCTGACATACCTACCTATGATAGGTCATAATTCATTTGTATTTATCCTAAAGACTGATTTCCAACTTTTTTGAAATGTCCAACCTTCAAGCTACACACCGTATTATTGTCATTTTTTGCTAGGATACATAGGCTAGGAGTTATGTAGGTTTTTTAAATTGGTTATATCATATAGAATTACACGTGACAATTGATAGACGGCTGGTCATCAAAATTAGGAAAAGTCTGTGTACAGACCCAAGCTATATGTATATGACCATAACTCATATGATAATTTCATCGTTCAAATCATAAAAGCGCTTGACAAAGCTCTAAAAATCTGTGTTCCATGATACTTTTGATTGAGGTCTATATAAATATGTAACCAATAAACTCTTTTGGCTTCTTGGTTTTTCTTTGACTGTTATACTCACATCCATGGAAAGATCTAAATTTTGCAGATGTTCAATGACCAATGAATCATGGACATAGCCGAGTAAACTCATTTCATCGTTACAGAGCATATCCCTTCTTAACACTGTTTATCCTGGCGCCTCATATAGGCAGCTGTCATCATTTTCATTCAAAAATGTTTCAGCCAAACACAATATACTAAATTTGTGATCATTAAGAATTAAATGAACCTCTTCCAGTTTGCCTGCCAATCCATGGATATTAAGAGATGCGCTATAAAAATTCATTGCCACTCTAGTAGTTTTTCAAAATGGCATATAAGCTTAAGTGAGTCTAAAATCATACCTTGACTGTGGACCTGGTTGCATTGGTCGCGAGTCTCAAATTTACCTTGAAGATGCGCATCTTCTTCCTCCTTTATAAATCCTTGATAATTTTAAGTTTTAATAATTCATTTAGTCTAATTTTTATTATTATGTTTAATAATTAACACAATTTTCATTGTAAATAATTGATTTTATTTAATTAATTTAATTTTTTGATAAATAATTTTATTTTATTTTATTAATCTTATTTTTATTATTTTGATTAATTTTATTTTCAATAATTAAATAAGATTGATAATTTTCCCACACTGGATCAAAAACCTCAGGCACTACAACGATTGTTGAAGTGTCCCCTCTGTATATCCTTACTCTGTGATATATCCTCAGTCTGTGTTAATATTCAGTCAGCTGTCTACTTCCTTCAATTATAACTGTTGTTCTGTTGTTGTGCCTGTTATTATATCCTTACTCTGTGTTATTATCACCTGCATATATAAGTCATCTGGGAATGACACAAGTCTAAACACTTTATTGCATTACACATCAATCGAGTTATGCTAAAAACAACTCGTTCCATTGTATGAAAAATTAGTTTTAAACTCAACGTAGTTTTGAAATTTGTCAATTCCTCATGTTCTGATGTTCTAATTTTTGTTCCTGCTTTCTTTATCAAACAGATGACGGGACACTGGAAACAAGCATTGTCAAGCAGCTGGATGTACTACTCCCATCTCCTTCTCCTTCTCCTCGACGCAGAGAAAGTGAAGGGCTGTTCTTTGGTGAGAAAACTCCACTTACGCAGTCAGAGTTTAAAACATATGAAGACGATGGTAGAAAGACAGCACCCCGCAAATACTCGACAGCGAACTTCCGCTGTGAAGTTTGTAGCTGTCAGAAGAAGGAAATCCCTGCTTCATATGGCAGGCAAACATCGTTACCTTTACCACACGTGCAAAAAGCTCCATTGTCGGCAAGAGTTAGAAAATCTTCTTCCGCGGATGATCTCTTATCTTCCAGTATTTATAGAGAGGCCTTCACCACGGGTAGTGTGCCAACGCTTACTTTAAACAATAATAACACTGGGAAAAAGAGTTTGCACTTGACTATCTCAAAAGTTGACCAACCAAACAATATATCAATGCCAGATGTTAGCCTTAAAACCCATCGTGGACTCTTTACTGATAAGTTCCGGATCAGATCGTGGGCTATGAGTGAAAAAATACAGCTACAGCAACAAACGTCGTCGGTTTAATTTTCATTTGGATGCATTTTAGTAACCTTCCCTCCTTATTTAGAAACTATTCCTCGGCCATTTTCATAGAGGAAATACATTTTTTTTAAGATGAGCTTAAATGGATATTTTCCGGATGATTATCAAAGATGTTCTATACAGTTATGCATGGTCATATGTCTATTGCATTGATCAGTTTCTTTATATTTCACAAAAAACTACTATGTTATGTTTAAAGGTGATCTTTGTATTTTGTCCAAACCTATTTATTCACAGGTATTTTTCACGATTAATACTCCCTGGTTGAGGAGTCTAAACTAACACGAATAAAAGTTGAAAAGTCACAAAACGCTTTTGAAGACTCTTGGTTTATTTAGAACATTGAAATCAATTGTAATCGTAATATTGTATAGTTCATCAGAAAATCACAAGTTTGTCATTGTGGAACTTAAGTACTTGCTCACTACACATTCAAATGTTAAAATTATAGCGACAGAACAGTTGAGCATTTTTCACTGGTTATATATATTACATAAATCTTGTTCAAAATCCTTGACCCTGGGTAAGCTATACTTGTTTCCTCGCATGTCTTCATATTTTCACACAAAGAATTGGAGAAAAAGTTGAGCTTATGGTTAGAACAAACTTAAGGCTTGAGCAAACGCCTACAGAACGATTGAAATCAGTTGAAATGTTAGACCTGTTTGGAAGTTGTTCAAAAGATTAGGTCTAATTCTGTATGGTCAGGTCATCGGAAAATGAGGCCACTCTCAATTGATTGGCATCAATGACTTGCAATTTCATTCCGATGGGGAAACCAAGTGATTCACGGTCATCGTATCCGTAGAAGATACACATGAAGTCAGCTTTAGGATCGTCTACTCCTGATGGATTCTCGTAAAGGATCAGACTTGTTCCGACATCGAGCTCTCCGACTATGTTGTAGTAATTTGAGTTAGGAACCTGTTGCCAAGTGCCAATATCTGCAACATAACAAATTTATAAAATGGTCATGAAAAAAATAATTATGTAGTTCGTTTAAAACCCTGGTGTCTATATTTTTCCATACACTCAGTATAGGTGAAGGTTATGTCCGAGGGCCTGTAAGTGCAGCTGATTGATAAATTAATCAACTTTTATCACAATCTGATGTGTAAAGCAGGGATCGCGCCACTGATTAAAACCAACATTGGCTTCCTAAAAATTCAACATCTATAATGATTGCAATACCTGAAAGTCTTCTATCCCCATTGATATGTTTGATGACGATAAAATCTCTGTCCTGTGACCTCGCTGATATCAGCACAAGTCTGTGTAGATAAGGTCTCTTACTTCCGGTACCTGAAAGGATAAAAAATGGAATGTGTTAGTACTTAATTGACTCATTTTCCGTGTCAGTTTATGTGAATCAGCGTGTAATACAAGTTGTATATATCCGACTAGGCCTACAGCCATGTCCTTGATATGTACAGCTATCACAAAAGTCAGTTTGTAAGTTTCCTACATAATGCGGCTTTGTCCATATGAACAAAGTTTGTTTGTTTCATAGCATACCATGTATAACACAGTGTTCGCCGCTGAAACATGATGTAGGTTAGTTTGGGACATCAAATTTACATTAGCCAAGGAGTTGTCTCATATATGTCGGCAGGACTGACAAATTCATACCAACAGAGTCATCACAATGGCTGGTCTACAGTATAACGATCTCACCTCCACTGAAAGATGGTGTGTTGAAGATGTATCTGTTTGCAAACTGTTCCACCGGTGGGACTGTTATCAGAGAAGGATCATGTTCTCCACTTCCGATAACCTGGCTCTTTGTTATCTATATCATAAACACAATTAACTTAGATACACACTCGGCTATCTGCGGAGTCAATCTGCTGATGAACTGGCTCAAACAAGATTGACTTGGAACAGCACCCATCTAATTTAGGCCCACATGATTAGGTGTCAAGTCATGCATCTGACATGTAGGCGAAAAAGAGGGTGGTTAATTTCCTGTGGCAGTGTACGTCAGATAATGTATGAGGATGGATGTTTTTACTATATTTTATCTAGTTTGAGGAACTAAGCTGTGTAGGTAGTGATGCACGTACACAAAACAAAACAACTTTAATCAACACTCTCAGCTGTCAGCAAGGTCGATCTGATTAACAGATAGACTGGTATTAACAGGAATATCCTTTGTAGCCCGGATGAAGGTACATGACAACAACAGAATTATCTGTGGCCATCAGTAATTGATTGATAACTTTTTGAGAGTGTTTCGAGATTACTTTGCATTAGGGTATGTTGCATGATTGCCCTCATTCACGCTGAGAAGGCATCATACCTGAGAGAGTTGTACACGCTGACTGCATACTAGTCTATAAGTGCTGCCGGCGATAATATCCCGTGTGAAAAGACCTCCAGCTGTGACTGTGAACTGTTCATTAGTTACTAGACCAGAGCCAGATTCACGTCTGGACAGTCTACAGTTTGTACCGTCCTGGGAGCCAACCACCTTTATCTGATCTCCTGCAACATGACAAACATGGGAGAAGGAGGAATTAACAGTTGGCCTGTATGTGACTCTAAACTGGCCCCGCCTTGCTTTTTGATAAAGTTTTTATCGAGTAACTGTCACTCAAATCATGCTTGATTTGTCTGTTTTTCACTTACTCTGAAAATATTTCCTCATTGCTTCTGACATGATCATAGCATAAGGAGTTGTACTTCCACATGTAAATATTTAATGCTGCACTCTGTCATCAATGAAAGTTTAGTTCATTGCTGCCATCTAGATTATTATTATTTCTTTTTTCAATACACAATGTAGGTAAATATTTAAAGACAACAAACACTTACCAAAGGTTCTGCCTGGTATTGGTTGGATATTGAACACACTGCCCCATGTGTTGACAGGAGTGAGTTGTTCGACGATGTGATCTCGTGAGCCTGTGTTGATATTAGCTCCATTTTCTACTTGCGACACCTTGACTCTGATGTTACCACTGTACACATTGACTGGTGCACTGGACTGAATACGAGTACCTGATAAATCCTGGTTTTCTCCTAGAGCCTGCATTAACAAGATAGTTCACCAATAATAGATATTTGTGAAGCGAATAAGGTGAACGTTGTAACAGTCAGTACCAGATGTGATATATTTTGGGTCAAAATATGTCATAACCTGAAATCAGAATTCAATCTCTTTGTTCCACGCAGAATTTTACTTATGATTGGTTTTCACTTCCGCTGAGTTACTAGAAACTTGAGTATTAAAAACAAAGCTTAAGTAATCAGTATTTAAAAAAACTGCTTTTCTAACAAAAAGTCAAAAATGAAGGTTATTGCTGTCTGCCGAGCACCATAGCAAAGGTCAAGCTAAGGAAACTTGATCGCTGTCACCCCTTGCAAAGGGGTCGACATGAACAGCACATTTAGGTTCTTTGACCAAATGTTGATATTTCAATTAAATTACAACTCCAGTAGACCCATTGACTGACCTGTATCTGTCGAACTTCTCCTGGCTGTAGGACGAACTGAGTTCCTTGAAGGGCAGGTGTAGCCCTACCTGTGTAGGTCAAGGTCACACTGACTGGTTCATCCTGGATGTTCAACACTGAGAACTGTGTACCGTAGGTAGCTGGTGCGTATGAGACTGTGTAGAAATCTGTACCTGCTTGTGCATCTGGAAGTGCTATCCAACTGTATATAAACAGAAAACCTTTGCATTTACAACGAAAATGATGTAGCCAGATCACGAAAAAAGCGAATAAACGTTATCCTATAACAGCTCAGGTTATTTTGTTAGTATCCAGAAACGGGAAAATAGCTAACACACAGATATATAAGCAGAATCAAAATGGCTGCCAATATCCAACTTGATATCCCAACACAGGCCAAGATCTTGCAATAAAAACAAGTGTTCACCACCATTGAATGAATTTATGGAACTTATTCTATCCTAAATAAGTGGAGGGAAGGGGCGCTGCAGCAGTAAATCTATCATATTTATTACCATAGACATGTGTATTGTCTATGTTTATTCCACTCACCCATCAGCTGAGAAGGTCTCTCTGTTGATGGCGTAGACAAGTAAGTCACCACCGGCTGACTGCACTCTCAGAGCTTTGTTATTAAAAGTGCCTGAGCCGACTGTCTCGTAGCATTCAGGGTTTGGTAGGCTCACCCTGTAGAAGAAGGAACATGATATCAAGATCAAAACTAACCCCCACCACAAGTTACAGCGTCCAAGAAAAGGTAGGCATGTTCATATGTCAAACGTTGTTAAGTGTGTTTTGATTATTTGAGACATCTGAAAAGGTTTAAATTAAATACAGGGGGATTCTTTTGAGAATAATATGTGTCACAAGACCAAGAAACTTGTCAACTGCTAACCTATGCAATATATATCTGAATGAGCGTAGCTAAACTTACAAGTTTACAGTGAAGCCAGGTATGACGGTGGTTGTGTTGAAGAAGCATGGATCAGATGGAGGAAGGAATGGCGTAAAGATGGAAACAGCTTGAGCAGCTACACCAGCGGGGGTCACATAAATCTCCTGGTAACATAACAAAATCACCAATTAAATCAAAGTGTCTTAGCTCTGCATTTCTAATAGCAACTATCACTCAATTTGATACAATATGCTTCCTTATAGAATGACACTGGGTTGACGACAACCTAGAGCAAGTTCGATCCAACTTGCCTGCATTGTAGAGGCTCACTTTCCACTGGTCACCCCGCAGGCCTGTTTGGCTGCGGCATGATCAGTATGGGGGAAGCAACTCAAGACAACCCTATCAATCATATGATAGGTGGGCTCCTTTGGGCAAGAAGTTGGAAGCAAAAGTGCTATGCTGACAAAAGGTAAAATAGGTTATGAATTATGAGAGGTATATTGACACGGTAAAAGAGAAATGACTTTAATGGACTCACCAGTTCTCTTTTATCGGTATTATCAGGCCTATTCTGCATGAACATAAGAGTGAAGGGATTGCCTGTGTTATCCTCCTGAGAAGTACAGATACGTGGATCGTTCTGTGATGTGCCGTCAGTGCATCTGTCATCAAAACCAGGACAGCTGTTACAGCTGCATAACCAGTCTCTGTTCACTATGACAAAATTAAAGAGAAATGCGAAATGATTTAGTATATATGATGAATACAAGATATTATCACATATATTAAATATTTCCTCAGCCTGCCCGGTTTATATCTTTGGTCTTGTGTTTACTATTTGTGTATATTCTTCAGCAGCACCATCACCGTGTTCGTCCACATCAAGTATAATTATCCCTATTCTATGCGGTATGGACTGTTTTTGTCCGCCCCCACGAAGCATCAGATGTAGGCTAGTAACTGCAATCACAAATACTTGGAAATATTTGATTTCAATAAAGTATGAAATAATAAATTTTACATTTAAAAATTAATTGTACTCACGTTCGCAGTTAGCTCCCCATTGACACTGTCCACATTGCCTTTGTGTGGTTGTTGGCGCGGGTGTTGTTGTTGGTGATGGTGTTGGTGCTGGTGTTGTTGGGACGACTGGCCTTCTACAACTCTGAAGCTCGGTTGCACAACATGATCCATCGAAACATTCGGTACACTCACAATGATAGTTCACTTCATCAAGAGTACAAGTTCCCCCATTGAGGCATGGGTTAGGGTTACAGACTGGAAGGTTAACAATACAATGATGATTAACACTTAGATGTAGATGTAGATGTCTAATATTGTTTACTAAATATTTGGTGTTGACAGCTCTAGTACTAATGCAGGTTATCTTTACTAAAATACTAAGGCTTCTTTTGAAACATTAAAGGGCAATTAGGAGTGTACAAATATTCAGTTACCCTTGATAATGTATTTCGGTGTGTAATCCATTATTGTCTAAGAAGCCATAAAATAAATTTCTAAGTAGAAGGTAAATTTAAACAAATTATAAAATTAAAAAGTAATTTTGCAGGATTTAGAGAACAGAGCAGATCTGTAACACAAATACTGGCAATAATTTCTGCCAATCAGGCTGCTAGCTTAATGTTGTCATGATGATTTGATACTAAACAGCTTGTATCTAAAGAGCATGCCCCTGAGAAATGACAGCTACAATGCATCATGGAATTAATGGCATCAGGGTACTTGATAGAGTGTCCCTTGAAGATGACTTGATTTTCCACCTGTCAGGTTATTTGTACCTTTCACACAAAGGAAGGGCACCTGATGAGTAATGCCAAATAAAAGGATGGGTGAGGTGTTGCGACCACAAATGATGTCACTTACATGGGGTTTCACAGTTCTTGCCAGTATAACCTGGAGGGCACTGACACCAGTAGTCATCCCACTGTGAGAAACATGTAGCACCATTCTGACATGGTAACGGATCACAGAACTGAGTATTAACAACGGCTACAACAAAAACAATGAGTTCATAGGGGTAGAACTTCACACTATAAATGATACATAAGTTAAAACTTTGGTAGTCATCAGAGTCGAAGATCTTTCCCTGTATTTTTGAGGTTCATTGATTTCCACCAAGAGACATACTAAATCATTTTTTGGAAAATTTATGATGTTTTCACCGTTGTCAGCTATCTCGTTGGAAACCATCAAGTAAACAGACAAACAAATCTTCCTAATTGCTCTTAAGTCTATATGGTATTTTGTGCCACTTACTTCCAGTTGCTACAAGGACTTCATTATCGGGACACAGGCAGAAACTCTCCTGCCAATTATCTTGACAGATACAGCCATCGGGGCAGGGATTGTTGGCACAATCGTCTCTGTCTATCGCGATTCTGGGATCCTCTGAAAAGTCACACCTCAGACACGTGGTGCTGTTACTGTGATCCAGCAGACATGGGATCTCTTTGTCAGTAGGAGATGTGACAAACCTACAATAACAATCAGCCTCAGATATTAAGTGACAAGCAACAGGAAAATTCAGCTGACATGTGAGGAATATCTTTGATAGACAAAAATCGTTGACTGCGCCTTGAAATAATTAATGTGTAAGTCTAAAAGTTTTTCATGTTTTTGAGGATACGACTGTCATAACATGATACAACATTTGTGATGCTGAATATTGAATATAAATGGAGCTTGTGGTAGCATGTTAAATTTCCTGGCAGCGATGTTATAAGGTAAATGGCTACACCCTGAAATAGCACCAGATTTACTTACATTACTACTTGGCTTTGGATTAAAAAGTCTTAAACATAATGATGCTAGTGATAGTTTCCCACGTGATTTTGTTAATGATAAACTCTTACCATGTAGGAACACGAGCGCCGGGAGCACATAACATCTGTATGGGGTTAACTCCTCCTGTACACCAGTGAAATCTGCACAGGTCTTCATCATCAGCAATGAACATTACACCATCGCTACATTCTGAAATACAATAGTGAAATATAGATTGAATAGCTTTCCAAACTTTCCATTATCGAGAATGTTCTTAAGTCCTTGATGCTTACCAATGGATGTATATCAAATTTGTCTTCATATGAGTCACATTCATACAACTAGAGCTATTCTCTCATTTAATCAAAATGGACAACTCCTGTCTTAAATAAAGTAAATGAAAATTTATTATCCTCTGCATTGGTTGTTGAACAATTTTTACTGTTTCAATTTCATTAATAGAAAATTTAATCGTACGATCACGTAGCTGTGCTTCAAATAAATTAAATTGATTGCTTAATTGAACTTTAAATATCAAAATTTTACTTACGCTGAATAGGTTCGGCTGCTGCCCAGCCTATTAGTACCAGAGCACAGAGGTACGCTGATGACTTCATACTGACCCTAAAACAGAACATTAAAACAACTCAATAAATGTGAGGACGTCTTTTATTCAATTCGATATATGTGTACATATACAAGTAAAATATAAGAATTGCAAAGTGGCACGCAAACCAAACCCCAACACCATAAACTGATACACCATGCATCATTCATCAATTTCAGTTACGGTATACATGATTCTGATACATTCACAATATCAGATAGAAAGAAGGTTTCTCAAGCATACCTCTTTATATTCCTTGTTCAGAATCTCTTGTAGCTGTTTTGTTCTGAGCCGAGATTGATGCCAAACTCTTGTCTGATGCTATCCAGCTATTCTTCCTCAGTTTATATACCCTCTATGATTCAGGTTCAGTTGCCATGGAAACAGGTACAGTGATAAATGCTGTTACTCTCAGCCTAAATAGCGTTGGCAGTGACTTAATCAGATTACAGAAATCAGGGTGAAAATCTAATGTATTTTACACTCGTCTCAATGATTTTTCTTCAAATTGGTGGCCAAAGCATTCATAGCTTCCAGCACATGACTTCATTTCCACTAAGGGTGTGTGCAATCATGTATTCTCATCTGGTTATCGGTTATCACATGTGATTTATTTAGGTTTTTCCCCTCTGACAGTGTTTGATCCTATGGAATCATCAAAGTCATCAGATTCTAAATTAATCCTCACAGATTATTCCAAACTTTCTGTTGTGAAGATAAACCCATGTATAGGTGCAATTGTTACATGTGTGGTTACAGGAGAAACTACTCACACTCATCACGTGATATACTATTGCATGTAGAGAGAGAATTAATTCACTTAGTACTAGTACCATCACAAGGAGTTTGGTGTGACGACCTGTGTTCGATTTTACTAATTAGGGGTGGGTACATGTTATGTACTGATGCTATTAAATTGACTGTAACGATCAGAGATACACATGTTGATAGTATAATCTCTATGTCAGTGTGGAAACTCATAACTAGGAAGTCGAAGTAAAACGTAAGATGAACAAGGGGGACAACTTTTCCGCTGCCTTACTACCATCAGGAAAGTTATTTCAGTCTGCTTTCTCCAGGGACAAAAACTGCTTATGTGGTCTGGTCATGGTGGTGGGTTCTTAAACAAGTAGGTATTGGCATAAATTTGTGCCATTGCTAAGCGGTGATAAAAAAAGGTATTTTGTCATGATTTGGGTGGTCCCTGTCATTGTCACACCAGATGAGTGAGAAGTATTTGCTGGCACACTTTGTCGATTGTGGGTAGATCGGAATTTGTTGGCTTCAAACACAAAATCTTGCGATGATTCTTCAAGGACCTGGTCCTCAGACGGATGGTGTTTACTGATTAGATTTAAATCACACTTAGCCTGAATTCTATGGCCCATTACCAGAGGCTTATAGACTATTACATCTGTTCAATTAATCGTGTCTGATGGTATTCACAACCTTTCCTTTTCTTTATTTTAAGAAAACGCCTCATCAAGCGGAAACTTTCACTTCCATCATTGAATAGATGTTTTCGCCACCCAGGCAGTAGTCCTACATGTTACAGTGTTATCTTAGGACCATCAATGATGGGCAGTAATCCCTGCTAATACTCCACTAGACAATCAGATGTCCCCTACCTAATCCACCATGATGATGTTATGTCGCATTAGCCATGAATTAGACAAAATGATCTAGATACAGATTATTATCCAATATAGTATTAAAGTGGATTAGCTTCTAACTTCTAAATCAAGGTGTGGGATCCGTCCTAGCTTGCGTTATCAGATCTTAAATGGTTTATTCTGTGACAAGACATTTCACTGCATTGGACAGATTGATCCATACGCTGATGTGAACTTGTATTGGTATTTCACAAAAACAGAAGGTGGCACTGAAATACTAAACTTGTTCTCCTGAGTTTCAGTGCATAGTGGACAGTAGGGATTGCTGGTAGCAGCATTTCACTATCAACCAAATAATGAAAAGTTACTACCAGCTATCCCGACACTGTTCAGGCTCTTAAACTAAGTGAACAGTCGTTCTTCCTAAAAGTTTGATTTATTTTCTTGGTGTTTTGATACTGACTTGTAAACTTCTCTGTAATAACAGACGATAATAATCCATTTACATAACTGGAGGAGTAAACAGTTGCTTGAGTTTAGTTAAGCTGGCCTGGCTGGCCTGGCAAGAACCAACCTTCGCTAGCTTAGGTAGAAGTTTGTATAAAATAATCGGGTTGGGTGACATTTAGCTAGTTATAAATTTGGCTAATCTGATTCTACTCTATCTTATGACGAAATCCGACAAAACTCCAGACGTGTTAAATTACATTTTTCGGTAACACTTTCTGTGGTGTATAGAGAGAGAGGTCCGGGAGCGATAAATGGGTGTATAGCAATGGAACATTAATTGCGCACCAAGTGCCTTTCGATTAATCGATGATAAGGGATAATTGATCTGCAGATCATTGTAAACATGTAATTCAATAACAGAACAAGATCTTAATTGAGACAGCTTATCGGTGAGATCTGGATTGGCCCCACCTGAATTCCTCTCCCATGACCTCACCGATCATTCTACGCTGCTGCACTTGCATTTTTTTGTCCATTATTTTATACCTAATTTCACATGAATGAGATTTTAGATTTAGGACTAAGTTATGTGTAAGCTTACACTAGGCTTCAGGGTGCATACAACCTGCAAAAAATGTGTCAATAATGTTCAGCAAAACTTGTAGTTGCTTATTGTGAACAACAATAAGTTCACATTCAACTAGATGGTATCATCAGGCCCCTAGGGTAGAGTATCGTGTTATAAGAAATTGATTCAATTCAATGATTTAGTCAGACAGAAATCGGGGCCTTGAGAAGATTTTGGGTTTGGTGAAAAAGATATTGTGATGATGCTGGAACATTTACGTTATTGCGCCACTCCACTTTTGAGTTGAAAAAGAGGCAATTCAATGGCATAATTAGAAGAATCCAGGTATCAGATTAAAAATACAAAGTGATCGAACAGTAGCCTTGTCACGGGTTACTTTCTTTGTAGCCGCGTGACAAGGCTAATCAGACAGATCTACCTCGTCTTAGCTACAGATCAATGAACTGTTAGGGCCAACAATCCTCAAGTGGCTGCAGAGGGCGATGACATTAAGATAAACATTCAGACTATTAGTAGGTTATTTTACCTGATAAGGTAATTATGCTAAGTAAGTCTACACCCACCATAAAGAGAGCGTGTTGGCACTTGATGTACACACACCCCAGTACTACAAACGGCATCATGTAAGATTTAAATCTTGACTAATTGTGTGAAGCCTAAGGCTAATATGCTGGCAAGAACATCCTAAGCAAATGCTCTGGTATGATGTTTTTCTTATAGAGACGACCTTTAATAGTATAGTATAAGTCTATTAATGATAGTTGTTGACAGCTTGTCAAATTTATTGTGACATAATAGAGCTGGGTCCCAAAAAATCTGATAGTATGTCAACCGCTGGGCCCTGTCATCGCAAAGATTGTGGTGAAACAACCAGAACGAATTATGCACATTTATAGGTGAGCATTTATAAGAAGGGGGGCAGACGCTAGGGGCCATAGACCTTGCAAAATTATCCATGCTGATAGCGGATAACACAAAAAAACTGCAAACAATCATTGCATCTTGTGAGGGCAAAGAAATTAAATCATTTTTTTCTTCATTTTATCTTACACTCCCCGTCAATTGTACATTTGCAGTTTCTTTTTTCGCAAGTTCAATACAAATAAAGGTTAGGCCAAAAAATGTTCACATCGAAATGGGGAAAACATTGACATAACATGTGAAAGCGATTGTGGTTATCTTACTTGAACCTAATTTATTATAATGTAATATACTATATTCAAGGTTACAGGAAGCGTTTTCTTCAACTGAGCTAAAATGGCTGGCAAAACATAAAAAATACACTTATACTAAGATATACACAGAAATTAAATCAATTTAATAAATATTCGAGTGGCTTTATTGTTAAAGAATACCAAGAAAGTAATAAGATCACAATTTGAGCTGTGCTATAAATCAGCAGTTTTTGACGTTGCGCGTAACATTTGTTCCGCCAACAGCCAACACTGGGTGTATGCACACTGCTTGCAGATCAACTCAGAGAGATGAGCCTCTCTGCACCATAGCGAAAGTGCCACAAAATGTCCTAATTGACCTATTTCCATTATTTTACCGATAGAAGCTAACATTTTCCTAGTGCGGGCAGAATGACTTTTTAGTTTGAGAACTCAATTACATTTTGAATAAATAAATGAGTTCATTGGTTCAAACTCAAATAAGCTATTATGGGCTGTAGAAAAAATGTTATCTGCACAATATTTAGGTAAGATTCTTCATTGATTAATGGCCTGCAAGCGTTTTTTTCTGGATTATCACTTCAATATAGGAAAACCAAAAAAGCGCAATAACTCTCTATTTGAAAAGAAATACTTTTGATCCGGACAAGGCTCAGTTAGATATAGCCATCAGCCATGGACATCACCCTCATTCAGTGCCAATAATCTTCAAAATTCAGAAGAAAAAGCATAGCCTGTGGGCTTGTAGCTTATATAAAGACACCGTTGCCTAATATAAAGCCATAGAATGAAGCTTAATCACTATTTTTTCCTCCGTCGAACATCACAAGGAAGCAAACGATCAATTTCCATTCAAGGAATTTCACTTGGTATAACCATTGTAACTTATTCAAAAATGCCAAAATAAGTGGCCGAATAACACGGCCTTGACTGCTAGAAATGGTAACCAAAATCAGCTTAGGTTGCGCCGGGGTAGGCTGCACCTAAATGGTGCTCTGTGCTTTTAGTTGATTTCGCTGCTCAAATCTTGGACTACAACTCTCAAAACATACTAGCGGATAGATCTTGACACTGCTGATCCACTCATATATGTCGGATAAACATACTAGCTACAGCAGAGCAGATTTACTCAATTTAAAAAACTGCAACAGCAATGGAATGGATTTCAATCATCAACCAGATCTTAGACACTATATCCCAACTAGTGCAATTAAAGGATTAGCCACTAACAGCAGACAATACACAATAACTAAGAATGGATTACACTCAAAGAAAACTAAACAAGGCTGCAGAGCTGGTAAACATAAAACCAGACAACCCACTCAACAATCGACACCAGATCCAATACCTGCACCTATTGCTAAGAAAACTTCACAGAGCCATCCTGACGTTCTATACACAAACTGCAGGTCACTTAATAATTGGAAAATTGATGAATTAACTCTCTACACACACACTCATAAACCTGATATAATCTGCAAACATTAATGGATTCAATAGCTATTTCGCCAACCGTAAAATTCGCATTGGTGAAGGTGTTGCTATCTTCATCAATCAGATCTTTACAACCAAAGTTATAGCCTCTCACTCAACCAAAACTGTGTCTGCACTCTGGGTCTTGACAAGTGTAGGACATCATAGGCCATACTGTATGCAGCATTTATCACCCCCCTGGTGCAGACCAGGGGACAATACTAGAATATATCCAATCAACCATCCTCAAACTATCCAGGCGACATGCGAATGCACAACTCCTAATATGTGGTGATTTCAACAGACTGCAAACATATGCTATCTATTGTCGCTGATTAATTTTGATGGAGGTGGTTTTTTTCTGCTGAAATTGATAGAAGCATCTTTCTCAGAATGTTGTGAATGAGTTTGTCCAAAGATGTTCCTTTTAACAAAAATGTCTGGTTTGTGATGAGCGAGGTTATCTTCTTCTGCTTTTTCAAAGTAGGAGGACAATTCCTAGCCTAATCACAACAGAGAGTTTGTGACATTGGAGCAGGAGGTTTGTTCAACATCAGGGTCTGAGTGATCCTGTCAAATTGAGTGGCTTTATGCACAGATGCTAGTAGTCAAGAGATCTTTGCACTCATTAAATAATCTTTTCAAATAATCTGCTTGTGTGATCCATGCGCTGTTTGAGTGATAAGTTGCTCCTTGTAAAGTATTATATCCAAGCAGATAAATGCACATTTAAATAATTAGGGTAATGGTTCAGGGAAAGGATTGTATATTATGGTGCAAAAGTTGTGACCGGTAAATTTAGCGTTTTTACGCGTTATCCGATCCGATATCCGATCCGAGGTTGCCTAACCCCGATCCGTTCCACCCCTAGTGCGCCCTAGATCCAATATGTCTTAATTTTGAGTTACTACTCTTCCAGCTGCCGACAGCCTTGTCAGTTACTGGATAGAGTGACTCATTGAATTCAACTTGATATAGGTGCCCCTTGTACAATATTAGTAAGTTTTTTTTCAATTCTAATGTTGCCGGCGGGCCGCCGGGCGAGGGGCAAAAGTCTGGGGGGCTCAGACTAGTTGCAACGCAGGGTTAGTTGCATGCAGTGAGGTGTAATGTAATCTAATATAATATATAATATAATATAATTGTACGTAATTAATGTTTATGGATAGACTATTTCAAAAGTGATATGGCCACCGGCTACTTGCTGTGCTGTATACTTCCAGAATCAATAAATGATATTTTAATTTGACATTCATATCACAGCACAATTTAATATATATATCCTCATTCTGCTCAGTGAATTAAATGCGATTTTTGCCCCAGATTAGGTCTGAGCATTGCAATAGATATTTTTCCCTTTGGCATTACATTTAGAAACGAAATGGAATTGAGACTTATTCCCAATTGGTGGTTATTGAAGTTAGCGTCCAAAAGTATATAAGCATTGTTCAATGGATTTTGACAGACTTGCACGGTACGAGCAGAATAAGATTTTGGTATTGGCGCAGCCCTAAAATGAGGAAAAATCAAAATTGAGTCTTAAGAGGTGTTTTCCATAGTCTGTCCATAACTCAAAAATGTCCCCTTCAAGAGTAAGTAGCTGGGAAGATTTGGTTAAAAGTTGGTGTGCCTAGTTGAAGCAGGACTGGAAATATTGGAAAGAAAAAAATCATATATGTTAACCATTGGCAATGATAGCGTTTTAATTCACTGTGTGTGTCCGCTGTTAGGATGAAGACACCTAACTTGCAGCATAGTTATATATGATGGCTTATATTATTATTATAATATGCTAGATCAATAATATTAAAACTATATCAATCTGATTTTAATCTAAATATCATAATCTATTATTATTATTATTACCATATGACTTGTATTACAAACCTCATAATACAAGCGCAGTGGCAGTAATGAATAATTTCCTATGCCTATCTACATAAAATTTTTAGTGATTAATAGTTGCTGACACTGCCAATGCAGTTAAGTTGAATCCTGTGGGAGGTTTAGTGTGAGGCCCAGAAACTGTTGCCCCCCCCCCTCATCTGACATCCAGCCCCCACTGTCTGAGGTTTCATGTCAACAGCAAACTTCTCAGTAGTTCCCACAAACTGTTGGATTGTGGGGATGTTGCGCACATGATGCGTCAGAGGTCCTCGAGGCAATAGGACTAACAGGGCAGATAATGATGGTAAAATTCTGCTTTGTCTGTTTGTAGCTGCTGGACCTGTTTGACAGTGAGGACCCAAGAGAGAGGGATTACCTGAAGACAATCTTACATAGAATATACGGCAAATTCCTTGGACTGCGGGCCTATATCCGTAAACACATCAACAATATATTCTACAGGTAAGTTGAACTATAAGAGCCCCAGTGAAGAATCATCCAGTTGTAGGGAGTGGGGCTCTCTCTATCTCAAAAAGAGAAGGAATGAAATTGTTAATAAAATTGGACTGGCACAAATACTATAACTATCAACCCGATGATGTGAAACGGAAATATGATTGGAGCTCCACATTAGCAATTTAGTGCCCCTGCAGATAATTTTTAGGGTTATATACGCCTATGCAGATTTATGAAGTGCAGTGTTTAATTTGAGAGCATCTGACCAGGGTATGCTGTACCAGGGTATGCTGTACCAGGGTATACTGTACCAGGGTATGCTGTACCAGGGTAGGCTGTACCAGGGTATGCTGTACCAGGGTAGGCTGTACCAGGGTATGCTGTACCAGGGTATGCTGTACCAGGGTATGCTGTACCAGGGTATGCTGTACCAGGGTATGCTGTACCAGGGTATGCTGTACCAGGGTATGCTGTACCAGGGTATGCTGTACCAGGGTATGCTGTACCAGGGTAGGCTGTACCAGGGTAGGCTGTACCAGGGTAAGCTGTACCAGGGTATGCTGTACCAGGGTATGCTGTACCAGGGTATGCTGTACCAGGGTATGCTGTACCAGGGTATGCTGTACCAGGGTATGCTGTACCAGGGTATGCTGTACCAGGGTATGCTGTACCAGGGTATGCTGTACCAGGGTATGCTGTACCAGGGTAGGCTGTACCAGGGTAAGCTGTACCAGGGTATGCTGTACCAGGGTATGCTGTACCAGAGTATGCTGTACCAGGGTTTCTTGGTTGCATAATCGATTTTGAATTTTCTCATGTGCTTTCAGATGTACCCATATTGAAGTTGACTCAACTTAATTGGAGATTTTGGGACTTAAATATTTAATTTAACCCTATCGCTATGAACATTTTTGCCTTTTCAGTGTCATTTCTTATTGCCTACAACTCATATTATTATCAGATTCATCTACGAAACTGAGAGACATAACGGAGTCGCGGAGCTGCTGGAAATTTTAGGTAGTTTTATAAACGGATTTGCCTTACCACTGAAAGACGAGCACAAATCATTCCTATTAAAAGTATTGTTACCTCTGCACAATGTTAGGAGCCTGTCAGTATACCATCCACAGCTGGCCTACTGTGTCGTACAGTTTCTAGAGAAGGAACCCTCGCTTACTGAGCAGGTAATTTGTTTTATTTTATACTAAATAATGATACTAAAGATATAATAATGATAAATAAATCAAAAACTAAAAAAGGTGTCTTAAAGTTTATTTGGTTTTTTTAAGCATTGGTCCATTTTTCTTTCACTGGCGTCATCTGAAAAAAGACACCATTGTAGTAGAAATTGGGATAGCTGTGAATGAACAAATCAATCACTGCAATGTTTCAGGTGATATTGAGTTTACTGAAATACTGGCCGAAGGTGCATAGTCCTAAGGAAGTCATGTTTCTCAACGAGTTAGAGGAAATTCTAGATGTCATCGAACCTAATGAATTTACCAAAGTCATGCAAGCTCTCTTCAGGCGGCTAGCTCATTGTGTATCCAGTCAGCATTTCCAGGTTAGCGTCAGATATCTTCATATACCACATCATAAATGTCTGATGACAGCATTTCTTCAAGCTCATCTCTTCAGAATTTCAGAATGAGTAGGCTTAGTAGCATTTACCATTGGTCAACCTATTATTATCTATCACATCCTTTGCTGTATAACCATTTATGTGTGATGTGATTTTGATTGTTGCAATATTCTAACACTGATGTTCATAAAGACTGCTATTCATTCATCGTAGTATATAATTGAGATAAATAGCACACTAAAATATAGGAGTTGTCTTATTAATATCAAGGAGTGGACAACTACTGATTTATGTTTAAATTCTTACTATTTGACAGAATTCTCTCAAATGCTCATCACCATTGCTGTGCACCTTTGTAAAGTTGACCTCTTGTATTATTTTTTTAGGTGGCTGAGAGGGCGTTGTATTACTGGAATAACGAGTACATTCTTAGCCTAATATCTGACAATGTCAACACTATCTTACCCATCATGTTCCCTGCTCTGTATAAAACTAAGCAACACTGGAATAAGTGAGTCGGCTGTTATTAAAATTCTGTTTGAGTTTTGAATAATAACCAATTAAAATAAATTATGTATTTTGCACAGGAGTAGATACACCCGAGGATGATCCACTATCAAAACAAAACAGACTCTCTGGTGTATTAACAATCTGTGCATCATACAAATATGTAATGGAGGGAAATTGAATCGATCTTTGATATATCTCTCTGGACATCCAAGTTTTATTCTTTCCACCAAATTTTTATCAAAATAAGTTCTCTGAACAAAATTTGCGTTCATTCTGTTTTCAAAAAATGTTTTTGTTCTTTGTTATTTCACAGTATTTTTTAATCCTGTTTTAGAACCATACACGGCCTTATCTACAATGCTCTGAAGCTATTTATGGAAATGAATCAGAAACTATTTGATGAATGCACTCAGCAGTACAAACCTGACCGTCAAAAGTAAGTCACAATGACACTATAAATCAATATTAACGTTTTCTAGGGTTTGCAGTTAGAATTTCTCCTTTAGACAAGTATTTCATTTAGCTCTCCTAGTCACATTACTTCCACTGCGTCAAAAGCTTGTTTTTTAATGTGGCCTAAAACTATTTTTGAATAGCAACCCTTCTGAATTCACATTTTCTCTGGTAAACTTTAAACCCAGACACTTTAAATTGAATATTTTTGCTTTATAGAGAGAAAGAGAAGCTGAAGGAAGCAATGGGTGAAAATAGAGCAAAGTGCTTCTAAGAATCCAAATAAGCAATTAATGTCTAACGGTAAGTCACATGGCCCAAGATCAAGTTTGGTCCAATTTGTCCGCATTTGGAGTTGCTCCCCCTCAAACTGCCTACTTGCCAGTCAAATTTAGGTTCTAAAATGCAAAAAAAATTGGATCTCATTTTAACTTGCGTCTAAGCCCTTACGATCACACTCGATTGACAAATCTGGTTTTGTGAGAAATAGAGTATGAATATAATACAGTGTTAATTCTAAGCCCCGGCTCTTCCCTATACTTGTGTAGTGCCTTCTACACCTTGTCAACTCAAGTTGGGTATACTTTTGAGCTGTGTTGTCAGAGAAACCTCAATGACCCACCTGAATATCAACATTCTAGTGCTTCAATGAATATCCTTGGGTTGCCACACTCATTCCTAATTTGTAGGGTGAAATCCGCTTCCCATGAGCTTCCATTCAAATATTGAAATGATCAATTTTCATATCTTGTGCTGTTCTCTAATTTCATAGTCTTAAAATCAGCATACGTACAATGTTTTTGTCTTTTCAATCAGCTACAGTAAAGCAATGGATGGCAAAAACAACACCTTTCAGCACTGGTGATAGAATGAAATCAAACATGCAGCTAGTACAGCAGTATAATATTGGTTTTTCTTTTTATAGGTGTAGGTAAAGTAGGGTCAGCAGCAGCAATGAGGATGAACCTGTCAAAGAGGCTTTAGATCATCTCAAACAAGAAGCTGGACAGGTAAGAATTTCGTAACTACTCTGCTCACTTGCACCAATCTCTTTTGGAGATGGTGTAATCAGTTAGCACTCTTGCTATAAACTGCCAGGGTTTCCGCGACACAAGTTCCAAGATTGATTTTACCAGCCCCAGCAGCATTGAGCGTTAATACTTTCTTAGAGATCTTCCATATAAACATATTCATTATTGTGGTCCGATCTCTGCACCCCAATTGTTCCCTGGTTGATGGGATTATAAAAATTCTCCGGGATCAATTTGAAGCGGATAAGCTTAATTGAGGGACAAAATGGCGAGGGGGTTGACAATTTTCCCTAAAATACTTCCTTATTCTTATTGAAGGACCTCTTGAAAACCCCTAACAAGCAACAAAGAACCTGACATATTAAGTTTATGTTTTCTACAGGCCGCAGATTAAACTACGAAATTAAATATGCTACATCTTAACACACAAAAAATGGCTCTGCATTGTACTAAATTAAACACGATTGATAAGTATCCAATATTATAGCTTACGTTGATAAATATCATTATTTGCCAATGGCTATAATAGTTGCATACAATATAAAAGTATTGTAGAAAAATATGAGGGACTTCTGGAGTTCTCTACCAGTATATTTCATATTTAATAGATTTTCAACTTGTCCATTCTCAGTGGTTATTTGTACCTCTTTGCTGAAACAAACTGATTCGCTTTCTTAACACCCCATACATGACTGGGTCAATTTTTTTTCAACAATTGAAGTATATAGATGCCCATAGATTACAGATATATGATACCGGGCAATTAATATTTGAACTGATATTTTCTTGTTTTCTAGATGAAAAAGCCTGACACTGCTTCGGTCAAGAAGGACAAGGTTTTGTTGAGACGAAAGTCTGAACTGCCTCACGATAATACTACGCTTAAAGCTCTCGAGACTCATAAGAAAAAAGAAGAATTCCTATCAACTATCAAAAAAGAGAAGGATTGATAAATGAAGAGTTGATAGTTTATTTCCAAACAAATTGATGCCTACCTCGCTACAAGTTGGCAAAGTGATTGTTTTGCACATTGTTCACTGACGTTGTGTCAAGGCAATGTATATTAATGCATTTTCATTCTACTAAATTTAGTTTTCTTAGCATGGAGCAATCAATAGTTATGGTGTACTTTTTGTGCCAGGTAAGGCAACTTCATTAGAATGCTGATTTCCCCCTTTAATTACCGTCACAACGAATCCATTTAATCCTTTACACACTGGTTGATAATCAATTTGCATATACACAAAGTTGCACAGCATGTAACTCACTTGCTTTACTTGAGTTCTAGTACTGGTAGAAAATGTAAAAAATATATTCCACTGGATTTGTATGCATAGAATTCCGGATTAGACCAATTACCGAAGACAGTAGTTACTGAATATCTTGATGTCATAAAAAACCAGCCGGCTTTTACTCTTTTTGAACTCATTTTCTTCTTCTTGATGATTGAAAAGTATGATGTTGTCTCATAATTTATCTGAAAGTCTTTGTTTACTTTTTTGATTTTTGCTGATCTCTGTAGTTAGAGGGAGTAATCACATCCGATTGACTGCTGGGTTTGATATTTTAAAGGCTACACATAATGCCGAATCATAATTTTTTTGATTTTACTTATATAATCCTGATGGCCTAGAATCACTCTCGCTAATTGTATGAAGTATGACCAGTATTTTGTCACAAAGTGTGAGTTTTACAAGTATCATAAAAAATATATAATGTTATCAATCAATAGCTATCTCCGAGAAACGGACTCATGGTGGTAGGATACAGAGGGACAGAGTCATAATATATTTCAAACAACTACTTGTGATACAAATTAGAAGTTATGAAAAAAAGCGAGATGTGTTCTGCTCACTAATGTTGGCAACTGAGACACTGTGATAAAAAATGCTTTGTCATGAGAAGAAAAATCTTTGCCAACTAAACAAACATTGAGCCTGAAGTCAGTGATGCGCATAAAATAAAATTCTTTGATTAGATGTGTTAATGACAGTGAAAATCAAATTCAACTTAAGAAATGCTATATCAATGCTCCATGCCGATATGCCAATATACGAGTAGTTAGCTATTCTTCAGTTTTCAAATCTGGATGTTCATAAACAACTTCGAAATTGTCGTTATTTCCAGTAATGCTGTACACAGCATCTCGAAAGTGAGGCAGACTTTTGATGTAAGCCTTGTACCAGTGATTCCAGAGTTTCTCTGTGAACTCGGGGACGGGTTGTGAAGTGCCGCTCTGCTCCGCCAGCTCTCTGTGGTACTCATGCTGATACTCCATTATGAAGTGAAAGTGCTTAGGTATGTTACTTTGATCAGTGACCAGGCGCTTATAAAGGTTCTGATATTCTTCCTCCATTTCCTGTGAGTACAAATATTATGGTAATGATAAAATGATTGGCCTTTGATTTGTCAAGTCTACTTATAGCTGCATAATGTAAAAAGAGACTCGGTTGAAATGGAGTCTGAATGGAAGCGGAGAATCGCTCTTTCAGCAAGCAGCCTGAGCTTTAGTTGTTGCTTAAGCCACCTATTGGTAACCGATTGCATTGATCCAACCATTAAACTGAACTAGTTTTTTAATCAAACTCAAACCAGGGATATTGTCCCAAACTCCCTGATCAAATTAACACAAGTGGTTCTCAGGAAATGTAAAATCGAGTTTGTAAAATTGTCCTCTCATTGGTAAACAAGAGAGAACTCTGTTTATGAGTGTCACATCCCGCGCGACAGAACATCTAATGCAGATTGCGCAATCAACGTACATACGATACCATTGCTTTATATACACTTGCAAACCTTTTAATAGGTCAACAAGGTCTATAAAGGCAATGGCAAATAGTAACTAAAGTTAAAAAGAATCTTGATCTAACTGAACTTTTTTGTATGATGGCCAAATGCTACACTAGATTTTTGTGAATCTTCAAGATCTCACCTTTCTTGGCACGGGCGGTATCTTTTCACTAATGAAAGCTGCTGCCAATTCGGATTGGATGCCAAAGTTTTTGAACTCAGCCACGAGTTTATTCATGCCGATGAAGTAGAGAGAAGGATGATCTATGCTGATCATCATTCTGTAGAGGTTTGGTACGTGCTCCTCTTTGATCAAAGGTCGACAGCGATCGCTCAAGAACGAGAAGTTGTACCTGTAATACAGCAACAGTTAATACTCACAATGTTACCATGGTGGATGTTCTTTTTCAATTTTATATAAATATTGTAAAAGTCCAACAAATATTGGAGAAGGTGAAATTGCAATATTTTTTGTCAATTGTAGTATAGTGACTGTCAAAATTATAGGCACTAGGAGTATTTCAGGCAGAAGAATACAGTATCCTATTTCAATTGCTGAATGCTGTGCTCAATAATGGACATGTATTAGTTAGGGGTCAATGACTTAAATTGATGGACCATTCTTTATCTAAATATCAAACAATCAGCCAAAAAATTTGTTTTTTCCTTTTCAGAATCCATTGATGCGCATGCGTTAATCAAGCATTTACTTTTAACAATATTATACCATTTAATTTACGTTCAATCATCAAGCATAAATCATTCGAACGGAATTCTCATAACTTTTTCATCATCTTGATTCAAATTTCTTTTTTCCCTTTTTTCTCAATAGCTGATGTTGAAAAATATTCTAAAAAAATGAAAGTGATGCCAACAACGATTAAAAAAAGGTTTTTGTTAACAGAAAAAGTAATGTTCGGTTCCAAGTTTTTTTAACCGACCTTGCCAAATATTATTCTGATACATTATAAGTCTCAGAGATTGATTGCTTTTTTTCATGTCACTAAAGTGTCATTTTGCGAACATCATGTGGGTGACAAAGTTCTTTGGAGTTATGTTTGTGACTGTTTGACTTTATGCACTTGTAGATTGATTCTGATACCAAAATCTGCATTCACTACACATAAAGGAGTAATGTACTCACAAGAGAAAAATCTCACCTCTACTCACCATAATGCGCAGACTTGAAGCAGGCTAGAATTATAAACGCTAACATTACCTTGTGAAAATTGGTAATGACGTAAATCACCCTCTCCTGGTTTTGGCAAGCTTTAATAACCGAAATGGCTCTAGCAACTGGTTTGGGAAGGTATGTAGTTAGATATTGAGGTCGGCTAGGGCAAATGACCAGCAGCAGTCAAATTGGCGCTTTACCAACTGAGCTATTGCTGATTTCCAAACTATCTTAACTATACTTTATCTAACCAAAATTTACTCATCTAAGGTAAAATTCTAATCGCGTTCTTACCTGTACCCAGTAGCCAGTATTACCATGTCAGCTTGTAGTATCGAACCATCCTTCAGCATGATGTCATCCCCACTGAATCTGTCAATACCAGCCGTCTGCTGTATATTCTCTGGGAGTTTGGTGGTCAGTCTGTCATTGTTATGACTCAAATAAACCTGTAAATAAGATACAAATACAATACATAAACCAAGACATATATAAATACAAATACCAAGCATCGAATTGAGGCCCATGAATAAACAATGGTTGTTGAAGATATAATCGTCAACTAGGTGTAGTATTCAAGCATGTTGTGTTAAGATCAGTAATAGCTTGAGTTCATAGGCTGCTCTTCTTGGCAACTTTATTGCCAGCTTTTGGAGTTGCTCTCATAAAAGTGCAAAAATTTCATGAATGTGCGTACTAGCACCCATATACTGGCTCCTGAAGGTTCGACCTTCTCAATATCATTTCCTCAACATTAATAAGCTCCACTCTATGAGGAAATAAATGGCTTTTCTGCCTTTGATTTGGATTTGGATTTGATTCGGTTTGTTGATTTTGTGGGA
The DNA here is from genome assembly GCA_914767715.1 of Membranipora membranacea. Lineage (NCBI taxonomy): Eukaryota > Metazoa > Bryozoa > Gymnolaemata > Cheilostomatida > Membraniporidae > Membranipora > Membranipora membranacea. The sequence goes on along the minus strand of OU612070.1, from coordinate 4,970,572 downwards.
AAATAGAGATATTGACTAAAGCCGGTCTGACACCTCATTACACCAATCACATATATCAACCACAAATGTAAACTTAATCTGTCAAATCTACAAGGAAGAGCAAAAAAATCACTTGACCTACATATGTCAGATTTATGAACAAAGCTGATTGTAAAACCTGTAACATCCCCTGTGGTTAAACATCTCACATGTCTTGCAGTCTTGCGGATATCCATGGCTACGTCGGTGCCAGATAGTAAAGCCCCCAACACCACCACTGTTTTACCGGTGTATAGCTTCGGGTTCTGGTGATATGTACTATGAAGGATCTCTCCTGTATAAGTTGCATGCCCCTCAATATCTGGTATGTACGGACAAGATTCGTGGCTAAAATATACAAATTGAGTTTAGGAAATCAGTACCCGTTTCAATTTGACTAAAGGCTGGTTAACAGTGCTTCGGCTATCGGCTGATTTTTCTCTCCCAATGGATTCGCCTGAAAAATCAGGGTCGCATCAGCGATAGAGCCCCAATGGTCAGCAGTGATCACCAAAACAGTATGGACTGCCCTCAACATTCAAACTATGAAACTGACAATATAGGTCATAAAGAAAAGATAGAAGCTGATTTGGGATTATTGATTACCGATGCTGAGACTTATCTTCCCTCGTAAAGTTTATCATTGAATCACACAAAATAAAACTGTAATATGTTAAACTAATCGTACCCGTTACAGACAAGGACAGCATCATACTGGGAGGTGGACATAACTCCAGTATCCTCATGTTGGACGGTCACATTCCATCTCTCCACACCTTCCTCAGTCATGTACGGGTCTACCAGCGAAACTCTGTGCCTGAACTACAACAAACAAAGGCTTGGAAAAACTAAGACACTGAAACAACCTAATGAGCCGCACAGATTAATCCTTAATTCTCCTAAAAGAGATAAAACTAAAAAAAACGGGAATTTTTGCTATGAATCTAATTTTATCTTTATACATTTTCAGATGTATCCTAATATGATGAATCAGCTATTTATCGGAAAACTTTACAATTTGGAATTTTCAAATGTCATGGGTAATGATCTCACAATGACGCTACCTTGGCCTGCATGTATAGTATATAATAGGTTTGGTGGAGATCAAGCGCTGGGCAAGAAACATTGATTTAAAGCAGGCAGCGCACTGTACCTCATAAAAGATTTCTATGAACAATTATAGCTAAAGCATGTCTGAATCTGCCAAAATAATGGTATGCTATACTGTGTGCTGATGAAAGGCAATCCGGGTTCAATGAGACATGCTGGCCACGTGAGAGACTTTCAGTTGGCACATTGATCTACCCGTATTTGGTGCAAAAATTGGTCACTATGTTTGCCAATTTATAATGCCCTCTTCTCCAGGTATCCCTGGTATCAATCAAAGGAGCCTCTCTTTGATACCGGCAGTGATTGCTATTTGACGACAAAATTCGATTCGTTTTGATGGCAAGCATCTGTTTAAATTTCTCTGTCGTCTTTTGCGGCCGGACGTTGTGGGGAGAATTACAGAGCCCCCAAACCCTAGGCTGCTTATGTGCAAGGCATTTTGTGCCTTAGAAATGCCATTACTCGACACCTTCTCGGCAGAACTCAGGATCTAGATTCTAGATTGTGAACCCTATCAGACTTGAAAAGGCTCATCTGCCTATGATGCATAAAGCTCCTTTTATCAACGGTTATGATAGATGTGCTTCTTGTGCTACTTTACTTTCCGCAGGTGAAACAGAAAGGAGATCACGTCTCACAAAGACTCTCGACTTTTAAAGCAACTTTTTGGCAACTTTGACTCTGAAGGCATTTTTCACACTCTAGATATCAGTTATGTTTTACTGACCTTGATATGCTGATGGAGGTTGTAATGCCGAGCAAAGCTGTTGACATATTCTAGAACAACTGAGTTGTGGACATATGATTCCTGAACCGCTTCGGGAAAAGGAAAACCTGTATACGCTAATATCTCCTTAGGAATGTTGCTCCTATGGTAATAATGGAAGGAATGTCAAAAATAAATGCATATCCAATATTATAAATATATTAGTCATAATACCATAGTGTATATATTTATCTGTTAAATAAATTAAAATTAACACTGTGACCAGACCATATCATATCAGATTGCAATGGTGGTGATAATGAGTCATTTTAACTCTCAATTGGGTTCAAACCGAGTTGATGCCCAGCCATTAACATTTTCATGAAGGTCGTATCATCAAACGATTACGCAGCTGTCTACTGCAGTAACCTCTTCAGAAAATACAATCCGGTTCATTGGACTCACTAAAAATGATGGTCTGACAATTCTAATGTTGATGTTTTTATGGATTATAATCATACTCTAAATCAATTTGAGAATTTTCTTTGGTTCATCCGTCCTAATTCTCTGTTTGTAAAAGTGACTTCAGAAGCAAGGATTACCGACTTGGGACAAGGATCCCTATTCCTAAGCTTTAACTTTATTGTGTTGTATCATCTTAAAGCGAAGAGACAGAACTGCTGGGTTTGGCTATATAACGTTTCGGATTACTGGTTTGCCAATATTTAAATTGATGATTGATGAATATTGATGGCCAGTATCGAGGAACCGCCCAATTCAGTTAACCGATTTTCACATTTTCAAATTGATATCAGAAATTTGGAGAATATTTAGTATTTACCCATGGCGCAAATGGCCGAGGGGAGGGCTGAAGTGGAAATAAGTGATTATCTTCCATCATCAGATCTCAAATACAGCTAAGCATTTTTTGATAAAAATATTCATTGGGATGATTAGGATATTATTGATTAATATTGTTTAACAGGGTTGATATGATTAGGAGTTGTCTGTTTTCTTAGACATGGCGGCAGTAATACGTTGACAGATTGTTGCATCTCTTATTTTTCCTTGCTTGCCTAAAATACCTGCTAATTATGGTCAGTCAATCAAAATCAATCTTATTATTTAGCGGGATGTGCCCATATTAAATAGAAAACACAGTGATTATGTCAGTTAAACTAAAATTTTGAGTGGGCATACCACATAATTGTCTAGATAAAGTTTGATCACATTTTCCTGCATTTAGGGTCGCTCTAAGTCAAGGCCGCCGCTTGAGGGGGGGCAAATTCAAAATTCAAACAAATTTTTCAAGAGTCTGCCGGAGCTCACCTGAGAGTATCGTACATACTGTTTCTCCTGCAGGGATCCCTGTTAACCCACAGGCCTCCAACCACATTGCTGATCTCAAAGGCTGTGACATTGAGCTCGTTCTCGTACTTCAGTAGAGACCTCATTGCTGCCAGGCCAGCTGCCCCGGCTCCGATAATGGCTACTTCCTTCTTCATAGTTATAATTAGTTTGAGTCTCCTCTAAAAGAAAATTTGTAAATTGGTAAAAATATTGATGACATACAAAAATAGAATGATAAACAAATAAATGCAATGAAGGATCCCCCAACCAACTCCCATGGTTACAGATGCGTTAGCACTGCAGATTTTTTCAGGCAGATGTCTTTGTCAGATTTCTCCATCAGAGTTTTTTTCGTTTATATAAGTGTAATGCCCCACCCTAGCAGGCAAAACATAAATGCGCAGGGGCATATAACCAATGGAAGACCATTTGGAAAGTCCGCGCCCTGTTTCGATCAACAATGTATCATGACATCATAGACCATAATGCAACATTCAATTTACACATGCAAAATCAGTCAGGTGATCAATGAGGGTGAACATTGATCGGTTCTTTTTATGACATTATTCAACGCATACAATTAATCAACTGACAAGATTGCTTCCGGATTACCACTATTTCATGTTTATGCAATAATCTCTTGTTGAGATTAACCAAAGAGCTACCAATAATGCACAACAATAGGCAAGCTGCCACTTTATGAACACAAGTGATTGCAAATGTGGATCGTGTTACTTACTTTTAGAATGCAAGCCGCATAAGACAGCAAGATCCTAAAAGGAACCGGAAGCCTCTAGAGCTAGGGGATATTATGTCTCTCATTACTTCACACTTGATGTTATTGAGGGCTTCCGGAGTCGGATGGATTTACCACCCTTTCAAAGCAAACTTCAACAAGAACAATAGAATATACATCATTATCCAGTAACTCAAATTGCCGTTTATTTGTCTTCTACGCGTGTTTAAAATATCAAAACTGAAAAAATGTCGAAACCAGAAAATATGAAAAAGCCTAAAAATCCAAAGTCTGAAAGCTCTCTGAAACTCATTTAATCAAGGTAAAAGTCCTCAAAAACCCGGAGTGAAAAGCTAGTCAACAGATCATTAATAAGCTAAAACCTACTTACAGTTAAATGGATGAGGTATGAACTCCAAACACAATTACCAAAGAAGGAGATGAGCTTCGGTAAAATCCCGTAGGTACAGTTTTAACTCCAACAACAGAATTTTTTTTTTAGAATCATTACTGTCCCTTTATATAGGGTAAAAACCTTACAACTGACAAGAAATTTCATTGGCCCATTCAAACATGACAAGCTGCTATTAAACGCACCAAACTTTCCCCGGAACTAAATATAAGTTTAATCCCGCAATTAGACACAGCGTGTTTCTTTGAACAGAAGTAATTAAGGTTTTGGACACATAAAATACTTCTAAAATTCTTTCCAACTGTAATTTGAAGTCCCCGTTACCATAATTATCTCAGTTCTAAGCCCTAACATCTGGGAATCCAGAAGTTGATATGTTAAACTTATTATATTAGTGTCACATTTGCCAACACTTTTGAACCCATGATAGAATTAACGGCATATTAATCTGAATAATTGCAGGGATAGAATACATTTGTACATTGGGCCTACATTATAAACAATAAAAAAGAAAAAAAATTAATATTAAAATAATAAAACTATGATTCAACTCAATTTAGAAAGGCTAACTTCTAGCCATAGGAAGAATGCTTACCCTTTAATGTTCAACACATCAGTAAATGGTTGAAGTACATACTGAAACTTTTCCTAGACGGCACGTTTTATATAAAGCTTATCTCGTGATTCTGAGTTATTGTCTATTGGCTAAAGTTCAGGGAAAAGAAAACATTCAACGAAATGGTCAATGTCGCGATGACACGATTAGGAACAGTGATTGGATGTTTTAAAAAGGTTATGCTTGATAAGAATGTTGTATCGATTACAGTTGCGTTACTTCACTCGGCTCTTGCCTTGTTTATCAAGGACATGCACTGTGCACAATTGGTCCAGGGTTACACTACCATTAACATAATGCATGTGTGTTTGAACCGTACTTCACCAAATATTCACCATTTACCAAGGTTTATATCAAAACTGCCACAACAATAGAAGTACACATGTCCCTTGTTTATTATGGTCAGATAATAGACTCAGATCTAGTGGTGGGTAATAGGGGCATTTTGAGTCCCAGCCCCAGCAGTGAGGTCCTCAGGCTTAGAGATATAATGAAATGATTGGACAAAAAACTTTCAGTAAAAGACCAATAGAAAAATAATAACTCCCCAAAATATATCCAATGAAATCACTTACAGAGTAACGCAGCAGTACCTTCTGAAGCGTGGAGAAGGTAGAATATTAGAATTACTTTAGTCTACTTGGTATATAGAGGGTGAAGACTGCAGAGATCACTCCCTCAAAGATGTAAAACTGCAATAATCCTGATATTCCAGAGTAGTCATCAATAAATTAATATCTGAACTCACATATCCAATGCAATTTGAAAAGACATCTACTCAATTTTATTACATTATGTCTCAATTTCTTGGAAATTCTCGATTCTGTAGCCACAGATTTGTTATAAAAGTGTGTTTATTTACCCTGCAGGCTTTTTGTTTTGTCAGTTTGCTTTCAAAACTTCAGTGAAATTCTTGAATTTACGATTTACAAGTTTAGTCTGAATATTGTAACCAGAGCTTCCTTCCAAAATCTGACCCTCAATAACAAAAGGGCCATTGTATCTAAGCACTACATGCTTTTATCAACAAAGCTTGTCGTTAGATTCATAAACATCAATGTTGAAAGCATAATTGAGTGCTTTTGTAATAAATATAATATTGTGTTGCAACCTGTCAAAAACATTGATAAATCTAAACACCGCTTAGCACAAATTCAACTGATTTATCCTGCTTTAAACTCTCTTTACAGTCATTGCCATTTGTGGTGCTGACAGCCGACTGATAGGCATACAGCAGCTGGTTCACCATCTCATCAACATTGCTTGGTAATGGAATTCTCCCTGCTGTCAATAACTTACTTAAGTTGAGTTCTGTGGGGATGGGGCGGGAGAGGTACGGAGGGAAGAGAAAGGAATAATTTGCCAGAATTTCATATATCCTATCTTATATTTGGCGTTTGAAGTACTTCTTAGTGTACTGTGTACCACATACATCTAATGGTTTTATTCTCAGTCGAGGGAAGAATAAAATCCCTGAAGCCAATAAAAGCGGAAAATATGTGAGAAAAAATATCAAAGGTGATTTATGGACAATTTAAATTAATAATATATCTCATTCATATTTGATCAGGGTGTGCAATACGCCTCAAACTATCTCAATTGCTTTCAGAATGCGGTCAAGGGAAAATAATAGACTTCATATTGATACTTAACTTCACCCATGATTAATAACCTCCAAAAGACATTATCCACATGCTGTAAATATGTATGAAGACAATTCCTATCATGCACACCATGCGTGAGATGGGAAATTTGAACAAATAAAAATTGGAAATATAGAACTTTGCGAGGCGTGAACGAATAAAATTTAACTACACATTCATCAAATTCATTGAAGCGCTTCAGAATTTGGTTCCGTCATCATAGCATAATCTATAAGTGCTACACAGATGGATGGTGTACATGGAATTTCATGAAGTTTGTAGAATAGCTCCAGATTGATTTCCTAAGCTATCTTTATCGTTACCATAGAAATAGAGCTAAATAGACTATCCCTACCACTGATTGTGGTTCACCATTAATATCAAAAACCGCAAATACTGGTTTGGCATCTATGTATAGATGTCTATGATCGCTACAATGAAAGCTATTATCACAACAGCCAATACTTTCATCAGACTGAAATAACGTTACGTTGTGACAAGTCATGTGACCTGCAGGGAGCCATCAACACAAGAAAATTAGCAAAATCGAGAAGAGCTTTTTTATCTAGCTATATCTCAGGAATTTATGGGCATCCATCCTCAAAACTTTACATTATGTAATTTGAGACAATAATGGATATAATGTGAAAGAATGAAGGGCATTGACCAATTAACCCAGAAGTTTTGAGTGAAAAATTATGCAGAAAAGCGTCATGGTACAGCTAGAAAAAATTAGTTCTAGCTAATTTAGTTTTATTTCAAACTGCAGAAAGACCAATGCGATATATAGTCTGGCAGCTAGTTCTGCAGTAGTTATGTAATATTTTGACAATAAATTCATTGCAGTTCTTTTTAAAAATTATATTATGTAGTGCTAGAAATTGTCCCCCTCTTTCATCAATGGCACCTATTAGGTTTCAAAACCCAGCACAACATGCTACGTTACTACTTGTATCTACTTTAGAGAACTGTAAAGTTTAATGGACCAATTCATCTACAGTAGATTCCTGAGTCAATTAATCATATATTAACCATGTACTTTCAGTGTCAGAGACATTGTACAATAGTTACTGTTGTGCAAAATTCCTGACACTGAAAATTATGTTGGCTTTAAAGTTTGAGTTTCAACAAAACTACTGACTTGCCCTGGACCCCCAGCGCTTTTATAGTAGCTATGCAAGGCCAGACGCGTCAACTGTGCGTTAGTTATTTTTATGATTACAAAAATCCATTTAAAGAATGCATGCTCATTTCACAGAAAACTGTTCAGTTACAGAAAGAGGGGGAAGCAACAATTAGCATTTCTCCAATTTCAAATCTCTCAATGTCATTATCAATGGGAGAAAAAATAGCATATTTCTTATTTCAAATCACTCATGGGAGAGAAAAATAGCATTTCTCCAAATCATCCATTTATAAAACCAGAGAAAGAAAATTATCTGAGCTCTGCTGCCTCTACTTATTCAGCATCCAGTGGTCCTTGCTAAGGTCATCTGATTTATATGTTATAACTGGACGTGCATCAACAATGTAATTAATCAAACGCAGACATTGAACAAACACTTGACATAAATCAATGAACCCCAGGTTGCTAGTACTGGCAGCGTTTTTTGGCAATTAGTCGCCTATTGTACAACGTAGTGAAAGGTAAAATATTACCATTGCAAGCAGCATGAAAAGTTCTACCGGAAACAACTTTCATACAAGCGGTCTAAGAAGTCAGGTAGGAAACTCAGCTGGAGTATAAGAATTGGTCGCTCTTGATCACTAGTCATCTATTTTTCTTCACTTGACACTACAATCTATAAGTGTCAAATGGCATCTTTCAAGGTTCCTGCCACTCCATATCTGTCAAATATAAATAAATTGCTGGAAAAACTAATGAAGCAGTGTTTTTGTGGCATATCTACGTCATGAAAGAGCAAATACAACAATGGTGATGCAACAAGCAAAAGTTATAACCGTCTGCAACAAACAAACTTTCTCCAGAGAGGATGGATTTACCAACACATTACATTATGACAGCTGTGGGATGTATACCTGCCAGCTAAGTGCCACATCTAACAAAGTCAGCTAAATAGTTTTGGTGTTAACGTGACTTTTCATTGCACAAGACTTTTCATTGCACTTTTCATTGCATAATCCTTTTCATTGCACGAGATATAAAATAGTTACAATTCTCTCTCCTGTTAGTCCCCTTTGCCTTTCATTAATTGTTTGATATATTCAAAGACTACTGTAACATTCCTTGCCTTCCTTACCCAGATTTGTGCTTTGTAACCAAGCTGTCGCTGGAGATAGTTGTTAAATCGTAATTTCTATAGAACGCCTAGTGCACATACGGACAGATTTCTTGATAGTTTTGTACCTATTAGCATTATTGTGTATTTGATAACTGATGTTCCGTTATTGTTCACTTCACAGAGAGAGTCTTAACCCATGATTAATAACCTCCAAAAGACATTATTCACAGCTGTAAATATGTATGAAGACAATTCCTATCATGCACGCCATGCATGTGATGGAAAATTTGAACAAGGAAATATAGAACTTTGGGAGGCATGAACGAATATGGTGCATACGATTCAATAACCCATTAATAACCCATTAATATCAATAACCCATTAATAACTACACATTCATCAAATTCATTGTAGCGCTTCAGAATTTGGTTCCGTCATCATAGCATAATCTATAAGTGCTACACAGATGGATGGTGTACATGGAATTTCATGAAGTTTGTAGAATAGCTCCAAGTTGATTTCCTTAGCTATCTTTATCGCTACCATAGAAATAGAGCTAAATAGACTATCCCTACCACCGATTGTGGTTCACCATTAATATCAAAAACCTCAAATACTGGTTTGGCATCTATGTATAGATGTCTGTGATCGCTACAATGGAAGCTACTATCACAACAGCCAATACTTTCAATAGACTGAAATAACGTTACGTTGTGACAAGTCATGTGACCTGCAGGGAGCCATCAACACAAGAAAATTAGCAAAATCGAGAAGAGCTTTTTTATCTAGCTATATCTCAGGAATTTATGGGCATCCATCCTCAAAACTTTACATTATGTAATTTGAGACAATAATGGATATAATTTGAAAGAATGAAGGGCATTGACCGATTAACCCAGAAGTTATGAGTGAAAAATCATGCAGAGAAGGGTGATGGTATAGCTAGAAAAAATTAGATCTAGCTAATTCTATTTATTTCAAACTACAGAAAGACCAATGCGATATATAGTCTGGCAGCTAGTTCTGCAGTATTTATGTAATATTTTGACAATAAATTCATTGCAGTTCTTTGTAAGAATTATATTATGTAGTGCTAGAAATTGTTCCCCTCTTTCATCAATGGCACCTATTAGGTTTCAAAACCCAGCACAACATGCTACTACTTGTATCTTCTTTAGAGAACTGTAAATTTTAATGGACCAATTCATCTACAGTAGATTCCTGAGTCCATTTATCATATATTAACCATGTATTTTCAGTGTCAGGGACATTGTACAATAGTTACTGTTGTGCAAACGTCCCGACACTGAAAATGAATTTATGTCCAACTTATTTGGAAATAATCAGTAATTACAAATATTTGGAAATGGTAGCATATTGCGCTGGTATAGCACTAGGTTTTGAAACCTCAATGATGCCATTGATGCAAAAAACGATATGCAAACCTGCCAGAGCATATTGTTATCAAGGGCGATAATTTACGGGATGCTGTGGATAATGTTCAGTGGCACAATGATGATAGCCATATACTGTGTATTTAAAATAATCTTATATTTATAGGTGTGCTCAAGGGCTACACATACACTAACAAATTGAAATCCATTGCTCTTGTCAGTGAATCAGTATTGTTGACATCACATGAAGGTCAGATGGAGGTCAGATGAACATGCACACAATTCAAATCAATATAAGTATGCTTTCAGATGAAATGGATATGGTATGATATGGTGTTATGGTGATATGACATCTGTATAAGATGATATCAGAACAGCTTATGCCTATTTCTTAACAATAGCGGTGTTGACTTACTAGGTTTACATGAGCAGCCTGCCTGATTTTCACTATTCATTGCGCTGTACTTGTAAGAGGGCGTTCAACTCACAAGTGACCTTGATACGCAGTTGTACCGAACAGTCTAATAGGGGACAGAAATTTACCCCCTCGTTAAAACCATAACTACCCTGTACCAACCAAATTTAGCAAAAAAGTCATGATAATCCTCAGTGCATTGATGCAAGGAGTTAGAGAGTCTCTAACTCTGTGATTGATGGCGAGCCAAATATAATAGTGCCTGGGTGCCCAACCTTTCTGATGTAAAGAGCCAACTTAAAATTTTCAAATGATCCAAGAGTCCAGTAAGGCAGTGATATAGGGCCGCAGGCCCGAGGGGCATGTAACGGGCTCGCCGGATGTTGCTGAAGGGGTGCCACTGCGCCCTTCCTATAGGGGGGGGGGGGGGGTTAGGGGGCCTCCCCAGGAATATTTGGTGGTTTTACAAGCAAAATTGAGGCAACTGACATATGCTTGTGAACAAATCACCGGTAAAATTTAATGATGATGATGATAAAACGATCATCAAAATACCAAAATGTGTGAGATTAATTTCAATAAAATAGCATAATATAAACTTTGTGTGCAGTGGTGAATAATTAGTAAGAGAAGAGATAAGAATTGATACTGGGAGGTAAAATGAAAATACAATCTGTGTTTGGTATTGGTGATATCTGGTGGCACATCTACAAAATGGCCACCACCAGTTAGTAGCTGCTTGGTATTTGTTTTTAACATCGCTTCACAAAGATTTGTGCTACCAAACACTGGCTAGTTGTCGAGCAAAACATCACATGCGAGCCCAGCAACTCCGAAAATTGGACAAAATATTTTTAACAAAGGAACTTGATGGAGAGTTCAGAATTACGTATACTATATTCAACCAATGTTTTATTGATGATGCATGATGAAGCACATGTCTGTTTTAGCGCAGTTTGTCACGTGAAATTGTCAAAAATCGAAATGAGCCACCAATATTGAAAGAAAGTGCGGCTCATGAGCCCTAGGTTGGGCACTGGGGAAAATGGTGTATATAAGTCCTAGTCTACAAAACTAATCTTGTGTGATATTCACTCACCTCCGATAAGTCAGCCACTTTACGTTGCTTCCTCTCCTAATTACCTTCATTGCAAGCCAGGGGAGATAAATTCTTGGCTCACAAAAGCTTTACATGTATATTTCTCTTTGTCTTTTCTGTGGAAGTGTTCAACATTATCAAAGTAAATCATGGAGCTGCCAGAATAAATGATGACAGGTGATAAAAAAAGCTTAGGGATTTTTTTCCTCAGAACGAGAAGGGATATTGCAACAGTCAATGGCTGTCTTTGCATTTCTCCCTGAGGACAGTAACCAGAGGGAGCCAAACTGTTCTACTAGAAACTATTATTATCACCCACTAAAAAGAAAGTAGGGCCAAGTATATTGTCAATGTCATGCTGTGAATGTCGCAAATTTCTATACTGCTAACCAACATTATATTTGTTTATTTTTAATGAACAAAACTCTTGGCCTGCAGGATAAGCAAAAAGCTCCATAATTTGAATTACATCGCCTTTATTATCTTGGTGTCTTATTAGCAGGATTTTAAGCGTCAATGCAGAAACTCCTGTTTGTATTGAGTCAAGTGACAGCCCCAGCTGTTTCAGGTAGTCTTAGGTTTTAGTTATACATGATATGAAAATTCAAATCAACATGAAAGTAGTTATCATCCCAAATATTTGCAAAATCTCATTTTTTTGTCTTTTCACGTCACATCATGTAAAATTGTCGTCACGTGCTTGTTTTACGTTGTTGGTCACTTTTGATATTAACGTGTTTCGGAGTTGTGTTGTTATGACAAAAGAGAAGACAACCCAGTTTAATGGATCATTAAGTAACTGGACACATAAAATTGTGAATTGTGATATGTTCTCGGAACTGAGAAGTTGTTGTATCTGTTAATGATTCACGTACCTGGACAGTCTTCTAAAGCTCTTTATGTATGTCAAAGAGAATGGTATCAGTCTACGCACACGAGCTGACTGTGGCTGTGAAGCGGGTAGGGCGCTTCAGGATATCTAAGAAGCCTCCCCGGGCTTGAGGAATGATTCATTTGATTGTCACCGATTTTTAATATTTGAACTGGCCACATAAAGTGTTAATGCAATTTAAAAGTGACTCATGTTGCTATGACAATTCAACATTGAATCCAGTTTTTTTTTTTGGGAAACAAAAGCCACCAACAAAAATAAAACTTGATTTAATGTCGAATAGGATTACAATCATCAGGGTCTTAACTATGAAATATTTATTATCAACATCGGATTACCTTAGATATTATGCCTCAACTCAACTGTATTAGCTCAAATTCCGATAAAGAGTGTAACCCATAGACAATGTATTTTGACTTTGGTGTAACCAGTTGCTGCTTTACAGTTGCCACTGCCATAGTTTTTTGGATCAATAATGGGTAAGCATACATGCGACAATGCAACTTTGTCACAATATCTGCGCCAAATTGCTCTCTGTTTGCAGGCAGGTCGGAGCACACCTGGGGGACCAACCAATCCCCAGTAGAAGATGGACTGCAGTGGGATTCGAACCCACGACCTTCAACACTTGCGTGTTGAAGTCCGGCGCTCAAACCAACTGAGCCGCCTCCTACTCCTAAACAACCATCAGAGAAAATTGCATCACACCCACCCCCCCCCCCCTCTGAACCAAATAATCTCTTATTTTGATCATGGTGAGAAATCAGATATATCTGTTAACTTAAGAATGTCACATCGGTGAGAGAGCGAAATTATATCGGCTTTCTCAGCACTAATATAACCATGTTAATATCAGTTGTGTGGGTATAATTTTCTGAAAGTTGGTAGAGCGCAGTAGTGAGTGCAAATAGAAAGACTTGGACCGATGATGTATATAAAGTTGGTTAAAAGATTTTAATTCACATTGTATACTATTATCATTATATGTACCTAACGATGGAATATTATTAAAGTCTCTAATTACGCCCTCTGTACTCTTCTCAACAGAAGATTTGAGTTGCAAAGACGAAATATATTTATGGTGTTTTCTCCGTAATGTATTGCAACTGATAACTGGTTGCCATTGTCATACAATTTTTCCAGACTGAGTGAGGGAATTTTAGAAAACGTAATCTGGACAAGTATGTATCTTGAGTTGTCCTTTCGACGTTTTCTTGCTATTCAGCGACTCAGCAGAAGAGTTTATGGATCGATTGATTTAACCTGATGTGTTGGCTTGAATAGTTTTTGCAATACAAAAACGAGTGGCTACCCAGGAGAGGGAATTTAGAGCTATAAATGACATAGCCAAACCAAAACCGAGATCTTTAAGCTGAAAATTTTAAGCCACGGGTTTCTTGCTCATCTTGTATAATTGGAAGTCATTATACTTCACAGATTATATGAACTCACGAGTGTGTAAAATTTTAGTTAGAGAGACAGGACACAGTTTAATTGGCTGGCAGGCAAGTGGCAGGGGCAAAAACCGGCTAGCCAGGTAATTGTGATTATATCGCGATGGTGTGCTTGCAGTTGAGATTTTGGTGTTTTAAGGGGATACACAAATCCCTTTGTCCCCTGTCTGCCCCCTGAAAGGAATCACTTGCAAGTCATCTATTAGTGTGGCATGAAAAGTTTTACAAAAATATTGCTAAAAATGCTCTGAAAACGATAAAGGTAAGCAGCAAACTTTTTCACCTCCAATCGCCTTTCCACAGACTACTTTTATCCCATGTTATCACAAATCATCGCCAGTAGCTGGAACTGAACATATAAAATAAACCGACTGAGTGTGCAACATATTAGTTAGAGAGACAGGACACAGCAAAATACATGGCAAGAGGCAGAAACCAGCTGGCCCTGTCATTGAGATTTAGGCTCATGTATTCGCGGTTGATAGTTGGCTTATTTTAAAGGGAGAATAAGAAAATGTCAAACTGACCGGAAGAGAAAATACCTGCAGGTGATGGAGAGGTAAATGGTGTTACATGTGAAATTCTTAGATAAAGTGGCTATAAGTGCTCGATCCATAAACTTAATTTGTATGTCCAATTCTAATATTTTTAATGATAAAGTCAATGATTCATGCACTATCCACGCACAACCAGTTTTCGTTGCCTCATGGAATTGAAAGTGAAAATACCTGCAAGTGATCTACATGGTGTCCCATGAAAAATTTTCTGGAAAAATGGATATATGCGCTCTAGAAATCTAAATTGTCATGCCCAATACGCATATTCTCAATGATAAGTTATATGATACAGGCACTAGCCATGCACAACCAGATTGCGTTGTGTCATGGATTTCGCAATAATTAAGTAGGACGCTTTTAGCACTGCATTGTCCACTCTAGAGTATATAATAACTCTATGGCCCCATCCCTTTGCTAATTTATGTTGATGACTAAAAATGTTTTGATTATGATACAAAATGTATCAAATATGCTGATGATACAACCTTTTATAAGCCTATCGTTGATCCATCCACTGAGAACATATCTGATACAATACTGTTAGCAAACACCTGGTCTGAGCAAAACAATATTATGATTTTGAATTCCAGCAAAACTGTGATACTGAATGTGGCTTTTACAAACAAACCTGCTATGCACCTTGGTATAACCTATGGAGATGATGATCTCTTTATCTCTCCCTCTGAGCATACCAAGTTTTTAGGCGTATTCATAGACAACACACTAACTTTCAGCAATCATGTTGACTATATAATATCTAAATGCTCTCAACGATTATACTTGATGGGACTGCTGAAACGCATGGGCATGGATAGTGATGGCCTGAGAACCTTCTATATAGCTAACATTAAGTCTATAATCTCTTACGCCTGCCCTGCATGGTATAATCTACTATCGGACACCGATAAAACACGACTAGAGAGGATCCAGCGCTCTGCTACTCGGATTGTGCTGCCATTCTCTGATAACTACGAGCGGAGGCTGGACCATCTATCACTGCCACCCATCACAACATTCCTGCACACCACTTGCAGTGAACTTTTCACTAAAATAGCTGACGACAATAATCACCACCTTTTTTGAATTTTATATGCGATTTTTTAACTAATGCAGCTCAGACTCCTTTTATTTTCATTCTTTCCATGTTTGTGCCGTACATTCGATGCTATCAACCTATCACAGGATGGATATTAGAACTTAGGCAATAAACAAACTTCAAACTTCAAATTTCACTGCGATCCAGAATAGATAGAAAGGAAGATCATAAAATTTTAGTCTTTGTGACAAATATAACGGATAGAAATCAGAGAGCAGACACAACATCAGATTCTCAGCACATATATACAACGACATTCTACAATAAAAAAAAAGATGGCTTTGAATCTAGTAAATGCGATAACAGTTGTGCTTTTATGCAAAAATATTCTGCCACAGAGTAAGAAAGGTCCATGGATTGGTTGGGAAGGTGGCATTTTTTCTTGGTTGCCTGTAAGTAAGACACTGACAAGTATCTAGTCAATAATTATGGCCAGGACTATTACTTCCTAGCTTTCAAGGCTTTATGCAAATCAGCTTGTACTGAGTAATCAAACAAGGCCAAGGAACTGACTACATGTCAGTGTCTTGAGCAACTAGTAATGAAACGCTTAGCCCCTAATCTTAACGATCCCACTCAGTTCGCATATCAGCCTAACAAATCCACTGAAGATGCGTTGATATCTCTATTAGACACTGTTACCGAACACCTAGACAGAAATGCTAAGAATAGTGTGAGAGCACTCTTTATAGACTTCTCCAGTGCATTTAACACAATAAACCCGGCTACCATGATAAGAAAACTCCAAACCTATGACATTCATCCAAACATCACTAATTGGGTATTCGATTTTCTAACCAACCGTAAACAGCGTGTTCAAACGACTCTAAATACCTCAGCATCAATATGTTCATCGACTGGCAGCCCTCAAGGCTGCGTGATCAGTCCTCTCCTCTTTTCTCTGTATGTTGTTGACATGCCGAAAACTAGTGAAAACTGACTGGTTAAGTATGCCGATGATACTGTTATTATGGAGCTCCTCTCTGCTAATGCTACCTCCGATCTTCAATCTGCTACAGACTCCGTCAGCCAATGGTGTGCTGATAATGACCTCATCCTGAACGCCAAAAAGACTAAAGAGCTAATCATGTGCAGCTACCGAGATGACCCTACGCAGCCAGCACTCGTAATTAACAACAGCGAGATTGAACAAGTAGATCAGTTCACCTACCTCGGGACCATAGGCACCAAGAAACTTGACTTCTCAGCTAATACTGTCAAAACCACCAAGAAGGCTGGACAAAGACTCTATATCATATCGAAACTCTATCATCTAGGAGTTAACGAGAAACTGATTAACACCTGCTATAAGTCTTTTATCGAATCCATCCTAACCTACCATCTTGTGGTCTTATACCAACACATGTCAGCTGATTCAAAGAGAAAAGTTAGGTCTGTCATAAAATCTGCTGAATATCTCTCAGGGGACCTAAGCTTTACGCCCCTCGAAGAACTTTACATTAGTAAACTCAAGACTAAAAGTCTTCGAATGGTTGCCACCTCCAGCGAGCCTGTACTGATACTTGACCAACTTCCATCAGGTCGCTACACTGCCATAAGACACAGTGTTCAAATCCGTGCCAAATGTTTCAGGGCGGAAAGTGTCAGACTTTTGAATAGTATACTCTTTACTAGATAACTAAATAGATTGTGTGTCTTTTATTATGTTATTTATTATTTTTGGTGCAATATTTTATAAGTTTTTACCCAGAGTATATTACACAAACATTTTATTTCTCAGTGAATGAGATGAATACAATGACATACATACATACATGTCATTGAAGTTATCTCCCTTACCGAAAAGGAAGATAGCTCCGCTATACTAGAAGCAGCAAATTTGGTTTGGATTGCCTTGTTCCCTTGAACAAGACAATTCATACAAAATGTCTCAACCAGAAAAAAAACCATTTTGTTCCAAAATGTTCATTTTTTCCTCCGTCGAACATCACAAGGAAGCAAACGATCAATTTCCATTCAAGGCATTTTATTTGGTATAACCATTGTAACTTATACAGAAATGCAAAAATAATTGGCCGAATATCACGGCCTTGACTGCTAGAAATGATAACCGAAAACTCTGCGATCCAGAATAGATAGAAAGAAAGATAATAAAGTTTTAATCTTTGTGACAAGTATAACAGGTAGAAATCAGAGAGCAGACAAAATTTTGTGTTTTGAGATATTACTCTGATGATTAATACTCTCCTTTTAGTTGATTTGTGTTTCAGTGTTATATCACCTCATCAGATTCTCAGCACATATATACAATGACAATCCGCAATAAAAACAAGATGGCTTTGAGTATGAAATCTGGATCAATATTTTTCATGAGCGGGTGGAACTTGACCTAGTAAGCATCCTAGAATATGAGACTATCAATTGAATAGTGGTCATGAAACGTTTTTTTTATATCTAGCTTAGGTTAGAACAATAAGTTAGTAGTTAGAGAAGAAAGACCCTTTCCCAGTTGAACAAAGGACAAAGAGCTTCTTGACATCACAATTACTGACAACTTGTTACCTGTTTTTTCCCATCTTTGCTTTCTTTGTACTGTGTATCTTTAACTTAATAATCTCCTTTCTTTGTTGCAAAGATTCTTTCCTAGTTCCTACTCTTTCTTGGTTGCCAGTAAGTAAGACACTTAGAAGTATCTAGTCAATAATTATGGCCAGGACTATTACTTTCTAGCTTTCAATGCTTTATGAAATTCAGCTTGAACTGAGTAATCAAACAAGGCCAAGGAACTGACTACATGTCATTCAAGTTATCTCCCTTACCAAAAAGGAAGATAGCTCTGCTATACTAGAAGCAGCAATTTCGGTTTGTATTGCATTGTTCCCTTGAACAAGACGATTCATACAAAATGTCTCAACCAGAAAAAAACCATTTTCTTCCCAAATGTTCATTATTGTATGATATTATTGCCTAATGTTGCCCCATGGACGGACATGGACGTACATGGATGGGCCACATCTAAGGATGGAGGGGAACTGGCATGCAAATTTGTCTGATGTTAACTGAAGGTTGACAAGAACGGACATATGCCATTTAGTAGCGGGTAAGGTTATGTTTGACAGAGGGTTTATAGGACTTATGAATAGCCACAATTATCGACGCAGTACAAATGGACATTTCACTTCAACTTAATTTGTGCAACAAAAAATCTACAAGGTTTATTTCCCATACAAGAAATAGACCTTGCAGATTTTTTATTCTAAGGAGACCCGGATGTCTCTAAAAACTTTCTGCTCACAAATCAAACTACCATTTTATCTCAAGATACTGACAACTTGGTGCAGTGTGAGATCAGAAACATTTTTGATGTCAAATGATTGAAAGACAGTTATTCTACAACCTGTACAGTGATGGGTATGATATGCCTTGTTTGTAAAGAGAAAGCTTGCAAAATTTAGTGACAAAATAGCTGACATGCTATAAAACAAATGTATTTTGTAAAACATGAAGAAAAAATATGTAATGGCCTGCAGTGTAGTTATATGTAAGTTTATTGTCACTCTATGATCATTCTCGTAAATGTTTTGCATGGTGAGGGAAAAAAAATAACATAAAAGTAAAAAAAAAGGAGATAAGAGAAAAAGTGGACTAGTAACGATGGATTAATGACTAAATTGCTTCTAAAAGTTGACAAATACTGATTAAATCTACCTAGCTAATAAAAACATTCTATCAGTGTCAAGAGCAATCATGATTTTCTCTAACATGAATCAGGGCAGTAGCAGCAATCGGGTCCGCACCACAATCGAAAATGTGGTTGTTCAGATCCTCCTGACCGATCCCCATCAGGCGGGATTATCCTTTGTCCTATAAAACATACGCAATCGCCGTTTTCATCTTTCATACAATACTTTGGTGTATATTCTCCTAAACTTTGTTTGGTACACATTTCTACTTGTCCCTCTACCGTCTCTTCACCACAGTAACAGCACCTGAGCCCACAGAACAAACGCCACGCTGGTTGCTCACCCCCATTTGCTCCTGTCCAATCCGCACTTAGATCAATGTCCAGTCACAATTATTGAGGTGTACATTCACATAAGCCATACAATGGAATTTACAAAGAAAATTAGTAGCCAAAGATTCACAGTAAAACCCATGCTCCTGGTGCACTATGGATATAAATTGGTTTGACCAAAGCTGTGTGTTATATTTGATTTCACAGTGATGGGGAGAAGTCGCACGTGGTTTGAGAATAGATGGAGGTATGAGGTATGTAAAGCTGTTAATAACATTTATGATTATTATTATATTGTGAGCAGATCGTCAGGCGTATAAATTGGCCAGTGGCTGGCTGGTACTCACTTATTTGAGGTGTTGCATCAAATTGTTGTGATATCGGCCTACTACCAGCCGATAGCCCCCTGAATAAGCCTATTTCGGTTGTCAGAGAGGTCTTGATCATGGATGAATCAGCAAGTTGTATGATCAACACCTTTTCTCCGCCCCGTAATAATCAGGGATTTTGAGGCAACTGAGATAGGTCTAAGTGGTATCACTAGCAGGTCTAAGTGGTATCACTAGCAGGTCTAAGTGGTATCACTAGCAGGTCTAAGTGGTATCACTAGCAGGTCTAAGTGGTATCACTAGCAGGTCTAAGTGGTATCACTAGCAGGTCTAAGTGATATCACTAGCAGGTCTAAGTGGTATCACTAGCAGGTCTAAGTGGTATCACTAGCAGGTCTAAGTGATATCACTAGCAGGTCTAAGTGGTATCACTAGCAGGTCTAAGTGGCATCACTAGCAGGTCTAAGTGGTATCTCTAGCAGGTCTAAGTGGTATCACTAGCAGGTCTAAGTGGTATCACTGGCAGGTCTAAGTGGTATCACTGGCATGCATTGTTCTGAGTAACTGGTGGGAACTGAGTTCCCACAAGGAATTGTAGAGGGGAACCTTTAGAACACAGTTCCCGCTTGATTCTGTGCAAAAACAGTGTCAAGTTGTCTCTTTTGACCAGATATCAATCATACTATTACAGATCCATATTCCCGCATAATTTGATCCAGAAATTGCAAACAATTCTCAAAATAATTTTCAACCCAGATAATAGAGTACAAAGAAAAAAATTCCACTTTGACCACTGCTAGCATGTCATGTCAAAGATAACCTCAACATAAAGTGTCATTCTATTGCAACTCTCAGGATTTTCATGATCATTATTTTAATGAATTATAAAATCTCCATTCTCTACTGAATTGTTGTTATCGTTTTCAGTTTCTGCAAATGTTATAATTCCAACGTAAAGAACATTTCTAGCCATGTTAATGCTGAGGTTCCCGAGTTTTGGTACCAGTAGGTCTATGTGGCTTATTGGTCGCATTAATCATCATTGTATACAGCTAGCTTAGCCCATATTCATCACACAGCATTAATTCATACACAGAAATAGGTAGAGTCTGTGTGGCCAGGTAGGGGAGGGGGGAGAATTGAAAGTCGGGTCAGGGAGATAACCACTAAATTCACTGAATCCTTTAAAAAGAAGCAGAGGATTGTGGGATGCAAAAATGAAGTTAATGTATCAGCTGTTAGTATAGAGTTCCAGTTCATTGGTTTAAACAAAGCAGCTCACAATTTGATTGGATGTTGTTTTGCCATATTGATATTACTTGAGAGAAACTTTAATTCCAAATGTAGTGTGTCGAAAGTTTTCTGCTGATACTACACTGTCTTTTCCTCTGGTGTCTCTGCAGCACTGATGACTTGATTGATTTGTTGCAACTTACACTCCTCAAGGTACTATTATCACTGAAGGGAATATGTCCAGTACACAGTGACCCCTGTTGGCCTGGTTTGAGCACCATGTTACTCAAATTATAGCTACTAACTAAAGCACGTTGTGAGCCTGTCTTGATACGTTGTAGGGCTGTCTTGAGGCTTAATGCATGGACATACACTATGGGCCCCTTGGACTTACTTGCCTATTGTCAATGTCCATTGTCAACCAACCCCAAAAACAGTCAAGCCCACTGGGACTTATTTATTAGCATAAGTTACTTTGACCAAAGATTCTTCTATATTCCTCCTTTCTTTGACCAAGGACTGCTTGCTTTGAAAATGTCCAGTATCAACCATACTGCGAACAAATTGGCAAAGTAAAGGCATGTAAGTTCCAGAAGCCCATGACTCAGACCCCAACAAAAAACTCATGAGTTTTGTGGAACTTATGCTATGCACCTTTCAGAACTGGATTAGTTTTGTAATGAATCTAAACGAAATCTTCAGATCAACACCAATGGATTGACGGTTATGCTATATCTCCAAAATCATCTACAAAAGATGTGACGATCAACTCGGCAAGGTACAATGTGATGATCTTTCCAGGATGAGATAAAGACAGGGACTTTATTTACAAAACCATGTCTCTACTGTTACTTTCCATCAGTCTCAATTCTATATAAGTATGAAACTATAGGTTTAGCATGGGTTCTTCAAGTGTGGTAAACCAGCAAATGAGAAAAGTTTCTTTTATTTATGATTAATATCTACTTACTGAAATCAAGCCACACCATTTCTAGCTAGCCTGGCCAGGCTGTCGGCTGGCCAGGCTGTCGGCTGGGCAGGCTGTCGGCTGGGCAGGCTCTCGGCTGGGCAGGCTGTCGGCTGGGCAGGCTGTCGGCTGGGCAGGCTCTCGGCTGGGCAGGCTGTCGGCAGCCTACCCAGGCTATGTCTTGGCTGTGCCTGCATGCAATATTTATTTAATTTTCAATTATGCACAGCAGTTTACCTCCAGCGAACCCACAGAACCCCATCTACAAACTTAACCAAGATACACTGAAGGAATAGTTATCCATGTGCGCCCTGTGACCTGAACGCTTTGGATCAAGTCAAAGGCGAAAGTACATAGTCAGTAGTCTACTCTACTCTTTTTTGTTTCCACCGCTTAATTGTAGAAGAACCTTTGTTGAGATTGTTCGATGCTTGTAGATCATCCTGTGGCAGGTTAGGGGTTCAGCAACTAGTTAACAGGATTTCTGACAAAGACTGATTACCGATAGACAACCCTCAAACATCACCGGAACTTTCACCAGAAGAAATTATCACTCTCCAAGAAAAGTAAGTACACTGCATCCACACATGACTAGCACCTAGCCTAGCCTTGTCTACAAAAATAGTAGCCGCATGACAAGGCTTACTAGCACCCACAAGCTTAATAAGGAGCCCCTGTGAGATCCACGATGCAAATCCCCACGGTGATGTGGTCCTTGAGTGTTGCTTCTGTTGTAAATTCAACAGTTACCAGTTACAAAACGATTAGTAAGCCATCAATAAGTTAATTATGTAATGGCACAGATGAAAAACCTATATTAAGATAGTGATATCAAATAGGCCTAATTAATAATAGTAGCAAAAACAGACATCTTGCGAATTGAAGTCACCACTTTTCCAAGGGGTTGGTTGATGGGTGGTCTCAAGAGAGGAAGAGTCTCACCAAACCATACAGTTTCAGTGGGAGGGAATCCTTTGCATGCAAGCAGAAGTACAATGTGGTACACCCACCAATAAGGCCCCTGGGTCTTACATACCAATGTACTTTCAAAATAAAGGAATATATGTATGTTCAAGGGGCCAGGACCTACCAGTGTTGTTATAATGGATGATTTATATCGAGGAGTCACTCCTTGGTTTATTGATTGATTTATTGATTGGTTTATTGATTTAGGTTTGACACTAGAAGGAGTAGGCCTACTCAGATTTTGAAAGTACAACATCCTATTTCTTTTGACTACCTGATTTAGCTGTTGTGAGCCATTCACTGTAGCTGAGTAAGAAACATGCCATGCCCTGATTTTGAAGATCAGTTCGTGCAAATTATTTGCCATTAGGCGCCTCAATTAGTTATCTTGGAGCTACTCAGAGTTCAATAAGCACACATTTGTCTGAGTGGCAGCAGTAGTTTAAGCTTTCCCAGTCAAATACTTCATAGCATCCCTTGTAGTTAATGTCGAAATGAAATGAATATATCTCTTACATGATAGCTGTCCACAAGTCAAGAAAAGCAACGAAAAGCTGTCGAGGACAAGCAGCACGGATGGTGCATATCATCATTTCCATCAACGATTTAATGACCACCACACAACTGAAGAGCAACATAGAACTGGAACCTAAGAAAACAAGATGAGATGAGCTGAATTGATTTAATATGATTAATTCTTCATCCTGTTGGTAAAACTACTACTCACTTGAGTTGAGTAAGTAAAGACTGACTGAAGTGAACTACATTTACATTGAACATTGGGATCCTGTGACCAAAAGAAGTTCTATTTAATCAAAATGTGTATCATAGACGTAGGCAGCAAAAATTGAGTTTAAAAAGATCAGAAGAAAGATTGCATGTCTGAAACTCAATTTCAATTCAATTGACATTTTGTTTAGTTTAGATTGCGTCATGATATCTTATGAAACTGCTCCTACAGCATTTCCCATATATTTCCCCAATTTCTAAGGTGTGTCATCTGCAGCCAATAGCAGATGTCCTTAGAAGGTTAACTATTCATCTTTTTTTTTTATCACAGAATCCAATTTATTATAAGAACTTTCTAATAAACCTTCAACCATAACCAATAGATATAAAAACAGTACTGTTTTTATATCTATGACCATAACGCAATAAACCCAGCATTAGATAAAATATAGAACTTGCAGAGTGATCATTGATATGGAATATACCTCAGTGAGAGTGATGATAGTATAGAGGCTCTCTTTGCTGTGTGTTGTATTAGTTTTTTGGATTACAATATGTATAACATAACGTTACACCAAACCCTATAAAAGTCATTTGAAATCAACTCATTGCTGAAACTTGGTTTGATATCTATGCAGCTATCTATTTATTTTATAATACAGTGATAGGCAGGAGAGTTACAGTATGACAGCAGGTGTCAATCCTCATCGTGATGCTGCTGACGAGGAGCAGATGGCTGTCAATAAAGAAGCTCTCGATATGATATCTGAACATGGTCAGTGTTTAGTAGAGAAATCATATATTATATTATGTCTATTGTGTTTAGTCCCCAACATGTACCCGCCCTTAATTAGTAAAATTGAACCCGGGTTGTCACACCAAATTCCTTGTGATGGTAGGCCTACTCATGCTATCTGAATTAGTTAACTCTATCTATATATTGATCAGAGATGTACATGCAATAGTAAATCATGTCATCAGTGTGGCGCCTGTCAGATTATAAAATAGTCTAATATTGTAGGTTTTGTGGTGACTGTTGTCAAAGTTCTTAGAGGCTCTTTTGTTACCATAAACTGCTTTTCTGCTGTGGTGCCCAATGCGATGCAAAGACAATGTTTCACTAACGAGCTGAACGAACACTTACCGTTCATTACACTAACGCAACGTACAATATCAGGTCTATGGAGTTAACCAATTGTTTTGCTCAAAAAGATTTCATCAATACTATACTGGGTCAAGGCTTGATAGGGGGATGGGAAAGTGGTATATATAAAGCTTAAATTCATTTGACTGAATGAAGTTTTCTGCATGGGTGTGTAAAATAGACTCCCCCAACTCACCTAAGTGCCACTCACATTATTGAACCACTTTTATATACTTTTCAAGTGGATTCAAACTCATATAAAAAACAATGGGCTGTATAAATTTGGAGTTATCTGCTCTCAATTTGCTAAAATAATTCATTTGGCTTTTTACCTGCAAGCTTTTTTTTGGGACTATGATCAACAATGGAGATATTCAGAAATGCAGAAATTCTCAACTACATAGGAAAATAATTTTTATCTTGGCATTGCTTAGTTAATTTTGACCATCAACCATTGTCATCACTCTTATTCAATGCCGAGATTATTCAAGATTGACAAATAATGAATGTTACAAGGGTGAGTAGTACAGATAATGAATAAATTAGAAATTGCCTTCCCCTGGTTAACCCTTGATGGAGTATAGTGGCTGATCTGATGGCATATTTTTCAGGGCTCCTATTTAGAAGTAGGCTTATTCAGGATTTTAAGCTGACAGACGTTGGGCCTTTCACTCATGCAGTAAAAAAGAGAATATTCGCTCGAGATCTGTGTAAACCACGTAAAATGGATGAGGTGATGAAATACAACTCTAGCAATATTGTCTCGTTTGACTCATCAAAACTAAACAGGTACGACATTGTTGATATCTGCAGTAAAAAACCTTCCGCTATGTTTTGGTGCTTTCTGTAGCTGTATTAGATTTGGGTGAATGTATCCGCGACAGATAATATCTTTTCAACTATGCTTATATACTGAACTCCAAGTGACATCAGGGAAATGATGACATTTTTAAGGTTTCATATAAAAGTTGTATCCATGATGGCTACCATGTTTGCAAAGGCAGCTCTAATTTGCACCTGTGTCATGAAATACATCAGCCCGATACTCCTGGTAACAGTCAAACATGCACACCCGTCATTCCTGCATAAGTTATGTGTGTACTGACTAATTTTGTAGAACACGAAGGTTGGTCAGGGAAAAGCAGGTAGCAAAAGTCGACAAGTACGCCCGCAGAAACTCTCGACTCAGGAACCGCCACTTCACTGTAACCCCTCCCCACCAATGGGCCCATTGGATTGTGGAATCGAAACTATTTTCCACTCTGTACATATGTGCCATAGTACTCAATGCTATTGTTGTCGGTATTCAGTTAGGTAAGAAAAGTTGTTAGAATATCTCCGGTTCACTTCTCTTCACAGGAGTGTTGTATATCGGTCACAAGGTGTGAAGAGATATGGGAAATCTGACTATGAAGTCAAATATGCTGCCCATCCCCGCCTTAAATTGCTCCAAATGAAATTCACTGATCTGAATGCACACAAAAAATGGTAAACTCTTTAACAAAAATTTGGTTACACAGACTTTCTATTTGATATTACTCATCAAAATGAATATATGTTGTATATTTATATAAATGACGTAACCCACATATGTTTTTTTATTTTGTTATCAGATTATGGTATGGAGATAACTCTGTTTCACCATAGCGTGTCTATAGGACTGTATATAATAGACACCACAGTGTGTCTGATACTTGTTCTCCATATAGCACTGAAATGGGTAGATGATTTCATGGTAAGTACAACAAACATGGTCCGTGGTAACTATCAAACTAGTGGATTTTCCCTTTCATACACTAAAATGAATTACAATGAATTATCTTTCAATCTACCTATCAAAATATTTTAAACCAAATAATAAGGATGTTGAAAATTGCAAATTTAGTGACCTCTACACTCCACTGAGTATAATAGGTGAATTAAACCCATTGAAATGACGTCTACCATTGTCTAAGTGCTCAGACAGCTGCAAGGGCTGGTGTCGGGTGTTACATTATCAATCCCTCCATTTTAAAATTGAGTGTTTGATCATGTAATGCCACTAGCTCACGTATGCAGCCGTCCGAGCACTTAGACTATGTCTAACTTAGAACATGAATACCGGTTTTCCGTACTGCTCATGTTGATTTGTGATGGAAATTGTTTATTTAGGAATTCTGGAAGAGTGTCTGGAACATAATAGATTTTGTGATTACCGTGGTGGCTGTGTTACCTAACATGATATGTGGTTACTGGCCTCGTCTAACTAAGGCTATGTATCTACAGAAGTACGATGTCGGCACATTGGCTCAGTTAGTTTTCCTCCTTAGATCTCTGATCTGCTTCAAACTCATCACCAGGTTTGTACAGAAGGGTGGTAAGTATTCAACCTGCACAGCAGCCGTGAAACATCTCCAGATTTTCAATGCATTGCAGTATTTGTTGTGGTGTAGCTTTCTTTCAACAAAGACAAGCAATTTTACATGTTTGAGGTTTTTACTAGAAAAATCCAGTGTTATAGAGTGTGCCAATGTTGTTAAAGTTGATATTTCACTAGGGCAGCGCAGGTTTGGCCTTGTGTTTCACCTACTCTGCATTGATGATATCATTTTCAGAATACCGAAGGCTCGCATGTTGATCCTCGCTGTAACTAAAGCCTCTAGATCACTAGTAATGGTGCTACTCCTGTTCCTAATAGCTTCCTTCATCACTGCAGTATTCGGAGTTACTTTCTTTGATGTAAGATTCCGCTAAAAATGAGTCCACATTATTGTGTATTATATATGTTTGTTTGACTTGATGTTAGAGAGGGGTGTAAGAAAAAACTTCTGTTATTACATAGGATGTATCCGTTTTTACTCACTACCATTGGGTGGATAATGCTGCACAACTTTGTTATTAATAGCTCTTAAAATGTTTTGAATGTTTTTTAATCAACTCATATTTGGTATCCTTGTTTTTGATAGAGAAAGCCTCTGGTATTGACTGAGCCATTCATCCACTCTGGGGTAAAGATTATCATCCCAATCTTCGTTTAGAATCTAGGCGACGGTTGATTGTGGAAATGCTTTTGTCCTACTCTATTGCTTCATTTGTGCAACAAGATGTTTATTTCGTATACTTCTGACCTTTCACATGCCAATCTGACAATGGTCTGATTCTATATTTACAGTACTACGCTGGATCTAATAAGGAGGGGCTGGTGTATAACGACATGTTTCTAAGTGTGGATCTAATGCTTGTCATGTTATTCAAGCTTTTTACGTTGGATGGATGGCTCAAACTATACAAGGATATGATTCGTGTTGGTATAATTAACCTCATAAAGTGCTCATCGTTTTAACTTCTATTTTACGGTAATGTGAGATAAAATCATCATGTGTGGCACAGCATAACCTTGGCTGCTGACTTCTATGGTATACCACGGTTCTCACTCTGACCTGGTTATTTTCTTGATTTTGCCTTCGAAAAAAATACACCTATATGGCCATGAATGCAATAAATCAGTATAGAGAGAAGGTTGCTGTACATGTCGGGAGGTGACACAAGCTTCTTAAATCTTTTATCTATTGCCTATTACATTCCCATCAACTACATGCTGTAACATTATGGCTCATCCTGCTTTTCCATTGATTTGGCCAGGGAGTCTGGGACAAACTCCCTGATTTGGCCAAGCAGACAATATGTTACATGAGTTGTGTCCTCCTTTTTGGTGGTAGACGACGCTTTCTCAGTGTATTTATATTTTTTAACATTCCACAATTCGTTGACTAAATAACTTGCAGGTAGTGGATGAGTATGCAGCAGGATCGTTTGTACTCGGTTGGATCATCTTTGGCTCTTATATAATTGGTAATATGTTTATCGGTATTCTGGTCAACAACTTTATACAGATTAGAAAGGACCTTATGGAAGAGGTGAGTGCACTGATATATATTTATGGATTGGGGAAAATTTCTGACCCTGTTCAAGCATATGGCACATTGTGTATGATTACTGGAAACTATTCCTCACCCCTTGTATAAAATATACAAGGGGTCGGCTGTAGCGTTATTGAACAATCAACAAGCTTATTCACAAATATTATTTGTGAATTAGCTTGTTGATTTTTAAAATGTCGTTACTTGGACGTTAGTCCAATGTTAACGTAAAGGCTGCCAGATTTTTTGCTTGATCTAGTTACTGACACAAAGTAATATACTGTTGTAATTTCTCCACAAATAGCTATGCTATGTATTTTACCACTTATCCATGAAATCATATCTATGGGTGTATGTGTATATTTTGTTTATCATGAATTATTTTCAATTTAAAATTTCGACACAAAAAACAAATGCAGATTGGTGATTTATTTTTATTGTGAAAGAAAAAAGAAATGAAATGTTGGCTTGTGTAAATGTTACTGTCGCAAAGATCCAGAAAGCATTCGGTTGTTCTAATTTTTTCACAAGCACTAGCTCCGTAAAGAATTATATATGTGCTGACATATGATAATATTTTATCACCTTCTCTTAGCATATGTCCCTAACCTGCGCTTATAGAACATAGCATCGCTGCCATCAGTCTTCTGTTCCAAAAAGAGAATTGTTTCTCGGACATCAGCTAAGCTTACTTTATAACATAATACATCGTTTCTACTAAAATGAATCTGCGGCATACAAAGATTTTCTGTTTGTAACATCATAATCATCATCGTTCCAAGGTGAAGAGAGAGAAAATCAATACTATACGCCGTCAAGCAGAGAAAATCCTGGAAATTGATATCAAGACTGCTAAGAATAGCAGTACAGTGTGCACTGAGAATGGGAATAATATACAGTCAGTCCCTCCTACCGACAGTGGGGACAACCAAGAAGTCCAGAGTGCATACATGCAGCACTTACCTATGGGAGACCCTATCGGTACGTATATAACTACAACTTACCATCTTAATAACAGATTTTGTTGAGTTGACTGATACCAATGACTGCTAATGGCTTTACAGTAACATCATACTGTCTACCCAGGAAAATTAAATATACTTGTCCTTTAACTATTTATGAACCTTCTTGCAAAATAGTTTGTAGGGATAAACCTGACATTTTGCACAACAACCTTTTTTAATATCATGATGTAGTTTTTTTAAGTAGGCTTTATCATTACCCTGTTTTGTCTGTCTGTTTGGTCTACCGACTGTGGTTCTCGCGTGTTTTAGATGAGAGAGAAATGTCACCTGTAATCAGGGTATTCACAGCTAATAAAACCCGATCAATCGATAATGCCCCGTTACCGGGCC
The DNA here is from genome assembly GCA_914767715.1 of Membranipora membranacea. Classification (NCBI taxonomy): domain Eukaryota; kingdom Metazoa; phylum Bryozoa; class Gymnolaemata; order Cheilostomatida; family Membraniporidae; genus Membranipora; species Membranipora membranacea. The sequence goes on along the minus strand of OU612070.1, from coordinate 4,940,233 downwards.
AATTACTACCTGCTGTGACTCCGTCATCAGACTTTAGGTCTCCCCAGCCGGGTTTGAACAGGAACACAAACCAAGATGGCAACTTAAGTTCAGACTCTAACCAATCTAACTCTCCTATGAAGAAGAAGAAGAAATTGATTAAGTCTGCAGCTCCGCCTCCCCTATTAGAGGATGCTGAGGTGACAGGTCAAAGTGTGCCAGGAGCCAAAAGTGTAAAAATCATGGTAGATCGGCCGTCTACTGAGACCGACAACTCAGACTATAAAACAAGTAAGTGTATTATCCTGTTAAAATTTAACAGATGTGTAGGTTGACTTGTTACTAGATTTCGGAACCTCAGCTACAGAAGGTATATTGTCAATTTTTTAGTATTTCCCACAGGTTTTGATTTAAAAAACAGCCTATGTCTGTCACCACCATACATATATAGCCTATCTAGTTACTGAGGTCATAAGGCAAAGTGTCAAATATTTTTTGCTATCTAGAGGCCTTAACCCTAATCATCACAGAGCGCGGAAGTTTGGACAGTTGCTCGATGACATTTGTCCATATTTATCAAAGATCTTTGGACAAAGGTATTTTGATCAAATATGAGACGACATATTGAAAAAAATAATATTGACTGCGTTCAATCATGATTGATGGTATGTATTGAAATTATGATCCTATGGCCAATTAATGACTGGAGCGTTATTGCATCTTATCGATCAATTCATAGATGTGTCTTTTATTGTGTAGTGAAATAACAAATTTTCATATCAATATAAACTTCTGTTCCCAGTGATGCTGAATCAGGTGAAACAGAACATAAAGCGATTCTCATTGGCCGGACTCGACGAGGATGAATATGAGTTACTGAACATGTTGACACCTCCTAAACATACAGCAGGTTTCCAGCTCTCTCTTAGGAACTCACTAGAGATGCCTCCTCTGCAGCATGATCTAGCACCGCCTCCTAGTGCTCATCGAAAATCTATTTTTGATGTATGATATTATTTGCTCATTAGAAAATTTTGTGTATACCTAAATCTGTCTTGTAAATTTCCCGACTTCAAGATGGTATATGTATAATCGTAACTACTTTGCCCCTTATCGTTTGTGCACATAAAAAAATCCAAAAAAACCTTACTCTTTAAAATTGGAACACCAATGTTGAATGCACGTTTAACTCAGATATAAAGTTGCAATCAAAATCTACCCTGAACATCTGGAATACTCTTCCAATTATGATGCCAGATGTCACTTAACCGATGATTTTGAATTATTAATATGCTTCCCTATTCAGGCGCAATGTCAAGGACTGAATTCTGAGTTTGATAACGTCTATCTATGGCAGAAGACTATCCACCATCTGATGGACAGGCTGAAGAAAGTGGATAACATCACTAAATGGCAGGGTGACGTCTACTTCAAGTACCTCGTACTCATGGAGAACTTACAGGTATGTGTGACGTGGCTGATTATGGATTGAGAATCATTCGAAATTTAATTCTTAATTTCATGCATTCCGTTTCGTCTGTTATTATTTTGTTGACTGCAAAATTTTTATGTTACACATATAGTTATATACAGCTAGTCAGTAGTCAAGATTACAGGCCATTTTACCGGTTTTTTAATATATGTCAAAGTAAATTCCTGTTGAAGGTGGGAGATTTGAATTTAATGATAAGTCATTGTGTTATATCTGACGATTTGTTAGTAACAGGAAGGCGTGATGGCAAAGTCATTTTCTGTCGTTTGAAATATTATATTTGGATGTTGTCTTATCACAAAACTGCAGAGGATAACTCTAAGATTTCCTCAACATTTGGTACTATCAATATAATGAATTCTCAACTTGTGTCTTTGTCATTACATGGTATCTCATTCATGTGTGTGCACTCTACAACGATATTGTTTTAGGAGAATTTGAAAGAGAGAGGTGTTTTGTTAAAAAAAGCCAACCAAGCTCTGCTAAACCTGAATGAAGATCCTGAAATACACAGACGTCTCCTCGGTCCCATTCAGGAAGATTCTGAATCTAATACAGCGGAAATTGACCTGTCTAAGTCGCGCTCAGCTAGGTCAGGGTTTATGCCCGGTGTTCTTCTGAGCAGATGGAGACAGTTAGCGCAACGTAACGCAACATCACTGTTCAACAAAATGTCACTCGTATCCCCTAATAAAAAGAAACATAAAATATTGTAATCCTGAAATAAATAAGTGTATGGATTCCACGGTTTAGAATCTGTAGTCTGTTGTTGTCTCAAGATAAATCATTGTTATGACTGTCAATTACCTGGTCTCTTCACTTACTTCTGTATTTCCCTTCTCGATTCTCTGTACAGAACTATAATAAAACAGATATATTTGCTTTACGTTTTGCGCTATGTTTTACTTTTTGTTGCAAATCTCGATATGGCTGTGTTGTCGTCAATACTTCTTAGTGCCTCACTGTATCAGGGGATTATTCTGGTATCGATGGCGCAGGACTTTTTGGCCACAACATCTTATGGCAATGGTAAGCTCTTACTATCGTCAATTCAATAATATACTAACAAGCTTGTTAGAATTTCTGTTTTAAACAATGTCTGCTGTAGACTACTTTATTATTTCATGCTTGATTATAACTATAAATCCTAGCTGTTCTGAAATTTTTTTGGTGGTTTCTTCTACAGCTTCTACTACAGACATGATTACCTCTATACAGATGAATGATCACTCCCTAGACGCACTGTTTAGTAGGCAGACTACTGCTGCCTCCACATCAGGTCAGTCAGGCTTAAGCTGCATTTGCCCTTCAGATTATCCTCCAGATTGTCCCGCCAGGTTTGTCTTTTATATAAGCTGACAATAATAAGAGCACAAATCTGACCAAACAATCTGCCAGGAAGAATCTGCATTGTGAATGCACCTTAATGATTCCTATCTAACATGTTCTGTGACATACTTTGTTGACACTTGACATCATCCACATTCCGATCTGACTGGAATCTGGTTGTCATGAAATGCTACTCACATCAACTCGGACAACCTGGGCAACGTTTGAGCACATAAATTATGTTGATGTTGATATTGGTGTTTGTGGCTGTTTATAATACCATAACTGATGCAGCATGAATTGCAAGTTTTCAAGTATAGATGACTTACTATTAGAGAATGCCAACCTTTGATATACTAGGGGTTTACTAGCGGCACAACTAAGTTTCTCATTCTGTCTATAGTTGTAACAGAGACCATAGATAATCTATAGTCTCTGGTTGTAAGGCATTTTGTGATAGAAAACTAAAAATGTAGATCTGTCTTTGGTCATTACAAATCTCTCTCTTGTTTCGCAGGAATTTTAAAAGAGAAGGACCCTGATACGCACAAAGAGGACACAACCCTACCATTAGACGACGGACAGGATGGTGCTGATTACGGAGAGATCGATTTAGATAAATATACAATGGTGGCTGATGATTATAACCCTTTTGGCTCACTGCTGGATAAGGAAGGTGATGCTGATCTAGATGAAGCGCTGAACCTGCAACTGAGACAAGGTCTGGATGAAGGTAAGTTATCACTCCAATTTTTTATGACTAAAATCTGCTGATGAAGTGATATACTATTGCATGATATCTCTGATCAATAGAGAGAGAACTAATGCACTTACTAAGAGTACCATGGGGAGTTATACGGTGTAACGACCGGCGGGTACCTGTATGGTACTGATACTAAATAGGCTCTAACGATCAGAGATACACATGATAATAGTTTAGTCTCAATGTCAGTATGTTAAATCTGTTCATAACATTGGCAGGGTCGGTAGCTGTAACAAATAATAATCACATACAAATATGCACCTTGAGCACCACAGGAAGGTCAAGTGATATGTTTTTGTCACTGGGCTAAAGTTAATAAATAAATGTTTGTTATTACTTTTGCATGGAGCTGGTTTGTAGTGTGGTCCATATGGGCTGAGCAGATAAACGCCTTGACTGTTGGGGTCAAAGAGGTAATAAACACCTAGACTACCAAAGTAGTGTGGTACACTGGCTGACATTTCCTGCTCTCATTCCCATCGTTTGACATTGCTTTGCAGACGTTAAGACCTCAGAGGAAAGTGGTAAGCCTGCGACAAAGGAGAAACAGGTAGGTTAAATTCATGACTGAGTCATAATTTGTTCTAGTAAATCAAGAGTTTGATCTCCTTTGTCAGTTGTAATAGGATTCAATACAACAATTATATATGATGGTTATGCTAATCAAGCTTCCATTAATTTGCATTTCAAGTTGCTTCCCCTGTACTAAACCCCTTTTTGTGCTAATATGCAGGGAATTTGACCTTGATCCTAGTAAACTCATCATCTAGTTGCCTTCCTTGGTGAACTCCTGGCACAGTGGACTACTGTATATACCTTCATCAATATTGTACTGGTTTTTTCCTTGAAGGGTGCTACTGAGGATACTACAGATGTGAAAGAGGCTGAAGCACATGTAGATAAAGACCCAATCAAAGCCGTAGAGGTTAAAAACATACGCATCTAGTTGTGAAATGGTTATTTAATTGTCATTATTGATCTAGGTGTTTACTTCTTTTCCATGTCTGCTAATGAAGATATAAAGATGGGTTTCTACTAACCACAACACAGTCCACAACAATCTTTATAACGTATGGTCTCCGTATGGTCTCCGGTTTCTTAGTACCAAAGAGTCATCTGAACATTCCAATTGTTAAAAATCAGAAACAAATAGAAAGATAAGAATCTGGTCACTACCCCCCCCCCCCCCTCGTATACTGGACTGTTTTAGACAGTCACTAAGCCTCTTGAACTGTAAACTAAGATATTTATCAATTTGTAAATAAAAAAAGGCTGAAAGTCAGCTGCCCCTTATTTCTACTAAATGTTTACTTGAATAAATTTTGATAGAATGACTAATTTTCTCTTATCACAGGATGATTTACCAGATGACGAGCAGTCTGAGATGGATAAACTAGCCCAGTCAATCGCTGACACATATAAATCACTGGACACCGCCGACAAGGATAAACATGTGGTTGTTGCATACGGGTTACAGAATAGTAAACACAAGAACATTGAAGAGGAGATGATTAGACACGAAACTGGTGAGAACTTCATGTGAAAACTCATTTTCAGCTTTCAAAATACTTCTGTGTTGATGCTTCTATACAATCATAGTTTAAATGCTCAAACTATGTTCAGGTTGATGGCTGGTCGCATTTCATTATGAACCACCCAGCTTGGGCTGCATTTCACATTAAACCACTTCAACCACTAAGCAAGGTAGTTCAGACCCAGTCTGATAGATGAACATCACAATCACAATACGGATATAAATGACTTGACTATGCTTCCACGGGCCCCATATTCGACTTAAAGTTTGTAATACACAGTCAAACCCTTCATGAGCCCTGCTGCCTACTGTGTGTCATCGGGCCGCATTTTGCTGCTATTTAATAATCTGATTTCATTATTAGAGAAGTTGGCTACGCAGTTGGAGTTGATCAAACAGCTATCAGCTAAAGTCCAAGCTACTGCTGACATAGTAGATAAGAAGAATCAGGATACCAGTAACTCTCATGATATGGTCAGCGCAATCCTCAAGTAAGAATAGCAGCGCAATCCTCAAGTAAGAATAGCAGCGCAATCCTCAAGTAAGAATAGCAGCGCTGTTCCATTGTGCTACGGCAGCGCTGAACTGCTGTACCACTGTGGCAGGTCTGCTTGACTGCAGCAAGGCAGCAATACGCTATATAGGGTGAAAATATGAAAATAACAAATTGGCAACCTGATAACCTCAAATTAGAGTTACGATTAGTGATAAGTTTTCAAGTTTTGGGATATCTATGTACGCGGAGGAAGTTGCAGGAATTACATAATAACCATATTTACATTGAATTGCTTTCCTTTCAGATAGCATAGGGAATAATATGATGTGGCATGGATTTATGTTGTTAAACCATTGCTAGGGAGAGCGATTTTTGTTTTCCTTTTTCGATGCAGAGTAATAAAAGATTGACCTTGTTTCTATTCCAGAGACCCAGCAAAAACCATATATATTGGTTGGTTGCGTGGTTTCATTGCTCAAACTTAGCCCTAGTCTCTTAGGTACTGCTAATAATTCTGGCTTTGTCTAACTATGTTTACTGAAACTTAACCTTCATCATTTTATAGGTATGCTGATGCACTGCTTGAAAAGAATAAGCCTGAGATAAAAATCAATATCAATGGAGCAGATGATTCACCACAGGGTTTGTGAGAAATACGGTTTTTCACTTCTTTGTTTGATCTATTGGACAAGAATCGTCTTGATTACTTACAGTGCAGAAATCAAGGTCATGATCATGACATCATTGCCTAGGATTAGCCAGGATTAGCTTGAGCCTCCCAAACTCTTGCTCCACCCATCCGACGTCCTTTACCATGTCGGGGTAATCCTTTGTCCATAGCAGCTTCTTCAAAGGGGAGGAGAGTTAGCTAGTGCCCTATTTGCTCTCCTATCCACTGCCCCAAAAGAATAAACATGTGTTACAGATTCAATAATAGCAAACCCATGATAATGATGAAAAAGGTTATAACAACCACTATTTTCTTTCCATGTTCCTTTAGTCTAGTATTATGACAATACCAGCTGGCCTTGCACATTTATTTATACTTTTTTGAAAAGATGGGGTGGTAGAGCTGTTGTGGTCTATAACACTGGTTGCTTGTTGTCTCGTTAAATTGATATGAGAGAAAGAGAGAAATAAATTGCGATAATATGTCTGCACCTAACCCTGATAACAATCATCCACCTGTGACCACCAACACTGCACCACAACATCACCGCTAGATAATGGGCTATATATTATCATTAATCATGATGTATTACAAATAAACACACCAGTATTGCACCACTTTAGTCAAGTTACACGCAATCCTTACTGCTGTAGAATTTTCAATATTTTTCATCAGGAGTTGCGTTTCCTTCACCAGCCGAAATAGCTCAGTTGGGAGAGCGTTAGACTGAAGATCTAAAGGTCCCTGGTTCGATCCCGGGTTTCGGCAAGCACACCGATCCTGGTAGCTGGTACTGTTTTAGTTACCTTAGAATCCCTCCCTAAACGTCAAAGTCAACGTCAATGATTACTTCTATGTTATTGGTTTGAACTTTTGAAGGAGTTGGATAGATAGATCCGCTCTATGATTGTAGGAGCCTCCGAAAGAATTGAGAATTCACTTTTGTGCTCTACATTTTAGGTAAATATCTGAATTAAGTCAATGAGCAACAGCCCTGTTACACAGTTACTCCTCTTAAGTTGCTGTTGAGCTATGTATCATATTATTATAGATGAGAATGGTGGCTGGTCTCACTGGACAGGATGGAGTGAGTGTACTATGTCATGCGGTCTGCATAGTTATAAATTCAAACACAGAATATGTCTGCATGAGCTGCGACACTGCCCTGGAGACAGCAGTGACAGGCAGCAATGTACAGGTACCCTGAGTGTCACATGACTCACTGAACAGGTACTCTGAGGGTCACATGACTCACTGAGCAGGTACTCTGAGGGCCACATGACTCACTGAACAGGTACTCTGAGGGTCACATGACTCACTGAACAGGATACCACTTGACACCCTTATAGAGAAAATCAGTTTCGGTGACACAAAAATACTTTGCAGAAATATTGTTGAGACTTGTTTTTATGTACATCAGTTCAACATTTTACAGATTATTGGTTTGATTCGGCATTTTTAAATGAGATATGCATTTAAAGCTGCACTTAGCTGATTGTACCATTAACAGCGGACTCAAAAACTATGCTGCAAATTACATATTACTTTGATTTTGAAATAAAGATGCTGAGATTTGCCGTGGCTAACTCTATGATTTTTCGTACTCCCTATTTACAGGTTTGAAGTTGTGTCGCCCCGGTGCTGGGGTGTGGGCTGATTGGTCTGGCTGGTCACATTGTAGTGCGTCTTGTGGCTCTGATGGGGAGAGGAAAAGATTCAGGGATTGTCAGACCTTGTCAGGCTGTTTAGGAGAAAGCGAAAAGTCGGATGCTTGTAACAAGAATGTACCGTGTGCAAATATCTTGTAAGTAAATGGGCATAATAATGTTGGCTTTATTGTTACGGAATATGAATAGGTAGATATACAAATACTGTACTGTTTTGGCAGCTGTGCTGGTTGATAAATTCCATATATGGACCAAGATATCATTCGTGTACATATGTGGTTATTCTGAAAATATTAACCACATGTTATCATTGGGAAATTAACTGCAATCTTAGCAAATAATAAGAATAGTATGTTCAGTTTTTGTGGTGACTGAAGCCCACAACAAGAAAAATATATTCATGAATGCAGCTGTTTTTCTACAAATTTTTGAACGAATTTTATTCCTGATGGTCCTTGAATCATCATAGTTCACAGCTGGTGATTTCTTCAGAAAATATGCCTCACAATTGGCTAACTCTAATAAGAATGGCCAATATATTTATGCCTTGTGATAATTTTGAAGTGTGCTGATATGTCAAGTCTGGATTAAGGTAGCAACTCAAAATCTGTTTGCACCAATTAGAGACAGAGAATCTTTCTTTACCTCCCATTTAAAAGTCGGTTTATAGGCAATTTTGTTCACACTGAATTACAGGATAGAATCAGATACCTGGAGCGGCTGTTCCGTTTCTTGTGGGTCTGGTATACAGAGTAACCATGATACTAAGGAGACACAGGCATGTCATATCAACTGTGCAGCTGTCGGGGGAGCTGTCGGGGGAGCTGTCGGGGGAGCTATCGGGGGAGCTATCGGGGGAGCTGTCGGGGGTGGTAAGATGCGGACACATGCACCATTACTGTCAAACCAACTCTACTTTAAAATCATGTAGCTGTTTAAGTTGGGATAAGTCTTGTCAATCAATTTTCTTCGGAGGCTCCCATTTCCTACGGATATAATTTACATAAAGTTTAAAAGGAGCCTCCAGTGGGGTTTGAACAAGGGATTCCTTGATTGTAATCCCAGCTTCAGCTCTATGAACTGAATTATGATTTTTGGCTGTCAGCATTCTACTCTGATTGTGATGTGCCATATTTGTGATAGCATCGACAAAAAAATTGGTGTGGTCACAGCAGCTTAAATGAATATACTACAGGCAATGTTTCTTACACCTTACCATTGACAAATGTGGGACCAATATTAAGATCTCAGCTTTTGAAGCATATTCTATCTGAGGTAGAACAACATGAATTGCAAAACGAATACAAAGCCTCCAGTGGGGTTTGAACCCACGACCCCTGCTTCACTCCTGCCTTACGAGAGCAGTGCTCTACCACTGAGCTATAGAGGCTTTCATAGTGATTGAAGAGAACACTAAAATTTTGCTGGCTAATTAGCCTCTTCACCTCTTCCACTCCCCTTTTTCAGAGGCAATGTGATCAAGAGTTAACTCCTTGGTGTGATATTGTTTACGCGTTCAGCTTTAAATTGTTAAACGTGTCAAGCTTTCGCATCAAAACACAACGATTTCAATTTGGGATTATAACGAGGCTCTCCACTAATGAACGTACATAATGCCATAAAATCCCCTTTTGAGCCTAACCCTGAATGTTATGCGGAAGCTTTGGTATCTCATTACAGGACAGTCTGGTACCTTACCACAGTGGTCAGGATGGGGCACCTGGGGAGCTTGTACTGTGACATGTGGTGCAGGTGTCAGAGCCAGAACCAGATCATGTATAACTGTCAGCCCAGCTGTCACATGTCATGGTGATGGCATGCTAACTGAAAGCTGTCAGATCCCGTGTAGTGTTCAAATATCAGGTATATAAGGTTTAAAAATGGTGATTCTTTTGATTAGTGCTCAGGCTGTCATTTGGTTTGGATGTGAAGGGCAATAACATTACACTCTTCTCAGTACAAATTGCTGGGGAACAACCATATTTCGTTCTTGACATGTACATTAGGATTAAGTGTAGTGTAGTGTAGTGTAGTGTAGCGCAGTGTAGGCTGAGGGAGCACCAGCATTCCTTGTCTGTGGTCAGATCCAAAACAGAGTGCACTGTTATAGGATATTGACTTACCCTCCTAAAGAAGATATAGTCGGAGGTAAGCAGCTGGTTAGTCGGAGCTAAGCAGCTGGTTAGTTGGAGATAAGCAGCTGGTTTTTGTTTGTTTTGTTAGAAAATTTTATCAAGTTTTGACCTGCTAAACAGCCAAGGCCTTCTGGCTTTTAATTATATAAATTAGGTTAGAAATGCAATCAATAATATCTCTCAAGTCATCACAGTTTGCCTGCATCTTAGTTGCTCCCCGTCTACTGGTCAAGCCCCATGCGAAAAGGATCAAGAATTTACCCCCCATCCAGTGACCAGTGGAGGGGAGAAACTCTCAATGAAGGCAAATGGACATAACTTGGTCTACTCCGAGGATAATTTAACCTGTTTATTATGTAGAAGGTTCATCACAGACTGGTGGCAGCGAGTCTGCGTCCGGTCAGTGGTCCACATGGTCTGATTGGACGAGCTGCTCTATAACCTGTGGAGTCGGAGTGGAGATCAGACACAGGCGATGTAAGGGAGCCTGCTACGGTAACTCACAACTCAGACGTCCCTGTGTCAAACAATCCTGCCAGCCGGGTGAGTGGTGACAGCCCACTGAATGATATTAGGATAGAAGCTATAAATACTGTGCTACATGTTCAGTAGAAAGCTCTGAACCGAACATGGTGGGGAAAATCCACGGGAAAGTATGGACATCTAATTAGTCATTTAAGCGTACATTGCACTATTTGTAATCAACTGTATCAACAGTTGTGGAGCCCCAAACAGCATCGCATGCCACAGTCACTGAAATTCAACAAACACTGTTAGCCCGAAGGTCAAGTCTTAAGTAAAGAGTTCCTTTTATTTTGAACAGATCAGGCATTACAAATACAGCAAACCTTGAGGTTTTTCCATTATTTTTCTCAAAGTGGGGCTGAGTTAAAGAATAAATTTGAAAGTTAAAACTGCATGGTAACCTAAATTTTGTAAAAAGTAATCAAATTCAAGAACAAGAATTATATAAACAACCTCCGTTTTTATCGGTTATTTAAAATACTCAAATACTAATGACCATGATCACTTCACTTTTTAGCCTTATATGATATGATATTTGGTATATTGTGACATTGACAGGTAATATAGGATTCTCTGAGAGGCTGTTGGAGGGAGACTCTACTGAATTGGAGTGCCCTGTGTCAGATGTAGATACCGGTGATGTTATATGGGTATCTCCTGATGGACAGAAGATTGATGCTGATTCCACAGACAAGAGGTAGGGATTATTGCTATCCACGTGTCTGAGTATGAGGCAATAACCACAAAGTACCACTATATGAGATACCAACTTTTAAAATAGAGTTGATCTAGTTTAATCTGCTTTAATTCTGAGTTGCTCCCCTTCTACTGATGCGCCGTAGTAGAAGAGGAGCAACTCCAAATTCAGCTCTTAGCATGCATACTAGGATTGTCACATGCGTGTTGTAACCAGTATGCGGAGCAAACATGTTTAACATGGTATGCACAGTAGCTGAGCTGTGTATGTATGGTAAATAAGGTGTGTAAAAGTTTTTAGAGGTTTCTCTCATACCTAAGCTTTTCAATAATATTAAATAGCTTCGAATTACGGTTACTTTGACCAGGGAGAATTCTCCCTGCTTTGACACAAACACCAGTGTGTCAGGTTTACAGCTGTTCTCACAGATATCTATGTCGGGAAAGCCGGAGAAAGAATTGGCACTTTGCCAGGAGCAAGAAAATATACCGCTAGCAACATCGGCCATGTTAAAAATTAAACTGCCAATGCAGTAGAGAGACAGTATAACTGGAACAAAATTGTTAACTCAAATTAAGAAAGGGTATATATAGACATCTCAAGGGTATATATTGACATCTCACACAAAGGTATATATAGACATCTCGCAGATACACTAAATATTTCAAGTTTTAGGATTCTACACACCCTTCAAGTGGCCTCCAAGCTGTTCTTATCGCTTATTTTCCCCACCAAATCTCAAACTCCTTCTTCATCCACCATTAGACCTCAACTTGATGAGTTGATTTTTGTTTCAGATACCGTATACTGGGTAAGACATTGGAGATAGTCGATGCTAGCAGTACATCTATCGGTACATATCACTGTGTAGTAACTCACACCTCCACTGGTCAAGTCAAATCTGGGGATGTAAGCTTGAGTAAGTGTTTGACCTCAAGTCGTCCTCCTCCCCAAAACAGCCTCACCTCTGATTTGCATGTGAATGTATTAATGCATTATCATAACTCTGTGGTTTAGATGAGTTACCTTGCTGTAGTATACAATGTTGGCGAATGCTTATCAATTCTAATTTATTATCCTCAGGTTTTGGTACTAAAGTATATACAAAACAGAGTTGTCTCCTTTCCAGACACCTGTCTACAACTCCGAACCTGCCACAAAACAACCATCATTTATAATCTTTCATGTGTTGCATAATACTGATGCAGTTGTTGTTTAGATGCCGGTCTATATCATTGATATATGAATAACATCACCACTCCATTCTATTAGCTGTTACGACATGTGATGCGATGCCGTGTAAACATGGCGGATCCTGTGAGGAGACTTCTAACCATGTGATACCTTGGCTAGCCTTCACATGTCACTGTCCGAAGGGAACTGTCGGAACATTCTGTGAACTAAAGCTTTCATGTAAGTATAAATCTATGTTGGGTCGGCCAAGTATTCTTTAACACATAGTTGGTTAGTGCAGTCATATGTGTTTGTCTCCTTCGTTTGTTGTATGAGAAGCTACAATAGGAAAATCAAATCTTTCTTATCTGTAATTACTGTTATGAGGCTACATCCTATAATCTGTTTTCCCGATTTCTACCCTCATCACTGACACTAATTCAGGTAAACACCTTGTAAAATAGCAGGCTGGAGTACGAATGCTGTACCCTTAACCAATTTTCCATCTGCATTCAATTAACTCATCTAAATATGGGCCTTGTTGCTACACTTCCCACATTATTTCAGTCATTCACCTCAAAACCCCAAAAAACTTCATGGAGTCGCTAACTGATTCACAAAATTTCGATTAATATGTTGCCTCCGCATTCAATTAACTCATCATTAACTCAACATTCTTAGCTCGTTTCTTGAAGAGTAAGGTTGTATTCATTATGTGCTCTCTATTGTTAACAATAGCAATTACAGACTATTAGTGAACTACTGTTTATCACTATACACAACAACAGATTTTAGACATCACACCAACAATCTTATTGGATATTCAAGGATATTTCATCAATACTCTAATACTTGGAGTTAACCAATTTTACTTCTAGGCCAGAAGCAGCCTAGCTCTAAGTGCTCTAAAAAAAAATGGCACGGACAATTTTTGATGGCAGGAAAAAAACAAGTGTTTCCAGGGTAAAAAAGTGTGCTGAATCCAAAAATGAGGGTGTACCCGGTTGTAGCGGTCAGCGGCAGCGTGGCAGTATATGGCAGCATATCACAAATTTTCAATAAATCGCATTTAGTTAGTAAAGATTGTAGTGTTTGTTACAGCCAACAGAGAACAAGAATATATATGTTTCTAGGGTAAAAAAGGGTGCTGAATTCAAAAATGAGGGTGTATCCAGTTGTATCAGTCATTGTCAGCGGCAGCGTGGGAGCAAATCCGACTTTTTTTTACAAATTCACTTCTACTTAGTGAAAATTGTGGCATTTGATACAGTCAACGGTCAACAGAGAACAAGATTAATATGTTTCTAGTGTAGAAAAGTGTGCTGAATCCAAAAATGAGGGTGTACCTGGTTGTAGGGGTCATCATCAGCGGCAGCGTGGCAGTATATGGCAGCATGTCCCAAAATTTTCAACCAAGCGCTTTTAGTTAGTGAATATTTTAGTGTTTGATACAGCCAACAGAAGACAAGAATATATATGTTTCTAGGGTAAAAAAGGGTGCTGAATTCAAAAATGAGGGTGAACCAATGTCTTGGGCTAAGCTGAGAATTTTTAGGCGAACAGAGGCGTCCAAATTATAGTAGGTGTTCCAGTCACAGACCACATCAGCATGACCTGTCGTCATAGCTAGAAAATTAAATAGTGGTGGCGGAACAAATTCGACACAGGCCTCAGCGTTAAGGTTGTCTGCAGTAGGTAGCCAGGGGATCTCGACTTTTTTGGTTTGATCTATATACAAACGGAGTGAAATTGCTGCCTGATTGAGTTGATATTGATTGGATTGGGTTACACTATTGAAAGGGATTTCCTCATCACATGAGCTGGCAGTGTCGACCTCGCTCAAGAGGCTGGATGTGTTTGTGAGTACTGATGTATCAGTCACTAAATCAGTCAAAACTGCATTGCTGCTCGTTACTATATCACCATGAGAGGGATCAGAGGCTTGATGAAAACTAAGGCGGCCTTTAAACTCTCTCTTCAGGCGGTAGACAAAAGCTTTTCGGCTGTAAAAAGATGATATTTTTGTCTTAAAGCACAATACATGTTAGTCCGAGGAAGAAAAAGATTTTGACATAACTTTTCATATTTTTTTAATTAATCCTAACAAGGCCAAAGTTTGATCAATGCATTTGAGTGTTCTCAAAACTGCAGGTTGATAATGCTTGCACAATGCAACTTCAACCTGGGAACCCCAGTCTCGCAAGATTTTATCGCCCTGATCTCACTGGGAATTCCAGGAAATTGCATTGTGGGATACTAGTATATATAAATATATATCATAGTCTTACCTGGTCTCATCTTCTCTGTTATCTCTACGTAGTTTATTATATAAGCCAAGTAAATCAGATACAGTGTAAGAACCCTTCTCGCGCTCTATCTTTGAGCTAACCAGGTCCTCAAGTTGTCGCCATGATGCAGATCTCACAAAGCGAGCTTTTGATTTAGATCTAAAACAATTGGTATAACAATTTTACAGCACTTCATATGAACTCATCTCTACGCCCAAGTGAACTTGTTAACAATTTTCAAAGAGGGACAGCATAGGAATGTAACACACATAATGTTGAGCCAGACAAATGACAATGATAAGTGGCAAACAGATTTTATGGTTTTTACCTGAGCTGGTTCGTAACAGTTGCGATATAATTCTTGTGGCATGCACAATGATATCTCATTTCACGGGCAACAGGATCTCCTAACTGAAAACTTGACAACAGCTTTGTGTCATTCTTGGCTTCTGCGGCAGGAAGTAAACCCCCTAAATAGAAGGATAATATTTTTGAAAGCTGGCTCTCTCACTGATATATCATTCGTCTCCAGATAGTTATGATTGATGCAGCTTAGATCATACAACACATGTAATTGAAAAAGTTCCCTCAATTAATCAACAATTCAACCCTACAGAGTCTGCAGAAGGCAGAATAAAACCTGAGATTATGATGTAGCAGTTTATTGTACTTACCAGCATCTAAAGTCTCAGCTCTAGAGGTCGGTAGTTTCTTGCGGTTTTTGTACTTCTCCTTATTACATATGACACAGGTAGAAGAGAATGTCTGAGGCTTACTAGTACTCGGTTCTGAAGACCTGAGTTTCTTTGGGCTCGGCAAATTGGCTCCATCCTCATTCTTAAAAACAGGATATTATTAGAGCAGGGTTAATGAGTAGCAATTACAAGGGTCAATCAATCAAGACTGAAAAAAATTGAAGGCATCTCAGATTTTCCAACTATGATTTAATTCAGTGTTGTGATCATTCTGTGATAAATAATAGAGTTCTATCAAGGAGTAAAAGTCTTTTACTCCTTGATAGAACTCTCTTATTTATCACAGAATGATCTTCTTGGCCCAAACACTATCTCTGACTGAGAGCAACGTCACACAAAGTTTCATATTGGTTCAAACAAAGCAACACAAGGTGGTCTTCCATACAGCACCGTGGTCATCAATTAATACCTTGAGAGTAAATCCTGAATCATGAGCATGTTCTATACATACCTTTCTCTTCATGGCACTTTCCTTGGCTCTTTCTAGCTTGGATTTAGAAAATCTGAACATACAAAGACGATGGTATTTATAGGTACTACATTCATCCATTGTCATTGTGATAGTCAATAGAATAGATTTTTGGCAATGAAGCATTCCGGCTCTTTCCCAGTTTTCACCCACTATTTGAGTTCAGCAAGCTTTGAGGCTGACAAAACAACACTCTCGGCTGCTTCATCTACTTTCTCACAGTGAATAATACACTCCATAATGTTAGTCAAAGTGATACCGTCATTTTGTTAGACATGTTCATGCTTCCTTGTATTATGTCATCTGCTAAAGCATGAGAGTTAAATTTAACAAAGGCTGGGCGTAAGTCAATAGCACCGTACAAAGATGCATTATTAATATTTGCTATGTCAATGCCAAATACAAGTTGACGTGATTGAGTATTATAAATAGATTTCTTTATTATCACACTGATGATTGGTCCTCTATACAAGTAGGTCAGCTTGAGGATTTATGTTCTCTTCATTTAAATTGAAAACGAATTGCCCTTTATTTTCAAAATATGACCACTACAACTGGGTACACCCGGTGAATTTTACAGAACATATATTGATGTAGTATAAAAAGTGATCAGAATCCTGCCATCAAATATTGTCCGTGCCATAACAACTTAGGCTATAGCTGCTTCTGGCCTATTCATTAGCTGGATTAATAAGGATTAATAAGGATCACTGATAACTTGAGAAATCATCTATTCTCGAGATTCCTTGACTGACAACTATCATTGTTATAGTGGGCCAGGGCGTAGGCCCAAGCCCCTGCGCTATAATCAACTGAGTCCATACACGTTCAAGGTATGGGGTTGTCTAAAGAAATGAAGCAGGCGATGGAAAAATGGTTGGAGACAAGAAAGGCGGAGTTTGCGGCAAAGTTAGATTCAATGTGCCTTGATCTAGAGCAGAAACTTTTGAAAAAGGTTGAAGAATTGGAGACTAAGATTCAGAATCTTGAAGGCAGGAGTGGAGTGTTGGAGACCAAAGTTCAGCAGCTGGAAGGAGATAATGGCAAGTTGAGACGGCGACTCGATATGATGGAGAGATATGACAGGGGAGATAGTCTAGAGATACACAACGTACCTGTACCATCAAATGAGAATGTGGAGGATATTGTATTAAGCATAGCTACAGCAATGGATATGGAAATGTCGCTAACAGATATCAGCACTGTGTATCGTATGCCGGTTAGGAGAGAGAAGCAGGGAAAGGTAACACCCAGGATTTACGTCAAATTCACCAGACGTTGTATGAAAAAACTGATGTATGCAAGTCGCACAAAGAAGAAAGTGACACATGACCAACTTGGACTCGGCAGCAGCGGTAATATCTACATACATGAACACCTCACTAAATATCAGCCTGAGCTGTATTTCAAGACTAAAGATAAAGTCAAAGAGCTTGGCTACAAGTTTGTATGGACCCAGGATATGAACATATATGTGCGGTATAATGAAAGAGCCAACCGCATCCTAATCAATTGTGTAAATAATCTCGACAATCTTCAGAACAACTATACGTCCGAAACCAATCAGTCAGCACCTATACTAAGACCTCGCAAACAACAGAGCACATCCGGCCAGGCCAAACCTTCGAAAAGCTTGTTACCAGATGGTCGCATCATTCTGAATGCTAAGTATTGTCCATCTAAATATAAGATCTTTGCCTAAACATTTTGATAAGTTCAGACTAACTCCTGATTTGGTCAATAATGATATAATCTGTTTTTCGGAAACTTGGTTTAATGCCTCTCATTATGACAACAATTTTCAAATACCTGGTTATGTATTGATTCGTAAGGATAGAGGTTTGACTTCACGTGGTGGCGGGCTAGCTGTTTATGTTAAACAAAATATAAAATTCAAAAAAGTTGATTTGGCTTCATGTGGTGGGACCGAAGTTCTATGCATCGAAATTGTTATCGCTGAATCTAGATTTTGTTTGGTCCTTGTATACAATCCACCTTGTGTTGCAAGCACCGATGTTTCCGGTAATTTTGAAAAGCTATTGGATGCTCACAATTTACGAAAGCCAACTGTAATTAAAGGGGATTTTTACATTGACTGGTCCAGTATTTCACAAGCTAAAGAAAATCTTGAAACCCTTATGAGACTTCATCAATATGGACAGCTCGTTAGAGAGTTTACTAGATGTTTTAAAAATTCAAATAATACAATTGACTTACTTTTCTCAAATGTCCAAAATTTAGTACCTGAGCACAAGGTTATAAAAAGTGATATTAGTGATCATTTTGCAATTCAAATGAAAGTTAATCTAAAAAGGCCTCAAGCTATGGCTATACAGAGCGATTCAATCACAGGCCGATGGCATCCAGAGACATGCTCGGGCAAGCTCACTCTGCTACGCAGGCCTATGAGTTAGTACGCGATGGTCTAGTGATTTAGATGGGGTCATAAATCAGATGGCTAGATTGACCAATGGGAAGAGGGAGTTCATTGGATTGACCAATGATATTTAATGGGCGGGCAAACAAATGACCAGATATTGATTGCACATTTATATCCGGGTATTTGTCACTTTGGATCTTCACCAAATAAAATGTCAGTCTTCTGTAAAATTCTTCCTATGCTTCCTATGCTATACTATGGATGTCATGTCAGGACAGCTTCCATTTTCAAGTGATACGACTATTACCTTCCATATGTTCACTACAGCACCATTCCTATCTTTGAATTTATGGTCTTTTTTATCATAAATAGGAGGATGTGATTTTACTACAGATATTATCAACTCCTCCATTTTTGATAGCCTGTCACGATTTGATAAATGACGTGTTTAACCGCGTAATTATAGAAGAAAGCACTCAAGAACCAATCAGCATAGAGGATCGTCCAGATCACTCGGGCAAAACACGAACAAGTTCGATGTCCACTCTACTCGAGTAATCACTCGTGCAGATCCGCCGATTAACCACTCGTGACCCCAAATCGATGTAAAAATCGCCTCATGTAGCTGCACCTTAAAGTGGCTCGACCGGTATATAAGGGCCAGTCAATGTAAAGCGATCACCCAGCCATATCAAATTCAAATGGGGTTAGCAGCATTCAAATTCCTCCTGCTTTTTTGGGAATATGATGAGCAGTCTTGACTTTATTGAGATGAAAATTGCATGGGCTGATGCAGATTTTTCATACACACACCCCAATATAAATCTTATTCCAAAAATCTCCTTAGAAAGTGGTGAAAATGCATCAGCTTTGACTTAAAATTGCACAGCCGCGGAGATTTCAAATTACCCGCCCCACATTTTACTGGTTCTTATTGGTCGATTTTGAAATGCGATTGACAGATTTATATAGTGCCTAGAATTTTTTCAAGTGCCTAGTTTTGGTTGCTGTCATTAATTGGCAATTATATGGTATTAAGATCCTACAATCAAGTTTACATGAGATGGGATAAAATAGCTATATGGGCTTTATCCAAGGGCACTGTTGAATACAGTATTTTTCATTGATGTTGCAGACAAGCGGCCACAAATAATCACTATTCTTATCGATCATTTTGGGAGTTTGTGAGGGTTGTAATGACCAAAACTCTATTTATCTCATCTAAGAGGTTAGTATGATAAAGTATAAAGGATTCGAGTAAACATGAGTATGATGATGTCATGTATTAGTGTATATTGTGAACAAAACAATATATATACTTTTATTGTCAGCAACAATTCATTATTACTACTGTTTTTCATGATGTGACATAAATAAACAATCACTTCATTTATGATTGGTGGTCCTGAAAAAGTTCATTGGGTTTAGGGCTAGTCGTTTTGGTTGTCGCACATTGTCATCCATGTATACCGGACATATGGAGGATTAGGGCATGCATCACCAAACTTTATTCTCGAGATTGGCTACTTTTTTTGGGAGTATACCAATTAGCCGCAACAATCTTTATGCAACCTTTTTTTTGACCTGTCTTTTCCATGAATGTTACATGTAGTGGGGAATTCCCATCTGCTGCAATAGACAGTTTTCTGAGCTCTGATTTAGGCCTCAATTTGGAGTTGTCCTCTCTCCAGTTTGGTACTTTTAACCCACGCTGCATAGGAAAAACGTGCTGAAAAGAGGGTTATCTTGATAACCTTTTATAGTAGGACAAAAATTATTTTTGATTCAGAATCTGCAGCATTGAAAACTCATATGGTAATAGTTTGGAAAATAATTTAAGTATTTGGATAGTCAATTATAGCATTTTCTGCCTGTTTTGCGGACAATTTGGCAGAATTTTTCATGAGTTTCGTCAATGAAATTAAGATTTTCAACATTCAAGCCTCCAATGATTTGGAAACCCTGTCTCACAGGGTTTTATATGGTGCAGACTCAGAATCAAAACTCATTTTTATCCTAACATAGCGGTTTTCAAGATAACCCTCTTTCAGCAGGTTTTTCCTATGCGGCGTGGGTTAAAAGTACCAAACTGGAGAGAGGACAACTCCGAATCGAGGCATAAATAAGAGCTCAGAAAACTGTCTATAGAGCAGCAACTAGAAATTTCCTGAATTTCAGATGCGACCATAATGAATATATTGTACACCAAAATTTTGAACAATGCGAGAAAGTGCGTTTCAACTTTTCTCTGTGGTGAGAGTGCAACTGGCCATTCAAAGTGACCTTTTCGGCAAAACTCACAATCGATCGGAGGTTGGCTATGGCCGGATTATCACACACTTTGACACCACAGTCAAAATGACTTCCCTTCAGATGTTCACCTTACCACGGACATCCTCCGTCTTTTGCATTTATCTTCATCTGCCCATAGGCCTCTAATGTAACGCATACCATTAAAAATTTATACCGCAAATTTTTCCGTAACAAGTTTTTTTCTAGAGGAAGGTAATGCAGCAGCATCTCTCTAATTCACTTTAATTTCTGCAAGATTATTTTTATTATCATTGTGTCAAAGATTATTACAATTATACCTCTACGATAGTTAGAATTAGTTTACACTCATTATTGTACAGGACCGTAGTTCTAGGTGAGGCAGAAAGGCACTGCCTCCCCTAGATAGCTAAATACAGTGGCCTAAAAACACTCTAATTCAATAACCCATGTCAGAATCAGCTCCTCTAGGATGTCCAGTTGCTTATTACATGGCTTAAATTTCTCGGGGAGGAGGTTACTGGTGATGCATTGGACTCGCCTCGGACCTTTGCCTCCCCTACCATTTTTTCTAATCTACGGCCCTCTTATACAGTGGAATAGCAGGTCGCTTCCTTTCAACATCACATAAACATTGCAGTTGGCTGCAAAGCTGCAAGGGCACAGGTGTTGCTTGATTTCTTGCATAACACACTTGAGCACTTGAGAAAACACTTGAAACATGCAAGCTCGATTTCTGCAAAACTCAAATGCCACGTGGACTGGGCTAAAATAGGCGTAACTAGGCGTGACATTACACTCATTATCCAATGGTGTTGCTCGTCAATAGCAAATACTAATTATGATTAATCCTCGTGCACCACCTTTGGCGCGTAGGACTTTAAGAGGGACTGCACATGTGCGAGTGTTTACAGCTTAGCGAGGGAAAACTGTTTGTTTAGTGGTCTAATGTCCGCCCCTTTTATAATAAGTGGCTTATAATTACACGCTACAACGCTTCTCGCAGCAGATTATACTAGGGCAATGTTTGCCAGCGAGAGAATAAGTCTCATTGGTTAATTAGCAGTATCCAGTGGCACGTTTATGACGGTATCATTAAAAGGCTTTGTTTATGGAATATCATTGGCTTATGATTATATCGCAGCTTGTAAACATGCTTTGTGTCTGCAGTGAAAAATGAGGAGATAATGGGCAAAGCTAGAATTTCAAGCTCTATTTTGTTTTTACTAGCTCTAGTTTTCTAGCTGGTCTGTGGACCGCTTAAGGCTGGCTTTTCATATGTCACTATGCGAGACTTCAGAAATTTTGATGATCTTGAGTTTTTTAATAGTGCGAAATCTCTCGATTTTAATATTGTAGAGAATGTTCACTGTGTTCACGAAGCAGGAGATATTTTAGAATCAAAAGTAGAATTATTGGTGGAGCAGTTTGCACCATTTAAAACCCAACGTTTAAAGCAGAAAAACAATCTTTGTTGGAAGTGTCCAGTGGCATCTAAACTAACAAGCCTT
This sequence comes from Membranipora membranacea, assembly GCA_914767715.1. Classification (NCBI taxonomy): domain Eukaryota; kingdom Metazoa; phylum Bryozoa; class Gymnolaemata; order Cheilostomatida; family Membraniporidae; genus Membranipora; species Membranipora membranacea. Next base: position 4,918,099 of record OU612070.1, on the reverse strand, counting down.
AAACAAGATGCTGGGAGGATTATCGTATAATCCGTAACAAGGCAACAAATGCAGTAAGAGATGCCAAAAAGCGAGCAATGAGAGCAATTCTTAATGATAAAACATTAGACCAAATTTTCCAAGGTAAAAATTCTCAAGGCAATAATGTAATTCAAGAAATTGAAGCTGAAAATTGAACCACTTCTGAAAGCCCAGTGATCGCTGAATGTCTAAATAGGTATTTTTCTAGCGTTGGTGCAAATCTCAATGAAGTGGCTAAACTATTATCCAACAAAAGTTCCTCAGGCTTTGAAAATGATCAAGCTTTCAGTTTTCCTAAATTCGCTTTTCAAGAAATTACATCAAGTGAGGTGTCTAGATATCTGCACGCACTGAAATCACGTAAAACTGGGGGATTGAATCAGATCCCTGCCTTTATTTATAAAATTCTAGAGCCTTTGATTCTGAATCCCTTGACACATATTGTTAATCTGAGCCTTAAATGTCACGAGTTTCCAGATGTGTGGAAAAAGGCCTTAGTAATTCCTATTTTCAAAAGTGGCAAGAAAAGTTTGCCAAATAATTATAGACCAATTTCGCTATTGCCAATATTAAGTAAAGTCCTAGAAAAGATTATAAATTACCAAATTCGTGATTACCTGGAAATTAATGGTCTAATAGCCTCTAGCCAATTTGGATTCAGAAATGGTACATCCACTGATCAAATTTTAACTCAACTAGTCAACAAATTTCGTTCCCTGCTCTCAAAGCACGAGTCAAAATTTGTCACAGTTTCTGCTCTTGATATCCGTAAAGCCTTTGATTGCGTAAACCAAAAGTTCCTTGCCAGAAAACTGTTAACGAATTTCAATTTTCACTCTAATGCGTCAAATTTAATTAAAAATTATCTTTCAAGATGAGAGCAGGCAATGAAAGTTTATGGTTGTGTATCTGAACGCAGCCGAGTAATAACTGGTGTGCCGCAGGGGTCTGTACTTGGACCCCTGCTGTTTATCATGTTTATTAAAGTGACAGTCCTATTAGAAAACTGGATATATTACCCCAGTAACTCGAATATTGTGAGTTTATAGGGCAAATAAATAAAATAAAAAAATGAAAATTGTGGAAAATGGCATTTTAGTTTTTTTGAATTATTTTGGAAAGGATCATAGTGGATCATAGTGGTCAGGGGAGGGCAATAAATCACTATGATCCACTATGATCCCAATTTTCAGACTTTGCAGCAGTTTTACTGCAACTAGATTCATAGGCTGCTTCATTTCATATGCCCTAATGACTTTTCAGCCTGAGATCTTTAAAACCATACCAAACATGGCCTAGTAGGACTGTCACTTCAACAATCTGATGGAGCTCAAAAATTGTTATCTATATGCTGATGACTGCCTACTAGTCACCAGTGGGGTAAACCCAGACATTTCCACAAAACTTATGGAAAAAGCATCCATCAGGCATCCAGTTGGTACAGTGAAAATTGCCTTGTTCTAAACAGCGGTAAAACGGATGTCATGACCATTTCCAATAAACGTAACATCAAACCTCCGGAACTTAAATTTAACAATCTCATTTTCAAACAATCAGACAAAATTAAGTACTTAGGTGTGATTCTTGATAACAAATTAAATTTTAAATCTCATACCAATAAAATTAAACAAAAACTTTATCGAATAATCACCAACTTTCAACGCAATAGAAAATTCCTGACACCTAAATTAGCTAAGCTTTGATACATTCGACTGATACGTTCTAATCTGGAATACAGCTCTCCTGTTTTATTTACAACAAACGACTATGTCAAAAAGAATTTTTAAAAATTGAGAATAGATGTTTGAAAATTATAGACTATAACAGCTCTAAAGGTAATACTCGAAAGACCCACAACATCCCTGTTTTAACTTTGCATTTCGAATATTTGTATCTGATGACGTTTTATAAAATTGTTAATAGTTTAGTCCCATAATTGATACCAATCTGCTCCCCGAGAAATTAACTAGTGAAACTCGGCTTGCTAAAAGTTCTGGGTTTAGACTATCCAAGGAAAATTTTAGATTTGCTTTGGCTAATTTCGGTGCTCAGAAGTTTAACGAATTACCCAATCATGTTAAGCTGAGTCAATCCCTTGCTTCATTCAAAAATGCCACTCGGAGCCACGTCCTCAAACTTCTCAATTAATGTGTCAGTTTTTATCATTTCTTTTTAGTAGCCTACTGCTGCATTGTTCTAACTGTTCTTTTACTAGCTATTGTGTATTAACTTGTGTAATGTTTTACTGCTAATTAATGTCTGTGTGTACTTTGTAATTTTACCTGTCGTTGTTCTTGATCTTTAGTTACATGTCTTTTTAATTCTACACCATATTTTTTATCAATTTTTCTGTTTTCTGGGTACAAGTCCTAAGGACTTATTCTTCTCCAGAATAAACATGGAATATATATATCTAAATGTGGGCATTGTTGCTATAATTCCTACATTATTTTAATCATGTTCTACTCCACAACTTAAAAAAATTCAAAGCTTTGCTGAATATTTCACAAAATTTCAATTATATTTTGCCTCCGGCATTCATCATCCTCGGTAAAGGCCCCCAATTTAAGTTATTTAAATCTTCAAATTATAAGCTTTCACCTCAAATACCAATAAGTGTTTCTCATCTAAATTCCGTACAAAACTGGTACTGCACATTGTTACCCAACTTTCTACCCAAATTTACTCAATCCTGGATTTCCAACCCTACCATTGGTAGCATACTTGTAACTATATCTGTTAGTTTGACTAATTATTTTAGATAGTACAGAGTTTTGGGTGTTGGTCGTGATTATCTCCTCTGCGTCTGTGTTATGTCTCTGCTGCGCTATATTCGCTGTCTCCTGGAAGGAACAAAAAGAAGACCATGGAGGAGGACCGGTACCACTTTCAATATATTTTCAGAGAATGTGAGATTTCATTGTGCATCTCACCACATAGGCTGTACACATCTGTGGCCTCTCCTATTTCTTATAAATTATTCACCCTGTCATTACACCAATTTCAGAAATGCTTGTCATGTCTCTGTATTACATTGCTTCCTTGCATCGAGTATGTTATTATTTTACCAAGGGTCTTTATTAAACTGCCATCAATGTATTGTTATATAAATTTTATGGTCTGTTGTTGTGAATCCAGACAGTTATGTAAGTGAAATGACGGTCAAGTGTTCACAGAGTTTTCTCATGTTGATAAAGGCATTTCTCCCGTTATTCAACTCTGCTGAAACAACCAGACCGAGCTCACAAAAAATGCTCAAAAAAGTGTGAAAACCACGGGATGAATGTCCTGGGTGCAGAAAGATGGGATGCTAAAACTGTCAACTGTCTTACGCTCTTCTAAACTTCAAATTATTATGATCATTCATGCTCATGTTGTATTCAATGTAGTATTGTGCTCTCATTTTTGACAGGTTCAAGGGCTCAAAGTGCAGAGTGAACAAGCAGGAAGATACGGATGACGGTAAGTTTTTGACCTTATGGTGCCGCATCTTGGTGGGTGTAGATATCAACACCAATACAAATGTGAGCATATGATGTCATTGCTTATCCTTTAGGCTGAGATTCTCAACGCATGCTCGTAACCGCAGCGCACACTTTGTTGGTGACAGTGCCTGTCTGGGATTATTATCTAAGTCTCTCCTCTCTGGATGCTTTGCTCGCTTTTAAACAATTGCCTAGTGTCATTTTATTAAATATGCGGTCATACAGATGTATCGCATTTTATCTGTAGATGGAGAACCACTCCGAATGATCAGATCAAACTCGGTCAAGTTGTTATTTTGGTTTTTTGTAAGGTTCCATACCGTGTAGTAAGATTCTACAAAAAATGCCAACTAACAATGGATATTAGTCAAATAACATGAAAGACCAGTAGGATATCTTCTAAGTATTACATCTTCGATAATTGGCTTCGGTTTTTTTTTATTATTTGCTACAGGGACGAATATAAAAGAATACATGTAATGGAAGGAAATAAAAATTCAATATAAAAAGCAAGGGAGCAGCTTGATAGTGCAGGGACTAGAGTGACAGCTGTCCGACTTCCTGCCTATAGGCACCAGAACATATAAATGAGCCTTATTGGTTGTAGGTTATGTACATCTGGATGTTACAAAGCCCGAAGGTGAAGGATGGATGTCAAGGATCTGCAGATTTTTACGGTGTAACAAACAGGGACGGCTGGGGGCTCCCTCTCTACCTAATGATGCTGAGGCTGCAGCATACTACAGCAATCCCGACGAGATTGAGGAGGCACTCAATCAGTTTGGTGGTGATCAGTATTACCGAGATGCTGAGGTAGATTTATGTACACAGCTTCTTTTATTATCCCAGCTACAAAATAACTCTTATGCTACCCTGAAACATTAGTGGGTTGTTTATAGATCTCTAGCAGTTAGCACAAGTACAATCTCAGATTTAGTATTTTGCCAAATGATTTTATGCTTGCTCTATGATCTAAATCCAACATTTATTTGCGCTCCGCAACTGTGAACCCAAAACACCAGCCTTGATTTCTACCACTTTACTGGAGTCTGCCCATTCTCTAAACATTTTGCTGGAATAATGAAAGTTCCTCTGACCGATCCATATTCCATAGCTCGGAAACAGGAATTGAGACCAGCTCACAGTGATAGCATTGCTACAACAAAGGATTATTTATGTTTCCGTGTAATTATGTCATCAAGAAATCCAGCAACAACTTTATAATCTTGCCAAACGAAACTTCCTAGAACCAAAACTCGCAGGAAAATAAGCCAACTTTGCATTGGTTTCACATAGCTCGGTGGAATGTTTCTTTCCAGGGTCAGTTGCAGCCTGCTAGAGACGACCGGCCTGTGAGGGAATATGAAGCCATGGAGAGAGAGTTTATGCCAAGAGGAGTACCTCCACCTCGTGAGTACATCTTTGGCAGCTGATGTGTTGTTAGATGTAAACAGAGGTTTCAAAAACGAAAAGCCACTTCTGTGGCAGGAAATTGCAGAGATTTGTATATTGTGCAAACTTGTTAAAAGGTCCTGATTGTGATAAATTAATACCTCAAAATTGATGTGAATTTCCTCACTCACAGCCATGAATTACGCTGCGTTTGATCCTATAACCGTGCCAACTATCAATGACGAATTTGATGATGGGATAGGGGACGAGGATTGGGATCAGCAACCAAACAACATTAGACAACAACTAAACAGTATCAGACATGATATGGTGAGTAAAGTAACACGAAAACACGGAAACTCGGTAGTCTGACCTTCTGTGATCACTGCTGTTTTAAAAGATCAGCATGAGGATAGTTGAAAACTGTTAGAAAGTTGAAATAATTTGCTGGGTTGATTGATAATAAAATATCATCCGATAGTTTCCCAACCTTTATATTAATTTATTATGAGTTAAATGAGACAAACGGACATAATCCGGCACATGAGTACCTATTAGATCAAGTCTGGTCTAATTTGCCCGTATTGCGGTCACTCTAATTCTACACGTGAGCTGGCGGCGGTTTGAAACTCTTTGTGCAGGCAAATTGGATTAGTTTAATTTGGTGCCAAGTAAAATAATAAAAAAAAATTCTCAATGCAGCTTTCTGGTGTTTACTGCGAGATCAGGTTAACAATAACATAAATTAGGTCGACCTGCTCGGCCTGGGTGCGCTAGGTCAAAGTTGTGGAATTTATGTATTGTTAGCAAAACCTTTCCTTACACAATTACACAATGGAAAAGGGTTAGATCTTAATTACGCCATATTGCCGATACCCATTATTAATTAAATTCATTATCTCAATTTGATATTGCTATGCTAATTCTACCCCTAGGCCGAAGATAATACAGAGGGAGGAGATGTAGAGGAGCAGGGAACAGATGATAGTGATGATGATAGCAGCACTGATTCCTCCTAAAGCTTCTCAGATCGATCATAATCCTGTAATCAATACTATCATTGATAATCTTGTAATAAATGATATCAATGAAAATCCTGTGGTAAATGATATCAATGATATCAATGAAAATCCTGGCTCTCTAGTGGCAAAATATGTTAGAAGTTGTATATACTGATATAATTATAGACATGCGTTGAATTTGTTTAAATAACACACATATTGTTAGCCTTTTTTTTGTGCTGCTTCTTCCCATGTATAAAAGTCTTTATTTCTATGGCCCTTGTTCATGGAATAGTATGCTTCACTGTTTTCAATGATCGATTTCGAATAGTGAGGAGTATATAATATAAATAAAATCAATCTCCTGGAATAGTCATTGTTATGAGTTAATAATAACTTTTAGATGGCACATGTGATGACCAGACTTCATAGCCTTGTACTGCCTATGAAGTATTCACTCAGTCACTGAGCTTCAATAGTTGCGGGAAGTGAAACCAATTGATTGTAGGTGTTTGAAGACAATTTGAAAATATTGCTTGTGGCATGAAGTAATCTCATGCTCTGCCTTAATATGAATATTGTACAATATTTTAACTTGATCTCTATACAGCTCAAATACAGAACATTTTTAGCAATGATATGTTTGGTTCTTATATCCGTATTGACTAAGATTTTCTTGAAATCAAGTTGATTAACTGATACTGAAATTTTCACATGTTGATGAGACGAAAATAATGGAGTTGATGGTAGTCTAGTTGCAAACCCATATTTTATATGCTCCGGATACCACATCGGAATACCGAATAGCACACTGATACCACAGAGGTGGTGTGGTTATTAATGAGATTGGTACCGATCATTTCTCAAAATCAATGTATGCATAATTCTTGACACACTACTAAGATGATGATGCAATTAGGAAACAAGAAGCATTTTTTATACTTATCATTTGTTTATTTCCACTGTGTGAAAGAAAATAACAGGGTCCTCAAAGCGATACGAAAAATCAGAGATAGGACATCAAACTAAAACTAGAGTGATCATTGAATGAAGTGTTGAAAAAAGAAATTGAATTTACTAATTTGTCTATTGTCTAGGGTGAAGTCAACTAGTGTGGATCTATTATCTGTGTAGAAGCTGGGTATCTGTGTAAATACTGGGTTTTGATTTGTCGCATCTCTGGAGTATCATATGGGCACCAAAATATTGTGTTTCCTGTAATGACAAATAAGATGAGATAAGATTTCACATGAGTAAGAAAACTTAGCAATAGCGCAAACCATAAACCATTATCAGGATGATTATTGAATCCACTGTAGGAGAGCAAAATTATTTATCATATATTTAACATATCTCTCATGGAGACTTTGCAATGAATGAACCATGACAATGAATGTTTTCTGATTCATCATTACAAACAATATTCCACAGCGACATGTGCAACGCTAACTCTGGAGTCACTCTGGAGTCACACCCCATTTGATTTGGCGACGAAGGTCATGTTGTGCAATACCAAATACATGTCAATTAATATAGTAACCTACATAATATTTAGTAGTGGTGGTAAGCTCCATGGCCAGCGCGTCTGCGAAGACCATCACGTCCGTTGAGTCCATTAAGTCCGTTGAGCCCGTTGAGTCCTGGAGCTCCGGTGCGTCCGGTACGTCCAGTACGTCCATTAAGACCATTGAGTCCATTAAGACCGTTCTGTCCTGGTGCTCCATTGAGTCCGTTGAGTCCTGGAGCTCCGGTGCGTCCGGTACGTCCAGTACGTCCATTAAGACCATTGAGGCCATTAAGACCGTTCTGTCCTGGTGCTCCATTAAGTCCGTTGAGTCCGTTGAGTCCATCACGTCCTGAAGCTCCGGTGCGTCCGGTGCGTCCGGTGCGTCCATTAAGACCATTGAGTCCATTGAGTCCATTAAGACCATCAGCTCCGGCTGGCCCACGGCCTCCTCTGGCACCACGTGGTCCTGGGGCGCCATTGAGTCCATTAAGTCCATTAAGTCCGTCAAATCCAGCTGGTCCTCTAGCTCCTGGGGCTCCGTTGAGTCCATCAAATCCGGCTGGTCCTAAAGTTGAAAAAAATGAAGCGTAAACGAAATACTCTTTTTACAACTAGTAGCTTCATGTTTATAAGGGTTTGTGTGCTCACAATGCAGATGAGTATGTGTTTGAAGCTCTATTCACAAGACATTTGAACTTACAAAAATCTTCTAGTATCTTACCTCTACCGCCTCTAGCGCCTACAGGTCCGACAAATCCTCTTGGTCCGCGACCACCTGCTGGTCCCCTAGCTCCATCACGTCCATCAAACCCTGGAGCTCCTGGGGCTCCTGGGGCTCCATTGAGTCCATCAAGCCCGTTGAAACCGTTAAGTCCTGGTGCTCCTGGAGCTCCATTGAGTCCATTAAGCCCGTCACGTCCATCAAATCCAGCTGGTCCTCTGGCTCCAGCACGACCGTTGAGTCCATCACGTCCTGGGGCTCCGTTAAAACCATTGAGTCCGTTAACACCGGCTGGTCCTCTTGCTCCATTACGTCCAGCTGGTCCAGCGGCTCCTGGGGCTCCAGTGAGTCCATTAAGTCCGTTGAGTCCATTGGCTCCAGCTGGTCCTCTAGCTCCTCTGGCTCCATTGCGGCCATTCAAACCAGCTGGTCCTGGGGCACCATTGAGTCCATCACGGCCATCGAGTCCGTTAAATCCATTAAGTCCAGCTGGTCCAGCTGGTCCACCTGGTCCTCTAGCTCCTCTAGCTCCATTGAGGCCATTAAGTCCTGGGGCTCCTGGGGCTCCATTGAGTCCATCAAAACCAGCTGGTCCTCTTGCTCCTGGGGCTCCGTTGAGTCCATCAAATCCGGCTGGTCCTCTGGCTCCATTACGCCCAGCTGGTCCTCTAGCACCTCTAGCTCCATTAAGACCATTAAGTCCTGGGGCTCCTGGGGCTCCTGGAGCTCCGTTGAGTCCGTCAAGACCTACAGGTCCTGCAAGTACCACAAATGTAAGGAAATATGTTGATATAAGTTGCTTTATGTTTTTGATTAGAAAACATTGGATTTCTCATCATTGTATATATAGCACAAAGAAACAGGATTGTCAATGGTATACAACAGTTAAAATAGTACTTCATACTCAATATTATCTCTCTCTGATCGGAAGTAGTTGACTAGTTGAGTTGAGTTTATTTGTACATTCCTAATTATCTTTTGAAGTGGGGAAGCATCAATGATAGTACTAAATTGTTAAACGATCACGGTATGATGCACATACATATACATATTATGTTTTAAAAAGTATTAAGGTTAGAAAGAAATTTCAATGTTTGAAAATAATTATATTGTGTGTTTATGTCTCAAAATTGAAGGTTGAAAAAATTTTTTTCTTGCCTCTGAATCCTCTTGGTCCCATAGATCCTGGGGCACCTGGGGCTCCATTAAGTCCATTAAGTCCATCAGCTCCGTTAAGTCCGTTGAGTCCATCACGGCCATCAAATCCAGCTGGTCCCATAGCTCCAGTACGTCCGACTGGTCCACCTGGTCCCATTGGTCCTCTAGCTCCTCTGGCTCCATTAAGTCCTAAATAGAATCAATGCGCATAAGTTCCTGGCAACGCTTTGTAGCAGTTTTTCCATGGATGATCTTAACTAAGTGTGTTAAATTTTTGCCCACCTAGATTTCTCACCTCATATGTTATTGTCTGGTTAAATGCAAATAATTTTATAAGTGGAATATGTGACTTTACCTGGAAGACCTGGGGCTCCATCAGCACCTGGGACACCATCAAATCCATTAAGTCCTGGAGCTCCAGCAGCTCCATTAAGACCATTAAGTCCATCGACCCCATCAGCTCCAGCTGGTCCAGCTGGTCCCATAGCTCCATTTCTTCCAGCAGCTCCGGTACGTCCAGTACGTCCAACTGGTCCTACTGGTCCGACTGGTCCTGGGGCACCATTAAGTCCATCAAAGCCATTAAGTCCTGGTGCTCCAGTGAGTCCCATTGGACCCATGCGTCCTGGAGCTCCATTAAGTCCATCAAGGCCATCACTTCCTGGGGCTCCTGGGGCTCCTGGGGCACCATTGAGTCCATCATAGCCATCGAGTCCAGCTGGTCCAGTGAGTCCCATTGGACCCATGCGGCCTGGAGCTCCGGTAAGACCATCAAGGCCATCGCGTCCTGGGGCTCCATTAAGTCCATCAGCTCCGTTAAGTCCATCAAATCCTGGGGCTCCAGAAGCTCCAGTGAATCCACGTGATCCTCTATCTCCCTTGGCTCCGTTAAGACCGTTAAGTCCATCAAATCCTGGAGCTCCTTGGGCTCCAGTGAATCCACGAGATCCTCTATCTCCCTTGGCTCCGTTAAGACCGTTAAGGCCATCAAATCCTGGAGCTCCTTGGGCTCCTGGGGCTCCATTAAGTCCATCAGCTCCGTTGAGTCCATCAAATCCTGGGGCTCCAGCAGCTCCAGTAAGACCAGTGAATCCCATGGCTCCTCTATCTCCCTTAGCTCCTGGGGCTCCTGTAAGACCATCATAACCATCCAATCCTGGTGCTCCAGTGAGTCCCATTGGTCCCATTGGTCCTGGTGCTCCATCAGCTCCATTAAGACCATCATATCCATTAGCTCCGTTGAGTCCATCAGCTCCAGCTGGTCCCATTGCTCCAGTAAGACCAGTGAATCCCATGGCTCCTCTATCTCCCTTGTTTCCTTGTGGTCCTGGAAGTCCATCATATCCTGGGAGACCACTGGCTCCTCTATTTCCCTTCATTCCAACGGGTCCTGGAAGTCCATCATATCCAGCTGGTCCCATAGATCCAATGATACCAGTGGCACCAGTGGCTCCAATACGACCATGGGAACCATGGAGACCATCATCTCCCATCTCTCCCTTAGGTCCCATTGGTCCTGGAGCTCCGTTGAGTCCTGGAAGACCATCGTATCCGTCCTTGCCAGGGGCTCCAGTGGCACCAGTGTAACCGACTGGTCCAGCTGGTCCAACTGGTCCTGCTGGTCCTGCTGGTCCTGCGGGTCCCATAAGTCCTAAAACAAACAATCAAAAATGTTGAGAGATGTGATTAATTTAAAGTTATTTTGAAACCACATATCAACTTACGTGATATTTTTCATTGATATATTAGCAACTCTAGTCCTCAGACTGTTACCCAATAATGCTGAGTTATTCCGATCATCGCTGATGAAAGTCTAAAATTAAACTCTTACCTGGTGGTCCAGCGGAGCAAGCACAGGCAGCTACATCATAAGCATAACCACCAGCAGCTCTCTTGTTTCTTGACTAAAACAATAATAGTTTTGTCTTAATAATGATAATGAAAATGATGCCAATCAGGTGAAATTAAATTCAATTCAATAATAGTTTTGTCTTATTAAAGATAATGAAAATGATGCCAATCAAGTGAGATGCAATTTCATAATGACAGTTTCAAGCCACGGAAGCAATGAACAAATCAAAAAGATTTTTTCTAGATTATGATAAATTTGGCAGCAAAACAATGCGACTCAATATATAAGGGAACCATCGTATTTACAAAGGATATTCATAGGTTTATTTACCTCGTTAGACTTAAGGGTCTGAACCTCTCCCTCCAAGTTGCTGAGTTTCAGTGAAAGATCTGATACAGTGCCTGAATGAGATAAAGGTCATATTGACTAACACATACAGTGGCTAAATTTGATTTCAGTTTGGAAACCGAGACAAATTTTTATTCCTTGTGGTTGATATCTATTATGAAGCATTATTCTCAGTATAATACAGTAGAACACCATTTTGTCTTCATTACCACTTGTAAAACATTTTCAACAGACTGTGCACACTTTTTGCGCCGTTTGCCGCAGTCAACTTACCGGTCATGTCTCCGTAGGTCTTGACTGTAAGAACAGCATTTCCTACGAAAAGAAGGACTGAGAGTCCAAGAAGACTCCAGACAATGGTTTTCTCTCCTTTGCCATATGGGCTGTACACCACATGGGTGTCTGACTCTAACTTATGCTGTAAAATAAATGGTAGGGTTAAATCAGTGATGAAAGAATTATAATACTGGAAACAACGCATGGTTGGAAAGATTTTTGAGCCTAGAGAACCGACGTGCAAATAATGCATTGGTCATGTATTTATTTAACTTTGACTTGACTCCACCTCAAACCGCTTGTCTTTAAAACATTGTTGAAGTAGTAATTTTAAAATAAAAACAAACTTTGTTTTAATATTCTTTAATGCAAAATGGTTATGAATGATAATATGAAATAAATATACTCACCATGGCTGACCTGTCTTTGCTATCAGTGATACTCAAAGACCTCAACTGATGGTTCTCTCTTAGCCATGGCCTTTTATACCTCTCCTCAGTACCTTGCATTATATTACAATTTTTAATTACCAGACAACCTATGTCACTCAATAATTTTAGGCCTCAGGCTACCGGTGATGTCCACATTGTCATCAACCATTCTACAAGCTGTCATCCCCTTTTTTGTTCTCTGTAATTGAGACATAGCCACAGGTGCTTTCACTTGTGGGCAACCAGGCTTTCCTTTGTGCTTAGCCTACACGTCCGTTCATGGGGTTAAACTATTATTAAAGATTGCAGGAAACCAAATATTATGCACACAGTAATCAAATGATGGCATCCCCTAGGGTGTAGGGTTTTGGAGGTTGAAAGAAATAATAGATGGGTTTGGTTATTCTATGGCGTTGAAAGTGCATTTGATTGGTATGACTTCCCAACGCAAAGTTATCCATAACCTTTTAAATTAATGCACATATGAAATTAGGATTGGAATCATCAAAGTGGTATCGACAGCTCATAAGCTTCCAAACCAGTTCAACAGTCTATCTTGAACAACCAGAAGCTGTGTAACAGTGCATCGGAGTTGACCCTATCACCAATACTCTTGAGAATGGAGAGCCTTTTGTAAGGGGACATAAGGGTTTTAGATCGCAGTTCCCCCTTATTCTGTAAACACAGATCTACTGAAGTCAAACAAAGAATTTTCCACTCTAGAATATCATAAGTCTATCCCTGCCTTTCACAAATCTGATTATGTTGTACATGTAGATGGTCTAATACTCAGTTTTTATTCATCAATTCTAAAATTCAATTTAAAAGTCAATCAGTAAAATTCTTCAATTTTGAAAAAACCCAGACAAGTATCTTATGCAATTCCGAAAGTGTCTTTTTTAATTTTTTGTTATTCTGCTAAACAGATTTGATAAATTATGAAGTAACACAATGAATAATGTACACATGATGATAATATCTTAGTCTGGGAATAAAATGACAGCTAACTTTCTAACAAACACCCGAGGCAACATTTTCTCCCTTTACCCTCAATCCACTCTTCGACTACAATGATCTACCTACCCAACTGTGGGATCACATCCCTGCCCTGTAGTTGTAGAACAAGGCTACGCTGTTCCTCAACTTATGATCCCCCTCCTCGCCTTTTGATGGTTTTTTTCAAATGCATGTTGAGTGAATGCGTATCATATTCCTATTTTTGGGTGACGTACCTAAAATGCATTTTAAAAGCTTATAAAGTATTGACATGATATTCTCCGTTTTTTAATGACTGAAATCTATTAGGGTCTAAGCCTGGCCGCAGAACTTTTCCCAATAAATTAAACGAATAGGTGGAACAAATACAGTAACAAATATCAGATATAGGATCAATATGTTTGGATGGAGATTTTTATCATTAGCATTATCATGAGAACTATAGTTAGTGTCTTATTTAAGCCTTTGACATTGGCCTTGTCATGCTGCCACAAAAATGTGGCTGAGTGACAAGGGTACTTTGACATGGTTCTGAATCAAGAAAGAAGTGTGGTTTGCTGCTTTGAATAGGGATCGATGCACCACTCACTTACTGGTGGTAATTTTTTTTTCATGCTTTGAGGTTTGGTAATCTTAGTGATCTCAGCGACAATAGTATATATTCTTTATTCGTTTCGAATGAAAAGCAAATATAGTATAAGACAATTGCTAATATTTTGCACCATATTTATGATGGCACGTCAACAGAATAAAAATTGTCCTAAGCATAGAGTTATGTTTAGCTATAGGTGATGATCAGGTATAAGATTGGTGTGATGTGGTGCGACTCATTCTGTATTTGGTATCATTTGACGCTGAGTCCTGAAATTTCCCTAGGCAATCAAATTCTCTCTTGAAACTGATTACCTATGCGAGGGAGAAGCATGCCCCAGGATTGACCTCAATGATGCCCAAAACGAAGACAGTTTTTATATCTTCCCATGGATAAGATCTAATGAACTCTCTCCCATTATTTGAGGCCATAGGTACACTTTCAGTATTTGCTGTTTTATCTATTTCATTTATTAGGTACCAGTTTTCAACCAGTCTGAAAGAATGATATAGGCTGGAAAACTCTCCATGATCATGTAGGTAAAGGTTGGCCACCAACAGCCTAGAATCAGGTGCCATGGTTGAAGCAGAGATGCTTTCATAGCAGTTGTCGGTCATTGGTGCTGTAGTGTAAAGCTTATCAATCATTGCGTTATATTTAACTGATATAGTGCAGTAAAGTAAAGAATGATAAGGCTGGAAAACTGTCCATGATCATGTAGGTAAAGATTGGCCACCAACAGCCTAGAAACAGGTGACAAGGTTGGAGCAGAGATGCTTTCATAGCAGTTGTCTAGTCAAGCTGAATTACAGACTAAGAAGTCGGTCATTGGTATTGTAGGGTAAAGCTTATCAATTATTGCGTTATACTTATCTTATATAGTGCAGTAACTATATTATTATATTTATGGTCTCATAATGTCCATAGTCAGAAGCTGTGCCAATGCTCAGAGACATCCCACACCTTGCATATGTATGTCTATCGTAACTGTCATGCCAGGGGCCTGGACTTCCATTGTGCTTCTTCTCCGCATAAGTACGGGTCCAGTGGAACAGGGTCTATTAAGAAAGGTATCATCTACGGCATGGTTTAATGTCCATGATGCTATTTATTCGAAAAGAGAAAATTAAATTTCCCAATGACAATGTTCATGACAACGCTCCAAAGTCTACCTATAATGGTTTTCCTTTTTTTTAAGATATTTTTTCTGTCATTGCTGATAATAACTGTAATTTATATAAGACACCTATCAAGTTAGTTCATAGCATGATACAAGCGATATGTAGTCAACAGTACAACAGCGATAAGATACCGTAGCAATATCCGAGATTGTTTGATAACGCTTACTGTTATCATCAGTCAATCAAACAAATGTGTGTTTAATGAAAACATTGAACATATTCAGGTTATTTTAGATTTTGAACTTTCAGTGCCTGGTCACCACTGGTTTCCCGCTGATTATTTCGCTGTTTCATATTTTTCATCATTTTGGATGCAATGACACCCGGATTAATATCTTTCAGATCTATCCGAGAGAGTTTACTCCTTAATCAACAAAATATTAAATGAATACAACAATCATTCGAGCTTTTGAATGCTTTGCTGTAAAAATCGAGTAACCTATATCTGATTTTCTACCCACTCCTGGATAAATGGTAAGTACAGATGAGTTGACAAATACTGGCAGCTTGCTTGAGACCGTGTGCCCTGAACCCATCAAACCCCTCATGGTCATTAAACGAAGGGATGGGCCAATTCTGATTTTGATAAGAAATGAAGTTTTGCATCAAAAAAGAAGCAATGACCAAAATCGAAGCAAAGGTAAAACTGCGGTGCAAATAAACAAATGCAGAAGAGCTTTCATTACTCATCCTGTGGGTACCATGGCATTAAAGAACATCTAACCTCCTGATGATAGAAAAAAATATATCATGTCTACAATACGGAGCAAGTCATTATGTGATACCCATATTTTTTGAGTGCAACCCCCACATAACAAATACATAACAGCCAAAAGACGAAATTTAAACCACCCTTTAAACCATAGATGCTAAATTGACACATTTTCTGGGCTTTCATTACTATTGGTGTAAACACCTGTGTTCTGATTGAGTGACAATGCCTTTTCTATGGGTCTCCCTCTTATGACAATTCAAGACATGGTAATCGAGAGATAATCGAAAATGATGCAAAAATATTTTCTATCAGTCTGAGCCCCAAGGCTCTTTCCCCTGTCCAACGACCGCCTCCATGTTGACATATATCTACATGTTTGGTGTGAAATGAATATCAAGTCTGGAAACACTCTTAGTGTTAGATCAATTACGCCTAATTTTCCACGCTCAAAATGATGAATTGTCTTGACATCAGAAGTGGTACTCTTCTACATTTCCAATGAAATTCCAGATATCAGTATTATTATTTCTAATTAAACTTTCTCTGGTGGCAGCCTTTGCAAAAAGTGGCTAGAAATGCTACTGTCGACGGAAATTTTTCTAAATCCAAGACCCAAAAAGAGACATTCTGGTACATACCAGCCAACTTTTGTGAATGAGCAACACCAAGCATGATACCAAAAATATTTAACAGCAACAGCCTCTTGTCCGGGCCCCAATTGAAAGTTCTAGCGATATTAGAAGACTTCGAGTTCCAATTGTTAAAAAAGAAAAAAATTTAAAACCTCCAAAGGGGTGCTCACTTGAGCACCCTGAGCACCCCTTCTGACGCCCATGTTAATGACCAAAGATACTGCCAGCAAGTAATAAAAAAATAATGATGAATGGTTTAAAAACATCAAAAATCTGAGAGAGTATGTCAGAATTAGCGCATGTACAAGTTATCATGGGCCTTATATCACCTGTATATGGTCATCATTAAAGCAAAATTACTTTTACAGTTCTGCTGCCGGTAAAATCTGCCTCGGATTTTCGGATGGATTTGATTTTTTTGATGTCTGATGTTTTTCATATGTTATCAACTTGACAAACATCATTGATGCTATTATTTCCTTTCTGTTTCTTTTCTTGTTTCAATTTTTTTTCTGGTACTGAGCGCAAAAAAAATTCCAATGAGATGATGTTGTATGACTTTGTATAATTTACCATACCACATTTTGGTGGTAGGGTAGGGCGTTGTGGGTGCGGGAGGAGCGCTGCATCAATTTTCAACATGTGACAAAAGATGCAGTTTTAAGGCATTTCAGCCAATATTGGGAGGAAAGTTAACAAACAGTTGGTCACTGGCACCACCCTTGTAACAACAATATAATGAGGGAGATGATCAGTTATTTGATAGTAACTTTTCTTCAATAAACATATATAATACAATAAATATTGGAGTCTTGTTTTCATGGCAGGAGATTTGGTGAACATATTTATGGGATCAGCATGATGATACTTACTACACTACCGCTGGTTATATATATTATATATTATAATATATGTCACAAGTTTCAGTGTTACATTTATTTATGACCTCTGAGTATCGGTTTAGGAATGGGCAAGAGCAATCAGCCCTGTTTATGACAAAACAGAGGGTGGGCTGCCCCTAAAGAGGGACGCAAGTTGCCTGGAGTCCTCGTACTGAGAGTGTGATACTGTTTTGGGATGGACATTTTTATTTATGAATATTTCTTTTTATGCAAGAAGAAATTTAAAAGACCAGTTAATTAAGGTAATTAGCATTTATTATTAAATGTCTTCATTATAACCAATCATTTTGGTACAAACATAGCTATAGCAGCCAGCTATTCCTGTGCTGTTTGCGCTTTCCTATTGTTCCATGTTATATAGCTATGACTATGACTCATTCATTTTAACCATCAGCCAGCATTGTTACATGCGGCACCTCAGCAAGAGGAAGGTATATCTCTGGCCGCCAGTAAATTTATTATTGTGTATCATGTTTTCAGCTCGCTCCAAGAAATGTTATAGAACCCTACACCATGTAAGTCTAATTTTTTAAATGAATAAGTTTATTCTGATGCGTTCCTAATATGTAGCAAACTGTTTGTGGAGATTTCTATCCATTGCTATGGCTGTAAATTAATTTTGTTTGTAATCCTATGATGACTTAATTTCATGTTTAGCTTCATTGCATACCACATGTTAAATCATTTCGTCTTGTCCTGTTCCATTGTTACATTGTCAGTATTTTTTATAGGTTTCGTCTTCTAAATAAAATAATTACCCACAAATCAGTTGGCAATTAATATGGACGTCGTATACCAGCACAGGTACATCCTAGTAAACTAGAATGCATCCTAGAGGTATGGCCATGGTGGATCTCCTAATCATAAGTGTGCAGCAAGCTGCCAGAAACTGAAACAGGCGCTAATCAGCCATTGGCAGTGACACTTTGATCTTAGCCAATAGGCTGAGAAGCGATCAGCCAAACCAGAATAATCCCTTCATAATCCAATCCATCAACACAATTGGCCCCTATCTACATGTTTATTTTATAAATAAATAGTGTCAAGCATTATAAATTTGAGAGGTTTTTCAAAATCCACCTACTGAAAAAGTGGTAGGGTCAACATGTAGTCACCATCAACATCAAATCCATCCGAATATGCGCTGCCAGTTGGTAATGTCAAAGACCGATCCGAATATCAACATATCATATACCGTTGGAAAGCTGCCGAGCTACTGAAAATGAATACCTGAACAAAAACCTGATTCGATGACGTTGTGTCATTTTAGGGAGGAAATGAGGCAAAAAACGCTGTTTGTGTCAATGCAGATGGAGGAGTCAAATTAGTTGCAAAAAATTTCAAAACATGTGGAATGTACACTTAGAGATTGCATTCATCATAAAATTTGATTTTCTCTGATATATGACTAGTCTAAATTGACTTTTTACGTCACGCCATACAACGCATTTTTTTTGTGAAGACGTGAAAATATGTGAAATTTCAAACACTAATTCACAACAGATCATAGGCTCGAATCAAAATTAATTATGATTTTCTCTTAGAGTACTCTTCAAATGTCATACACATTGACTTTCAAAAAATTAGCTTGCATATTGCAATGACAGTAGACTCTCGAATACGGCTAATATTTTCGCCACCTTTGCATAACGCCAAACATGCTGTCCAAATAACCATTATTGTGAACAAACAAAGTTTTTTGAAAGTTCTCACATACGAAGCCGCTTTCATTAACCATGGTGCACACAAGAAATGCCAACAGATTTTTTCACTGCATCTTTGTTTTTCTTGAATTTAACGCAAAAGAATGGCCAAAAACACCTCAAAAGTCCCAAAAAATAGCTGTTTTTTGGCATTCTTTTGCGTTAAATTAAAAAAAAATGAAGATGCAATGAAAAATTATCTTGGCATTTCTTGTGTGTACCATGGTTAATGAAAGCGGCTTCGTATGTGAGAACTTTCAAAAAAACTTTGTTTGTTCACAATAATGGTTATTTGGACAGCATGTTTGACGTTAGGCAAAGGTGGCGAAAATATAGGCCGTATTCGAGAGGCTACTGTCATTGCAATATGCAAGCTAATTTTTTGAAAGTCAATGTGTATGACATTTAAAGAGTACTCTAAGAGAAAATCATAATTAATTTTGATTCGAGCCTATGATCTGTTGTGAATTAATGATTGAAATTTCACACATTTTCACGGCTTCACAAAAAAAATATGTTGTATGGCGTGACGTAAAAAGTCAATTTAGACTAATCATATATCAAAGAAAATCATATTTTACGATGAACGCAATCTCTAAGTATACATTCCACCTGATTTGAAATTTCTTGCAATTAATTTGACTGCTCAATCTGCATTGACAAAAAGAGCGTTTTCTGCCTCATTTCCTCCCTAAAATGACACAACGTCATCGAATCAAGTTTTTGTTCAGCTATTCATTTTCAGTAGCTCGGCAGCTTTCCAACAATATATGATATGTTGATATTCGGATCGGTCTTTGACATTACCTTAAATGATGATTATATACAGGTGATATAAGTCACGATAACTTGCACATCCACTAATTGAAACAACATCATTTTGTTTGGCAGCATTTTCAGCATTTTCAGCATTAGGCCGCTTATTGTGCAACATTATATAAGGTACATTATTACCAATTGCAATCAGCACGAAAAACTCTGCCAGAAACAACTATCAAACCTACCAACCCGATTTGTAAGTTTTGGAGGTGTAAGTTGGAGGAGGCTGGAGGTTCACAACACAAGCAGGCCAATCAGCCATCAGAGGAATGTCAGGCATGCTTAAGCCCGAATAGATGGCAATTGGTTAGACTACAGAGTCATATTTGATTTGTTTTCAATGTTTACTATGTTCTCTATGTTTTCAATGTTTTCAATGTTTTCTAGGTGTTCTAGGTTTGCTAGGTTTCTAGGTATGTCAGATGGTTCACACATCTGATCTCCAACCACGTGTATAATTTTGCCAGATACAGCTTGTTGATGAATTGCATGGTACTCCCTGGTGACTAGCAACCCACACAAAAATGAGAATGCAATGATTTCCGGACCTGTTGAGGGTCTTATTTGGGATGTTGCTTGTTAGCATTGTTAACCTTCTAGTAATCTTGTCTAAACACAAAACCTAATAGGAATTAATAACTGCTTCAAAGAAAAGAAGCTGGCATGATTCCAATGGAAATATTGCATGTGTTGTTCCCATAAGTTAAGTTGAACTTTTATAATGGACCCATGTTTTGACTTTTGCTGGTTTAAGTTAGTGTTATGAGCGTCTAACCCCTCATTTTGAGCAAATTGAACAAGGGAAATCTGAAGTGGAGTACCTGAATTTGACAAGTCCTCTAATGGTGTTATTGTAAGGAGAATAGGCTTCTAATTAGCAGGAGAAGTTCCCACTTTTTTGTGGTCTGCAAAGCTACAATTTGCCACTTGCTGAGCCACAAAGACAGCAACACCATCAGTGTGCCAGAAGATATCACCAAGACATGTACACTGCACTGGGGATAATCTGATGCTGCAAGGTAAGAACCATTGGCCATATTGTAACTAATAATTTGAACAGTGTTTTTTGTAGTTTTATAAGTTTATTCCCATTGTGTAAGAGAGAATAACAGATGTATATGACAGATTATGTGAATCAGCATCAGAGATAGAACATCAAACTAAATCTAGAGCGATCCTCAAATTGAGCGTTGAGAAAAGAAATTGAATTTACTAATTTGTCTATTGTCTAGGGTGAAGTCAACTAGTGTGGATCTATTATCTGTGTAGAAGCTGGGTATCTGTGTAAATACTGAGTTGTTCTGATTTGTCGCATCTCTGGAGTATCATATGGGCACCAAAAAGTGTTGTATCTGCAATGACAAAAAGATATTTGTTCAAATTACTTGATATATTATACCAGTGTGTTACTGTTTTAGATAGATTCATGAGATATTATAATTATCATGTATCATATATGATGTAATGATATACATACATAATTTAGTAGTGGTGGTAAGCTCCATGGCCGCGTCTGCGAAGACCATAAGCATCACGTCCGTTAAGACCGTTGAGTCCGTTGAGCCCATTAAGCCCGTTGAGTCCTGAAGCTCCGGTGCGTCCAGTACGTCCATCACGGCCATTAGCTCCATTGAGTCCATTGAGTCCGTTAAGTCCATCACGTCCTGAAGCTCCGGTGCGTCCAGTACGTCCGGTGCGTCCATTAAGACCGTTGAGTCCATTAAGACCATTGAGTCCATCACGGCCATTAGCTCCATTGAGTCCATTGAGTCCGTTGAGACCATTAGCTCCTGCTGGTCCTCTAGCTCCATTGAGTCCATTAAGTCCGTTGAGTCCATCGCGTCCTGAAGCCCCGGTGCGTCCAGTACGTCCGGTGCGTCCATTAAGACCATTGAGTCCATTAAGACCGTTGAGTCCATCACGGCCATTAGCTCCATTGAGTCCGTTGAGTCCATTAGCTCCTGCTGGTCCTCTAGCTCCATTGAGTCCATTAAGTCCGTTGAGTCCGTTAAGTCCGTTGAGTCCATCAGATCCTGCTGGTCCACGTCCTCCACGGCCTCCTCTAGCACCACGTGGTCCTGCTGGTCCTGGGGCACCGTTGAGTCCATTAAGACCGTCAAGTCCATCAAATCCAGCTGGTCCTCTGGCTCCAGCACGTCCAGCTGGTCCAGGGCGTCCGGCTACTCCACGAGCACCTGCTGGTCCTCTAGCTCCATTAAGACCATTAAGACCGGCTGGTCCTGGGGCTCCATTGAGCCCATTAAGTCCATTAAGACCATCAGCTCCGGCTGGTCCTGCAGCTCCAGTGAGTCCTAAAATTGAATGTATAAAATTGCATAAATGGTTATCTGTATTATGTTAAATAATTGTTATATTTTTATTAAGGATATTCATTCTCAGTGCATTGCTTATCGTGTGTTGTAGGCTCTACTCACAAATATCGAATTATGAACTGGTGACTTACCTCTACCACCTCTGGCTCCTCTAGCTCCAACTGGTCCAACAAATCCTCTTGGTCCGCGAGCACCTGCTGGTCCATCAAGCCCGTTAAGACCATTGAGTCCAGCTGGTCCTACTGGTCCTCTAGCTCCGTTGAGTCCTGGTGCTCCAGCAGCTCCATTAAGTCCATTGAGACCATCAGCTCCAGCTGGTCCTCTAGCTCCTGGACGACCAGTGAGTCCATTAAGTCCATTGAGTCCATTAAGTCCATCAGCTCCAGCTGGTCCTCTAGCTCCATTACGTCCGGCTGGTCCAGCAGCTCCTGGGGCTCCTGGGGCTCCAGTGAGTCCATTAAGTCCATTGGCTCCATCAGCTCCAGCTGGTCCTCTAGCTCCTCTGGCTCCATTGAGTCCGTTGAGGCCATTCATACCGGCTGGTCCTGGAGCACCATTGAGTCCATCACGCCCATCAAGTCCGTTAAATCCATTAAGTCCAGCTGGTCCCATAGCTCCAGTACGTCCGACTGGTCCACCTGGTCCCATTGGTCCTCTAGCACCTCTGGCTCCATTGAGTCCATCAAGACCATTAGCTCCTGGGGCTCCTGGAGCTCCGTTGAGTCCATCAAGTCCGTCAAATCCAGCTGGTCCTCTAGATCCAACACGTCCAGCTGGTCCTCTAGCACCTCTGGCACCCTGGGCTCCATCAAGACCATTAGCTCCTGGGGCTCCTGGAGCTCCATTGAGTCCATCAAGTCCATCGAGTCCTACAAGCATTAGATATTCACAAAAATAATTGACAACAAATCATTTATAATCTTGGTTAGTTAGGAACAAAATTCTCAACTTTGTGTTACTAAAATGACGACAGTAAGTTCCACATACTTTTCATTTTCTTATATCAGGGCTTCGAAGAGATGATTTTGATTTATAATCCTTGTGTTTTGACATGCATATTTGATGTCCTCTCATGCTATAAGCTCAAAACAAAACTTAGCTTACCTCTGAATCCTCTTGGTCCCATAGATCCTGGGACACCTGCAGCTCCTGGAGCTCCATTGAGTCCATCAGCTCCATTAAGTCCATTAAGTCCATTGAGTCCATCAGCTCCAGCTGGTCCCATAGCTCCAGTACGTCCGACTGGTCCACCTGGTCCCATTGGCCCTCTAAATCCTCTGGCTCCATCAAGTCCTGAACAAGATTGTATACTGAAGATAGTTGATGATACATTTGCTTATGATGATCGTGAAAAACAGTATAAAATTATTTTGGTAATCTAGAAACATCTCATCCTACCCTTTGGTGAAATATGAGAGAATGCAGGGAAATCTACATTAAAACTGTAAATAGTCACTTACCTGGAAGACCTGGGGCTCCATCAGCTCCTGGAATACCATCATATCCATTAAGTCCTGGAGCTCCAGCAGCTCCATTAAGACCATTAAGTCCATCGACCCCATCAGCTCCATCAGCTCCAGCTGGTCCCATAGCTCCATTTCTTCCAGCAGCTCCGGTACGTCCAACTGGTCCAACTGGTCCAATTGGGCCGACTGGTCCTGGGGCACCATTGAGTCCATCATAGCCATCAAGTCCAGCTGGTCCAACTGGTCCCATTGGACCCATGCGTCCTGGGGCACCATTAAGACCATCAACACCATCGAGTCCTGGGGCTCCAACAGCACCTGGAACTCCATCATATCCGGCTGGTCCCATAGCTCCAGTAAGTCCAACTGGTCCAACTGGTCCAATTGGTCCCATTGGTCCCATTGGTCCTTGAGCGCCTGGGGCTCCATCATATCCATTGAGTCCATCAGCTCCGTCAGCACCATTAAGTCCATCAGCTCCTGCTGCTCCGGTATATCCACGGGCTCCTCTATCTCCCTTAGCTCCGTTAAGACCGTTAAGACCATCATAACCATCCATTCCTGGTGCTCCAGTGAATCCAATTGGTCCCATTGGTCCTGGTGCTCCATCAGCTCCATTAAGTCCATCATAGCCATCAGCTCCTGGGGCTCCTGGTGAGCCATTAAGTCCATCAGCTCCGTTGAGTCCATCAGCTCCAGCTGGTCCCATAGCTCCAGTAAGACCGGTGAATCCCATGGATCCTCTGTCTCCCTTAGCTCCTGGGGCACCGTTAAGACCATCATAACCATCCATTCCTGGTGCTCCAGTGAGTCCCATTGGTCCCATTGGTCCTGGTGCTCCATCAGCTCCATTAAGGCCATCATATCCATCAGCTCCGTTGAGTCCATCAGCTCCAGCTGGTCCCATTGCTCCAGTAAGACCGGTGAATCCCATGGCTCCTCTATCTCCCTTATCTCCTTGTGGTCCTGGAAGTCCGTCATATCCTGGGAGACCGCTGGCTCCTCTATGTCCCTTCAATCCAGTGGCTCCTGGGAGTCCATCATATCCTGGAGCTCCTACGGCTCCAATGATACCAGTGGCACCAGTGGCTCCAATACGTCCGTGGGAACCATGGAGACCATCATCTCCCATCTCTCCCTTTGGTCCCATTGGTCCTGGAGCTCCGTTGAGTCCTGGAAGACCATCGTATCCGTCCTTGCCAGGGGCTCCAGTAGCACCAGTGTAACCGACTGGTCCAGCTGGTCCAACTGGTCCAACTGGTCCTGCTGGTCCCATTGGTCCTACAAGTCATAAATTTGAATGTTTAAACACATACCTTAAAGACAGATCACTCCTCCTCAATATTCTACTTAGTCACTTTTCATTAACAAAATACCGAAGATGTATTGTGGTTTTTTAATATTTCTTCTACGCAGCGTTATTAAATAATTATCAACTGTTTGAATGAAAACTAATTGCATTCCATCTCATACCTGGTGGTCCAGCGGGGCATGCACAGTGGCTCTTTGGATCATAGTAGGCCTTGCCTACAGCTCTCTTGTTTCTTGACTGAAAAATTAAACAACTTATTGCTATGCTATCTATTGCCATGATTTGATAAATTATGGTCACAGCTCGTCAATCAAGCAATGGGTAAAACACATGATCCTTAATACAGTGCAATTCAGATTTTATTATTCAGAACTCCTGTTAACTCAGACAAGGAAAATTGGTCCATTCAGCCAGATCTCAATGCTATTCATACTTTTCTTAATTAAGACAACAATTTGTGGTCCCCAGAGGTTTGGGATTTTTGGTGCATCAATTTTTCATCTATTTTAATAAATTTTCTTATGAACTCGTTGACTTATTAAATTTGATTATTAATATTAACTTACCTCAGTAGACTCGAAGTTCTCAAACTTGCTCTCCAAGTCACTAAGTTTCAGTGAAAGGTCTGTTACAGTTCCTGGACAAAATAAAAACATTTAGTTGATAAGTTTCTATGCCAAATCAAGGTATATTATTACTATACATTACTAAACCATTTCAAACTAAGTAAAACTAAAATGTTCAAGTTATTTTTGCACCAGATGGGAAATTCTTCACAAACATGATTCAGATTTCATAAATTCAATTTTTGGTGTACCAGATATATTTGAGGGTGTTCATGAATTCTAGTAACGATCTGCTATGATTATTAAGTGAGGCAATTTATTCATGCTTCGACAGTAATCAGCATGAATGAAGATTCTCAAATTTCCATGAAGTTGTCAATGTAATGTATGAACTGTTTGCTGCAGTCAACTTACCGGTCATGTCACCGTAGGTCTTGACTGTAAGAACAGCATTTCCTACGAAGAGAAGGACTGAGAGTCCAAGAAGACTCCAGACGATGGCCTTCTCTCCTTTGCCATATGGGCTGTACACCTTATAGGTGTCTCCTTCTAACTTATGCTAAATAGAATTAAAAAAATTGGATGAGCTCACACAGCCAGTTATTTGTTATTAATTATGTTATAAATAAATGTAGAGATAAACACATTAAGATCTTTGGATCTGCAGAGGTATACAATAAAACTTTTTGTTCTGTTGAAATTTAGAATTGTTGTCACACGTGTAAAAGTTAGAATATTAATTCTGTAAAAAATCGGCAGATTTATGGTTTTAACTTTGGAGATTAGACATCTTGATGGCACTGTCAAACAAGCTGTTTGTAAATTATACAGATATTTTTGAAGATAAGGTAGAGAAATTTACAACCCGATGAATAACCTTGAAACTAATGTTGGGATGAATGCAAGTATAATTTGATAAGTATGCTTACCATGGCTGACCTGTCTTTGCTATCAGTGATACTCCAAGACCTCAACTGATGGTTCTCTCTTAGCCATGGCCTTTTATACCCTAAATCATGGCTTCAGTTTAAAGTATCAGAAAACTAATTTTTATAGCCTCTGGCCGACGGGCATAACAAAAGTGGTTATCAAGGAGCCCATGCCCAGCGATCCTTTTTTTCTAATTGGGCTAGCCACAGGTGGCTTCACTTTTACAACAAGGTCGAGCGTGTTATTTGGCCTACGTGTCTATGTTTTTGCGGCTTAGAATTCATTTTTGATTACAGGAAACCATGCATTAGGCACATGGCAATCAAGGGATGACATCCTTTCAGTAACACAAAATAATACACTATTTACGGTAACTGTATGGCGACATGTCAACTGTATAATTAGGTGATTACCCAGACGGAGTGGGATATCTGCAGCACCCTCAGATCCATTTAGACCACTCCCCTAATTATAAGTTTAACCTTACATGCACATAAGTTAATCTACCATATGTACACCAGTGCTTTATGATTATTGGTGTGGGTTGTTGCTACATATAAATTATTTATTATCTCATCTCGGCCCAAATGAATGCTCCCCCCTCAAGACTGATGAACGTGTGGCCAGTTTGTTGGTAAATGATATAACATTACATTGTTTTTTTCAGACCATGGGGAGCGAACAATAGATGATCCGGACTGCCTCAGGCACGACTTCAAATTTTACTAAGCATAGCATATTATTTTTAAAGTGCTGTGTTAAGCAGCAAGAACTTGCAAAAAATTATCATCAAGACATCCCCTCATCCCACGATGTCCTCTCTCTTCTGTTCCACCTGGCATGCCCTCATACTATAAATAAATGACAATCAACAATCGATTAGTTTCACTCATGAAAAAAATCTCTGTTACCCGTCAATTCTCTTTAAAGTGCTAAAAAAGGACGGAAATCGCTTCAAAGGTAGTAATGGTGACATAATTCCCCTTCATTAAAGACTTTTTTGAAAGTCATTTTTCTGCTGTGTGATAAAAAACCTAGTATACGTATGATAGGAACACAATCAGATGGAATATTGTTACGCTTTTTCGACAAGGAGAGAAAGATAATTACACACCCAGCCTTGTTCAGGATTTGGCCACACAGAGTGAAATGCTTTTCCACCACTTCACTAAATATTAACAAAGCCTATTGATAGAAATAGATTATCCTTGTTCCTCTTTTTACTGCATAATGCCTAAATGCTAAATTTGGATTCTACATGGCTTATTCTAGTCATTAATATAAGCTTTCTGGTAGATTTATTTGTATTGGCTGTCAAGACATTAATTAGTACATAAACACATGATTCCCTAGCCTGATGATATAGAGAAATAAAAGGTGTTTCTTATTTAATTATAACCATACAAAAAATTGAAACTAAAGAAAATACCGCTTCAATCATCCTAAATATGAAACTACTGAGGATGAGTTGTGCTGCACGCTTTTGAGTTGTATCTCTATTTTCAAAATATCCACAAGTAGATTTTCACATTTGGTGCCTTACGTAGGGCAGATCTTTGTTGCGATAAGAAAAGTAAATAATGTAACATTTGCTATTCGGCTTGTGAGCTCCACTTTAAGTCAGTGTTCCGTTTGTAAATCACGAAATTGTTTATTTAAACTGTCTCGTTTGTGTCAGCATTCGTGTCAGCATCACAAGAGAGGGGACTCAAAATAAAATGATTGACTCAAAGTTTGACAGAAATTCTCAATTCCCATTGATTCACATGTTTTGCTTATTCTTAAGTCTTCCCTGTGACATAATATAAAGTTTTTCAAACCTTACTACAAAATTTTATCAGGTTTCCGACATGTTGAATAGCAGCCTATTAACTTTTAAGATTTTTTTATTGCCCTAGGCCATCAAATATTTTACGTAAAAGAAGGCTCGTAAATTCCTACAAAAAGACCAAGGTTATGAGTAAATAATTACATAGAGATTAGGGCCAACACAATGATAATTTTAGCCATTTGTAGCCCAATGATAAATGCTTCAGGCAATAAAATCACATTCCATATTTCGATAGTTGTAAAACTTGTTTGACTGTGACATAACCAGCTCATCACGGATATCGGTCATCATTTTCATCTTTCAGGCATGTGGTTATTTTACAAATCATGACACTAGATTGTGATCTTCATGTTGAATTTTGCGATGTTCAATTCTATAATGAAATACGGACATACTGAGCATGCAGAATATACCACCACTCTGATAGAGCATGTTCAGTTAGAAGTTGGGTTAACATTATATTTAGGAAATATGAAGAAACCATTATTACTGTTAATTTTAAATCATCTAAATATTTTACATGTACTTTTATTGGCAACCAGAGTCATCTCATTCGAAATGTTTTGCACTCAGTGCCAGAAAAAAAATTTCTTAAAACAAAAAAAGAGAAACAGAAAGGAAATAATAGCATCAATGATGTTGGTCAAGTAGTGGGTTAAAATGTGGATTAAATTCGCAAGTGTTGTCTCCGTCCGAGGACTGAGAAATATCAGTGCCTTAAAGACTACGGAAGGACCACAGCAATATATAGTCTGGCAGCTAGTTTTGCAGTAATTATGCAATATTTTATCATTTAGAAAATTCGGAGCACTTCTGGGTAAAAATTATGTGTAGTGTTAGGAATTGTCCTCCCTTCTCATCTAAGAGCTATGAGGTATTTATGTGCCCTAGTGCTGTGCCAACCTAATAAGCTAATACTTCTATCTACTTGAGACAACTGTAAAAATTATTAAATGAAGTTATCTACTGTTGTAAAATGTCTCCTGACAATGGAACTCCATTTATTTTGAACTTATGTTGGAAAGAATGGCAATTAAATGTATTTTGAAATGTAAGCTTATTGTATTCGCACAGCACTAGGGTGCATAAATACCTCATAGCTCTTAGATGAGAAGGGAGGACAATTTCTAACACTACACATAATTTTTACCCGCAGGTGCTCTGGATTTTCAAAATGTGAAAATATTGCATAATTACAGCAGAACTAGCTGCCAGACTATTTTTGCTGTGGTCCTTCCGAAGTCTTTAAGGGAGCGGCCGCCGTTTTCGGCGCCAAGTTGCTCTCAGTTTTCAGGCAGGTCGGAGCACACCTGGGGCGTCATATGACCCCAGTAGTCAGAATACCGCAGCATGGTTCGAACCCAGGGCCTCCAGCGCTTGCGCGTTAAAGGGCAGGCGCTTTAATCAACTGAGCTACCTCCTACTCCTAATATATATTAGGAAGAGGTAGGAGTTGTAATGATTGTGTAATGGATTCGGTTTGTTACAAAGCTTAATGGATGCATTGTGTAAATAGAAACATTGCTTAAAATGTTATATATGAGTAGTAATGACAATTGTTCAGGGAATATCATCGAAGAAATTTTAAGATTTTTGCCTGAGTGAAAGGTAATATACTTTTTTAGCTCCCTGATTTCTGAACCCCGGTTAATCCCCTAATCTCAACTTTTTTCTATATGCTGAACCTAACAAAAATTGACATGACTTACACTGCAAAAAACCCCTTAAGTCTTCCTGAGCATACAAAAAAAACCATATATCCGGTATAACAAGATATAGTTATCCATAACAAGCAGCCAAAAGTTAGAAGCTTAGAAAACCAGATTCCAGACATGCCCTTAGTTGGAGAGAGACATTTTTGTCAGGTTATGATTTGTCACGTACTTGTGAGCTGTGAAAATTACTAGGTTAGTCGTCATCAACTACCTGTAGGAGTTCCGAGTACACAAAATTGTTACGTTGGATAAGAGAGGGTAGAATTCAGATAATAAGGATGTTTATCCAACAAATTACACAATATGCAGACCAAACATAGATCCAGCTGTGACCAAACCCGAGTTCATGTAAGGTTTCTGACCAAAAGATGACAATTATGGGTGCAAGGCACCTGCACTTGTACACAGCTTGTCAAATCTTGAAGCTGTTTTGTCAGCATTTTTATGCAAATATTAGCAAAAACAGATAAAGTCTCTATTTTGTTGCTTAGAGCTGCTTGCATAGAAGTTAAATATCTATCAGATGATCTTTGCTATCAAAAAAATATTGAACAAGTTGTTTTTAAGATACGTGGGAGAATCAGCGATTGTATAGCATTTCATGAACTCAAGATCTGCAAATCTTTTGATTAGGGCTGTGCAAAATTTAAAAAAATTGATCTTAATTTATATCTTGACATGTTCAGTTGATCTGCAATTACTCTCACTACCATTTGTCCCATCTAGTTAATTACGAGACACTCAATGAAGAAGAATTATCTATTTTATAGATATGGACTTATGATGGGCTTTTATCTCAAAATATGAAACTTTCATTGAGTCATCGAGTTCATTATTTGATAGCTACATGTAAATATAATGACCTTCATTAATTTTGTTTTTGGAAAACCTGACCAGACTTTTTTTGCAATCAGCATCGTGCTATACTTTTCATCTCGATGTTCCATGTTCTCATTGGCTTGAACAGCCAATAAAGTGTAAGAAAAAACAAAAAAATATAAGAAAATATAAAAAAACTTTCATTTAATTTTTAAAATAATCAGATTAATATTAATGTTGTTTCTAAATCTGTATTCTAAACAATGTGATTTTTTGACAAGCCCTATTTTCTAGACTTTAGATTACAGACATAACACACTTTTTGTTTGTGCACAAAACCAATACAATAATAACAGAAGATAGTTCTATCAACAGACTATTAGCCTTGGCAGGTCACATTCATCTAAATGAGAATGACCAGAAAGGTTTGCAAGGCTTATAAACAATACGCTCCCTGGTTGTGTGGAAGAAACAGATATTTGATTTTATATTACTGGAGTTTTTTCACTTTTTTTCTCATGCCTCCTACTGACACTTAAACTGCAATGCAAAAGAGCCTGTTATGTCAAAACTTCAATCAAAAGCTCGTGGATTTATTTTAGTTGTTGAAGCGATAATCTGGGAAGAATCAGTGATTCATCAGGTCGTGTCCTTATAAAGTCCAGCAAAGCAGTTATATTTTAGGCAAGGAGACAGCTAGTAGACCTTGCTTTCTAACCAGATAACAATTTTGGCATTGTAAAATGAAAGACCTACCTAGGTTGAGTTATTTTTGGATGCCACATGAGCGATGGATTTGTGACATACAACTCTCCCAGCTATTCTTATCAAGCGTTGCTTCCTATCACACATTACCCAACCCAAACGTAACCAATAAGAATATTGTTCCCTTTGCTCATGAGAGGACAACTGCAGGAGTTATACAATTTTCGATATATTTGAGCTGGGTTGCACCATGGAGGGTGGGAGGGTTTTACTATTAAATCAAAACTCGACTCTGCAAAATATAATAGATTTTTATGGCTGGCCCTCACAGAGTCGCGAGGTGTCTTCAACAATATTCTTACTGAGGCCTGAAATGTATGCCTCCTACAAATTTGAGGCCATAATAACCTCATAGCGCGTGCAGGGAGCTGACAAAAACCAAACAATGCACTAATCAACCATCGGCAATTGACAGTGGTTTTCCCTAATAGACTGAAGCTTATCTTGAAGCTGTACCAAATGGGTCAGTAGACAGAGAGATTTTATATTCATGTTTCCTTAAATGCACAGAAAAAAATTTTCTTTCATTTAACTAGACAATATATGAAATTTTCCTTAGCACATCATTTCTTTAAAGGTTAGGGCTGTATATGCTATACAAATCTGGATTTTTTTCTCAACTTTTTCTTTTGTCTCAACTTTCGATTTTCAATTGTCGACTGTATGAGACAAGCCACAATTGTTCAATAATTTGCATCTAGCAAGACTTCTGATCAAAAAACACTTGCCAACCTCTTACTCAGAGGATCAAAAATATTCATCGTCTACTTGCTTTCATGGGATGAATTGGGTGCACTCATACCTTGCTTCGATGAACCATGTAAACATAATAGGCTCCCCTAATCTTACACAGAGAAAAAGGTTACCCATATCAGATCACTATAAAAACCTTCTTACTAGCTGCACTTCGATGCAGTCATCGCCTATATAGACAGAAAGCAACATTTACTATGCCGATTAATTCTTACAATTCTTAATTTCTGGCAAGCACAACTCCAAAAGTGTGAAATTCAAAGCTACATAAATTTATGCAGGTGACAAGTAAATCACAAGTAAATCACTGTCTATTGATTTTGACTGTCATCACCGTCCACGTTTTCCAATATCTTCACATGGTTGTCCGATGTCCGTCCATTTGTGCTCAAAGTCTGTCCATGCATGGTCAATGTCCGAGCCTGACCTATATACCAAACTATATTCCCATGACTCTCTCTGCGGCAACCAGTCATGTATTTTCGGTATTCCAATTAATACAAGGAACTCTGGTATCCCTCCAATAAAACGGCTAGAGTTACCAACCTGGAAAACACATCCACCAAGCAAAACAAAGTCAATTTATTTTAGCATTTCATGCCTTCCGCAATCATCCTCGTGTTAGCAATTCAAGGTCATACCATAATATAAATTATAAGGCACCAGCCTTATAAGTGAAGCGCCCCCCTCGGAAAAAATAAAAATGCTCCAGTTAAAGGCACCCCACAGCTATAAGGCACCTCTTTGAGAAAAAAATCTTCCCTTAGTTGGATTCGAAATCGCAACTTTGGGATCCAAAGGCAGCCGCTATACCACTGAGCAATAACACTGAGCTATTCAGCTTTGCTTAAAAGACGCGGTTTTGGTGCAACTCAAATATAAAAATGATTCAAATGATAGCCGCGCCTATATGCTCTATTCTTAATGGTGCCTTCATATATAAGGCATGCGCCTTCATATATAAGGCATGCGCCTTCATATATGAGGCATGCGCCTTCATATATAAGGCATGCGCCTTCATATATGAGGCATGCGCCTTCATATATAAGGCATGCGCCTTCATATATAAGGCATGCGCCTTCATATATAAGGTATGCGCCTTCATATATAAGGTATGCGCCTTCATATATAAGGCATGCGCCTTCATATATAAGGCATGCGCCTTCATATATGAGGCATGCGCCTTCATATATAAGGCATGCGCCTTCATATATAAGGCATGCGCCTTCATATATAAGGTATGCGCCTTCATATATAAGGTATGCGCCTTCATATATAAGGAATGCGCCTTCATATATAAGGTATGCGCCTTCATATATAAGGTATGCGCCTTCATATATAAGGTATGCGCCTTCATATATAAGGTATGCGCCTTCATATATAAGGTATGCGCCTTATAGATGAGGTATTACGTACAGATAAATATTCATTTTAGAATATAGACAACCAGTGTTCACAACTAATTAAAACTATTATGTAACTGAGATCATTGCATGTCCTTTTATTCTAAGTGTGATAGAGCAGGGTAACCCTTTTCTCTATATGAGATTAGGGAAGCCTACAATGTTTGCATGTTTCTGCAACGATTTATTGTTTTCAAAATCAACGGACTAAAATAGTGAAATAAAATAAGGCAGTGTCATAGTCGGATTAGTCCAGGACTAGTGTGGTAACCATCCGATTGTCTGGTAAACTGTCTGGCTACTGTCCCCAGGGCGAGCCAAGACACGCAGCCTACTCGGCAAGAAGCGAATCACACCCCCACAGCGAGGACGCCAACCTCCCACGCAAAGCAGAGGGAGCCGCCCCCTCCTCCCCCAGTAGGTGTGAATTCCACAGGTTAAGACCTGCGGTCTACAGTGACCTCTCCCCTCTACAGTTGTTGGCTCTCTTAGGGGCAAAACTTTCCTTTGACCTAGTGGCTGTAATGGCAGGGGTTTGAATTTCTAACCCCCCCATTAAGGCGAGAATCATTAAAAAGTAACAAATAGCGGTATTTAAAAAGTATTTCAATGGGCATAATTTGATACTCCGAAAAGAAAGAGGTCACATGACCACGTGGGCGGATTTTGAGTATGACACAATGAGCTGATTTTTGAAGTAAATAGATGTGATTAAGATGACAATTTGCGGCATGACCATAAAACTCAATACCATGAATTAAATGTTGATAAAAGAAAGTGTAATACAAATTGATCATTGTTGGAATATCGAGATATGGTCGTACACTGCGCATTAAAAATAGGATGTAGTTCAATTTCCTCCAAACTTCTAAAATATGTGTTTTAAAAATAATGTTCTCATCAAGGTGAATGCCGAAAAGTTTGGTGCTATTTTTTGTCTCTAAAATCTGATTACCAAGTTTAATTCGGAACTGTTCAGGATCTAAAATTTGTTCATTCTTGGATTTAAAAATTACCTGAAATCTCTTTGTATAGTTGAAAATCAATTTATTACTCACGCACCATTCTTCAATTTGATGAACATTTGATTTTAAAATTTTGGGATCTTTGGAAAATATTTTTGTGACGTCGGCAAATAGAATATATTTAAACATTGGACCTAATACAGATCCCTGAGGAACTCCTATATCGACCTATTTCATTGTACTGGAATGATCGTTGATTTTGACAAATTGTTTTCTGTTTTCTAAATAAGATTTCAACGAGTCACATGCATCATTTGTGAAATTATAAAAAGGCAATGTTTTGATCAAAGTATAATGGTTGACGGTATCAAAAGCCTTGCTGCAGTCTAAAAATATTCCTTGCGTAATTTTGCTGCTATTAAAACTGTTTTACAGGTGTTCCATTAGTCTAGATATGGCAGATGTTGTGTTCCGCTTTTCACGGAATCTGAACTGGCTGTCAATAAAAATGTAAGAATTTTCCAAATAAAAGCGTAGTTGGATAACTAATACTTTATCTGCAATTTTAGATATAGCAGTTGATATTGTTATCGGCCAATAATTGTTACAGTCAAATTTATCACATTTTTTATGCAGTAGTCGTATTCTGGCAGTTTCTGGCTATCTGGAAATTTTGATGTTCGAACAATAAGATTGATCATGTGGGTCAAGATTTGGCTGATAGCATTTTTATTTTCCTTAATGAGTTTCATGGAAATCCCATCGTATCCAACTGCAAAATCCCATCGTATGAGTATGATATTAATTGGTATTTTGGTTTAACCACATTTAGCTGTCTAAGACATTGTAGATGACTGATTCATGTGCCAATCGCTATGTTTCCAAATGTCGATGTGACCTCGATTTGAGGGCTAATCGACACATGGGAGTAGCATTTAGGTGAACTTCTGGTCGGATTGGTTTGCGTTTATTAATTAGGAAAAAGATCGGCAGCGTAGATGAATGGATAGCGACAAAGACTGCGATGCGAAAGACCCGAGTTCAAATTCCGGCCATCGCAGTTCTTTTTTTAGTTTAATCATCATGGAAATCGTAAGCATTATTCGTTCTATTCGGGAGTGGACAACTCATTCGAAGCATGGGACTATTTAAATTTACGCCTAAAATATGAAGCCAACTGCTACTTTTTTTTAATACTTTATTGACATAATTTTCATTCTCAAAGAATGTTTTACAATATTAGCCCTGAAAATAAAAAGGAAAACAAATACATTAATAGTAGATTGACAGAAAAGCTATTATCATGCCATCTGTGAAAAATAAGAAGGAAGAATGAATTTTGATTAAACTGACGACCATAGTGGCACGCAAGATTGAAGGTAAGCTGTAATATTATCCAAAGAATTTTTGTTGAAGGGTGTAATTTAAACAGATCTCTTAGATTGACTTGCTGATATTCCCTGAAACGTTCCAAAACAAAGGTGGGTTTGTTCTATGAAACAATCGATGTCCAGTCAAAGCAGTGAAATATGTACTAAGAAATGGTAAAGGCAAATAAATGAAGGGTACTAGACAAAATGTTTGTTGGCATCAAATGTATGGGAATTTTTTGTACATTAGCTATCAATCTGAATGCCCTATTTTGTAAAAGAAACAAATCATTTGTAACATACTTTAGAGACAGATTATGATAAATATGAATGTCATAAATCAGATGACAGAAAATGAACTGATAATAAAATATCGATGACATTTTGGTGTTGAGATAACCCCTACACAAATGAAGCAATGTGTTATATTTTTGCATTTTTTTACAAATGTATGCGACATGTTTTTCCCAAGTCAACTTATCATTGATCTCAAAGCCCAACAATCTTGTTTCTCTCTTACATAGCACCCTCGCCCCACCACAAGTCAAGGAAAAGGAGTCGCGAAGACGGTCTTGAACATTATTCAAAAGGAAATGTGACTTCTTCATATTTAAACCATTCGATTTGTCACACACCATCTATGAATGAATTCTAGGTCTAAGTTAGTATTGTGTTGTCAACATCTCTATCATGACTCAGAAACATAGTGTCATCAGCATATGCGTAACTAACAGCTAAAAGTGGTAGTTTGAGCAGGTCGTTGACAAATATCAGAAAAAGTGTGGGGTAATTATACAGCCTGTGGGACATCTATGTTAATGGAAGGTGTAGAGGACTCTTCACGATTATATATGACTTTTTGCTACCGGTCACTCAAAAGGAACTAAGGAGCTTTAAAGCTCCATCTTTTACTCCGACATTTTCCAGTTTCGAAGTCAATATGTTGTGATCTACACGATCGTATGCCTTGCTGAAATCAATGAATACCATAGCTACAGATTCACTATTCATTTAATGTTCCATGCAATCTAAAACAATTTTCTGTACCACATTGGTACATGAAAATCCTCTCCTAAATTCTCACTGATATGGGTGAAGAAAACCAAGCTTTGCCAAGTAGAAGTGTAAATGAATGTTCAGATGCTTTTCAAAAAGCTTAGATGGAATGGGTAATACAGGAATGGGTCATTTTTGTCTCCCCCCTTAAACATGGGGGTGGCGCGAGCAAATTTCCAAGCTGAAGGAAATTTTCCTTCATATAATATCCTATTGAACATGTCAGTAAGGACTGTGACAATGTAAGGTATTGTGGATTTCAACATCCATACTGATATATTGTCCAATCCTGTCGATTTAGAGTTGGGAATATAATATAACAATATCATGAGAGGTGAATTTTGGGAAGCTTGCTATCTTTATTGATGATATTTCCTCGCACAATTCATTTTGAGGAATAGAAAATCTGTACTGAGACGTAAGTTTATCTGCAATAAAAGTAAAGTGTGGATTGAGTTCACTAGCTGAGAGATCAGAGGAATTCAATTGTTTAACGCCGGATTTAATATTGAGGGTGTTCCAAACTGATCTAGTGTCTCCAGGTTTGGAGTTTTGAACAATTTTTTCAATGCATTTACGTTTTCTCATTTGTATCAAATAAGTAACAAGATTCCGTTGTTTCTTATACGCTTCCCAATCCCCTTCTTTCTTGAGCTTCTCCCTTAATTCGATATGGTTTTGGACATCTTGATCTAACCATCCTGGAAGAGTGTCAGATTTGACTTAACAGGTTTTAATTACTACCATTTCAGATATAATATGGTTAAATTTCTCGTTGAATTCAAAGACCATAGTGTCGGCATCCTCTGCTTGTTTTAGTTCATCCCAATCGAGTGCGTAAAATTTATCAGTTATGTTTTCTGGGGTTTATTTTGAGACGTCACGGTATTGGATTTTATGTACCTGCTTTTCTCTTTTTATACCGATACTCCTGACTGCGTATATCAAGTAGTGGTCACTCATAGAATAATCTAAAACTCCAGAACAAACAATGTTGCCTTTCCGATTGGTGAAAATATGGTCTATGAAGGTAGATGTTAAAGAAGTAACTCTGGTTGGTTCATCTATTAACTGAGATAATGGAAGGGGGTTACAGGTCTTGTTTTTCCAAACTGTCTTCCGTTTAGAATCATTCAGATTAATGTTGAAGTCACCTAAGATAAGAAGTTCATCACAATTTGTGTAGCATTCTTCGACATATTCATTAAACCTCGAGGCCCAACTCGCACTGGAAGCCGATGGGCGATATATAAAAGAAACAAGATATGGCTTTGATACTTTTGGTAAAACAACTGATTTGGTGAAGATGTTTTTCAATGATTTTGGACTTGTGCATGTAACATAAAAGTTACTAACTTTTGGTGCAAAGCCACAATGCTGGACAGCCTGGTTATCTTCTCACTCAAATGTCAAAGCTTATAATTCACTATGTAAATGACTGCTTTGAATCGATAACGGCATTTCACACTATCTATGCCAAACCTTCACCTTTAGGAGCCTTGTGTATCAGTATTTCAAAACATATTTCCTTTGTGTACAGATACACTTCATCTAAATACTGGATAAATAAATGCCACAAAACTTTGAGTTGTGTTAGATAAAGATGAATGGTTGGATTGATTCTCTAGAACAGGTTTTGATGGTTGATATTGGACATCGGCGAAATACAGGCATGAAAGTTCCAGGAGCCCATGACAAGAACCATCCCACTAATCCCCTCTTCTTTATCCCCCCTACGCCCTGCATGTGTTTCTTCGCAGCAGGTATGGATGATAACCTGTATTGACAAGCACTATCCACTCTCGCAGTCAAAAAATTCCATCTGAAAATTTTCTGTCTGACGGTCAAAAGATTTTGTCTGTGTATTCATGCCTGTCTAGAACAGACCGTCCAACTTTTTATGAAACATGGGCGGACAGGAATCCCGCCCACCACGCCCATCTGAAGCATACTACTTAGTTTTTGATGTTGCACTTGGGATATTATGTTTAAATTGTTGGTTAATTTGCAATATTACACCTGCCTAATAAAAAATACAGATTTGAGATCCAAACCCCCTATCATGTGCATTACATCATATTAGAATTTAATATAATTTGCGGAAAGTAGACAGACAAATTGTTATGAGTATAATCTGCTGATCACCGCAATAGTCATACTTCCATATAATTTTATCAGGTTATGACAAGTCATAAAACAACAAAAAAGCAGCAAGACAAGAAAATACACAAAATGTGGAGGAGCCATGGTGACGTTGTCCATGTATATCTCAGCAAGTTAAGCACACCATGCTTGAGCTTTCACTGTGTGTTACAAAGAACCTAGATATTGTTATGTGGACGTTAGAAGGCAATTAGAATGCCATGTGAAGACTATGATATTCTTTAGTTGTTCCAAGTTGACAAAAGGTGTGCAATGGAGAAACCATTATGTATCTGGATATAAATAATACACTAGAGGTGATACAATTAGCGACCCCACCGAAAGTCATAAAAAATGGTCGGCTTTACGTAATTTCAATTGTTGTCAATCTGCAACCTGCACAGATTTGAGAAGTTGTCTCTGCTTTCTTGAGGAAATTTTAGGATAAATTTATCGAGACTTATCCTGGTGTGATTCTTGTGAGAACAACACACACTTCCAGTAGGCCACACAGCCATCAAGTGCCCCTAAAAGTGTACTTGACACCTATGTGGAAGCACTCTTCCACAGTGTCTGACCCCAAAATATTATGTAAATATTATATTTCTCATGGTCAGGTGCAGGTATTTTCACTGTATACACTGTATCTCTCAACTAAAAGGACTTGGTGAGATTTGAACAAGCACTGTATCTAGTTATGTTTATATGTGTAGAATTTTATTCCCGATATAAAAAATAAGAAATAAATTGTTCTAGAATCACAGGAGGAGGTAAAAGTTGAAAAGAAACTGAGTGAATTTCAACACAGATGGTTGAATTGGCGTAAAACTGTTGTTTGTCTAGTAAAATGATGAAACAGATTTGGTATCTGGTTTATGAAAACAAGAATATTGTTGTAGCAAGTTCTATTTTAGAGCTGTTCCGAATACTGTATGAAGGTTATGGTTGAAGTTTTACCAAAGTTATTGTCTATTGAACTATTGTCTGTTTGTAGGCTATTGTCTCTGCATAAAGTAATTTGTGTTTTGATGTATTGCATAAACTCCGACTTTGATAGTCATCTAAAATAAGATAAAGATTGTTGGCGTCAATGTAGTGGAGGAAATCTTTTGAGTTGGATTATTCTGATTAACCTATTTATTGCATAAACAAGGACCATCATCAATTTGTATTGATGTCTAGCATCACCTTTTAAATGATAGGGGGTTTGAAATGAAAAACTAAGAAATGTTAATTTATGATTGCCAAAAAT
The DNA here is from genome assembly GCA_914767715.1 of Membranipora membranacea. Taxonomy (NCBI): domain Eukaryota; kingdom Metazoa; phylum Bryozoa; class Gymnolaemata; order Cheilostomatida; family Membraniporidae; genus Membranipora; species Membranipora membranacea. The sequence goes on along the minus strand of OU612070.1, from coordinate 4,877,689 downwards.
ATCTTATTTTACTTTCATTTATGTCAACTCAACAGCTTCTACTTACTTAGTAATGCTTGTAGTGATGAGCAGCTGGTCTGTAACGAGCTTGTCTTCCATATTGATGGTAGAAGTTAGCTCCGTCACGCCCTGGGAGACCATTAACTCCATCACGACCATTGGCACCATTGGCACCATTGGCTCCATCGGCACCATCAGCACCATCAGCACCATCAGCACCGTTAGCACCATCAAGTCCAGCTGGTCCTCTGTATCCTCTTGGTCCCTGGTCTCCATCAGCTCCATCAGCTCCAGCAGCTCCGGTAAGTCCAGTATATCCAACTGGTCCTCTATATCCTCTTGGTCCTGTAAGTCCATTCAGACCATCAACTCCATCACGGCCATTGGCTCCAGCAGCTCCTGGTGCTCCAACGGCTCCATCAGCTCCGTTAAGTCCATCTGCTCCGTTAAGTCCATTGAGTCCAGCTGGTCCTCTATATCCTCTTGGTCCTGGAAGTCCATTCAGACCATCAACTCCATCACGGCCGTTAGCTCCATCAGCTCCAGCAGCTCCATTAAGTCCATTGAGTCCAGCTGGTCCTCTATATCCTCTTGGTCCTGTAAGTCCATTCAGACCATCAACTCCATCACGGCCGTTAGCTCCATCAGCTCCAGCAGCTCCGGTGAGTCCAGTATATCCAATTGGGCCTCTATATCCTCTTGGTCCTGTAAGTCCATTCAGACCATCAACTCCATCACGGCCATTGGCTCCAGCAGCTCCTGGTGCTCCAACGGCTCCATCAGCTCCGTTAAGTCCAGCAACTCCCATTGGTCCGACTGGTCCTCTATATCCTCTTGGTCCTGGAAGTCCGTTGAGTCCATCAACTCCATCACGACCATTGGCTCCAGCAGCTCCTGGTGCTCCAACGGCTCCATCAGCTCCATTAAGTCCATCGACTCCATCAGCGCCATCAGCTCCGTTAAGTCCAGCAACTCCCATTGGTCCGACTGGTCCTCTATATCCTCTTGGTCCTGGAAGTCCGTTGAGTCCATCAACTCCATTGGCTCCATCAGCTCCGTTAAGTCCATCGACTCCATCAGCGCCATCAGCTCCGTTAAGTCCAGCAACTCCCATTGGTCCAACTGGTCCTCTATATCCTCTTGGTCCTGGAAGTCCGTTGAGTCCATCAACTCCATTGGCTCCATCAGCTCCGTTAAGTCCATCGACTCCATCAGCGCCATCAGCTCCGTTAAGTCCAGCAACTCCCATTGGTCCGACTGGTCCTCTATATCCTCTTCGTCCTGGAAGTCCATTCAGACCATCAACTCCATCAACTCCATTGGCTCCATCAGCTCCGTTAAGTCCATCGACTCCATCAGCGCCATCAGCTCCGTTAAGTCCAGCAACTCCCATTGGCCCAACTGGTCCTCTATATCCTCTTGGTCCTGGAAGTCCGTTGAGTCCATCAACTCCATTGGCTCCATCAGCTCCGTTAAGTCCATCGACTCCATCGGCGCCATCAGCTCCATCAGCACCAGCAGCTCCGGTGAGTCCAGTATATCCAATTGGTCCTCTAGCTCCCATTATTCCCATTGGTCCTGAAAAGAGTTATAGATATTATCACCAAAATCTCACAAAGTTTAAAGATATTTACGGACTGGACTCGTTGCAGTTTGAAGTTTTGCAACTTTTTTTGAAGCAAAATTTTGTTGTCAAAACATGGATCACGGAGCTGTGTCACTTTGAAAAGTCATTTGAAATAGGTAATGTTAGGGTAACTAGTTTTTCCAATCACAGAGTTTGATTTAGAGTCTCTCTACTCTTTGGTTCAATGTGATTGCAATGCTTAGAAGCGGTTGATCGGATAGATTTATTGCATATACCTAAATTGAATAACAATGTCTCTGGTACATTTTGATCGCTATAGATAACTAAATAAATTGTAAGTTAAAGCCTACCTTGGTTTCCTCTGGCTCCCTTAGCTCCATTAAGTCCTGGGGCACCATTGAGTCCATCAGCTCCTGGAAGTCCATCATATCCTGGCATACCTGGGGCTCCGTTTACTCCATCCATACCATCAGCTCCTGCAAAGGGGATTATGATCCATTTGAAATAAATATATAAGTTATCATAACATATGGAATTTGAGCTGAAATATTTCCAAAGGATATAATGTATTTAATTTTCCTTTCTTGTTTTAAAGACATATTAGCACTCTTTACCTGCAGCCCCATCGGCTCCATTAAGTCCATCAAGACCAGCTGGGCCAATTGGTCCCATATTTCCTCTATCTCCCTTCTGGCCTCTGGCTCCTGGGGCACCGTGGTAACCTGGGTGTCCTCTGTGTCCCTTCTGTCCCATGAGTCCATCATCTCCATCCATACCATCGTTTCCGTGTCGTCCATCCATACCATCATCTCCTGGAAGTCCTGGGGCTCCATCAACACCATTGCTACCAGCTGGTCCCTTGGCTCCTCTGGCTCCTTGTGGTCCCATGGCTCCTGGTGCACCATCAATTCCGTCAGCTCCTGGGATACCATCATATCCTGGCATACCATCAGCACCATCAAGTCCATTAGCACCATCGGCACCATTGTATCCAGCTGGTCCCATAGCTCCCATCTCTCCCTTCTGGCCCATGGCACCATCAGCTCCATCAGCACCATTAAGTCCTGGGAGACCGGTATATCCTGGGAGACCTCTGTGTCCCTTGGCTCCATTAAGACCATCAGCTCCGTTGAGACCATCAGCTCCATCGAGACCATCAGCTCCGTTAAGACCATTAAGTCCAGCTACTCCCATCTCTCCCTTTTGTCCCATGGCTCCTGGGGCACCGTTGTATCCTGAGGCTCCTCTGTGTCCCTTTTGTCCTGGCATTCCTGGGATACCATCATATCCGGCCTTTCCTGGAGCTCCAGTGTATCCCATGGCTCCCATATCTCCCTTCTGTCCATCAGCTCCGTTAAGACCATCAGCTCCGTCAAGTCCGTTAAGACCATCAGCTCCATCAAGACCATCAGCACCGTTAAGACCGTTAAGTCCTGGGGCTCCCATGTGTCCCTTTGGTCCCTTGGCTCCTGGAAGACCATTATATCCTGGAAGTCCCATGTGTCCGCGTGCTCCCTTGATTCCCATGGCTCCATCAGCACCATCATCTCCCTGAGCTCCCTCAAGTCCCATTGGTCCGACGACACCAGTGGCTCCGGTGGCTCCCATTCTTCCATCGTATCCAGCAAGTCCTGGCTCTCCCTTAAGTCCCTGTGGGCCTTGGGCTCCATCAAGTCCTGGCAGACCATCGTATCCATCCTTGCCTGGGGCTCCGGTGGCACCAGTGTAACCGGTGTTTCCCTTGTCTCCCTTGGCTCCAGCAGGTCCTGAAAAAGGCAGTGCTCATATTAAAAATTTTCTGACTGGCATATAACCAGATGCCATTGCTGCATGATGCGTGATCAAGTGTCTGTCAACTCAACTTGGTATGAAACTTGTGAGCTTGAAATGCACAATCAGTGGGGTTATGTAGGCAAGGAGCCAGTCAATCATTTTTCATATAAATTGAGTGTTTTTCCAGTACAAGTAGCTTATACAACCTAATAATATTATACTTTTCTATGAATTTTATTGTTTGCATACCCATCGGTCCAGCAGGGCAGGCACAGTTCTTTTGGTATCCAGCATAGTTGTAACGGTTAGCAGATCTCTTGTTTCTGCTCTGTAAGAATAAGCGAAATTTTCATGAGTAAGACCCCTTATATTGCTCCTCAATCCTCAAAGCCCCATAACATTAGAAGATGTCACATGAGTTGGCGAAATATAAGATTCAACCCAAATAACAACATATTTGTACAATTTTTTGCCCAGTTTTCCCAGAATTGTTTGGCAGCCATCTACAAGCTTTGATCAAAGCTTTCCTCTATTCAAAATGACAGATGTTTTCTTGGACTTAATGTCATCAATATCAAATAATAGACTTATAATGCTTACCTCGCTATTGATAGCCTCAACGGCAGCCTTCAGGGTTGCGATATCATCGCTATGTTCTCCGTTGGTAATGGATAGGTCTGTGATGGTTCCTTCAATTTAGAAATCATCGTCTATGCAATTTATCTTTGGATTTCATGGTCACTTAGGCAGATTATTTTCTATGATTGTTACCTTTTTTAGATCATATTACAGCATGATGAAGGAATATACTGCTATTATTCGCAATAAAAAGTGTGTTGTGAACACCACATGAGGTGATATGTGGTTAGCTGGTGCGGAGACAAATAGTTTACACAATATTTTGTCCCATGAAAAAGTTACACCAGCAGGTCACTTAATGGATAAAAGAAACTTTCATGTGAAGTATGTATTTAAATAAAATTGCCTAAATTAGACTCATTCAGCCAACTATCACAACTAAGAGTTGTCAGCCCTGAAAATCCTGGCCTCTTTTGATTATTTCGGTTTGGATTGTATGATGGCTTCAAATCAAAAGCTTTGGTTTACCATTTTTCTGCACTGATAGATAGATAGATATGGACTTTATTTCACCGCTCAAGAAAGTACATAATAAAATCATAATCAGAGCATGAGTTACATTAAAAAATTTACTGGCATTCCCATTGTAAATCAATAGTAACACTAAACTTACCGGTCATGTCACCGTAGGTCTTGACTGTAAGGACAGCATTTCCTACGAAGAGAAGGACTGAAAGTCCAAGAAGAGTCCAGACGATTGTCTTCTCTCCTTTGCCATATGGGCTGTACACCACTTGGGTGTCTGACTCTAACTTATGCTAAAAGAAGAAAATTTGATATTATGAGATTTCATGGTACTATACTAACGCAAAGACACGATGTAAAATGTTACCTGATCAGACATAACTACCAAGCTTCTAGAATAATTACACTGCATATATCACTGGTGGATGAGAAAAGATGGAATGAAATAGAATTGCGTTATATGTATCTCAACTGTGCAATGCGTTGTTAGTTTTAATGGTCAGATATTTTCAAAAGTAGAGCATATGAGTGTCAATTAATGAGTAAAATAGATAGCTTACCATTTTTAAAGTCTTTGCTACCTGATGGTATTCAAAGACAGTTGAGCAGTTGAGTGAATACTGATTTTTTTTCTGCAAAATGCCAGCTTTATATACCCTTGGTCAGAGTCCTATGAACTGTGAAACTTACATAACCCATCCTGCATAATACACTATGAAAAAATTCACTTAAAACCAACAATAAAGCTGCCGCAGGCCACTAGAAACGCTATGTGATAACATGTTAGCACTATTTACTGGATCATAGAGTGGCAGGTGCCCCTCAAAGTGTGGGTACCTCTCCCCTCGAAATAATCAGTTGCCATGCCAACGCTTTATAATTAGACATAGACTATAACATAAGTAGTGGGTGAAAATCACCGGATCGCAACCTTTCAAACATGGTCTTACCATTTTTGGCATAACAGTGGTTTCCTAATAAATGCTACAGTCCACACACTTTTCATAATAGGGTAATTATTGTTGACCCATTATTTGCTACAGTGGGGGTCCACCCTAATTTAGAAGTATTGCTCTCGGGCTGTTGCTATCAAATTGTTATCAAATGTGGTTATTAGATCTGGCTTGATTTGCCCCAAGCTGGGCTCTCACACTTGTTGTTAGTCAATAGACATCCTGTACCCCATTATTTTGCTAGAAAGCTACACACCATTTAGCCTTTGGCAAATACTTTACAACCAAACAACTGTCTTGCGTTACACAGATGTTACCTTGCTTAGAAAAACTGCAGGTCAGAAAGAAATAGTTTATTTCGTGATTGTTTCACAGCTAGATTCTTTTTCTGGGTAGATTGAAACAGGGTAAACATGATTCTTTAAAATGTTGCTGTGACCGCTACATTACAATAGGCTTTTGACGTATTTAAAATAATTCAGTCTAACTTTTAGTGTTGTGTAGCTGATGATTGAAGCGGAGTGGCAAAAGTCTGGTATTCATGTCACCGCTATTGCTATTTTATTGTCTACTGCGTTCCGAAAATAATAGAATAAAAAGGAAAAGGTATGATTACTTAACAACTCATAATCCTAATTGAAATTGAGATGATGGTATTTTTATGATTTGGAATGTGTCAAAAACAGTCAGCCCAGCATGAGTACAGAAAAAAATGTCACTAGGTGGTGATAAAATAGCCATGTCTTAGGTCATAATTGTCAACATCTGGTAAAACATAAATTGGTTTGAAAACCGTTTGTCCGATTATGGCCTCATGCCTTCGAGCAAATCTGGAGTTTTTCATCCGAGACATTATTATGTTGTATTCTGATTCTGCTTTATACATGTGATTAAAAAATGAAATGTTTTGTCGCGGTAAAGGGTTTTTTAAAGTTGATGCACATAATAAAATTATCTTTTAAAAAAAACTGAATTTAAAAACTGCACACATTGTGCTCTGAAAAATTGATTCGGTAGCTCTCTTCTACCTTTGATAGTGCGGTAGCGCCCGCATGGAAGAGGGTCAAAAGCCAGAAGGGGCGTAGAGTCAGTTGAATACATTCAAAGGCAATGATTCTTAAAACCCTCAATGCACCTATTTCATTCTTTATAAAATGGGTTCCGCTGCAAGGCCGTTGACGTGTAGCCGTTCATGATGAGACACACTCACACTGTATAATACCATCCATATCTTTATCTTGCACCTTGCATCTTGCACCTAATAATAAACTAAAACTTATATCACACTGCCAAGCAATTATTAAATAAATATACAGGTTTTTTTCAATCAATTATTAGCTTGATGTGAACAATATCCAGAGGTCTGGGATGAATACTGTATTCTTGAGATAGCAACTGGGTGTGTTAACTGATTTTTCTTGAAATCCCGGTTATTAAGTTAACGTCCAGTATACATATCTTGCTGTTGAGTGTGATGGTAAATCACATAAACAAACTATCCTGAGTGCCCTGCCTTTTTTAGATTGAGGGACAGTAGTTTATATTTGGCAGACCTTCCTCTGCCTCCAGGTTACGGAAGCCTTGACACATGAACTTATCGATCACAGTATGCATGCTAGCTATTTGGTATAATATTGAAATTGAAACTAAAACAACAATGCTTCCTTCTGTTCATCAGTCACTTCTTGCAAGCTTTAGAGTGGATTTTGCAGATATGCATACTTTACACTGAAGGTGGCCATTAGACCATGCTGGCAGGGATATAATACAAAGTTTTTTATCAATAGTGATGACTGGCCCAGATATCAGCTTGCTTCACACTCTTTGTGGTCAGGGCCTACACTTAAAGGATACTTTCAGTCCCTCAGGAGCATCGATTTCCCAGCATGAGGACTTTTGACCCTTATCTAGAACAAGCACTGATTTATTGTGTCTTTCTAAAAAGAGACACGCCCATACATAAGAAATTTCACTTACAACATTTGGAAGTAGGCGTGGTTCAAACAATTCGCTCAAGTAGTTTCCAGTTCATATATGCGTTCCTTTGACTTAGGGAGTATAGAACACAGGAATAAAAATAAGAAAAACAAGCAAACTCAAGATAAGGTTTGAGGTGGAGTTGGATATCGAGCAGGGAAGCCTTGTTTGTTGTAAGTTACCTGGTCAGTTTGACCTAGAAGATGGATTGGTAATTAGCTTATATCGTAAGCAGTGAAGCTTATAATTTTCACAATATATAAATGGCTGCGCAATGTACCTATAGTGTCAGAATCATTTGTGTTAAACCCTTTTTTTTATAGTCATGCAGGTAGTTTGCTTCTTTGATAAGGAATATATCAGCTTGTTGTTGCTAAGCCATAAAATATTGACACCAAGTGGGTTCTAACCTACACCTGCAACCATAAAAATAGTTACCTCCCAACAATATCAAAGGTTACAATTCACATAATTATAGGATCAACGACAATCTAACCTAAAAAAATGTCGACAAGATTTGATTATAGTGCTAAGTGCATTGATCATAACAATCGCCAATTTCAGCAGCTTCAAGATTTTTAAAATATCCTGCAATTTCACACAAATATGCGACAACATTTAACCCCTCCTTATCAATGATAGCTGTGACCATGCATTTTATGATGGAATTAATACGATTAATATACATATGCATAGCCTGTTGAGTGACAGGTTCTGGGTCAAGTTAAGAGGAATTTTTTAAATTATATAGTTCAATACATATAGAGAGCCATTAGGAAACTGGTGACCCCTTTTTGCCCATTGGGCTCTGAATTAGCAGCCTATGATGTCACATACTTGTATACAATAATTTGTAACTTTAGGGGGCCGTTGGGCAGGGCCAAGACTCTGGGGGGGGCTGACACTAGTGATATTATGACATAAATTTTAAACAAATATTTTGTGAAATTCACGGTCAATACGGACGTTAAAGATTGTTGTGAACAAAACATTGGCACTAGCTAGACTGGTCAAATTAAATATCATTTCAAGAAAAAAGAAAGCGGAGTACAAATTATCTCTGCTATCTTGCCAATTTAAACATAGTCTTCACAATTTCATTGATTGTGAGCACTGCAGTCTGAGTCAGAATGAACCTACCTACCCAGTGTTAGAATTTAGGGGGCATGCAAGGGGATGGTGTCCACTCCTACTTTGTCTAGGGGATACATCCCCCTATATATCATAACCATTACAATGGCAATAAGCTATGGATTTGCAGGCTTGAGCAAATGATTTACTAACTCAGGCTTGGTTGACATCCCCCTACCTCATATTTTCCACTTCTAACACTGTACCTACCTACATCAGGGCATGCGATACAATTATAAGCTTAGAAGAATCTTTAAATATTTTTGAGTCACTGGCATAGATGAAAGTAAAAATGATAGGTAAACAATATGAAATAAGAAACATGATAATAATTTGGCGAGAGTTTGAAAGCTAAAATACAACATGCTTTCTCAAAAAACAACTGACTGACCGTGGTCATTGAATCATGATTTATATTTATTTCACTAAAACATCTCACTTTATCAGATGAAACAATATCACTTCTTCTCAATCACAGGCATTCTGCAGTTTGTGCGAATCAAGTGGTCGAGTGTCGAGTGCCCCAGTGATCCAGGAAGGTAAGGAAACCGTGCAAGGTCTGAACCTCTTGGGAACTCGTCCACTGGACTTGCAATAACTGCAGAAAACCTATGGATTACTGGTAGACACCATCATATCTTGAGTTGTATTGTAGTCTAATAATAGATTGAATCATCACATTTTATAGAAATTTTCTTTTGGCTTGAGATGGGATGTCGGGCGGGAGGAAAGAGTCTTGGAGCTAATAATAGACCTTATCTTGATATAATTAGAGTAGACATCAAGAGACTGTTTTTAAACGCAGCTTATGATGCAGGTGTCATAAATGTGCATTTTATAACTTTAATGTTCCTAGATCAAACTTATTTGCATAAATAGAAAACAGAAGTAGAGACAAACGGCATCCCCTTGATTTCACTTTCAATTACACAAAATTTTTCCCAAATTGCTCACTCACAATGTATATAGTTCCATCAATGACTGAGCAATCTGAAAGCGAGAGCTAGCAGATATTCACTATGGTTCCATGCTTCGATTATGTGGTTCACTCCAATTTCGAATGGTTAGAATCCAGTGGATTCTAACCATTCCCATGATGGGAAAAGAATCTGCCGCGGCCGGGACTTCAACCCCAGCCTCCCGCGTATAATCCCTTTGAAGGCAAGCACGCTAACCATGCGCTAACCATTCGCTAACCATTCAGCCACGCCGCCAATTAGGAAGTCAGTTGAATATACACGGTATGGATATTCGCGTCCAAAAAGTCATTCGTCACAATCGGAATTTGATTTTAATGCCATTTCCATGGGGCGATTACTCCCGAAAACTTTACAAAATTGAACCTTGGGAACATAGTGATTGCTCACTCACTGAGTGAGCGATCAGATTGCGATTTTGGCTGTTTTTGATTGAAAGACCCCCTGACTATTGTTCTTTGACTGAATTTGTTCTGTTTTGACTGAATTTTAATCCATAAGAGATACCCTGTTTGATGATAGCAGAATTTGTGCTCAGTAAGTTGATCTAGCTGCAGCCAAGGTTTCAGCTCTATACAGTTAAGCATTTAGCAGTGGTCAACTGAAATAGTTAGTTATGAAGCCATAACAAATCATCAACTAACACTAAAGGATAGATGAGTGTGTCGGAAATGATGTCTGGCGCAAGCATTATATTGACTGCTTGAATGAGAATTTAGTCCCATTAGCTGTTTGTCCAATACTGTTACTTCTAATTTTCCAATGGATGTGTACTTGTAGTGATCTGATCTATTAGAGGCTGTTTAGATACAGATTTTATATGTTGGGAGTGAAGAAAGTGTCAAGGTGATCTTGTTCAAATTGGTAATTTTTGCTAGTGGTAGTTGGTAGTCCGCTTTAAATCAGACCACACTTTGGCAGGTAAATTGGCTAGCTGTTGTTGAATTTCCTTTTAGAAATTTTGTTTGCTTGTTATGGTTGTTATCACCCAATGATGTCGCGTTTGAGTTGATTCTAGAGTTTACAGCTTCTATCCTTGGAAGCTACTCGGCTTGAACCGGTAATTTCTGTTATAGGTACAATAATTCATGGTTCCTGGTTCATTCACGATCTGAAGTGCTTCTTTGGGAAGCATATATCTGGGCGGGAGTTTATAAAATAATTATATATTTGTGGCATCTGATTGACTCCCATCTGGTCGGTACAAAACTATTTCAAAAATCGAAAATAATTTTTACCTTTTTTACAATTCTACCAACCACACCAGCTATCATCATTTTTCTACATTGACATTGTTACACTTTTAGTGCTTACTGATCGTCATAAACTGCGGTAAATGATCAGTAAGAATAAAATGGAGGAATGAATCTGATGCTATTCTAGATTAAGTTGCTTTCAATTTTTCACAGTTGTCTTCTGAAAAGATGGGCCAAGTAACTCCTGTCGATTCATAAGCAGATAAGGATGTGTGGGTTAGGATGAGGATGAGGATAAAGCAGAGGCCACATGATCGTGCAAATTTCCACTAATTCTTGCAAATTAAATTTCATACGAATATTAGCCTGCCACACATGATTGTCATTTCCCAAATTCGTACTAATGATTTATGGGTGTAACCCTACTGTAATCCTCCTCAGCCAATCTAAACCATAGGCCTACATACAGTGATAAATAAAAAATTAAACCAAGGAGAAGCTGTTTCTTCTTGTTTATTATACCAACCAGTCCAGTGATTCAGCTTCTGGATATGCTTAGGCTCAACTATCTCCTCATATTTATTAATTTAATACCCCATTAGTCATTGTGTCCCTTCTCCCTCTTGCTCCAGGTCCAAATCAATGAAAAGCTCTACATATTAATCAACCATTCCATTCTTTTTAACCAAAGCTGTTTACATAGATATGGCCTTGACTTATCAATCAAAACAGACAGTCAATCAATCAAATCTGACAGCCAATCAGATAACATTTCGTGAAAATTTACACGATTCGTTTCGGTTTTGTACATCGTGAACATCCAACGTTTCACGGTATCGTGAGAATCCCTATTAGTACGAATGTTTTCGTGAAAATTTATACCAATCGTGAGAAAACAACCCCCGTATGGCCTGAGCTTAAGGATGAAGCATCTTTGATTTATCCAGAATTATTTTGTTGCCTGTAGTTGATTTCTCTGCTCGGTAATACCCGTCAAACAAGACTTCAGATAGTTGGATCTTTTTCTCTTATCCTTTGACTACGATGATATTGTTTTGGCTGGAGATCTTGACATGCCGTGAAGGGAGTATACATGAAACAAAGTAAACACTAGTAAACTCCCTGTGCAGGCCAGTTACATTTTGATTTAATAGTCAGTACATCATAGTGGTTGTCTGTATAGTTGAAGAAAGTTTGATAATTTGTTGACCATTTGTTGTTTCTTCAGTGTCTTCAGTTTGTTTGACCGCAGGTGATTGCCATTTAGGAAATGATGTGACCGATAAATGAGTTCCATCGAATATGCACTGTGGGGGGTTTACTGTTACGGTAATAAATTCATAGTATTATTGTGGTAAATGTTTGTTGTCCTGTATTTGGAACATCTGGAAGGACAAGAATCTCAAAAAACTAAAATTCAATTTTTGCTCAGCAACCATAGTATGTTGATTATGCTGGTTGTTGTCATGGATTATAACAATGTCGCTTCAATTAGCACACTGTCTGACTGACTAGGACCGTTCAGGTTATCTCTTGCTCATAGTCTTTCACCTGGCCTGTCTGATGAGCCTCTGGAAGCGCCCTCTCCCGCATGGTTTCTGTGGTTTCAACTCTACTTATCTGGCAACAAACATCTGGTACATTCCCTGAAGTAATTTAAGTCCTTATCTGAACTGACTTTAAAGTGTACGAGGTTATTTTGTGCAGATGTGGGTAAATAGCGAATGAAAAAGCATTTAACTCTTTAACTTAATACTGGAGCCTGTTATGAGGGAATTTTTACTGTATCTTATTCTGGACCAACAAATAAATATCCCAATCCAACCAGAGAGTTAAAGAAAACTTTTTGATCCCACTGGCTTAAGCTTTGCAATCTCGTTGTACTCTTTTACACAAAATGCCCGACTTATCAGAAAAATAAATTTAATACATGTATGCAATTTTTTCAGATAATGACAGTGCATTCAGCCTGACCAAAAAATAACTGACGTTATATTTCGCAAATTATGGCTATTTAGAGGATAGGTAAAGCCAACCACCTGAGGTCAAAGCCACCGCACGCCCATGTGCGAACTGTTCTGGATCGATACACTTAGTTTCCGTTCGTATATAAATATCCAGATTTTCATGATGCAGAAGTATTTTTGCTACAATTGGACAAGGTTGTGATGTCACTTCACCTCACGTGACCAGTCAGCAGCTTCATTGTCACTGTTCTACAGAGATAGTCTATGTCCCAAAAACTTTTCTACACACCCCTATGATGGCCAGCTGATTCCATTCAATATACACCCCTACAGATGATTGTTACTTTTGTAAAGCCGAACAATTTGAGTTCCTGGACATTGAACTTATTATTTATCTTATTGCAATTGCCAACACTGTGAGTTTGTGCTTGCGGATGGTCATCCCTAAAATAGAGTATAGTGAAACATGAACATTGGATTCATATTAACTTATATGTCACTTAAAGTAGCATACAACCCTGGCACCACTAGATATAAATCCACTTGCAATTTCCCTTCACAGCTCCGCAACATACTCAACAATGAAAATCCTAGGTATAAGCTCTGGTTCTGCACCACAGGGCAGTCAGCAGCCCCTAAACCCCAGTGGCTGCAAAAAAAGTGAATTAAATTGGGACACTAAGTTTTGTTTATAATCTCATAGAAAAGCGTAATTTTCTTTTTATTGAAGGCAAAAATGTTGTTTTTGTAGATGATTTTTCAATTGAAATGACTGTTTATGTATTAAGATTAAAGCAGAAAAATGATAGCTGCTTAAATTAATATTAAGATATTTAGATTTTTCTAATTTAATATTTTTTTATATGACATGCAAATTTAGAAGGAGTGCATCATTACGCATCAAATATCAAAATATAACTTTTGTGGTATTCTGCTACTTTAAGAGACAGAAAAAACATAAGAACTAGAATAAAATGAACTTTGAGTTAGTATGCAGGCATAATTGGCTTGCAGGTAGCACTTGGATGACTTCCCGATGACCTGTACTGAAAATAACCTGACTATCCACCTGTGTCCATTTACTTAGTCTGCATAGTTATTTAAATAATTTTTTCCTGTTTCGATCACTATTTTCATGGACTGGACAGGTCAATGGCCCTTTAATTGCCTGTTTGAAGAAATCTATAGGTTTTAATGACTATGTTTGATGCGAGCTCTCTATCATAGTTAACATCTCAGAGGTTAAAAAGGGAAATGATTAGATCACTGCTCATACAGAGGGATTTGAAAATATGATATGTTTCCATTTCCCAGCAACTCATTGATAACAACCGGTCAATGGTCTTTCTTAGCATGGTCTTCGCATTGATGGGGGAAATGCAATGAAATAAGTTGTCTCGCCATCATCATGTTACTAACTGCTGCAGTAAATCTTAAAACTCAATAAAAATGGCTCTACAATAGATGTTTCTGTTCACTTTTAGTTAGTTAGTTTCTGGCTACATTGGGACGAGGAGAGTACTGATAAAAGTGCTCACAGTCTATGGTATGATAATCGTGCTCTCAAGCTTTTGTGGGATAAATGTGTGCATTATCGGTTTCAGCAACGAAACATTTATTTATACTCTGGAAAACAGGGGTAAAAATAAGATAACAATAAATGTGGAAATGAAAGAGGAAAGCATCAACAGGTAAATTGAATTATGCTGAGACTATGAAAAAAAAGAGATGGTTGAGGTATTGTTTTAAAATTGAGAAAATTTGAGATTTGACCCTATTTGATTGAATTTAAGACGAAAAATATGTGGCTGCTTTACTTGTGTGTTTGCCAATGTGAAACTTTCAATGTATTGTGCTGCCAAAGGTTTTGAATACCAATAAATACAATATGAACAAAATTAAATTAAGTTGATTTCTGAGTGTGATTATTTCATTAATTTATAAATGTTTTCTGCTGTGTGTTTTGATTGAATAAGTGTTTAATAGTGGTTTCCGAATTTCTTGGCACTCTGTTGAGCTGGGTATGGGTGGTAAACTGGAGCTGGGGCTACATAGACTGGCTTCTTGTGGACAACGGTGTGTCCCATAGCTCCCTTCTGTCCATCAAGTCCTGGGGCTCCATTATAACCATCAAGTCCTGGGGCTCCATCGGCTCCATTAAGTCCGGCTGGTCCTGGAGTGAAAACAAAGATACAATGAATTAGAGCGATATACAAGATTAAACCATTGAAGACTGCCTAGCATGGGCATTATGTTGTATCACATGGTATTCTAATAGCTTTGACACTCTAAAGTCACACACTTCTAGGGTGCATTCTAGTTTCTAAGATGTATGACACCCTAAGCATGATAATTTTGACCTATTTGCAGCTCTCCTTAGGGACGGGAGAATCTTCTGTGTATTACTACAAGCCGTCAGATTGTGAAAATTTACCGCATTTGCTGTCTACCTCCACTGGGGTTAGTCCTGTGTGAGCATATGATGACACAGAAGGATTTACTAGATTAATTTTGAGTGTTAATACTGATAATCTTTATATTTATTATAGATGGTGTGTGTAAAAATAATTTGTTAATGAATAATTTTACGATATATGTAGTTGTACAAAATTCTTCTTACCAGCTGGTCCAATAGCTCCGTGAGCTCCTGGGAGTCCATCAAGTCCATCATGTCCTCTGTGTCCCTTAGCTCCTGGGTATCCTGGCTTTCCGTCAAGTCCTGGGAGTCCATCGTATCCTGGGGCTCCTGGGGCTCCATCAGCTCCATCGACTCCTGGGTATCCATTGAGTCCAGCTGGTCCTGATTAATAGAGTAAGAGGAGAGAGTTCAAATGGTGCAAAAAAACTGTGAATCAGATTATGATGGTCTCATTGATCAAATGAAAGCACATTTTTCATAAAGATTTTTAATGTCCAATTTGGTGAGCTTTGTAGCCATAGGCCAAAATTTAACGTAATCTTTATTTTCCACTCCAACCAATTTTTCTGATGTGGATTTGCTGGTTACATTCTGTTTACACATTAATGTGAGATGTGCTGCTGTTTCAGACCATACAATACAAGTTTGCATCCTTACCGACATGTCCTTGATCTCCCTTGGCTCCTGGGTATCCTGGCTTTCCATCGAGTCCTGGAAGACCGTTGTATCCTGGGTGTCCAGCCTCTCCCTTAGCTCCGTTGTATCCTGGCATACCATCAAGTCCAGCTGGGCCTACGGCTCCTCTGTGTCCCTTTGGTCCTGGGACACCATTGTATCCATCCATACCGGCTGGTCCAACTGGTCCGACTGGTCCGACTGGACCTGGGTATCCATCATTTCCTGGGGCACCGGTATAACCAGTGTGTCCTTGGTCTCCCTTAGCGCCATTGACTCCTGGGATTCCATCGTATCCATCAGCACCTGTGAAAGAAAGAGTTCAATAACTACATATAGATTCCAGTAAAAGACAAAGTACATGCTGAGTCAAAATATACATTATTAACATCAGTACATCATAATTAGTACCATGGGAATGTACTTGTTAGTGTTGTATGCATTTTAGTTATGTTAGTTTAGTTATGTTGGTTATATGTGCTGTAAAAACAGAATTCACAGAACGTAAATCAGACAAACCTCTTGGTCCCTCCGGTCCCTTTGGTCCAACAGCTCCTGGATATCCTGGGGCACCAGTATGTCCCTTCAATCCTGGGGCACCATTGTATCCGTCTTTACCATCGACTCCTGGAATTCCGTCAAGACCTGAACAAAAAAGATTTATATTTGATAGCCATGCAATACTAGGAAAACATCTGGTCACTAGATCAGGCCTGTACTCGATCGGATTCGTTGATTAGCTGATATCTTAGTGGTACAACCTGATATGCACTACTTTTGCAGGAATCCGGAAAGGAACCATTGCATCCAGCATGGTAATGTTTGTGTAACTAACCTGGAAGACCATTGTATCCTGGGACTCCTGCTTCTCCCTTGGCTCCATGAGCACCATTGTATCCATCAGCTCCTGGGGCTCCTGGAAGACCATCATAACCTGGGTGTCCTCTATCTCCCTTTGGTCCATTGTATCCATGACGACCATCCTCTCCATCAACTCCTGGAACTCCGTGGAGACCATCCTCTCCATCAAGACCAGCGTATCCGCGGGCTCCTCTCTCTCCCTTAGCTCCGTTGAGTCCGTTATAGCCTGGGGCTCCTGGGAAATACAGAGTATTCTCAAATAAAGGCAACCATAGTCTTGTGGTTTTGAAGGCCTTCAAAGAGAATGAGTTTGGAATGGAAGCTAACATGTAGATGTTCCCTTTGGGTATGATAAAGATATCTTTCTCCTAGCTGTGAAAAGTTAACTATTGAGGCTTTAGAATGTTTATCCTGATTCAGCCTAAGCCGTAATATAGTTCAACTTACCCATATCTCCCTTGGCTCCTGGGGCGCCATTGTAACCATTCTTGCCATCAGCTCCTGGGGCACCATTGTAACCTGGGGCTCCTACCTCTCCCTTAGCTCCGTTGAGTCCAGCAGCACCATCAAGTCCTGGAACACCATCGTATCCTGGGGCTCCGGTATGTCCCTTAGCTCCTGGGGCACCATTATAACCATCAGCTCCTGCAAGTAAGAAAATTGTTGTATTAATATTTGTCTTGTCTGATATAATGTTGCTATACACTCATAACTGCTCTCGCTATATGAACCAATTAACATGATGGAATATATACCTGTCTCTCTTTCAGGGCTCTCAACCTGGGAGAATCAAAAACTTGAGTTTTGCCGTTACCGTGTTGCAGGTGGCATTTCAAAGGCATGAAACGCCCTGTGCACAAACCGCTTACAGTTTTAGAGCTCTGTTAGCCTCCTCAATAGGTCCGGCCGCCAAAGCCTAGAGAGCAATTTAGGCTGCATATGAATGATACTGGTTTTATAGAGTTGTTAGCAGAGATCATTGATATAGGATCACTGTAAAGCTCATCCTGGTTAATGTATTTCATATATCATAACATAAAATTGTTTCTTTATAATCATATTACTAGGCCACAACGAGAGGAATTCCCCAACTTTGATGAATATGAGGCAAAATCTGAGTTTTTAGCTAATATTCTAAAATCTCCTCAGTTGAACCCAAAAACCTGAGTAACTCGGGCTAAATCTGAGTGGTTGAGAGCCTTGCTCTCTTTGCTGTAAAAATTAATATTCATGAATTACCTGGGGCTCCCATGGCTCCATCATAACCTGGGGCTCCGACAGCTCCAGTAGCTCCAACTGGTCCTCTGAATCCTCTATTTCCCTTCTCACCATCAACACCATCATATCCTGGGGCACCAACTGCTCCCTCTGCTCCATAAACTCCGGTGGCTCCAGTAGCACCCATTCCTCCGTTATAACCTGGAGCTCCAACTGGTCCCTTTGGTCCCATTGGTCCCACGAGTCCGTCCTTTCCTGGGACACCATCGTATCCTGGGGCTCCAACTGGTCCCTTTGGTCCAACTGGTCCTGGGTATCCGTCAGCACCATTGGCTCCTGGAAGTCCATCATATCCACTCTCTCCCTGTGGTCCTGCCAAATTAAAAAGATAATAGTTTATTGATCAAATGAGGTGAGAACGTAGGTGCAATCTTCAATTCAGTGCGGCAAATCACAAAAACCAGCAACCAATGTTTGACAGTGGGCGAGAAATAGCTTTACTAAATAAAAAATTAGAGAATAGCAATGACAGCCTTCAGATATAAATCATACTTCTCAATGAAAAACTTTCGGCCAGTAACTAGGAACTTTTATCTACAGCATTTGAGAGGTCGCATTTGCTATGGCTTATTTTATGGAACTAAATTACAAATGAGAATATGACATACCCTTTGGTCCCATTGGTCCTGGTGGACCAGCTGGGCAGGCACACTTGTCGTAGCCGTAGTTGTTGCTGTGGTGGTAGTTCTTGCCATAGTTTCCGTAACGTGGACCGTATCCACCACGTCCTCCAAGGATGGACTGTACCTGGTCTCCTACCCATCTCTTCTGTCTGGTGCCCTGAAAAACATAAAACAGGAAAACAGCTAAATTTTTTATTTGGATAATTTGGTGAGGCAACCAAGCATCTAAAAGATTTTCTGAACTAAACTTAATGGAAGTTTATATTCCTGATCGAAAACAGAACACTGGTGCACTTTTAGTGTATTTTTGTTAATTATCACATAGCCATTTAATACAAACAAACCACATAATTATAATAAAACTAAAAAGATTATACAAAATCCCTGTGTAAAATTAGTTCATAGCACCTGTTCTTTTTGTTTTTCCAAAACTAGTTATTGAAATTTCTGTTTATGGGCATACCTCAGAGGTGAGAAGGTCAAGTTTAGCCTGGATGTCTGAGATCTTCTCATCTTGGTTAGCGAGCTTGCTGCTGTGATCACTGGTGGTAACAGTAAGGTCTGTGATGGTTCCTGGAATTTCAACAATAATGATTTTCTACTAAATTCAGTAGGGGAGTACATGTAGCCTTGTTAGGGCCGGGTTTTATTAGAGCAAGCACATAGATAAGCCATAAGATCAAGGGAGATAACCTAGCAAAACACAAACATGTTCAGAATAATTTATTTGGTATGTACATGACGTTAGCTTCTGCCTGATTGAGTGTAGGGAGAATCTTCTCCAGATGCTATCACATGTTCTAACCAGAACACTTACCGGTCATGTCACCGTAGGTCTTGACTGTAAGGACAGCATTTCCTACGAAAAGCAGGACTGAGAGTCCAAGAAGACTCCATACGATGGTCTTCTCGCCCTTGCCATATGGGCTATAGTGTACTTCTCCTTCTAACTTATGCTAAAAAATATGTCAGAGTCGTAGAAGACAATCTGGTTTTGTTGAGAATGAGAATGAGTTGATAACTTAATATAGAAAGTTAGCGTAGATATTAGATGGTGGACATTTTCTTGACAATGGTTAACGATCCTACTACAGCTTACATATAATCACCAAATTAAAAAATATTCAGTATATTATCATAATAGCACCTACCATATTGGAGCTTTACTTTTGAATCCTTTGTGAGGTAACTTAGAGGAAAGACTGATTTTCCAACACTTGCCAGCTACATTTTATACCCTGACTCAGTTGACTGGATTACATAACACCACTCACACCTAAACTTCCATCCTTCCCTCCACCCACTTATGAGTGCAATTAAACTGTGGCTCCTGAACCATAGATATGATGAACCTCATAATTTACCATTTATACCCACCTTTGGGCAGTGTTAGCCCAACAGGAGGTCCTATTGTTTGCGTCGCTATAAAGTGTTTCATATCACAGGTGGTTTGGGTTTGCCATTGTGTTTTGATTGTCCTAGGGCATACTGAACCCCACGCTCCCTAATCAATGAGCGCATAAGGGTAAGGAGTAATAACCTGGAGTAAAATATGGATCAGATCTACGCTTGGTATCCAAGGGGTACATAAATATTCAATTGACATCACAGATGTACAATAGCTGATCATGATGATCTAACCATTTTAGTGAAAAGACTGTGACTTTTCTTCTCCTAATGACACCATATTTTAGAGCAAACTTTATTACCTGTACAAAACTTATGCCATTTTTCAGACACCAGAGCATGTAACATAGTTGTATGTGACAGTTGCACGTTTTATGTGCATTTGTATCCAAGATTTAAACAAATAGGTGAATCTAGCAGAGGTCCACTCGAAGGTTGACTTTTGGAGCCCACAATCCCCTCACACATGTTTGACTAACTGTGGCTATGGGTCTGTCTGAATTGTGGAATTTTTAGCAAGCCAAAGCAGTAGTCAAGTCTCTATCTCGAGTGTAGTTTAATATCTTTGTTTATATTATTGAAACTTAAAAGAGCCTCGCTATAATAATATTTTGTCAAGACTCGTCTAAAAATCAAAAAAATTGTTCCTTAGAATTATCAACATAAAAGTTGGCGCTTGCTAAGTTGTTTGCGTGACCAATCACACAGTCAAAATGTCTACATTCTAAATATTATTGCAGTCATGGACGTCTACTACTTTGTTGGTATTCATAAACATGTTGTGATCAGAACACCTCATGGAGATATCTTACAAGTGAATGGAGGATGTAGGACGTGGTCATGTTCACAACGGACATGCCAATCAGAGATACTTCATCTGTTACCTTTATCTGTGTACTCATACTTGTATTTATATCATGCAGCAGTATCAGTGTGATGGTGCAGCTGGGCAACCTACAGCCTTCCTGACACTGCGGCTGAAAGGTTAGCTTTTAGCGATCTTACTGTTGCCTTTCCTCTGAGAATGATTACACATTAATTTTGTTTCTTGTGTTGTTAGGTGGATGTCTGAGTATATATATATATCTTCCAAAGAGCAATCCATGCTTGGGATTTGAAACATAGTGACCATTCTGTATCATGCATATTAGCGTATTAAGGGAATTCCCAAGCCATTCTTCACAAAGCATCATAACAGTACTGGTGCAGATTAATATTACAAGAGCTTCAATTTGAAGAGAAATACCAGAACAATGAAAACATTCTCATTGTAAGTGAAACGCAACTTTTTTCACCATATTTTCCTTTCCTTATCTTTGGATGTTGTACTTACAACGTTTGTTATTATTTTAGTAGTTGTTACCTTGTGCATAACCTGTCATTTTGAACAATAAAGGCAGATTTGTTCAAGATTACCTCTTATTTGACAAGCAGGAGTGGCTACAGCATCCCTCCTGCACCCACCCTGCCCTTTGCATTACCACTTGATACACAGGGATACAGTCCTGTATCCCAGTAATCATGAGGAAACTTGATGTCACAAAACTTCGGTAGATTAGATAGGCTATGTAGTTTTCGTTTCAGCTGATGAGAGACGCATGAACATTTTTTAGTTTGTACAAAATATTAAGCGCAAAAATACATAGGGTTGAAATATACATAGCGTTCATGCCTGAAAGTCTACATGAAATGGACTTTAAAAAAAAATTCACCGCCCATGGTGTTGAGTCTTCAAACATTTACTCAAACTGATAGAGGTGTAAAAAGCCAACCTCCGTCCTATCTGGATTCCTGGTTGTAGAAGTCCTGCTAGCAACAAATGTGCAAAATCAGTCCTTTTTCCTTGATTGAATTACCAGTGGGTGATACTAACAACTCATTCATTCATTGTTGCAGCTCTTTTCAGTCTGTGTCACTCAGTGTCAGTGTGAAGAATATGAATATTTTGGTTTGTATGTGTTTTAATTTTAAGTGCATATTGCATATTGACTGATGAGCTTATGTAATTGCAATATTATTTTCTAAGGCTATACAAATGTGGGCCGACAACAGCTTTTGTTAAACCAACCTGACCGGAAGGAGGTTTTGTTTATTAAAGTTATCTCCCTTGAAAATTAGCATATTAAAGAGTTCTCAGCAGATCACACATTGTGATGTGAAACTCATCGGTTAGATGCAATTATAATCTCCATGTTTTTTAACCAGAATTTAAAATATAATGTATTGGGACATATATATAAAAACTTCATAAATTGACATAATACTAATTTTCAGAATGAATGAGTCATGAATTAAAAAGAGATAGATTTTGCATTACTATATATTTTAATTTATCAATCTTTAGCATCTGTCATCCAAGAGAGTAAGACATACATCAAGGGACCAGACATTCCTTCCTTCGCCAGTCATGTAAACATTATGGGAACATGTACTCTGGTATATATATTTTTATTGGCTACCTGAGTCATCTCATGAGCAATGTGATGCACTAAGGGTCCCTAAAAAAATAGAAACAAAAAACCAGAAACAAAATTGAATAGCTTATCATTACCGTTGTTCATCAAGTTGATAGTGTATGAGTATGAATATGAATATATAAATTTACTGGGCTTGTCTTTAGATCTCAAGCGTAATAATAAAGAGTTGTAAGTAATAGAATTGTCAGTATGATCTTAAAGTGAGTGCTTATCGCAAAATTTGTACCGGGTGTGGTAATTTTATTCCTCTATAAATAAATGGAGGTGACAAATATCCATTGAATATATTACATTATGTTATGTGATATTTGAAATTTAATAATCGTCCATAATATATATAAAAATGATTATATTATCAATTATATTATTAATTATATTATACATTACATTAAACCTATTATAAATCATTGAATATAATCATGAATATTATATATTATATAGTATTGATATCATTTATCAATTATTGTTAATTAATGTTTAAAATAGTAAATTAATTTTATTGCGAATAAATTTATTAATTTTATAGATTTTTTTAATTATTATTGATAAATGATAATATTAAGAGTATTCATTAAATAATAAATATATAATCATAATACATCAAATATAATAATATAATACTCATCGAATACAAAAAGTGAGTAATGGAATCTTTCTCTAAGAAAAAAAATCATTTTTGGGGAGAATCCCAAATTCATAGCTTAATGATCAATTTTCACAATATTTTGATAAATTGTTTCGAAATAAATGGAGGTGACAAATATCCATTGAATATAATACATTATGTTATGTGATTATTGAATTTTATTAATTGTCCATAATATATAAAAAATGATTATATTATCAATTATATTATTAATTACATTATACATTACATCAAACCTATTATAAATCATTGAATATAATCATAAATATTATATATTATATAGTATTGATATTATTTATCAATTAATGTTTAAAATAGTAAATTAATTTCATTGCGAATAAATTTATTAATTTTATAGAATTTTTTTAATTATTATTGATAAATGATAATATTAAGAGTATTCATTAAATAATAAATATTATAATCATAATACATCAAATATAATAATATAATACTCATCGAATACAAAAAGTGAGTAATGGAATCTTTCTCTAAGAAAAAAAATCATTTTTGGGGAGAATCCCAAATTCAAAGCTAAATGATCAATTTTCATAACATTTTGATGAATTGTTTCGAAATGTCTCATCCTCTCAGCTCCACCATAATGAGGACCAACCCCTGGCCCATTTGGATGGCTTCTCATCTTAAAAGAAAATTCTACTCAAATATTTTTTGAAAAAGTATCAATATACAGGTATTGAAGAGTAATTATACTGTAATGTATGATTATGTCTGTCACGGAGAACCCACACACATATTTTATTTAAAAACTTTCATGATCATTTTTCAATTAGACTGAGAATAAAGATTAGCTGCAAATCAACATCCGAATAAAGATTCAGCATAACTTCTTCCTTACTTAGTCTCTCCCATCTATCCAGTGCATCGTGATCGGGCAATAATCTTCTTAGTTGACAGTTATTTATACCCTAACTTTGTTGACGGTGATCAACTTTAAGCCTAGCGGCTCATCCTAACGATGATGTTAATTGATCCTAGGCGTTCTGATTCTTCTTAAGATTAGATTTATGACATTAAAAAATTTAAATGAGGCGACATAAGTAATATTTCTCTATCCATGTCATGACTCGGTGATACCAAATTGGCTTAAGCGTAGTATATCCATGTGTTCTAAATGTGTATGCTTGATTTCCATGAATAAGTTTAGATTAGATTAATGTAGATAAAAAATTGCAAAACAAAACAAAATGAGCATGAGCATAAACATGTGGCCAGGCTGACCAACAGCCCTCACCTTCCAAAATTACTTCTGACACATGAGGCTGGAATATCTTAATTTTAATCTTCATAAATGAAATAGAACGTCATTTTATTGACTATGGCTTTTTCCTTGAGTTCATTGTAATTTCATTAAATAAAACTAACAAGTATTAAATCTCTAGCGCTTTAGTCTCATCAATGAACTAAACCTAGTTCATTGGTCTCATAATGCAGTACATCAAATCATTTCTTGACTGGGCTTCCAATGTGTCCTATATTTTGATCTATTTGATCTATTCTGATCTAAGCATGACTAACCACCATTGTCACACCATCTTGGTGTAACAAAAAACAAGCATCAAGAGCATCAAGAACATTCAACATTGTAAAAGAATTCAAAAACAAGGATGTCAATGATGGATGGTTGAAGTTGTAATGATTGTCCTTCTATTAAAGCTATATTCTGGAATGATAATACTAAATTAAACTTTTTATTCTGACAGATACTTCTCAATCGAGTTTAGTTCTAAACTCCGCATAGATATTGCAGTGTTAGTAATATCTATTTATCAGCACAGAATGAATCAAGAAAACTGAGAGTGGGGATAGGAGAGTGAATAAGCCACACAATTGATCTTAATTCAGGGAGTAATTATTAGATCAGGCTGTGACCTTCAGCCTGCCATCGTTAGACAAAAATGGTAAGAGTAAAACATCGAATGATATCTGTCAGCCGTGAAAAACTGGAACTGAGTGTCAAAGCTCTGAACTATACACAGCTTTTTAACAACACTATGTCTATAGGTTAAGGTAATTGTGAGGACAAGGTCTGTTTTTGAGACTTACATATAGGCATATCTTTGCCATCCACTACTAAAAGCTACTCAATGAGCTGTTATCAGTAGCACTTATGGCAGATTATCAACAGGTGTGATATTCAGTGTTAACTGTCCCTCAACTGGTTCACTTTTGATTCGTTTCAATGAAGAAATGTTGCACACACAATTAAACATTACAGTAAGAGGTTTGAGGTATATGAACACTCAATATTTATTTATACAATGATCTAAAAAACTAAGAATTTCTAAAAATTGAAATAATTGGCAGTGCCACTGACAACAAAAGCACAGCTAGGAACAAGTTGGTTTATGTGGAAAAAATATTGCATCTGTAAATAATACAATGATTCTGAGATTGTGGGGAATGAGAATAGCTGAGCTATCAGATTGAAATTTAAGAAACTATTGAGAATTTTGTTCTAATTGATTTGATGTAGTCTATGTTTGACTGATCTAGTTGTAGGTTGAGTCAGGCTGAAAATCTTGAGTTGTCAATGCCTTTCCTTCAACTTTGTGGTATCTACAAGATAAATCAGCAAAGTTAAGGTTTTGGATGTTGGTTTCAAGAAAGGTTTAATTTGAGCAAAACAAATTGCTTTATCATGTTACCTTGCGGTCAACGTTTTTCATGAACAATATTGTGAACTTCTCAAAAATATAATTGGGATCAGGAGCAAGCGATTTAGCTCACCTATATGTTTAATAGTGGCTTCCAAACTTCTTGACGGTCTGGTGACCTTGGTGGTGAGCTGGAGCTGGGTGGTAAACTGGGGCTGGGTGGTGGACTGGGGCGGGGTGGTGAACTGGAGCTGGGGCTACATAGACTGGCTTCTTGTGGACAACGGTGTGTCCCATATCTCCCTTCTGTCCATCAAGTCCTGGGGCACCATTATATCCATCACGTCCTGGGGCTCCATCGAGTCCATTATATCCTGCTGGTCCTGTAATGCAGAGAAGGATTAATGGTAGACAGCCAATAGAGTTTGTTTGAAACACATACCAATATGACGAAAGACAAAATATTTCACAGTGGTATAATTATTTGACCTGGTTACTATGTGAGGTTTTTTCTCACCAGCTGGTCCCATAGCTCCGTGAGCTCCTGGGATTCCATCAAGTCCATCGTGTCCTCTATGTCCCTTAGCTCCTGGGTATCCTGGCTTTCCGTCAAGTCCTGGGATACCGTCATATCCTGGGGCTCCTGGGGCTCCATTAACACCATCAACTCCTGGGTATCCATCAAGTCCAGCTGGTCCTGATCAAAAAGATGTTACATACATAAAAATTCAATTACATGTCAGTTTCAACCGAAGGACACAAATGATGGGCTTTCCTCTATCTATAATGTGTAATATCAATTGTGGTGCCAATTCTACAGCTGGTGACTCTCTCTTTGCACTCTTTTTATGAAAGAGCTACTTCATCTAAGGAATATTTACCCATATGTCCTCTATCTCCCTTGGCTCCATGGTATCCTGGCTTTCCGTCAAGACCTGGAAGACCGTCATATCCTGGGGCTCCTGGGGCTCCATCAAGACCATCAACACCTGGGTATCCATCAAGTCCAGCTGGGCCTACGGCTCCTCTGTGTCCCTTTGGTCCTGGGGCACCATTGTATCCATCCATACCGGCTGGTCCATGTGGTCCAACTGGTCCGACTGGGCCTGGGTATCCGTCCATTCCTGGGGCACCGTTATATCCGGTGTGTCCTCTATCTCCCTTAGCTCCGTGGGCTCCTGGGATTCCATCGTATCCATCAGCACCTGTGAAATAAAGAGTTCATCAGCTACGAAACATGCCTCCTGAGAATATATTTCCAGTCATAAACTATATTTATCTCTAACAAGGAATCTGCATTAGGTGATAGCAATTGTATAAGAAAAATGTCTGGAGGGACCTTGAGGGTCATAAACATAGACAATGCAATATTTGAATCAGACAAACCTTGTGGTCCCTTTGGTCCCATTGGTCCAACAGCTCCTGGATATCCTGGGGATCCAGCATGTCCCTTCATTCCTGGGGCACCATTGTATCCATCCATACCATCATCTCCTGGGATTCCGTCAAGACCTGAGTAATAAAAGAATGAGACTGTAATCGCCAGCAACTGATGTTTGTGCATGAACAACTAGTATTTGAAGAACCATTCTGAGCTTTACATTTTGAAGGATACATGGCGCTGCATAAACGCAAATGAATGGAGGGAGTAAAGTCAACGGAACTAACCTGGAAGACCATTGTATCCTGGGGCTCCCATCTCTCCCTTAGCTCCATTGGCACCATTGTAACCATCCATTCCTGGGGCTCCTGGAAGACCATCATAACCTGGGTGTCCTCTATCTCCCTTTGGTCCGTTGTATCCATGGCGACCATCCTCTCCATCAACTCCTGGAACTCCATGGAGACCATCATCACCATCGAGACCAGCGTATCCGCGGGCTCCTCTCTCTCCCTTGGCTCCGTTGAGTCCGTTATAACCTGGGGCTCCTGGGAAACATTTGACAAATTTGGATCAACCATTGTCATGTGGACTATCAAACCATGTTTTAATGGCACGGATATGATGTGGTAGCATTCTTGTGAACCCTGCTGATGGTTTAACTCTAAGAAGAACAGGTCTTAAGATAAACTCTTTTGTGACGATTTGGGTCTGCATTCTACAAAAAAAATCTTTTCTTACCCATATCTCCCTTGGCTCCTGGGGCACCATTGTAACCATTCTTGCCATCAGCTCCTGGGGCACCATTGTATCCTGGGGCTCCCATCTCTCCCTTAGCACCATTATATCCATCAGCACCATCAAGTCCTGGAACACCATCATATCCTGGGGCTCCGGTATTTCCCTTAGCTCCTTGGGCACCATTATAACCATCAGCTCCTGATTGTGAGGAAAGAACATTTGTGATTAAACAACACTCTTGCATCTTCTTTCACAATACATTTAAATCATAACGCGATGTCAAGATATAATTTGTGATAATATGTTTTGAGAAGCTTATTAAAATAATTATTTACCTGGGGCTCCCATAGCTCCGTCATAACCTGGAGCTCCGACAGCTCCAGTAGCTCCAACTGGCCCTCTGAATCCTCTGTTTCCCTTCTCACCATCAACACCATCATATCCTGGGGCACCAGATGCTCCCTGTGCTCCGTAAACTCCGGTGGCTCCAGTAGATCCCATTCTTCCATCATAACCTGGGGCTCCAACTGGTCCCTTTGGTCCCATTGGTCCCATATGTCCGTCCTTTCCTGGGACACCATCGTATCCCGGGGCTCCGACTGGTCCCTTTGGTCCAACTGGACCTGGGTATCCGTCCTTTCCGTTAGCTCCTGGGATACCATCATATCCGCTCTTTCCTGGTGGTCCTGTAAATTGAAACAGACAATGAATGGCCTGTAAATACTGCATAAAGGTCTAAGAGCATTCGAGTTAAAGCAGTAATGCGCACAATTAATAGTAGCTGGAGTCACTGATATCCAGCATGATAGTAATATCTTTCTGATGCAACTGGCATTTGTAAATATTCATTTCAGGCAAGCCAGTCAGTCTAGTTACAGCGATGACATGATTTTTTAAAGGCTCAAGTGACGGTGATACTAGTCTGTAGAGGAGAATAGAACATACCCATTGGTCCCTTTGGTCCTGGTGGACCAGCTGGGCAGGCACACTTGTTGTACTCGACGCTGTAGCTGGCGCTGTGGTGGTAGTTCTTGCCGTGGTTTCCGTAACGTGGACCGTATCCACCACGTCCTCCAAGGATAGACTGTACCTGGTCTCCTACCCATCTCTTCTGTCTGGTGCCCTGAAAAATAGAAAGGAAACTGCGTATCAACTTAATGTTGCAATGGCTGTTTACAATCTAAGGACTTTGATCATAACCTTGGTTGACTTAAAGCCAATGCTAACCTAAAGCAGTTTTTTTTCTTGTTGCTTAGTGTTCCGCAAACTTGAAAGGTCCCAATGCCGGTCTAACAAATGCGGGGATATGAGTAGATAATTAAATTCTATTTTAGTTTAGCTATACCTCAGAGGTGAGAAGGTCAAGTTTAGCCTGAATGTCAGAGATCTCCTCATCATGATTGGCGATCTTGCTGCTGTGATCACCAGTGGTTGCTGAGAGGTCTGTGATTGTTCCTGAAAAAATTTAAGTTAATTCTCTTTAACATATGGAACCATGCTGAACATCACCTAACAGCTGTCAAAGCCAATACAGTGAACCATAGCAATGATTTAATAGATGGATGGCATCCCACAACATCTGAACTTATGGCTTCTATCTCATTACTCACCGGTCATGTCACCGTAGGTCTTGACTGTAAGGACAGCATTTCCTACGAAAAGAAGGACTGAAAGTCCAAGAAGGCTCCATACGATGGTCTTCTCTCCCTTGCCATATGGGCTATAGTGTACTTCTCCTTCTAACTTATGCTAAAAAATAGAATCAATCATTAATTTAATTAATTAATTTATTTTATTGTCCAAAATAGAATGAAAGGGTGCACCCTGATTTTTCAATTAAATACAAGAATATGAATTTTGCCGCACCCGCATGATTTTTTTTACTTGGAGAATAAGTGATGGCAACAATTTAGATTTACCTTTCAAAATTGCAATCACTCTGCAGCCCAAATCTGAAATATGCAATTACTTTTTTTCTCTAGAAATTTTCACTTTGATTTAGGTTGGAAAAAAATGCTAACTCTAATTTGTTTATAAGTTTCATAATCCAAAATAATGTCTCGCATGTTGGGAAAACAGCGATTACTGCCATTCAACCGGCAATGTCGCAAAATTGACGTCGAACTAATCCTCTTATAGCTTGAAAGATTTCCACGGAAAACCAAAACTCTTGCATGGCTCGAGCTGAGGCACATAACACTTACCATGATGGATCTTTGCTCTGGATATCCTGTGTGGAGGCTACTGAGGAAAGACTGACTCTCCATCTCTGGACAGCTACATTTTATACCCTGTGTCAGCTTCCATTACATAATGCTGCTCATAATTCATTTTCCACATTCCATTTATTACTCCAATTAATTTATGGCTCCAGACCTTTTAAACACACAGGCTGCATAATTTTGGTTACCATCAACCTTCAGGCAAGATAAACCTTTGTGCTTCACAGGCAGGGGTCTAATCATCAGGGCGGTAACGTGAAGGAGCACCTTGCAGGTGCTTCTCTCTCGCAGATATCTTTTGTGTTTTAATTGTCCTTAGGCTCTGCTCACTTGCACTCACCAATTAATAATCACGAACAAAATGTTTTTTTTGTGACAAAAGTAGCAATTACAGCTTGGCAGAATGATGTGGCATTATTATTAGGGAACTTTTACAACATTTGATGTACGACGCATCCATCCCTCCGCATCAAGCTCATAGCTGTTTTTAAAACATGCTGTTTGTTACAGAGACTGAAACGCGGTGTTAAGATATGCGGTGTTTTTCTATTTCTGATGCTTCATTAAACCCTCAAATCTTTGACAGTTTAGTTGTTGGATTAAAATAAGAAATCAAGGCGAAATATTGGAGTTTATGATGTGGGTATCTGTTAAAGGTTCTCTTTACACATCTAACAAACTTTTTAATGCCGATAAAGTCGCGGGTGTTTGGATGGCTCATACCTGACAAGTCTCCCTCTCCCTTTTTCCTCCTTTTTGCTGCTTTCCTCACCCAGAAGATTTTTTAAGCTTCTGTTTGCAAGGGAAACAAATATTTGCTTCGCCACTACTGCTTGTATGCAATTATTGAATATCTTCTATATATACCTGGACTCACACTATTATTAGGACTGTTTCTCCTAGTTAGGATAAAAACCAGGTAAAATAACCCCAATCATAATATGAACGCTCAAGTCATTTTAGCCAAATTGCACCTGCACTGCAGGACGCTGAGAGATGCTCTTGATCAGGAGTTCGTCTGCGGAGTCTGCCAATTTGTCATGTATCGGATGGCCGTTCAACACCTCAACTGTTAGCGTTATAAACAAACATAGAAGTGAAAGAAACATGAAGTGAACGAAGGAGGTGATATCCCTTATTTGTATTATGTTGAAGATATTAATTTCCAAATAAGGTGGCTCAGTTGAAAGATTGTGATAGTTTGCCTAGAAAATGGTGACATGGACGCCATTCTATGAATATGATATCTTACTAAGTCTTAGCTGTGAGGGTCTAAATTGATTAGCCAGCAACACAAGGGCTTCCTCGTCTCCGCTGTAAACAAACCCTTAACACTAAATCTTTATGAAAGGCTCACTGTCCCAGGCCAATCCGGTTTGTGACTTCCTGGAGCACTCTGGGTAAATTCTGAGAATGGTTCAGGATTAGATCAAATTACTATGAGACAGAAACGGTGGCCAACCCCTCCAATAGCCTACCCTTCTCATGATTCACTTTAGTGCAAGACTGTCAATATTGGCAGACAGCTATTATGTTACCAGTTAACTGAAGTATCGATAACACTCAAGGATGTGCATATTCCTTGATACTTTTGACAAATAAATAATTAAAATGTTTGTGAAACCATTATGTGTGGTGCTAACAGCTTTCTTTCCTAGTTGTTCATATCCTATCATATCATATCATATCATATCATATCATATCATATCATATCATATCATATCATATCATATCATATCATATCATATCATATCATATCATATCATATCATATCATATCATATCATCGGTATGACCTTAATAAAGGTGATGTAGTTATACCAGAGGTCTCAGATGGCGATTTAGTAACAGACTTGGATTCATTCTTCTTTCAATGTGTCCAAGTTCAGATAATAATATTTAGTTGATGGCTCAACAAGCTTTTGCTAGTTATTTACACATGGATGCTGTAATATTCACCCTGATAAAAAGAGGCCCTGTCATGAAGGACAACCGAGTAATTTAGATGGCTTTATGTGTTTGAGTGGGAATGCGTCATTCATCTCAATTGTTGCAGGAGCGGTGTACTAAAATTCCAAAAAATGTAGATTAAGTAATTGGATGTTTGCAGCGCCTATATAGCATTTAGATGAGATTGTAGTTTGTATGTAATTATGCCCTACATCCTCGCCAACTCTAGGATGCATCTAGTTTCCAGGATACGTCACACCTCAGTATGAGGATTTAGGGACCATTGTGGACCTCTTTTAGGGTCCGCCCAATTTTGTGGTTTTTTAACTAACCAGTAAAATTTTAATCAATCTATTTTAGTCAATGTACATACACATGAGATTTTTAGTGATTACACTATAGTGATCACACTGGCTGTTAGTTAAGGTTACATGCTAAGCCTCAGGGTTTGTTAACCAGCTACTAGCATTGGTACTTAGTGTCAGTTCCTGGAGAGCCGTACATGGCAGATTGAGGGTTCATGGACACACATTAAAACACGCCCAAGCACCAGGAACCAAATTTCAATCCTCAGGTAGAAAATAGAGAGAAACACCTTCTTAGACTCTTATTTTATTGCTTACATAATAAAAGATACCTCTATAAACAACAACAGCCATTTAAAAATACTATGCAGTGCATTTCTATGGAAATTAGGGTGGTTATTATAGCTAAAAAATCTGAATCACTTTTGAATCTCTAAAAAAAGAAAGAGGTAAAACCGGTACAACCCACTATTATACATTCTTGCCGTGGGGGATAATTACTTCATGATTGCTCCCACCCTGTGATGTCACCTAGAGAAACTCTTCTCCGTTAGACATAACATTATACCAGAGTATAAATATGATATCAATTCGTTTCTGACACACAAAATGGGTCAAAATTTGGACAATAAAAAGATTCCAAAACGTGAAAATAACTTAATTAATTGCAAAAAATCTAAAAAATAATAACAAAGGAATAAGATGTTATCGGTAGGTGCTTAAAAGTTTGGTCAGCTTAAAAAGTTCTTGTCCGCATGTGTTGGTCAGAAAGCTAGCCAAAGTGTACATTTTCAGATTAGCCATTGGGTGTAAGAGCAGCCCATTAAGAAGTTTGGTTCGAGACAAACTAAGCCACAAATCAAATGCCTGTTTCCTGTTGTCAGCCACTGACATCACTTTGATCTCATCCTCCTTAGGACCCCACAGGATGTACTGTATAATGAGCGCAATAGTCTTCAGGTCTCCGGCGTCTTCTGAGTTCTTAATCAAATCCTCTACTGTATGGAAGTTACTCGACTTCTCGATCCTCTTGGATGCGTGAGTAAGCTGTATTAAAAACATTCTGAGCTTCTCACAGATAAGATTATAGTCAGGCGAGGTTACTTTCTTGACGGAGACCATGTGACAGTACACTGTAGGGATAGCATTCTCCTCTTTGCCAGTAATGATCAGAAGATCACCTGCACTGACTGAATTTAGCTGCATATGTCTCTCGGCCAATGAGAAGACAATACTAATCACTTGAAGGAGAATGAATAACGAGTCCATTGCTAAGTTCTCGTCTGACTTGCACAAGTCGTGTCGTGATTTCATGAATGAGGTGATTGATTGGATATTGCCGTACTCGGGCAGCAGGGAGACAAAACATTCTAAACCATCTTCTCCTTCAACAGACTTCTTGCTGCAGTTGCTGTCTGTTAAAAATAATACATCACATAAATTAATGATAACAGAGGCAACCAAAATGTACACCGTAAAATTGATGGGCTCTAAAGTTGTCTACTCATACCATAGTAACTGCGGCTACTTCATTACGTTGTATCTAGGAAAAGAGACTACAGGAAGTTACACTGTTTGTTTCTGGAATCAGAATCTTTAATGTGTGGCTAGGCAGAACTGGTATTTTTTTGGGTGCAGGAAGAAAATGTTGCAACGCCATTTTGTTGCAGCCAAACAAGTGAAATGAAATCTGTAGGTGTACAATTATGAAGGCCTTGTTATGAAATCTGATAACCCCCAGGCTATTTAAGGTTTGAGTGGAAGTTCCCAAGTTCATCTTTGTGTATATAACATAAGCATAGAGAGGGCAGGCATTCATTCATGTGTCTTTGATAGTTGGGTTGTCAGTTCTTCGACAGAGATCATTTCTTAACCCTAAAAACCTTCAGGCCTTAGATACATTTAATCATATCTTGTTAAGCAGCTCTAAACATTACCCAGCCGATTTGTTATATAATCTAAGATTGTGGGGTAAGGTAATCACAGGTGGACTCCATCGTGTATTTTTATACTTCTGATAAGCCTACCTGTATCATTGTCACTGCTGCTAGGCGAACAGCTTGACTTGAAGGTACTTATTACAGGTGCAGGAATGAGTTTAGAGTTGACGGTACTGCTGAAGTTACTTTTGATAGGTAACATGTTTGGTGAGAACGTTGTGCAGACAGCTGGCTCCTTAAGCGAAAGCTGTAAAGAAGAAGAAAAAGTTTTTTTTAGGAGTGACATGATCTTAAAAGACATGGGCGGAAACCTCACAAATGATTGAAAACCATTGTTATTATCTATGTAATAAATGTTGAAGGTGGTGATTTCTATGTCGTTTAATAGAAAAAATGGTTAAGTAATGGAGCAATTTTTGGTTGTTGGTGTAAATCATTTGACATTATCTGGTTTTCAAAGTTTTACCCTGGATGCGGTTGAGAATGATTTAAGGTTGACAGCGATTAGAACAACAACTTCGCTGTTACCTGAGGCTTACATTGAAACCAATGGGATTAGCAACCATACTTCTACAGTGGTTTTCCAGGAGAGGCACATTTGGTATCAAAAAGTCAAGATTCTGTATGCCAATAGAAATATGAGGGAAGTGAATTTACTTGACCTACCATCAGCGTGACGGGTTGTGGGTTAGAATTCTCATTCAGTTTGGCCTTGT
Organism: Membranipora membranacea; assembly: GCA_914767715.1. NCBI lineage: Eukaryota > Metazoa > Bryozoa > Gymnolaemata > Cheilostomatida > Membraniporidae > Membranipora > Membranipora membranacea. The sequence continues at coordinate 4,842,765 of OU612070.1, read as the reverse complement.
AAAAGACACATCTGTTATTGTGAAATATTGGAGTTGCATTCTCACTGTCAATGTCCAGTTTGTCCCACGATATATCGTCACCAGCCTCAATATGAGTTTCCTTCAGTGGATAGGTCTTTGTCAATTTCTTTAAGATAAGATAAGATGATGTTCGTTTGTCATGAAGTCGTGAAGAAGCAAAGACCTGTTAAGTTTATACTGTCCAAAAAAGCTTGTGAAGGCATACCAAGTTTGTATTTGCTCCAGATTTACTTGGTTTGTGATTTTCATGCTGATTCACATTATAATTTTGATAGCTAGTAACTAGAGATATCTCCCTGTCAGAGTTTGAGATGATGCACCAGGCCCTGTTTACTGACTCTAAATCAATAAACATAGTAATGTAAGAAGTAAATTATCATGCCTATGGCAGTTAGCTAAAACCCAGAGGCAGTATGTGAAAAACTTCCTCATAAAAGTAGGTGGTGGCTCCAATATGACTGACAATGTCTTTAATCAATCAGTTAGGTTGGGGCATTAGTTACCATATCAACTACGTAGTTTAGGGTTGATAACGCCCCAAATACAGTCCCAAGGAGGAAACATGAACCTAACAAATCAGGTCATCTGGTATTTTATCCATGATCAATCTGACTGTTATTACTGTCAAGATATGTTTGAGAAAAATATATCTATTCAAGAAGTTGGGGTCACCTTCAATTTAAATCTTCTAATGACGACCGTCGTAAATTCTATATTGGAAAGAATATTGGCGAATATACTAGTTAGCGGTTACATCATATCTGATACAGGGCGCAGCCAATAAGCTTTAGTTCTCCTAAAATTTTGTCATTGCATTTTTTTCTTGGATGCCTAGGTACTTTTGTAAGAGAAGTAAGCAGCTACCTATGTGCTTGATGGGAAATCGCAACAAAACTCTTACATAAAAAATTCCCTCAAAATTGATTCCTCACAACCTACTACATACCTGTAATGATACAAGATTCATAGCATTGATCTGCTCAAAACAGACCAAGGCAGAGTCCAGTGATGTCTGTTTACTCGGTGGCACGCTGTTGCGGTTACAGTTCTTGCTGGCCGGCAGTGAGATAGTGGAGGGAGCGTGTTTTAACTTGAATTCCTGAGCACTACTGTGACCTCTGGTGATTGTGGTTGATGTGCTAGCCGTGTCGTATCCCGAATCAGTACTGGAAGGATGTGTTGGAGACATTTTACGTGCCCTCTCTTTTTCCGCGTTCCTCCTAAAAGTAGAATTTCATAATGTTTGTTTTGGCAGATTTATCAGCGATTGAATTACTACACAATTCATCAGCAATTGATCCGTACCCTTGCATTCACAAATAAGTTAACATCCAACATAACCTTAGTCACAAACTACATATAAATAAACATGAAAATTTACTCCAGCACCACCTAAACTCCTGCTCTTGATGCTCAACCAACCTGAGAGAATGTGTAGATTGGGTACTGTCAACACATAATGGAAAGTGATACAAAAAAAAGAGAAATCTAACATAGTGTTCCCCCAGCTGAGCTTGCAGTAGTGATAAATATCTGTCCCAGCTCATCAAATAGTTTGAAGGTACAAATGTCACAAAAAGGGATCTGTCAACAATCACATATAAGCCACCCATTTTCTTGTGAGATTATTGAATGCAAAATCCAAATTGCAGATATTGAACCTTCAAACTACTCATCATCATGAGCCAAGATAAAGGCATCACCCTTACCTGTTTGGAAATTGCCCTCCCTTGTGCTGGTCATGGAGGGACAATTCCATAAGGGATGTCACCCGCCTTAACCCCCTGATGATTATACAAGGTTTAATAATGGGTAAATCGGCAAACAGAACATACACTGTTCCAATAAATGCATGGATAGGTATTATTATGAATTACTTTTGTGGGAAAATGTGTTGGATACTGGCAACAAGACTATGCTTTAGTTTTGGAATTTTATCTAGAGAGATCACGCTATTAAACTCAATCTAATAAGAAATCCATTGGACAGCTTCCTGTAAGAGAAACCTTATTTATTTTGTTTGAGTTCTGCCGACGAGGAAGAAGCAAGACCAAAGTCTTACCTAAAATCTGGGAATGACATCTGTCTGTTTGTAACAGGTATAGGCATAGTCTTTTTCTTCTCTACGGATGTCGAGGTTTTTATAGGCATGGCAGAGTGTCTCCGGGACTCTTTGCTCATCTTGGGTGCGTGCTGAATCTGTTTCTTTATAATACTATCTATAACTGTGTCAACATCTCCCCAAGGGGCGTCATACATGCCACTGTCATCTCCATTCCTTGAGCGCCCTTTAAAAATAATGTAGTCAGAAAACATGAACAATTTGTGAAAAGTTACGACAATTTGGGATATTGAGACACCGCACATGTCCCCTTATCCTTAAAATCCTATAGTGAACAACCGTATGCATACAGGGAACAAGTCCACTTTGGATATAGAGCTCATTTCTAAGTAAATGCTATGTGATAATAATGGTTATCTTCTCTTTGTCATGGGGGAGGTAACTCCAAGTGAACACTTTCAGATTAAAAGTCATTTATGAGGCTGATAAAACAATGAATTTATCATTGTAAGCTTCCTACTAGTGAGATCCCACCTTTAACGAGCTCATTGGCTCTGTGCTTGATTGACATGACATGGTCTGATGTTTCAGATGTGTAAAATGAAAAAAAACTATTAGAAAACACTTCTCCGACTCCAGTTGAGTTCTTGTCAAACAATTATAATGAGAGAAAAAAGACGCCATGAACATGAGTTGGATAATGACTGTTTTTGGTCATCTCATATCTTAATCCTAATTCATGTAAATTTGATCATGGGCAGGACATGGTGAAGACATTCAGTTCAACCTTCAAATTAAATAACTGTTATTTGGAACATAGCTATGGCCATGGGCAGAATAAAAGGTTCTGAGATCACATTATTTTTGTCGTGTCATGGCGGTTTACATGGGAATAACTGATCTTACATAAAACAAGTCACATAAGGTCTGTGATTAGTTACTAATAGCCTAAGGACTTTCTACTTCACCTGGTCGTTGATAGAAATCTGTAATACTGAACCCATGGAGGGTACAATGAATGGGCTGAATCATTAACCACACCCGTAACATTCAGAGTTTACCAATACCAGATCAACATTGAACTTTTTTGGGGTGTAATTGTTCCCATTGTGGATGCCTGGAGCATGGGAACCCCAAACATTTAATGATATTATCAATAATGCCTGAGAGCCCAAAATCCATCTTTACCCACGGTCACAACTGGCCAAGAGCCAAGAACCTCATTTATCATTTTGATTGTACATCACCAACAAGATAAGATCCCCCTGTTTATGACAAAACAGAGGGTGGGCTGCCCCTAAAGAGGGACGCAAGTTGCCCGGAGTCCTCGTACTGAGAGTGTGATACATCCTAGTAAACTAGAATGCATCCTAAAGGTGAGGCCATGGTGGACCTCCTAATCGTGAGTGTGCAGAAAGCTGCCAGAAACTGAAACAGGCACTAATCAGCCATTAGCCATGACACTTTGATCTTAGCCAATAGGCCGAGAAGCGATATTAATAATCAGACTGACAGTGATAAGATAAGATCCTGTTTATGACAAAACAGAGGGTGGGCTGCCCCTAAAGAGGGACGCAAGTTGCCCGGAGTCCTCGTACTGAAGTGTGATACATCCTAGTAAACTAGAATGCATCCTAGAGGTGAGGCCATGGTGGACCTCCTAATCGTGAGTGTGCAGCAAGCCGCCAGAAACTGAAACAGGCACTAATCAGCCATTGGCCATGACACTTTGATCTTAGCCAATAGGCCGAGAAGCGCTAGCAAGTCACAATCCAAGAATATACTTAGACACTGATGAGATAAGATAAGATAAGATAAGATCTAAGATACCCTAGAGAAGTTAAAATTAACTGGTTTGGTTCTGTTTAGCAAGTTTTTGGGTGAGTTAGTGTTAGCTAGCACCAGTTATAGGTAGCTGAGGTTAGTCTCAACACAAAAGATTTTCCACCGGAGAGCTCTCTGGTGTCCCTTTCGCACCCACCTTGTTGGCCATCTATATCCCCAAAAGAACACCTCTTTCTCTTTGGAAACCTTGTTCACGGAAGAAGGGGAATAACTGCATATAAGCAGGGAGGTTAACAAATCTCACAAACCTGATGGAGAAGTTAGTGAGGGAATGAAGTCTCCATTCCTGTCCTTAGTCAGCACCATCTGGTGAGTCTGTAAGTAGGAGCAGACAGACGTATTAAAGGTGTTACCTACTAGTGGGTTAGCATCATTAGAGCACTTGTTATGGAGTGTCTAGCCACCTTTTGACAGGGGTGTTAATCAGTGTCAACACCAAAGATGGACAGTCTGACTTATTTATAACTGCTCAATAACAAATACCCACAGTCTCAAATGCCGATCGATCGTCAAACGATGGATCGCTACTTTTGTTAATTTATTAGGACAATTTAAAGTTCGGGTCCAAATTTTATTAAAATAAATTAATATCCCTTGATCTTTTGGCGGTAGGTCTGTGAGCTGTTATTGTATGTTTCACACATACTTTAGTTTAAAGTACGGGGATACGTTTGGAGTAACGTGTAATAAACAGAAAATTATACCAGGTAGGCTCATGATCCAATTAACATCGTATGTGCTACCTACAGAAGACCTGTTTGGATAACTATGACACAATTTCGATATCAGACCTCTTCGCAAGAGCTTTTGACGCAGGTTGGGATTTGATAGTGAGGGAGGCACTACTACAGTCCCGTATAATACAGCATTGGTACTCAGGCTAAAGATACACCACTCACCTTTACATCCGCTGCCGACATAACGTTGTTGTTCATATAATGATGATTGAGTTTTCTCTGATACGATTCTAGCGTAGTGGATTTAGAGATGCGTTGTGACCCCGGGGGAGGCGGTGGCTTCTTATCTGGTCTCTGTATCCCTGCGGATGGGTCCTTAGGTGATAAGCTGGCTCTCAGGCTTTCCTTCTGTAATGTGTAATAAAGGAAGTAGTATTTTTATTCATAGGACAATATCCCTCTTATCATGTTAATAGAGACTAAAGGCTTTATTATTTAATGATTTGTTTTAATGAGAGACCCACCTATGGGAACGCTGTGGTATGTAGATGATTGCATCTAATCTTCCCATTACGAAAAGTTTGATTAGGTTGATAGTGTAACTTTTGACTCTAAATGCATGTATTTTGGGCCATCCTACCAGCCACATGAACTGCTAGGCTCTCAATTTTATGCAAATCTCAAGCCGGCACTAACAGGCAATATTATATGGTATAATAATGAGAAAAAACACTAACACCATTGGATAATATTGTATTACATTACCTTGTATTATATTATATTGGATTTTATCATATTGAAATTCAAAATTTCATTCTCTCAATGTCTTTTTTTTGTGATCAGCTGCATGCGAAATTTGCATGCTTTCCATTAGTATGACATAAGGACGTATATTACTGATAGAGATGCATGTTGAATGATCATCAAATAATTCTCATGCCTCACCTCAAAAGAGAATTATGAATATTCAGCAGGCCTAATGTCATGTTAAGGGTCTTAAAATCACTCATAAATATGTGAGACCCCTGCCAAGAAGTTCAGAGCATTGTAATTTCTTCATAATTTCCACAAATATATGGTAAGTTAGGAAGTTTGCGAGTATGTGCATGGGATATTATCATCATTGATTAATAATGATAGTGCATGTATGAATGAAATTTCTAGAAACCACAGAAGCCTGGATACATAAAAGGGACAATTCATTGTTTTCCGGGAGCCTAAAGGTGATTGCAATTGAGATGGTTGTGGCTACTAACTACTTCCTGCGAAAAAGATAGAGACCCAACAGTGTAAATAGCTTTTGTGGCAACCAAAAATTTGGTGGGCTTTATGGAGGTTGTGCTGCACACAATGCTAATCTATCACAGAGAATATTTCATGGTCAGTCTACCAGCAAGTTGTATAGTTGTAAGCCGAAAAATGAATCATCAGGTTGTGGAACTTGTAAAGCTGTTGTAAGCGTAAGATCTTAAAAGACCCAGGCAGTGGGTTGGAACACTGGTCGTGAGATGTGATAAAAAATTATCAAAAGAAATGTTGGTAAATAATTGCCTTATAATCGATTATTTAATTGGTGGCATGCACTCGGCTATACTATTTGAAATCAATTAGTAGAATCTGACTAAACCTATCAAGATTCAAGTATATTGGGTGTTAATGAAATAGTAAACCTAAGTCCCATGAATGATAATAGGTTGTTTTCCACCTTTCCAGGGCTTCTAAAAGTAGAATGACTTCCCAGACAGGTCTCAAACATACAGACCTACAGACCCACAGGGCTGGATTTTCAAGCACACTGTCCTGCAGATAACCCATTGAAAGGCCAAACAAGACTAAAAGAGACATCTTTATCGGAGCAGATGATAGCAGAGTGCCCTGGGGCTGTGACACCATGCACTCTGTGCCATCTTAGCCCAATGTCACCATCAAACACCTGCTATTACTTGTCTTAATTGAGCTCAATTTTTCGGTCTGACTATCTTGAGATGAGTTTCCAAGGTAACTCGAAAATATCGAGAGCTAAAGAATTTAAAGCTAGCTGTGATTCTGCATTGTCATGTTGCCACTTGTATTTCTCTTACTATCTCCCAATATCATAAGAAATTGCTCTCCTGTCTACTTTTACTCGCCAATTACGCTGACGTTTAGCCGCTGTTGTCGTTACAAAAATTCGCAATAAATATGTTACATTACAACAGAAGCGGATTAACGGTTTCTGTTACAAGTTTATGTCTTCTATAATTAGAGAGGGTTGTCACAATTTCAATCCTTAAACCCACTCCTATACAGACCCACCCATCAAAAATTTATGACTAATACAGTCCAAATATTAAGAAGCACCAAATACCTATGACAGATATAATTATTATTAATATTAACACCACCCAACATCATATGCTATTTATGGTTCTTTCGGTTTAGACACCCACATTGTGATACCTTATGCATTTGTTACAAAACTTGCATAGGATTAACATTAAAATCCGCTTCCTAAAACAAAATAAAGATTTCAAACCAGCCTTAACTTGAGGTCAACAACTCCCAGCGAAGTTGCTTCACATTGCTACTATTTACCGAGACCAAGTTTGGTCTATTTGCCTGAATCAGAAGTTGCTCCCTATACATTGGTCACGCCGCATACCAGTGACCGCTTGACCAGTGGAAGAGAGCAACTGGAATGCAGGCGATTGGATTGAACTTGATCTGCTATTTACCTGCGATGTAACTTCAGCAGTATCCACAGAGAGACTTAGTTTGTTTGGAGCTCCTCGACTTCCACCAGATTTTATCCTCGGCGATCTGTTAGACTGCGAATCTAAAGGCTGAGCTTGGGATGGTAGACTGAGAGTTTTATCCGCTGCCAACTTATTGTTGACACATTGTTCGAGAACCCAGCTATCCACTACAGAATGTTTGTCAGCTTTAATATAATGCGCTGCTGCGTTTTGTATATCCACTGGCTTCTCCTGCAATTCAAGAGACATTCAGACTGTTAGCTAGCTCACAAAAGGCACCACTTGGCAGCGTACGGCAATCGTGTCAAGATAGATGAGAACCACAAAATATTCTAAACAAGCTGCATTGAAATATGACAACCGAAATGAAATAAAATCGAACAAGTCGATGGCTATATTCCGCTATCACATCCTCAATCTTTTTAACCAGAGGCAACTCATAGATGAATTAACTTCACTAGAGGTGAACATCCATAATCTACAATGCATGCAAGCTTGAATGGTCAGCGCCCGTGGCGAATCCTCACCAAAGGAGCATGATGATAAAAATCTACTATGGGTGTCGGTTTTGTTAAGCTTTTGTTGGGTTGGTTTACTTTGTTGATAAAATCTGATTATATTGTCCTAAAATCTGGCAGTGTTTCTCCCACACCGGTAACTCTGCCCAGAGGCAGCCTTTCTCATAAACTGCCTTCTCATCATATTTATCATCTGGTACACATAATATTATCACCATCAATGAATGGTCATGATGTCCTTAGGGCCCTGACACACATATTATAATAATATATTACATTGTTATATATACATTTATCAACAGCTTTATACCAGAATTATCTTCAAGATCCTCTATGCCAATAATCAGGGACAAATATCTCCAACCATTCTTTGAGTAGTGATGAGATGCAAATAGATATATAACTAATATAAATATAGGCTGCGTGTGAGAAAAACCCGTACACTCAGTTTTTCACCATCTATTTTAGGTGTGGGTGTATATGGTGACATTCAGACTATTCAGTCAGCGACCTATTTATAATAAGGAACACCTAGCCTTGGGGCAAGGCAAGGAACATCAATATCATCATGAGATGAGTACACTTGATTTGGAAAATAAACAAGCAAAATAATCCAATGCTATACATCAGGCAAATTCTGTGATAACAATTCCAAACTCGCTTGCAGCAAGGGCAAGTTCATCGGTAATACATGTTGGCAGCTAACGAAGAACCATGGTAACGTTTTGTTCATACATTTCCATGCTTATACCAAGTTATTAAGACCAAATCCTCGACTTGCACACAAGCATTTAGAACAGATCATTCGAAGAATTTTTGTGTGGTGTGCTTGCGATTAAGTTCTGTTTAATCACATTCACACAGCTCCCAACCCTAATAATTTGCACAGACGAAAAATACAAGCAAATTTAAGAAATTAGTCTGTTACGAACTTACCAAAGCTTCAAGTTTCTGTGGTGCCGTCGTCTGTCCTACTGTCTCTGACTTCCTCCCTAAGTGAACAAGAAATCATAAAGGTCAGTAAACTTCGTCAATGTTTTAGTGCTGCCCGCAAAAATTGGACTATGTTATGATGTACCAATCGGCTACTTACAAGAAAGTGTGTCTGAATAATGCGTGTTTCCAAACAAAATTCCCTACAAAGTACTCCGCAAGCCCTTTCCAAAGTCCTAATCAGTTAGTTTCCATGGAGATATAAAGCTAGCGAAAGCACTACGTAATCCAGCGAGATGAAGGGCATTCAGCAGGTTTCTCAGGGACAAGCAATTATAGCATGGGGCCTTGGATGTTCAAGTTTACTTGCGGGAGTCAGTGTGACACCCGTATAGAAGCTAGACCAATCAAGTAAGCCCCATAGTAATTGAAGGGGAAGTATAAAAATATTTCTCATAAATAAACAAAAATTAAAAAATAGTTCCGATTTCATCATGTAGGCATTATTATGATATAAACTTCCGTGGGTCTACATTGAGACCGAGGTGTGTTGTCAGTTCAAATCTGAGCTCAAACAAAAATCCCTGTATACTATTGTGAGATGTCGTTTCACAGGCTTATGAATTAAGGGGGCTGACATGAGTCTAATCCATGAGATTCTGAATACGATGACCATTTCACTATCAGGAACCCCATCTACCATATTGGCGTACAAAAGAATTGTAGGCCAAAATTGGTCAACTTATATCACATATAACAGATCAGGATCGGTGTGAAATAATCAACAAGTGGCCCCTGTAGTGTTTGTATGAGACATGCTGGTTTGGACCGGTAGATGTTTCCGAATGACCATAGATTACAATCTCATTCACAACCATTAGGTTCACAATACCTAATTAGCTACGGTGGGAAACCGAGTGAGACCACATTCTACTCGAAGTAGAAGCCCAGTGCAGTGGAACAAAAATCTACTGTGGCAAATAAATGTTTGTGCTTTTATTAAGCCTTTCCATTGACAGATGGGTGAGGGATACCTGTCATAGAATATTTAATTTGTTAACATGCATAATTAATAGCCAATTATACTTTCAAATTACTTTTGATCTCATTATTTTGTTCTTTATAAGTCTGCTGTTGGCAAGCATTTGCTAGATCTGCAATCTGATTTTACTGGAATGATGAGAAGTGATGACGGAAGGAAACTGAAATCCCTTTCACCTGGGTAAAGAAGGAAGCAATATTCATGGCCGTTGTTTAGAAATGTGTAAATTGAGGTAAAATCGCGACCTTTATTTTCAAGTCATCTGCCTCATAACATGATGTAGATGTCACAGTCACATGTTACAGTTATTTCGTTACGCATAAGGGTGATCAGGTTTAGCCGATACATTGCCCCAAGTGATGCTCTGCACATTGCCATGAATCATAATTACATATGCCGCAGGGTTGTTCCCAAGGCCCTAAGTATTATAGCGCTCGCCAACCTCTGATTTGCTCAACAATTTTGCTGCAATTGAGTCAGTTGTTATTTCCGACCAAACCTGTGAGCCTAGTAGCCTCCTGTACGCCATTATGTTGACGGTGTTTCCGCCACATGAGCACTCATACAGCAGGAGCACACAGATACACACGTAACAAATTTTAATGGATAGCGTAATGCGAAATTGGATTTGGTGTGTTTAGTTGGTTTGCTATATCCACTCTGATGGTGAGAGTTAGCATTGGACAAAGGTTGAAAACTTACATAATATTCCTCTGGTGGAGAAATTTGGACCCTCTCTTCAAATGAATGGCAATGATGATGATAATACCCTGCCATTTTTCACATCCTGATAGTTTAAAATGATTACAGTAAATTCATTGGAATGTTGAAACACTACATAGACACATTTTTGCCTGTTGTGCTCAACAAATTGGCTATTGCATGGGAGTAATGCGGCACACACACCCCGCCAAGCCTTCCAGTGGAGCAACGTTTAGTTTCGGTCCTGTTGGGAAGAATCTGGCATGCGCTGATTTGAGTTTGAGACGGAAATGTCCGCTTAATGGTCGAGGATTTAATTTCAATGTACATTTTCTGCTATTCGCACCCCATTAAGCTTGTCCGTAGCACACTTTTACTAGGATTATATCTCATTACCGCTACATAGCTAACAGATTAGGCATCTGGATTAAGAATGCATCATTAGTAAAAGGAGGGCAGTTAGCACAGATTTTAGCCAGAGGCACTTTAAACAAATCTGTTATTTTATCGCAGTGTTTTATCTGCGTATTACTGAGTCCATGATGGGCGGGAAGAAAAGCGGGCAGAGATATAATGCCACCCGCAATCTTATCAAACTTTTAGTACAAATACATCAGCGCAAGTGGTCTTTGTTAAGCCTAATGTGATATTAACTGGTTAGGTAACTAACCTAGAACAACCTGTCTCTACATGCCACATACCACTTCCTGTGAACTTCCTGTATCATATCAGGGAGTTTGAGACAAAACTCTGTGATGATATCAGGGAGGGTGTTAAGGCTGTTAAGACTTTTCTTGATCAGTAGTTGTCCTTCCCTTGTGAAGACTAACTATTCAAATACCACAGGTTTTTGTTTCTCTTCACAATAATACCCATTTCTCCCCTCACTTTTCTTTATTTTGCTACAATATCTCATATATCCACTATATTGCACATGAAAGAGCAGTGCCTGATGAGGGTTGATGGGGTGATGAAAAACCGCCATTCTCTGCAAAGATATTTTGTTTCAGTGCCAAATTTTGTCTGCTAAGAAGTTTTGTCTTCCAAATTTCAAATTTAAACCACTTTTATATTTCATAAAGCCTAGATTCAATATCTTATGTCAAGAGGCTCCTTGGTACCCTCCTTACTTGTCCATTTTAAGCCCAAAATCGATCTGTTTCGCAATTTTGTTAACGCCTTCGGAATTGTAATTGTCTGTAAAATTGACCTGGTAAATGGTTTGGTCTCATCTAACTATTATATAATCAAGTTTATGTAACTGTATAGAGTCATAGATGTGGTATAGAAATCAGAGAGGTAATGGGTGTAGTAAGCTTAGGATAAAACTGATTACCTAATGAATATTTCACCTTGATTCATCTCACCTAATGAAACAAGAGGGTTAAAATAAAACAAATATTTGACTAATTATTTTTAAAGACACAACCGACCTTTTCTGATATACATTAGTCCTTCCTGTATCCTTGTTGAGATCTCGCTGAACACTAATTTATAATCAATCAATAATCTCCTTCAACTGAAAGACAATTATTTTGCCCTTAGGGTGAACCAAAGGAATTTCTGGCAACAACATGCTCTTTATGGACCTATGTCCTTTATCACCTATGTCTACAAATTATATTAATAGAAGTCAGAGGTACTATAGAGGGACCACTTAGGGGTGTAGTGCATATATTAAGCACAGTCAAAAGTGAAACCGGATTTTGATTAATAAATATGGGCATTAGATAAACGAAACACCTATAAGGGGCGACATCTATTCTAACGACAGCGCACATTCTTTTGGTAGGACAAGAATTTAATTAAGAAAAAAAGTTTATAACCTTTGGTGACTTGGTTGACACCCTTTTAATTCTTGTGTTGACAGAATTGCAAAAGAATTTGTCCTGCCAGAAATTCCATGGGATGTTCTTGTAGCAGTAGCATCTTAGCTTTGAATTTTCATCAGTGATAAAATACTCAACCAACTGTAGTCTGAGCCCCCCGGACTTTTGCCCCCTCGCCCGACAGCCCCCCGACGAGGGAAACCAACTGAAGCATTAGACAACTTTAGGCATGATAGATGGACCAGCCCCAACAGTTAAAAATTGTTGTGATATAAACACTCAAAAAGGAGGATGGTTCCTGTATAGACCCAGATTCATAATATAATTACTAACTGTCACCCATTAGCCTTGTTATGTTTCCTTTTTTAATGAGAACCTCACAATTACTTAGCAGTGGGCCTTGGGTCATAAGTGATAGTTGATGAGATGAATGCCCGCAGAAGCTTGACCATACGAGAGACAGGCAGGGACCTGTCAGACCACGAACAACTAGGCCATTTTGCCCCTCCCTGGGTTAGTTTAGACCCTTCATAGGCTGATCAGAAGAGAAAATAACCATATCACTATTTTTAGCCATCTTTCCCTGAAAACCTTCCCTTCCCCAAGAGAAGAATTGCCCACCCCATGGCGGGCCCATGCCTATAGCAGCATTGAAATAGCTATATTACAAGCCAGAAAAAAACAAGAGAAAAAATGTTAAACTCAAAAATTCTACGTTCCGATCTAATGAATTTCTCTATCTGCAGGTAGGCTAGGCCTGGTTGTTTAGCAACCTGATTTAAGGGGATGGGGTCAGCTGTGGGACATTGTGGCTCAACTTTGGAGTCAGGATAAAAATGACCTCTGTTCTCTGACAAAAAATGACCAGTAAAGGCAACAAGCATCTCTACTCCAGGCTCAGTCTGAGACCCACACATTTTGCCCCCGCCGACGGCCCCCTGCCAACACTAGGTAACCAAGCTTAGATCGGGGAGGGATTCTTCTCAGATCACTGAACATCAAGTCTCGACTCCATCAAAAATTCTCATACGCAATGAAGGCTCTTATTAGTATGAGCTGACCTCGAAAATGAACAGATGAAAACCAGGTGTAGATGTAAACAGATGCCTGATGTATTGTGAAAGAAATGAATTGTGCCTACCTTTTTTAAGAAGCGCCTTCAGAAATGACATCTTGTTTGAGTTTGTTACTTTGGCTGATCCGTTGACTGCGGCAGGAGTTTCCTGTTGATCTCCAGAACCAGCTGAAGGTAAATTTCCACCACCAGAGGCCAGCCTCTGCTGAATTTCTTCCTCACCAGCTAAAGAAACAAAATCCCTATAACAATCAACACAGTGTGAGGATCCACTACTCTGATGTAATACCAATGGTAAATAAAAGCAATTAATTGTATTCTGCCAGATTCTGAAGTGCAACGCCCGGATTTACCAGGGACACCCCATTATATAAAATCATTAACATACTGACAAAATAGTTATGAATTAGTATAGTATAAAGAAGCGTTGACCTGGAATGATACAATAAATACCACGGCTATCACTAATCGGTCATGACTCATGCAGTCAAGGACATCTACACTGGTTCCCACCATCGGCTTGGTTGGTGTTTTTATCAATTTGTTTACGTGAGATGAAATTGCTTGTTTTGTGTTATAAAGGCTTCTGCATTGTCTGGAATTTCAAGGGCTGATAACAGTTTGTTAATGATAAAGTTGGCTTCTGCTGAACTCATTCTGACTTTATCCTGTTGGCATGATTTTCATAAGTAAAGATTTGGGGAAGGTCAGTTTTGTGACATGTGATCTGGGGAGGGTCAGTTTCTTGTCACGCCGATGCGCTAACCCTCTTGAATCTTTAAAACTGAAATGAAATTTAGTATAATTTATAAAAATGCATTTGTTTGTTTATGATAATGAGAACGAGTAAGGTAAATGCAGTGCTTGTATTTCACTAAGTTTCCTTGCATCAGTTTCACTTCAATTTCAGGGTTATCTAATCATGGAAATTGCGTTGGTTGGTTTGCAGCGGTTTGTATTCCCTCATTCGCTTTGGGTAACTAAGTAACGTCAAAGCAACATGGCGGAGTGGTTAGTAATCAAAGACTGTGATGTGAGCGGGATTCCCAACCTCGGCATATCTGTTTGAAATGGCCATATGAAACCACGCACATTAAACAAATCCTAAAACGAAATCATTCTCTGCTGAAAGCTTGGTAATATTTAATGAGGTTCCACCATAGTAGTGCTAGCATGAGTAATTGGCATATCCCGAATGATAGCAATACATAGTCAAAGTACATGATAGGAATCTTGTGTATCGAAATATTTAGCCAATATTTTTTGCCTGTTCCATTAACACTAATTTGGAGTTGTGATGACCTTGATCAGTGTGCAGCACAGGAATTTTATATGGGCTTCTATATAACTCGCACAAGTGATTGCAATTATGACAAACAACAAGATCTGCCATCCCCCAGAGAAAAGAGGTCAGAATTTGAGATCAACTATGACCTAGCATTAATCTTGGACTATCCTTGTTTAAATATTGAACTTGAGCAAGCCGGTGTATTGTTTATGCACATTGACGCTAGAACATACAAAAGGGTTGCCTTGTTGGTCCTGCTCTCGGACAAGGTAATGAAAGGCATTAAACACCATGCTAGGTTGATTTTCAGCTCATTGATAAACCCAACTTTCAGCTCCCCTGACCGAATCAGGAATCTGGTAATTGCAGGTCTTTGGTTCACTGTCCCAGGACAAGCCTCCCCGATCTTGTGTGAGAGAAATATCGCCTTTGCCAAACCCAAAAGCTCCTCCCTACCTGTGTCTGATTTACTAGCAGCGGCAGCAGCCTCGGCAGCAGCTGAAGTGTATATTGAAGCTTCCCCTGCTCTCTCACACACCCTCTCTATAACCTCATACTCTGATATAGTCAGCAGAGCAGCTCCAAAATCTCTCCCTCCTCCTCCTGCTGCTACAGCTCCCCCTGATACTCCTGATTCAATAAAAAAGAATAACAGCAATGGAAATTTGATAGTTGACTTTGAGTGCCGAATAATGCCAACTCATAATCATAACCTAAATTTTTTGTACTGAATTACTGACCGCATGTATGGTATGTAGTAGCCTTCATGTTTAGCTGGTTAATTTTATTCATTGATGTCACAACGTTCAATAGGTATTCCACTTGTGCTGACTGCGATTAACACAACACATTTAAAACGCTGTAACGGTTTTTGTGGATATCACAGTGACCATCGCTCTCAGTTCTTCAATGATATATACTTAAAGCTGGCATTAGACCATAGACATAAGAGCATACTAAGTCTATGCCTTACACATTGTATTGGTGATGGCTGAGAACTTTTGGAATGTAAAGAACAGCTAACAAGTTGACTTATCGCTGAATGATCACAACAATCTCGTCAGATAATGTATGCAAGACATGCAATCAATCTAAATATTCTACAGACAACTTCCTAATTCTTTGTCTCGCAAACAAGTGATCACATAATTTCCAGAGCCTCTATAACCAAACAAAAGTAGCTCATAGAAGTTACCAAATCAACACATTAACACTGAATCTTTATTTATACATCATGAATCTTTTATTTTGTCGCCGACCTGTCCATATAGTTTTACTGTAGACAGATCGCAAGTATATGTCAAAGCTTGAAAAACTGAAGAGACAACTCCTAAAAGACAGGAATCCCAAACTTTTTCTAAGACTGGCAGAAGAGAGCTGCGGATCCAAAACTCTCAGCTAGCATTAGTTGAAAATACAAAAGTTTATTCAAGTGCTCGCAGCAGCTGCATTGTTATTGTATTGCGCAGTTCAAAGGTTTGAATCCTACAAAGCGATTGTAGTTTAGTTGCCAGTGCATTTTGGCAAATGCAAATTTCGTTTGACTGAAAAATTTGAGAGTTGAAAGTGGTTGGGTAGTGCTGCAGTAGACAATTATGCGGAATTCGAAGGGTGGGTATGTCTCATACGCATGTATGCTGGTATCCATTCTTCTGGTTTGTCTTGTATCTGCTTCACCAAATGGGGTATGTCAGTTTTGAATGTTTGTTTTACGTCCTCTGCCTACGGCAGTCTATTTAGAAGCTAAATGTTACAAACGCAAATATATTTAACATCAGACTTATTGTTATCAAGAGGTCACACATCTGAACATGCTCCATGTATATGAGAGGAAATTTTGTCCCAGGATTTCTTGAAAATTCTGTGCAAGGAGTTGTTATTCCCTACCTAACCACCTGTTTTTGTCCTTGTAATGTGGTGCAGCTGTTACCTTTAGGCTGGACCAAACAGTGTCCGCTGTGAGAACAGTACGTGTATGCTTATGTGTGTTGGCATTTTGTCGCATAACAGACCGCAAAATTAGGATTATAATGCGCAACAAAATTCATCTCACTCTTATACCTGTGACCTCAAACTCTTAAGCAGCTGTGCTGAAGGCCCTTCGGCTGAGAAATAAAATCGAAGCGGACTCCACTTTAATATTTCTTTAACGACGAAATGTGGCAGATATAATAAACATGATATTCAAGTCGTACAGGAAGAACTTGCTACAAAAAGTCAATAATGTTTTGTGTTTTCCACTGAGCCTTTAATAGTGTGTGTTGTGATTCCATTCAGGGCATCTAGCTGAACTGAATTGATTGGCAGTATAAGCGCAATAATTAAAGCAATGGCAGCAAAATGGAAGTACATGGCTGCACTAAGGCAACATAAATAACATGAGGTATAGGAATGGTTCCGCAACCAAAACTTGGTGTATACATTAATCCTCCGTCAGCTCTAAGCTTTCATTACTGGAAGTAATATTTGCAATATTGATAGCATCTTTTACAGAGAGAAGTTGGCGGTGTACTAAAAAGACAGAATGCTTTTGCTATGAGAGCTTTATACAGTTCTCAGAGGATTAACTATATTAGCGTTATCAAGAAGCGTAAGATTATCCCTCTATGAGATGCATCTGGGTCTTCCAGCTCATGATACTGGATAATATGAGGCCCCAAGCCCCTCGCCAAATAGCCTGACTGGGGAGATAATGATTGCACATGTTAAACTTCTGCACAACGACAACTAAAAGCAAAAAAGTCAGCGGTCACTTGGGAGACCCTGTTATTAAACTAGTCCTCCCCGTCTCTGTTTGTTGTCTGCTGATACAACAAACGTTATAATCTAGAATCTAAAGGACTAAAGTGTTCGCAGGAGGAGAGTGCCATGCCACTTCACACAGGCTTTAAATAGCGAAATATAGAGCTAGCTAAAGATTGTTCACCCTCATTACTTTACATAATATAGACACCTCCCTCAGCTAGCCATAATTATGTGCTCACTAACATTAATTCGCTACTCATCTAGCTAAATTTAACTAATGCTAAGTACTAATTCCCCTATTGTATGTGTATGGTTGGTATGGCACACTAGTCAAAATTTACAATGAACATTAGTTACAGGGTACACAACTTATATAACTGGATGCAACATATATAAATATATATTGTAACTGAGACAAGGATTTACAGGAAAAGGCATAAAATATGTAATAACTGAGCGACAGATTGTACAGGAAAACACCACTAACTATATCTAGACGGTTTTGATCTCCTTGAGCTTCTTGCGTAAGATTGGTAATAGCAATGTTCCCACAATGCATCTATTTGAACTCTCCCTAAGAACTCAAAGGCCAACCAAGAAACTTCATTAATTTCCGGACCTGTTCTGAGATATTGAATGTTGCATTATGGGTAGCTGACATCACAGCACAGCTACAATATCGGAACTGCTAGGTATTTGCAAAATATTTATAGTCCAGATTAAAAACTTATAGTGCACTACATCTAGATACAACAACTAGACAACATCAGTCTAACCGTTCAGACTAGGAGCAGTCATCTCCTCCGTCACTTCTGCGTATATCCGCTCAGACTCATGTGACAGTGACATCTCATGGGCTACTGAGTCGTACTTAGGACTAGGCATAGCCCCAGGGCTAATACCATTTCTAGCAGCCGTAGGGTCGGCATTGTCATATGCCCCTGCATATGATCCTTCTTTCGATGAGTTGTTGTCAGTGTGGTCAACTATGGCTTGATAGGGAGAAGCCTCTGCAGCTTTCAGTTTGCTTGCATTGTCATAGGTACCCTTAGTGAGGCATGGTGAGTGCTGTGTGACATCTACAGAACCGTAGAAGTTCTCTGTGCTCACATATGATGTCAGTGGTTTCTTCTTATGCTCTTTTCCTTGATGTCGAAGATGTTTCTCGTGGTGGTGCTTGATTTTTACTGCTAGTTTATGAAATGGACTCTCATGAAGATGTTCTTGGTAATCTGAACAATAAGAAGATTCACAAGAATGGTTAGATCCTAGCCAATATCAACAACATTGCAAACTCTATTTTGGGCGGCCCTAGACTCTTACTCTATGTACGACCAAGGTCGATTGCATGAGAAAGTAGGAAACAAATTAGCGAAGAAAAACGAACCCTCACTAATATAGTGAAAAACTCAACTTGAATTACCCGCTCAGGTAAGTGAAATCACAGCAAATAATATGTACAACAAAATTGCCAGATGCACCCCTTGAGCTGGAAAATCCTGGTGCAAATAGTTAAATGCTATAGAATGACCAAAAACCAAAAAGCATGGACAAAAGCTGACTTGAATTTAATGACGGGTGTACTAACTTTTATAGTTATGAAAAGTGTGATGTAATGCATCAGCATCTTCGGTGTGTAGTTCCTCATACTCCAGATCCAGATCCTCTAACTTCCTGTGGAAAGCGTTGTCCTTGCTCGGGGAGACCTTCTCTCGTGCTGCAGGGTTCACATCGAGCTGTGATTCTCCACTCCCCATCTGCTGAGCTGGTTCCATGGTACTGATATGAGCGGACACTTGAAAACAAGGAGAAATAATAATTACAGGGAGCAGACCCGACAGGCATGAGAATGAAATATTTATGAGCAAATGTTAGTTAGCAAATTCTCAAGTTTATAATATGTAAGATTAGCTGATGAAAGGTGTGTCATCAGTACTTGTAAAAATATTTTCGGAGTCGTGTACCTTGATTTGCTTGTTGAGACCAAAGAAGAGCCTTTTGACGGGCTACGCTCATTGAATGATAAATTTCTGAGCTGTACCTTTTACTGATCTTTAGAGTAAATACCCAGCTTATCCTGGCTTGGATTACAAATGGCCTTGCATCATACTGAATAGTACGATGATGATGAGGCTATTTAAAATTTTATAACCTCTACAAACTTGATCCTCATAGGAAGACGGCTGCAGATATAAAACTCTCAAGTATGATATTTCTTTTTAATTCAAGAATAGATTCACATTCAGCCTCTGATTTTATAATGAGTGGGTCATTTGATGAATAGAAATCAGAGCTTAATTTGATTAACTTTCACCTTTTATCAGATTAGGTAGTGGCCTTAGCAACATTTCTGTGATGCAGTCATCTTCATATTCCTCTATTCAAAAATCTTCATGGTTACAAATTCACAGTACCTTTGTGTTATCACGAGCATACATCTCAGCAAAGTTTGATATCATTTAATATCGTATTTAGAGACACATCTGTGATTCCATGAAAAAGACAAAGTTAACCTGCTTACTTTACCCGACCATGGTGGGAGTTAGTGGTCAAGAGTCTGGGGCTCAGCCTGCTGCTTACTGTGTGATGATTGATTGACTCATTATATCTTAGCAAATTAAATAGTAATAGCTCTTTGAGTATTTAAGTTTCTACAATTTAGACCAGCAGGGAGACTAGATTGGGACTTATCTAACAACATCTCACTAATTACATGCATACAAGATGATATATCTATTTCAATCTTTAGATTCCTGATTGTTACCCTAAATAAGACTGTATCATGTAAACAGGATAAGCCAAATTAGAACGCTCTAATTTAGTCTGAGCCAATAAATGTCGTATCAAAAATCGATGGAAGCAAATAGTCATAGTAATTACAGCCTGCTGTCAACCCTTATTTGTTTACCTTTTGTTGTCGGTATCTGTGGGTTCGCTGCCTCAGCTTTGGCAGCAGTCTGTGCTTTCTGGACTGTAAGTGCTCCGTTTTTCGTTGATGAAGCTTTACTAGCTGTGGTATTAGAGTTATCGGGCTTTTGTCTGCCTAGTAATGGTTTATCCAGTGGGATTATTGCTCTGCACGGCTGTCTTGCGCTCTCAGATCTAGTTACTCCATTGGCACGTTTTGGTTTTGGTGGTGGAGACGATACGACTTTCAGAGGTGATGGTTGCGCTCCGCTCTGTAATGCTGAGGCTAGCTTATTCACAGCTGTTTGGTTAAGTAGCTTTGACTGGACTGTAGCTGTTGGCTTGTTTCCAGGTTTCACTAATGCTGTCGCCTGTGGAACAGGAACAGAAGATTGTCTGTTATTGGTTGGTTTGCTGTTGATTATCGCAGGCTTAGCTACTATATTTCTTCGTGTTGGCAGTTTGGATTTCACAGCAGACTCAATAGTATTTTTACCATGCTGAAATTATATGGAAACCAAACACAGTTAGTACAGCGTGACTATTAAATATATAGCCTGAGGTTACAGGATGCATATTATTATAATATCATAGGGATAGAGGCTGTAAATCATGCTGCCCATCTCAAGAGCTGTGCTTGAGAACCGCCTAATATTTAATATCATAAATATCTACGAATATGTTAGCAAAGGAAGTTCACTTGCAGCAATTCATTTTTGTATGTACTACAGATGAACTGAATATCCGACGAGAAAATTGGCACACAGTAATATTTTTCTCACGTTCAATGTCTGTTAAAACTTTGATCTAGGTCCTACTCCTAGGTAATTGTTAATAGGCAAGCCAGTCTATTTTATTTGGATACGGATTGATAGTTGGTGTTGATAATATGATGGATTGTGGTGCTGAGATTGAATGACATGACAAATTCATCATCAGGGAGTTTGTGCCCTCTGCATATCCATCGGTTGGCAATTTGGGCATGTGTTTTTAGATATTATGTAGATTCGATTACCATTGATGCGTCAGCTCCTCTTCTCATAGCAGCACATGCAATTTTTGAACACCAAATAGATATTTCACATGTTACAATTATTCCATAAATGATGATATGGAATAGAGACTATTATGATCAGTGAAGTGTCTCTATAAATTTATGCAATACTTTTACTGATTTGGCAGCATTAAATCCTGCATGTATACATATGTACATACGTACATCGATAACCATATATATAGGTAAACCACTGATTCGTATTCATATTAATAAGGTGTGCTGGTGATAATTGACATTCACAAATTTCACTACATGGATATATTGCTTGGTGATTGCTCGGTATGTCATAATTTATCATAAAGATGTACAATTATATTAGTAGTTGTCTGGGTAGGTGGTGCTGTAATTATATATCTTTACGAGGTTCAGAGGCTTTGCTGAGTTCCTGCCAGTAATAATCATTATTATCTGGCAGCTGAGGTGAGTTAATTACCGTTATTATGGCAGATCAGGATGATATTATTGTTATCTGAATGCTAATACTAGTACCGATGTACCTGACCATTACACAACAACACATGTACACTGCAGCTACGTGTCAATAACCCCCTCAGGGGCAATTTACCTCTGATGATAATGTTGGCAGCATAGACATCTATTATAACATAACTAGTAGCTATATATAACTCAGGTAATACCGATGACTGGTAATAATTCTCTATGGACTGTGATTATATTCTAATGTCATTTGAGTCACAAAGATGTTTTTGTTTCAGATAATTGATTAAATGATGTGAGTCACTAAACCCTACTCATAAAGCCAAGTCTACAGTTATTAGTATTTATAATCTTTGTTATTAGTATGCATAGACTGTAGACAAAGCAGACAGCACTGTGGGTTGTCTATAGCTTCTATACTGCCCATCTAGTATTATCACAGAGTAAGGATGCAGCACACTGTCATCAAGAGGTAATTCCTAGCCTAGACATCCATGAGTTTCCTGACATCGCAACAAGGGTCTAAAAATACGGAGTCCCTGGAGCTTGGAGGCAGAAATGTCTTTTCGGCCTAGCTTAGTAGTGCTCAAAGAATTGTCAGAATTGAAGAATTCTAAACATCAAAATAAATACAAGTTTTTTTATGTTTCTATTTTGTTATTTTTTAGGTTTAGTCATGTAACACAGCAAATTAAACATGTCACAACACCTGTCTACACAAATTGGCAACACCATAAATCTCTACAGTAGTTGAAGAAATATTATCTTGTCACATGCCCTCAGCACAAACTCAGTTGTAAACTGCAGCGTTTGGCAGTGAATGAAGTCCATTCAATAATATAAGTTAAAATAGCCGAAGTATTGCGTGTGCAGTTTGTAGCTAATCATCAAGTCAAAGTTATTCTGTGCCTGTTTGATTTTCAGTCCAGTGAATTTACATCACATTTTATGCAGATCTAAAATCGCTTTCACTTTGCTTTACAAAGAACTGAATGCCACTAAATAAATATGCTGAGAGATTGGTCTTAACCAGACAGTATTGGTGCTTCACCATGCACAAAAAACAGGCAGACCATATGAGGGGCTAACAATAAACAGGGTTCCTAGACTGTTGCAACGCCACTTCACAATTTAATTATTTGGAGTTACTTTTCCATGGAAATGAAAAGAGTATCTTGCTAGCCACTATACAGGCTTTCCATTGTGTAGTGTACAATATATCAAGTATCCCATAATGCTTTTTGACAACATGAAAGCTGATTTCCTTGCAAATTCACGGAATATTGTCACAGGTAAGTTACAGGCAAGTAAGTTGGCACTGGATGTCGATAGCAGTTGTTCACAGACCTATGTACACATGTTTGACAATCAAACTCAATACAGGAACGCATAGAACAATTACAACTCACCAGCTGTGGTTTTTCTTTGACATTAGTTGATGGTTTAGATGGGGCAGTACCGTTAGTTTGCTGCTGTTGAGAAGGCTTAGGTGGAGGCTCTACCGCTGGTCTGATCAGTCTAGTGCTGCCGCTCCTAGCTACACGCTGCCCGACTGATCCTGATCTGTTTGTATTCTTAATGCTATTATTGCTTGACAACTGTAAGGTAATATAATCATCAAGTTTGGATTGTTTTTTAGGGACTGCTACCACAAGTTCTAAATTTAACGCATATTCATTAATTGATGTTCATCTCATTACCCTCAGAAACAATATTGGTTACACCTAAGCAACTCACAGGTATTAGTTTCCCATGGCACAGCACACCTTTGTAGCCTATCAATGTGTCAGCCATCAGTATGGGAATTTGAAGGTCCTGTTTTTACAGATCGTAACCATAAACATATTATAAATATTTACATGTTAGCGATGGGACAAAGTTAGACAAACTTCTGAAGGGCCTGTGCTTCTTCGCATATCATGAAACTGTGTGTTCTAATGGGATTCTGTTTACCACCATTATATCGATATATATAGAAACCATGTACAGTGTACCAAGTATATATCGTACATATTATATCAGTGAAAATCTCCAAGTCAAGAAATGACCAGACACCAAAACGACCAAAACAATTTAATGGAAACCTAATGCACACACCTGTTTATTGTTGGCAGCGAGCTTAATAGGCACTGTCGGTTTGCTGACGTCCTCTGTAGGTGGTTTATGCTCAGTCTCATGCCTCTGACAGTTGACACATAAATCCTTCTTCCAGGCATTCGCCACAAACTCTGAGCACTTGTCATCCATTTTGCAAATTCCTGGCGTAAAGAGCTTGGGTGTAAGCTGTCGTTGACCAATTTGGTTTATTTGCTGCTCTATAGTTCACAGCCCAACTGTTAAGTTGCTTGCAAACAGTTAGATTCTTACCAACATCTCAGATCAATGAAAAGAATTATTATAATCAGCTTGGAGTACTGTAAGAGCCAGCGGCACTGAGTCATACCAAGTCCTACGAGACATCTAAACTTCTACATTGCAACACTGCGCTGCCAAATCAATAATATTTGCCTTTGTCTGTCATATAGGCAGGCCGTTAACATCATCCATAGGCCTGACAGCAGCTACTTGCCTAAGTTATATTCAATAATTTAAAGGCATTTGTACTATGCTGTGCATTCAGGCATATTGGATTTAGATAAGTGGATAATTCTAGCCATGTTGCGTGCATCCTTGTAATATTGACGTTGTTACACAAACTTTGCTTTCTGTGATGTGTATTATTTGAGCTGTGTTCTGTCCAATACTTGCAGAGGTGGCCTAGCATTGCAATTGCAACAAAAACTTTTTGACCACAAGCGTAGTTGGTATTCCATTGAACTAGACCTATCACTATTGAAATGTAAAAACAGGCGCAGCTGTATTATTTTAGCTGCTGATGTAATCAGTTCACAAAAAGTTTTTTAGTCAAATACAAATTCAAGACACTAATTCAGACAGGCGCTTATTTTATATTTGAAATATGAGTTTTTTTGCCACATCCCAATTTAGTCAAAATTAAAGTGACAATTTGCAAATTTAGGCATCACATACTTTGCATGGTGATTTTTGCTATGATTGATGAATTGTTAAAATGTTACACACCTGGAAAAGTCAACAATTATTCTAGGTGTATAAGTCTACCACTAGTAACAGTGGTACACTTTGTCTTGCATTTCAAATTATTTCGTTTTTCAATCTCAGCTTATCGGAGTGATTTGAATTTCCAACAACATAAGTCGTCTGTTAGATCAGGGAGGGTGGGAGGTATATCCCAACCTCTCCGAGGATCTTTGGCGAAGTGGGCTTTTGGAGTTGTGGTTTTATATTCTAATGCAACACAACTCCCCAACAAGTTCAATAGACCGTGATAATTCAGAATCAGCACACAACTTATTACCTGTTTTATATTATCTCAAATTTTATCATGTAATGATTATATTCGGAAACTTAAGTTCCAAATTATAAAAAATAAGTCTTTGGGTGGATGTAAGATGTGGGTATCACGAAAACAAAAGCGTTGTCTAGTGCTTGGAAAATCATTGATTATATAGCTTGGGCTTCTTAGACCATGAAGAATTTTATAGCAAAGAACAGAGGAAAAATAAAAGGCAAGATCTGACAATATTAAAAGATTTTATTCTATTCATAAATGTAGAGTTGGATTCAGGTATATTGGAACATTGGTATTTGCTATAAGCCTGAAGGCTCTTTTCTGGTGAATGAAAATGGGATTTGTTAGTTAAGGTGGAGACATGTTAATAGAGATTTATACCATATATGAGATGGCAAAAAATAAACTGGTGATGAAACTTCAATGCGGCACCTTGGTCACTACAGAACCGACATTTCTGGAGCCATGCCAGACTGGGCCTCACACCCATGATGCACCCAATGATGCACCCATGATGCAATACCCTAATCATTCCACAGCTGCAAGGTCAAAAATGACATATAGTTGAGATTGATCTGATCTTTATATGAATGTGATTGTGTAGTTGATAAGTGGGGTTATTGCCATCTTGTTCTAGCTAGAGCCAATGTGATATAGTTGGATTCTTACATTTTGTGCAAAAAGTGTAGTCATAACAGCATCAGCTCCTACCCGAGTGAGTCTGTATTTACTGTACTCTTTCCCATTCCAGTCCATACCCGATCTCACTTTACCTCGAGCCTTATCCGATCCTACCTTCCTCCTATTCATATCAGATCTAAAAGTCACTCAATGCATGAAAAAAAAACGATGAGTGAGTTAACTCCCCGTGCTAAGGGTGTTGATTGCCAGAACGCGCACAAATTCTAAAAAATATGTGTTGTTCCTCCAAATATTTAATCCAACCATCCTCAAATTGGACCAAAACCTACCACTGAGTGTATAATTGGAAATACTGCTGACGCATAATTATGGAGCATAAGAACTATAGGTGCAATCCCCAGTGCCGCTTCAGGCACATGTCCTTGGGCCGTAAAATACACTCCTACTCTTACAAAGTGGTTTTTAAAACTTATGACGAAAATCAAGTCAGTTTACCCTTATTACTATTCAGGATTCTGTTGCTCAACTTTTACACAGGAGCAGCAGGTCTGACTTTGGTTGTTGTATATTATTATTCGAATTTAAACAACTTATGTTTCAATTGGAATTCCCTAAACAAGAATTTAAGTTACCTGAGTTTTCAGTAGAGAAAACAATAAAGAAATAAACTTAATATGTTACACATACCTTACGTAACCAACAAAATCCTCTTCCAGACGATGCGGAAATCATAACTGTATCAGCTCGCTTTGAACGTTAACTCAATAGGCTGAAAAATAGGACATAGCCTTAGTAAGCTTGGGAATGGTCACAGCAACTATTTATCCCTACTACAATAAATTATGTTGAATCTGTGACCGTATGTTATATGGTAGTCTTCCTTTGTCAATCATGCTGATTCCACAAATATAAACATATAATATGAGGTACCATAGAGCTTGGGCTTATCTATCGCTATAACTATAATTAACCCACAGTGCACTTTTTCAGGACCTCTCTGTAAGATGAGATATAATATATTGGTACTTGATCTGACACCTTTAGAGTTCAAGGTTGAAGTTGCCTATTCGTATTGTCGCTACTGCTTATCCTAACTAATGATGACCCTCTCATGACTCAAGTAGCATAAGATAAATTGGATTGTAGAATTCATGTTAAAATGAAGATTTCACCATGACTTGTGATTTCAGATGTTATGAAAGCAATTAATTTAAAACTTGTAACAAATTAAAAAACGATCCTGAAGCAGACCGACGAAGCATTAGAAAACACCAAATAAGATCATAGAAGTCATTGGCAGAGAATATGGTATCATTCTAGGATACTGGTATACATTATTCAAACAAGATTTTGTCTATCTTTGGAACCAATGACTGCTCAAACTTTAACTCAAACTCAAGTTTCTGTATATGAGGTTGATATTAGCATTCCAAGGTCAATCGACACAGCTCATATCTTAAAGTAACAGCACTTGTAGGGATGAGTAATCATAATTTTGGCCATACATTCTGTCAGCATAGTCAGGGTATGACTAGGTTGAAGGGAAACGCCTGGGCATCTAAGATTAGAAGGCCACCAGAGTTATTAAAAGGCAATTTCTTTCTTGACTCAATTACTGGTATACAATAAAATGATGTCGACGCCTTGAAATCATCTTTTGATTGTCTGGTACACATTTATTACCTCTGGGTGAACCATCTCTCTTGATATATCGTTTCTATATTTCTCTTCCGATTCTATCATACTGTGTTCAGGTAGCCGCTGGTTTATGATGATCTCCTTAGTGATGTGTATGCACAGGTCTACTCCAAAACTTGGGGCTTTGGCAATGTTTGACTGCCCCCATTAAACAACAGTAACTCAAGGGGAGCAGTCAAACATTACCAAAGTCTGTATGTTATCAGAGACAGTGATGAAATGGTTGAAATGAGGTACTGTCAGGGACACTGTCAACATTATAAGCTCTAAGCTTGGGTGTCAAACACAGAAGGGTTGACTCCAAACTGGCCTAATTACTTAATTGTCATTTTGATGACAATGGTTAATTAATTGCTCAATAAAGTGCAGGTATTCACACCTTTCTGTAATCCAACTCAATGGTGGTTTGAACAAGTCACCATAACATACTAAACTACTAGATTAAAGAGGCAGCTAATTGCCTTGGTGGATGTTGCAAGTTTGAGGTAAATAATATAATATAATATAGTACTTATAAATTTAAGTAGCATATATTATATTGTGATGACCTCTATGTCAGGATCAAGACTTTCAGTGATGGAAAGACTATCAAGGCAAGGAATGAACTCAGAGAATTATTGAGCTCAGCCAGCATCCACCCAAATAAGAGGAGATGTAATGACTGGTAATGAACAATTGATGTCCTAGCATAGGCCTATCATAGAAAAAAAGTTCGCTGTGTTAGCTTTTAAAATCGGTCATTTGCTCACAATTTACCGTCTCATATAGCTGACGGATTATAACCCAGATGAAATTTGCATTTAGAGCTTCAATAGCTTGTAAGAATATGTTGTGTTGTCTATGACTGTAACAGGTGTATATACAATACATATTGGGCTGAAGCATTATTTAAATTAAAATTGAAATTCAGCAAAAAGTATTAAAAAAAAGCAAACAGTTCTGATAGGATCACAACCAAGATGTCTTCTCTAGCCTGCTTCCTGAACAGTTGAAGAAAAATAGATACAGATACATCAGATACATCACACATTTGAATGGAGCTGGAAAGTTTACATGACTTGATAGGGCTTATTATAACGTAGTCTTAATTGTGTATAATTTCACAAACAATCCTGCTGTCGATGATCAACACATCGAAAATTTTGCTCAACAACTGTGTGAAAGGTTGATCGTGGATAACTGATTTCTCTCTCAGACTGTCTCCCCACCATACACCCATCACTGACCATCTGCCATGGCTGCTCTCATCCCAGACAGCCTGCCTTGCTGTTTTTAATTGCAGTGTCGATCCCTGGTGTGAAATGGACAAGAGTAATGTATTACTCAAATATTCAGAACAACTGGGAGTTTAGTTAGATTAATTAGAACAAGTATGTTCCCTCTGTGGTTGCGGAGGGATATTGCAAATGTTTGGTATTGAGGCGCCGCCACCACAGAGGGAACATACTTGTACTATAGTTCAATAGTGTTTAGGAAGAAAAAAAACATTTTAGTGTTAACATGTAACAGGGGAGATAACATACTCTAGAGTCTAAACCCTTCTAGACCCTGGGTTTTTGTACTTTGAAAACGTATATTTATATTATTCAATAGTGTCTTTGTGCAAATAAACTTAATTCTTTTGTTCATTTCTATGAGATTACTTCGATATGCACAGCGGTTTTTTGTGCTTTCCTAAACACTTTAATCGTGATTTCAACATTATATAGTTGATCAAAATGATTGCCAATCACCCTTTTTCGGAGCAAAATGCACAGGGGTCTGCTTCATCAACTTTTTATACACCGTTGGAAAGCTGCCCAGCAACTGATCGTTAACAGCTCATCAAAGATGTGATTGGATGACGCTGCGTCATTTTATTAAAATAATGAGGTCAAAAAGGTTGTTTTTAGCAATATGGATGGCCGAGGTAAATTTGATTGCTAAAAATTTCATATTTGTATTCACACATACCCCAATTTTAAGCTGTATAACAAATGTATCAAGATCAGCACAGAGCATCAAAGGTAATTGCAATTGTTGTAATTGTATTGTATTACATTCTGCCATACTCAATACACATGTATACGAGATGATATCGAATGTACGTAAGTGTGGGTTAACAGCTGGTAGCTGCAAAATTGAAAATACATAAGTAAAAGGATATACTGCAGTTAGGTACGGTTAAGTACGATACACAAGACCATTATCATGATAGGTCATAAAATAGTTAAAAAACTGTTAGACCTCTTTGTGGTTCTGCATCGTTTTGGACAGAATACTTGTTTGGCTCGAGAGGAAGTTCTGTTACTGTTAAAACTTAAGCGACTATAAAGTGGATGGGATTCATCGTTTAAAATCTTTGTGAAGTGACTGTATGAGCTATCAAAGAGAAAACTGCAAAGATAGGGAATGCGTAACATTCCTAGCTGATCTTCATAGTCATGATCAGGCAGTATAATCTTTGAGGCTGAGCGCTGGAGACGCTCTAATCTTTCACAGTTTGTGTCACCAATGAGGGTAAACCATGCAGGCGAGGCATAACAGATAATGGGACGGATGTTGCTAAGATAAAAAGTCCTCAAGCCATCGCTGTCAAGACCTATGAATTTCAATTTACGCATTAAAAACAATCGTGTGTTACATTTTGTTACTAATGTATCGATATGCTTATTAAAAGAGAGTTTATCATCAATAAAAATTCCAAGAATTTGGTGAAAGCATTAGGTTGCATCAATGCATCATCAACAACAACATCATCACTATAGTTGTGCTTATAATTTAGGCAGGTGTTCATCAACTCTGACTTCTCAGCGTTTAGCAGCATACTATTTTCATCAACCCATTTTTGGGTGGATAATATAGCAGGAGCAATAGCAGACGACTCCAAGTTGGAAGTAACTGTGGTGTAGAATGTTACATCGTCTGCATATTTAATGTGTTTAAAGCCTGGTACTGCAAGGTCATTTGAATAGTAGATACATATGCTGTCAAAAGGACCACTGCTTAGACCAGACAAATTTCTTTTTAAAGTTCTAGCATAAGAAGCTGCTTTGATTAAAGGGCAACCAAGGTTTCGCAGCAATGCATTAATGGGTAGCAAATAATGTGCTGGGCAGCATCAGCTTTATGCATTACGCGATGCAAAACTCAAAGTAGTTGCTGACTCTAAGCTGGGTAACACTTCAGTTTAGGGGAGGTTCCAAGACTTTGCTGTAATAATTATAGAGCACAGGCTAAATAATAACAGGAACAGGAAACTGCTATGTGGTATTCTCTTTTAGCTGAGTTTGAGTACCCTGATGGAAGAAATGTTTCACAAGAATTCTGGCTGAATAATCATCTGAATTATATTTTGTCTTTTTCCCCATGCAGAAGGTGCAATCTGCTATTAATCAATGGCCATCAATGAGAAGTTGTTTGAAACCTTGGTTGCCCTTTAAGCATAGTACAAACAGGAAATGCCAGCAGAATATGTAACTGCATAACAGTTTTCCTCAAATCGCCCAAAAAGCCGACTTAAGGGGTTTTTAAGGTGTTTTAGGCATTCAGCGGTGCACAATTCGGGATAAACTGATACGCAGTGCCAGTTTGTTGGCATTTCATGTTTGTACTATGCTTAATAAAGTCAACTTTGTATATGAGAACGTTTAAAAAAAAATTTAGGTCTGTAACTCTCTGGGGAAAAACTATCTTCACAAAAAAAACTTGACTTAACTTTAGATTATTAAATATGATGAATGACGAATTTATTTGCCCATGGAACAGAGAAAAAGTCAAAGCTCGAAGTCGTGTCTGCATCGTAATCGCAATAGCCCTAAAAACCACATCAAAATGTATTCTTTCATTGTACTGCGTGGTGCAATATGCTCTCGGCATCGTTTGGCTGTTTAATTCATGTAAAAGTTGCACTAAAAAATGCAGTAAAATAAATAAATAATTTGCCATACAGCTGAGAAGTGTGGGCAAAGGTAGACAATATTTATGCGGATCAACAGCTTACAGATTTCATCCCCCTCCCAACACACTGGGATCGTCAACAATAAGCCTTCTACAATCATACAACGAGTGATGGTTGGAGACAACGCAGCGAACGCCACACCTTTCATCACCATAACTCAATTGGTGGTCAAATTATTTTGAGAGGGTGATACAATTAAATACTTGTGATTTAAAATTCCATAGTTTAATATTTGAGAGTTGAATTAAAGAATAGCTTGCAAACCTTTTCAAAGCAATGTCGTTAATTCAGGTGAAAAAAGATTATTTTAATTTATTTATTTTAAATTTTTAATACTTTATTTGGCAATCAAAATCATTTTGAGAAATTCATTGCCACCAAAAGAAAAGAAACTATAACAGTGAAAGAAGATTTTCAAATATAATTTAAATATTTGAAAGTATTTTATTTATAAATACTAAAACACATATTATAAAAATATAAAATTTCAAAATAAATGTTAAATATAAAAATGTCTCATAATTATGAAAAAAACAATTTAAAAGCATCTAAATTGTTGAGATGATTTGTGTTGCAATCCCAAATTTGGTATCAGGTCAAACCAAATCAATATCCAAATTATTTAGGGGAAATAATTGGAGGCTGAGATACTTAAAGGTGAAATATTTATATCAGATTTACAGCCGGTTTGCCTGCACGAGGCTGCAGTTAGTGGCATCGCCAAAAATGTTCCCCAGTATTTTAAATTGGACAGAAATGTCACATCTTCTGCACATCAGCATATGCTTGGAGTCAGAGTCACAAAAAATACGGGACCAGCTTCAAAGCAATGGTATGCTGTATAGATAGACTAGTTACATTTTTCCTGGTATAAATAAATAACCTAGTCAATGGACAAATCATCTTTTTTCTAACGGTTCGTGATATAAGAAGGAACAAAGCAACATCATATATCAAATAGAGGGGAATTTTGTCCTGCGTAAGAATATCAAGGTAGGAAAGAAAAATAATTGGGGGGCGGCCATGTTTTTGGGTGAAACAAAAGATTTTGGGACTTCTTCGGGCCTGTTTCTCCCTACGACAATAAATATTAAATTTCAATGCTTCAATAATATGCATTGATATGATATATATCCAGGTGTAAAAAATAAATTTAGAATCTCTATAAGATTCACCAGAAAAACATAAAACAAATTTAATTTTTGCAAAATGGTGGTTTTCTCCCCTGTTTTGGATCTTTCGCCCATAGTCGATGATTACAGATGTCTCAATATTTTTATTTCTGGCAATAATGACAATGGTATTTTTCTTTTTTAATACATCAGACTCGAACCACCATTTTATGCAGTGCAGCACCCTACAGGATGAAAATTTTTGGTTGGATTTTGAATGTTCCCCAGTATTTTACATTGGAAAGAAATATCACATCTTTGTGCAGAAGAGTTGCACATCAGCATATGCATCACAATAAATAAGGGGATGACTTCCAGGTAACGGTATTCTCTATGGATAGACTGGTTACATTATTCAGGTTTGAAATAAGTAACCTACAAGCAGAAGTTTAAATTTTCCAATGAGGGGAAAACCTATGCTGGTTAATTATTCTCTAGCACATCCATGTTGAAACGCACTTGTCAAATTCCCATCAGCTGTGTCAAATAACCTAAACCTTAGCAACTTTGTCAAAGCATTTGGGATAAGTGATCCAATTAGCCTATGGCTTACTTACTTTAAGCATCAAACAATCACTAGTGACTAGTTAAACTAGAAAAAAGCTTCTTTACCAAAAGATCTTGATAATTCAAGTATTTATGTTAGTATCAAATTATACATACATATATAAATATATATATATATATATATATTTAGAAGCGCTAGTTGTAGGAGACTGAGGGCTATCAGGCTGAGTTTTGGTTACACTGAACTTTGAGAGGTTTTGTTTGCTAGTGTATGATGTGTAACATTTCTTGTGGTAACAAAGTGGTGTCTTCGGCAGGTTGTCTGCTAAGCTGTGACTTAGCAGTTTCTGTATATGATCTAAATAAGAATAAACTTATATAAATATCTGTCAGGCCATCAAATCAACACAATGTTGTTGAGCGAACCTGGATCATCTTCGTTGCATTTTGATATTAAAGAAAAGTTAATCAACAACATCACCAGGTGCAAACGAACTTGGTCGTCCCTCAGATGTGCTGCATCAAGCACCTTCCGCCAGCTATTCTGGAACTTTAACATAAAATTTACCCAGCCTGTCCACACACCCAACCCAGACAGCCTGCCCACTCACCCGACCCAGTTTAGTGTTCATCTGTAACAGGGGAAGATAATCTACTCTTCATCCCGGGTTTTTGCATTTTCGAATCTGTTATATCTATATATATATATAGAACGGACCAATAGGAAGAGCACGTGCACGAGGGCTACCCCTCGACCTAACTCTGCTTCCTGAACAGCTGAAGAGTAATGGGTACTCCACTCATATGATTGGTAAGTAGCGACATAGATTCTAAGGCTATCTTCTCGGCATGAATGGCCTGTAACAATAAGGAATGATAGGCTACATTGAAATATTTTTATTTAAAAAAAGCCAAACTTGAAATAATTAAATTTCATTTATTTTTTTATAGTGATACTGAGGTCGTAGTTGAATAATAATAACATGACACAAAATGAAGGCAACTCTTTATTATGTTTTCCATCCTGAAATTCATATTTATCTATTTATCTATCTTTCTGAAAAAATCATGGATCTCATAATCCATATTTCATGTCTTATACACACTTCATATGCTAGTGAACACAGGTCCTGGGTTATTTTTGTAACACCATTACTACTCCGTTTTATTTCCCAGGTACAATTTTATTTTGACAAAGTGGAAAACATCACTAATGCTCGAAATTATTTAACTTTTATAAACTTGTCATCACCCATCATAGAATTTCTGTAAAAGTCAGTTTTTTATTGAACCATAGACCTAATATAGTGCGGATAGTGTAAACTTGGCGCAAAATGAATTTTTTACGCCGATATTGATTAATTCCAAAGATATGCTACAATTGTAAGATTCAAAAGGCAATCCAAGCATTTTACTGGGTATGCATTGTTGAGAATAAGTCATACATTTTCCCGTATCAATTTTCCTCCCGACAGATGACTGTCACAAGTTCTTTCTGGGCCCACGGAAACGGATCATTATGTATACCTCGCATCGCGATATCGCAGTGAGACGACTTTATAATCACTGTGTTCCCATACTTCGAAGTGAGGCCGTTAGGTTTGCTTCCTTTCGCATTGGTATGCGTTTCTTAATTCGAATTGGAGAATTGAATTGAATAATATAGTAACAAAGGCTTCAATGTGGGAGGCCCGGATTCAAGTCCCGGCTACGGCAGTTCTTGTTTAAAGTTTTACCATCATGGCAATTGTAAGCATTCTTCGTTCGATTCAGGAGTGGGCAACTCATTCGAAGCATGATTATAAGATATTTAATATGATGTCACTTTCCTCTTTTCACAGGTAAATGGCATCTTGAGATGTTTCAGGAAGAGTATTTACCAAATAACAGATGCTTTGATACCTACTATGGTTGTCTGCAAGCAAGCATAGACAAGTTTTCGCACCAGTGTGAGTCAATTATCACTAATTATTATTTATGATTGTGTACTAGCTTGTACTTGTCCTTGAAAACAGAAATAAAAAGAAGATTAGAGAAACACCATTTAATTGGTCAAGTGTTGAGATTTGTGGTGGGTTGGTAACAGGTCAATTTGAGTTGAAACTGAAATGAATGATGTGAGTTTTGTGGACTTTGCTTTTGTGTACTAGGGATTGGGCTAGTGTAGGCCTACACATGAAATTGAATGACTGATTAGGGCTTCAGGGCTAAATGAAGATCAGAGTGTTATGTGGCAATTCTTCTTAGTTCCTTAGTTTTCGGATCACATATAAAATAATTATCTGTGTGATTTATTTCAACTTTAAAAATTGAATATATATTTAAGATCTTGGGTAGGGCCTACCGACAATTGAGAAACTGTTCTGTAATATTGCAAGTTATAAGTAATGATTAAGGAGCAATATGGTGTATGTTGAATGTTGAATCCAGTACGAGGTACCAGCAGAGTTATGTTTTGTTAATCATAGAGCAAAAAGCCATCCTCCATGCAGACATTTTAAGGGATATCCTAACACATTTTCAATCCATACAGGAACTGAATCTTGTTTTAATTACGGGTTAACATTTTCTGATACCATTTGCACTATTTAATGAGAGGCTCCCCTGACATTCTCACAGTGGGAATTCATTCATCCTTGGCTGGTGTTTGAACCCTGTCCGTCAATTATCATTGCACTGAATATGATCAACGCCTTCTTAGAATTTAGATATTGGATCACTGAATGCTATTCCTTTTATTGATATTCGCACTGATAGGGGTACAAACATTACGTACGAAGGCTTGGAATTTTTGAATGATACGACTCCCGATTTCAGCAGGGTTGGTGAATTCTCTGAAATTGTCTTTAACGAAGAAGCAGTCCGTATCATTGATGAAAAGGTAAACTAGGCAGACTTGATCCATCCTTTCATCTCTTCCAATTTATCATTCTTGTCTACCCTTTTCCATTGACATTGTCCCAGGGAATCCAGTTTTACCATTTGCCTGTCACAAAAAGCTGTAACATCCAGATATTTTCACAGCAATAGAAATCAGAAAGATCAAAAACAATCACTTACTTCGAATACGAGATTATTTGGAGTAATATTTCTAGATGATAACATTTCAATAAATGTGCTTGTTTGCCTGCCTATGACACAGCTTGGTCCCGAGTAGGTGGTACAGGACAAAACCTCACCTCCAATGTTCATGTACGTTGGCTTGACAAATGGACATGACCCATATCAGGTACCGGAGAACTTCGCTAATCAGTACCTTCATATAGAAAATACTGATAGGAGGACATTAGCAGGTAATATCATCTTATCACTTAGGGTAGTTAAAATATTTATGATACAAAAGGAATTCATATACTTATTATTTTTATCTACTATCTCTACAAACAGTCACACCCTCCCTCCTACCCTTTGGCCCCTCTCCAGCAGTAGGTCAGATTTTTTACTTGTGCTTGCCCCACCCACCTTCCCCACTATAAAAATATGAGAACAGTTCTCGTTGATGACTGGTTTATATCTCGGTGCATAGGTTTTAATCGTTTTACCAAAAGTGCCAGTGTCAGCAAACTAAAGGAAGAATAAACAAAAATAAACGACTACCTTAAAAAAATGTTATAATGAAAATGATGGGATCTATAAGATCTCTATTCGTGTGCATACCCTGCCATATGCAAATGATCATCCTTTTATCTACTACAACCTGTGGGGAAATAGCGAAGAAAGCTCCCAATGAAATCTAGTTGTTCATTAATTTAGGGAATACATTTGTCAAGTTGTCTTCTCTCTGACCCTGTGAAGACAACTACAACACTCTGTTTCTAAACAAAGTCTGCTGTATATAAAAATGTTTTCATTAGAGCAGAATTAGATGTTTTGATTTATGACATGTTGAACCGATCAACCTTTAAGGGTTGGAAATTTCAACTAAGAAAAACAAAGGTATTATGTCATTGTAAAATTTTCTTCTAGCGTAGTTCTTTACGTGTCATCATTGGATCTGATAAAATAAAGCCCTCAGAGACAGGGTTTTCTGAGGCGCCAGCATTAGACAAATATCCGAAGATTACATCTATGAATAAATTAATCCATCATGCTGCACCTACGTACCCAGCATACAGTATATTAAAGGAGCCTTTTTGCTCCGAATGAGTTGGTTCTATGGATAATACGTCAATAATATTGTTGATGGCTACAAGATATTGCAGTTCATGATTGTTCTGACCGGCAGAGGTAGGTGGGTGCTTAGACCTCAACCACACATACGGTAGACCAATGAAGAGGGAGTTCATTGGGCTTACAGTACCAGTATGTTCAACAATCTTCTCATCTAAATTAGCAGTTCCAATACATGAATTTAAAATGCTGGTAGTCTCCCACATCAAAAGAGACCCTGAGGACAGATAACAAAACTGACACACCCTTTACCCCAGCCTGTGACTGTTCTATGTAGATGTTTTGATTGGACATTTATCTATTGGGTCAGCTATGA
Source organism: Membranipora membranacea (assembly GCA_914767715.1). Taxonomy (NCBI): domain Eukaryota; kingdom Metazoa; phylum Bryozoa; class Gymnolaemata; order Cheilostomatida; family Membraniporidae; genus Membranipora; species Membranipora membranacea. The sequence continues at coordinate 4,805,076 of OU612070.1, read as the reverse complement.
CCTGAAAACTTTAGAGCTGGTTAACTAACACATTTAGAAAGTCTGTCCAGTAGAGAAGACATGCAAAAAGTTTCAACGATGATTCGCTTAGCTATCTGTGCTGTGATGTCGCTGGCGATCATAAACTGTGCTTACTTAATATACAAGGAGCAAGCAGACAAAAAGGTTGAGATGGTTAAATTACTTCGAGAAGACGAAAGTATCATAGCTTATACTTTCTCCCTAGCTGATGGAAATGCTGCTTCCATACTGAGAAATGAAGATAATGGTCCGCAGCAACAGATAGTTACAGATATAACTTATAGTGAAGTAACTTTTCTCCCCACTAAAGATGAGGATATCGGCAAGGAGAAAGAGGGAAACTTGATAGTCAGAGATGCCATTATTATGAGCAACATGGCTACAGATACATCACATGGCACTGAGCCTGTAACATCCTTGCCTGAAACCAGCAATGGGAGCACAGGATACCACAAACCGGTGGTGGAAAAAATAGATGACACCCCGGAACAGCATGAATACTGCAATCATCTTCAGCTGTTGTCAAATGACTCTGAGTATAATTTTCTTATTGAAGAAGGTAAAAAAGTTATATACCAAACCTTCGCGTGGAGAGGGAGGCGTGATCAACTATTGGTTGGTGGTTTCCACGGCTGCGAATATACAAACTGTGTAGTACAGCAGTGTAACAAGTTTAACTATGTGGAGCGAGCAAATGTTTTGCTGTTTGATATACAAAGTACTTCAGCCGTACCAGTCGTACCCGAGGCAGTGAGAATAACCCAGACCTGGGTGATACATGCCATGGAGGCGCCCGCCTGGTCATGGAATCGTGTGCCAGAAGAATTTGGTCCGCATATGGACGCCGCAGATACTTATAGAAGTGACTCAGACATTTACAGACCTTACGCACGAATCACCAAGCTAGAAGCGCCAGTAGAATTTATACCAACTCTTGTGCAAACAAAAACAAAAGGTGCCTTCATCTATGTATCTAACTGTTTGTCAAATAATTATGATCGATTAGGACTCATAGACGAACTATCAAAATACATTGATGTTAGGGTCTATGGGAGGTGCGGCGAAGAACCTCCCTGCCCTAGAGGAGACCTTGAATGTGAGTACAGGGAGCACAGCGGCCATCACTTCTTCCTAAGCTTCGAGAACAGCTTATGCACCGATTACATCACAGAAAAATTTTACAAAGCACTTGAATGGAATATCCATGTTGTGCCTGTAGTAGTGGGCGGTGCTTCTGTAGACGAATACAATGCTTTAGCTCCGCCGAAATCCTTCATACACTTGTATGACTTTGAATCCGTGCAAGCTTTAGGACACTACCTCAAGTCTCTGATGGACAATAACGAGGCCTACATGGAGTATCATAAATGGCGCACTGAATATAGAGTTGATTGGCGTTCAACCTCAGCTTGTCAATTGTGTGAGATGGCAAATCTCAATAGTACGTTTGAAGGTAAACATAGAGACAGAATGGCTACATGGTACAACGATGGAGTGTGTCACAATCTCACCGTTCCTTACGTATAGACAATGGAAGTTTTAACCAAGATTACAGTGATCAATTTATGAGTGGATTGAAAATGATAGTTTCATTGAATAATTCAACCTTTTATTTTGTCAAATGTTTTACCCAATAACTCATATTAATTTTACCATCTATGTGTGTACCACATGAATCATTGTTCACCAATAAAATATCATTAAATTAAATTTGAGATTTCATAAGACTAATTTTAAGAAATGAGCCGCCTAGAAATTCAATAGGAATCATCCCTTAGTTAGTACCCAGCTAGTGGCAATCTGTAAGTTATTGCTACTTGCTCAACCATCTTATCATAAATAAATTTTTCTGTTAGCAACTCAATTCAGTAGTCAAAAATATCTTTTTGTTTAACCATGAGTCAGTTCATTGTCATATAAACACACTGGTTAATAATAGGAGGTGTCCTATCAATATTGAAAAAAACAAATAGGAAGTTAGGTAGGTAAGTAGGTAACTATCACAAAGCTACCTGTATATTTTTCAAACTTGCTTGACAAGTGGTTTGTGGTAATGATTATATCTGATCTTATCTTTAGTCAGAGGTCAGATAGATCAAAGATATTTTCTTAACCATATTTGAGTCATGTGCCTGTATAAATTTTAATGATGGCTAGGTTAAGAGGTTAGACTTGAGTAGTGTGTAAAATCTACAAATCTGCTCGGTGAAATATTATCTTTGATTTACAAAAATTATAAATCGTCTTAAACTACTGTTATTTCCATTGGAGTTATAGTTATCCAACCTTGTACCTGAAATAGTTGAAATCCTATAACCAAAGTTAGATTCTGATGTGACGCTGATTGGCCAATCATTATACTATGTGTTTGTATGACCAACCACACAGTGATGATGGTCCAGTGCTAGGTTTTTATGAGCCAAGTTTTTTCTGCTTGCGCATACAAATGTTGAAACTTGATAAATGTCGAATGACATAACTCATTTTTCCGTTGGAAGTGAATCAATTGTGGGTTGGTCCAGTTTTTGTTTTGAGAAATAAGGATAAATCTAATTGCTGCGGTGGAAAGATAACTGTATTAACTAGTGCGCCAGCATAAAATGTGTTTGGGAATAGTGAAAGTAGAGCAACATACTCATTTGATGTTCTGAACAATAGCCCCTGTGATGCTATTCCCAATATTTCATGCTCACATGGGAGGATAACTCAAACGGAGGGAATTGAAGATTACAAGACAAAAAGTTTGACCCCGGAGTCTATCAAATCTTTGGGGATGAGTCATATCCTTATCTTATGGATTGAGATATCTCAAGACTTGCATTCCATTTCCCCAGGATGAGACAGTTAGCTGCAAAATGCATCTAATAATAAACAATTTGCCATGCTGTAACCATGGATCCGCCGTGCAGCACTTCAAGCAGTCTTCATGCTGGTATGAGTGGGTACTATGGGACATTACGCAAATAATATTGTTGACGGCCACAAGAAAACGCACGACATGATTGTTGTGACTGATTGAGGTAGGTAGGTGGATTTTTGCATTGACCATCTTTTTAAATCAATTACATGCCAATTATTTCATATTATTTTATTCAAGTATATTTTGATGGTGCACACCTGAATGAAGGTTTTCAATCGGGAATTGAAAGCGCCTGTTAATAGGTGTGCGAATGAGCATTTTTATGTTTACCCTTGTATAGTGCTGTGCAATATTTCTAAAGAGTCAAAACGAGATATCAGCCACAAATTATATTGATGAATGCAATGCAATTCAATGGTAGTTATCACATTTCGACATTTCTTTCAAGACAGTACGGATGATATCAGAGAAATCTAACGGTAATAACCTCTTAAAATGAAAGTTGTCTTTCCATTCTCCAGGGGAAGACAAACATCAATTATAACAGGTCCATAATCTAAATAAACACCTTCCCTGATTTAAGGTCTTATTGTCTACATTGTTATATTTTATCGCTATCATCCCAGTTGATATCTACCCATATCGTTATACATTGCAGCACTACCACTGTACCCCCATTTGGCGACATCACAGAAAGAAACTGAATAAGCAAAGTTGCAAGGGGAGTTTTAGCAGATTCTGGTTTGTGGAGTGACCTTGTGGCTATGTAACCTTTAGTATTTGCACCCCGCTTTGGCTAGAGTGCCCCATATAAATTTACCCGAAATTTTATTCACATCATTTTTGAAAGCCAGAGAAAGTGAGGGCGGTGAATCTGTGTGACAGGGTTGAAGCTGGATTAATATTTGTCCATGCTATATTTATTTACTAACTACAAACTAAAATATTGTATAATCACAATCATTACTGAGACAAAGTTCTCGATTACAGTATCTAAGAAAATAATAAGAAAATGGTATTTTACTAGAAGATTATATACGTGTTTTCAGAACACAATATAATCAGTTTTACATGAATCTAGTTTTAGTTCTTCTCCCCACTGCATCGGGAGCTAGAGAATCAATTATCAACAGGTACCAAATTGATTAAATTTCCCTTCATATCCTGCCATGGTATCCACGCACCACCACGGAGAGCGGGATCTGCGTCCGGATAATAAAGAGGGACATTTCTAGATGGTACAGAGCCTGCGGAGTACACGGCAAGTTTGGCGAGCATCACATCCACGGTCCCAGGTGAGCTCTGTATGGAAATAAGATTCAGAAATGTATGTATAATTAGCAACATTACCTCTTTGTTCACATGGTTTTAAAAATATCACCGTGGTCTGAACAAGGTGGAAAAGGTACAGGGAGATTCGAGAATGATCACAGTGCAAACAAATCTATCAACTACGAAAGAAACATTTAACAAAAGAATGTCCTCTCAATGCAACCAACCTGAGACAGATCTGTTATCTCGTATGGATCGTCATTGATGTTATACAGGAATATGTTCTGAATATCCTCGGGGTTCATGTTGTTAAATCTCTCTACTTCCAGGGCATTATCTGCCACACCATCTGTCTGGTCAGCTGTGATAGTAAGCAAGCAAAGTAAATGATGGATTTATAATAATCACAGACACACAACCGATGAAATTCGGTTTAGACACTGGCACTTGTAAAAGACGAAACATCGAAAAATCAGGTCTCGGTGGTAAAAGTTAAAAAAGTATATTGTTTAGTGTGAGAATCAGATGTCGTAAAAAGAAGTCGTCACTGCTCTTACTTTCAGTTTTACTTGTACATAACCCCTAACACCTACCCAACATGTCAGATTATCTGAATATACCTATAATTGAGCCCACATAACATAAACAATCACATTATTTTAGACGCTCCATCCCATACAATGCTTGGTCTCTGACACCATGTGCGTTCTGTGTACCAGCCCATGTATGGCGTGTCCTATTGATGTTTGGCTGATAAATTTTGGGCTAATTTGCTCATCACTTATTCCATTGTATAGACAGTTTTCTGAGCATTTATTTATGCCTCAATTCGGAGTTGTCCTCTCGCATAGGAAAAACCTGCTGAAAGAGTGGTATCTTGAAAACCGCTTATGTTAGTTTTGATTCAGAGTCTGCACCATTGAAAACCCTGTGAGACAGGGTTTCCAAATCATTGGAGGCTTGAATGTTGATAAATCCTAATTTTAGTGACGAAACTCATGAAAAATTCTGCCAAATGATCCACAAAACAGGCAGAAAATGATATAATTGACCATCCAAATACTAACATTTTTTCTCAAACTATGTCCATATTAGTTTTCAACGCCGCAGATTCTGAATCAAAAATAATTTTTATCCTATTATAAGCGGTTATCAAGATAACCATCTTTTCAGCACGTTTTTCCTATGCGGCGTGGGTTAAATGTACCAAACTGGAGAGAGGACAACTCCGAATTGAGGCCTAAATCAGAGCTCAGAAAACTGTCTATTCATCCTTAGATCCGTGAAAGCTTGTGGTCTGGCTGAGACATTTTGGGAGATAATCGAATATGGTCTACAGATAACTTCTGTGGATTCCGATTTCTTTTCCAAGAAAATCTCCACATTGATGGTTGAAATCTCAAAATTTGTGGTTGAAAAAATAAACGTAAGTTTGTTTATGGCATTTTGAGCCAATCAGCAAATGTTATTGATACACATGTGTAACTTTTGTCTAACTGTAGTATTGAGAAGACAATCTGCCCCTTCTATAAGAGAATGGCAACCCGTCTGTAATGTGCTTTGGCATCCATGTGTACTCTCCACGTCATGAAAGTTTAGCAATCTAAATTTAGTAATCTATTACACAGATGCCGGAACCCCTTTTGCCCAAATTTCTCCCTCAGGTTTATGAGGGGACAGCTCTCTTCTCGAAAGCTGGAAAGCAAGAGTCTGCAACCAAACAGAGCATGTCAAAAGAGACTACCTCGAATGCAATTATGCTGTCAAGCGCAATGTAAGATTACCTTCAGTGAAGACAGGTGGATACCGTCCACCTCTCTGTGTATCACCAGTTAGTCATTTCATATCACCCATCCTTAGATAAGCCTGAATACGATTATCGATTGGTGATCCTTCCTTCATAACTCCCACCAGAGCAGTAACTGGGTCTATGGAAACCATTTCCTACAATGAAAAGCACAGCTTAGAAATACAGAGAGTCCTACTTATGAAGATAAAGTTTGGTACATGTATGTAAAACATTCTTTCGGCAACATTGTAATGGTATTGATAATATGTCTCCACGGGCAGCCCTGCATGGGAATTTTAAACATAACAAAAGCTTCTATCAGCAGCTTACTCCTACCCTGTCACCTATTACATCAGTACAGTAACTAATAACTAGTAAGGCTCTTCCCTCCTCTTCTCCAATCTTTGACATTTCGTTGATGTCAAAAATAATAGATAACATGGACTTTTGGTATGTAATGCAATATCCGTTCTCTTTTGCAAGTGTATTTTATGAATTTAACTCTTTTATAAGGCAAAACAACCAAATACATCACATAAATTCATTAGCTGTCAGGTATCATGCTCAGGGCCCTGTGTCAATTATTGATATAAAAAGTTGTCTGTACACTGGCATGAGCAACTCTATGCAAAGGATTTATAACCTGGTACAGTCAACTTGAATCATACTTGTCTGGTGAATACTAGATCAAGTTTGATCCTTCTGCCGGAATTCGGAGTTGCTCCCCCTCCACTGGTCGTGTCACAGGGGGAGGAACTCAAAATGCAGGCAAAATGATCAAACCTGATCTAGGTGAGTGCGGCCATAGGTATGTGTGACTTAGTCATAATGGGTTAGGTTACTATCATTTCTCATATTATGTTTAAGGGACATAATTAGTTTTCTCACATTTCTTGGACTTCCACGAAGTCTCCCCTGCAAAGCTTTCCACTGATTAACGCCATCCAGTCCTCTGGGTATGTTGATTCCTGCAGCATGGAGGAGTGTAGGAAACCAGTCGGAGATATACATCTGCCCATTGTACACAGCTCTATGCCTGGGTGCTTTAGGGCCACTTATAAATCCTGCAACTCTGATACCTGGTTAATCACGAATGGAAACAATATTAACTGAAACACTTACAAAGTAGCTTCATGTGTTTGGCATACTATGAGTTAGATTGAGAACAACCTGTGTAATATCTAGTGGGCTGTCGGACAGAGAGGAAGAGTCTGGAGGGCTCAGACTAGTATTAACTGCATTGTTCAGGTTGTAACATCTATGAAAAACCATTGATTCTGGCATATACCTCCTCTCTCCCCGTAGGGGGTAATTGGTTCCAACTCTGCCCATATTTTGATTAGGAGCCCCATTGCTCCCTGAGAAAATGAATATTGTGTTCTCCCATAGTCCGTTTCTCTTGAGAGCCACAGTAATATTTAATACGGATTCGTCCAGTGCTGTGATTTGACCTGGGAAAACAAGAAACTCAATTAATAAAACCCACATCTGGAACAAGATGGAATAACCTTATGTTGTTTATTTTTGTTTGTTCTTCCTTTAGTTTGCTTATACTGGCATATTTGGTAAAACAATTCAAAGCCTTGCACACAGATTTAAACTAGTCATCAGCTCTCATTATGTTCTAATGGGGGCGAACCATAGATATAAAAACTGTTTTTATATCTATGGTTCGGTTATGGGGGCGAACCAAGTACAGATTTGACCTTAATTTGACCTGACTTTTGAACTTTGTACCTACGGCTGGAGAGAAGTCAAAGTATAGAAGGGATGCTGTGACTGTTTGTATTTGTTGATATTAAGAGGGCAATCAATTGTTTAATGCCTTAAGATATTGATGTACCAAAATTGGATTCATCTTAGGAGTAGAGATAGTAGACACAATTAATAAGTATATGAATTCCTTGTATTATAAATCATTTAATTACCCTAAGTGATAAGATGAGTTTACCTGCTAATGCCCTCCTCTCAGTATTTTCTATATGAAGGTACTGATTAGCAAGCTCTCCGATACCTGATATGGGTCATGTCCATTTGTCAAGGCGACATACATGAACATTGGAGGTGAGGTCTTCTCCTGTAATAAGAACTGAAATTGTAACACATATCTGTGATGAATGGCCTTTTCTTATGTCATATCATTCTATTATTAGAGCAACTGGCTACAACTGTGGGACCAAGCTGTGTCATAGGCAGGCATTTAAAACATTTATTGAAATGTTATATCTCTGGAAATATTATTTCAAATGGCATTATATTTGGAAGAAAAGAAATGCACAGTCAAAAACACAACATTTTTTGTTTTCTTGCTGTGAAAATGTCTGGAAGTTACAGCCAATTTTTTGCATAATTTTGTGGATTTGTTGCGACACGCAAATGGTTGCTGTGGATCCTTTTAATACAATGGAAAATGGTAGACAAGATTGATAAATTGGAAGAGATGAAAGGATGGATTAAGTATGTCTAGTTTACCTTTTTATCAATGATACGGACTGCTTCTTCGGTAAAGACAATATCAGAGTATTCACCAACCCTGCTGAAATCGGGAGTCGTATCATTAAAAAAGTCCAAGCCTGCATACGTAATGTCTATCTCCCCATCAGTGCAAATATCTATAAAAGGAATAGCATTGTTACTTAGGATTTTTGATGGCATAATGATTGGTAAGACACTTGTTGTAGTGGTCATATTTAGAAATTAAAAGGTGTTTTGTTTTTGCATTATATGTGTGGGGACATAACTCCTATTCTGTGTAATATTACTAATCTAATCTTCAGGGAATTCCAGGTTCAAACTGCATTGTGGGGATTTTGTTGACTTGCCAATTTATTTACCAAGTAAACTTGCAGAAGTCTGCTCGTGTTAGATCAGGACAAATTTAAATTTTTCAATAAGTATAATGTCAGATCTTCATGAGGTTAGTATGATACTGTCTTGCGGCAGCATATCCGCAATATTTCTCAAAATTGCATATAATAAATGTTAAGAATTCAATAAAAGGTGTTTCTAGGGTGGAACAACGTGCTGAATCCAATATTAAGGGTGTACCCAGTTGTAGCGATCATGTCAGCGGCAGCGCGGCAGCATATCCTCACTTCCTCTAAAAATTGCTTTTAAAGAGTGAAATAGTAAGAGTTTAAATAAAAGGTGTTTCAAGGGTATAATACCGTGCTGAATATAAAGAAATAAGGGTGTAACCTAGAACAAGTTTGATCCAATTGCCTGCATGCCTGTTGCTCCCGATCCACTGGTCATGCCGCGGCGTGACCAGTGTATTGGAAGCCACTCGGAATGCAGGCAAATTGACCAAACTTGGTCTAGCGTACCCAGTTGTAGCAATCATGTCAGCGGAAGATCGGCAGCGCGGCAGCATATCGCAATTTTTCTCAAAACGCTTATTATAAGTGAAATGTTACGAGTTTTATACAAGGGTATATCTAGGGTAGAACAACGTGCTGAATCATTGCTTGAGGTGGTTGGTGAGAGACAGCGCTACCGCATATCCCTATCTATATCATGTCATTAGCATGTTAGGAAAGTATGCGAAGATGGCATGTCTAAGTTTTCCAGACTCTGACAGTTGGGTTTCTTTGCTGAAAAGTGAGGCACTCATTGAACTCTTTGCTCATGTGTTATGCAAAAGATATCCAGCCGAAAAATGACATAAGAGGCAATTGAAACATCAAAAATGTTGTTGGTAATTGCCCCAAGACAGTGGTCTTAAGATCATACAATATCATACTAGTCCCATAAGAAGTTTGACATAATTCAATTGAAATTTTTCAATTTGTGCTGGTCTGGTCTGGTCTGGTCTGGTCTGGTCTGGTCTGGTCTGGTCTGGTCTGGTCTGGTCTGGTCTGGTCTGGTCTGGTCTGGTCTGGTCTGGTCTGGTCTGGTCTGGTCTGGTCTGGTCTGGTCTGGTCTGGTCTGGTCTGGTCTGGTCTGGTCTGGTCTGGTCTGGTCTGATACGAGCAGACTTCTCTAACAGTTTACTTCGTGAATTAATTGCCATGTCAACAAATCCCACAATGCAATTTCAACCTGGAATTCCCTGATGATTAGATTAGTTAGACTACACAGAATAGGAGTTATTTTCCCACACATTTAATGCCAAAACAAAACACCTTTTAATTTCTAAATATGACCACTACAACTGGGTACACCCAGTGAATTTTACAGAACATACACTAATGAAGTATAAAACGTGATCAATATCCTGCCATCAAATATTGTCCGTGTCATAACAACTTATGCTATAGCTGCTTCTGGCCTATTAGCAGTTTAAGATGTAATAACATACCGCGTCGCAGCCAGCTTAATGTACTGCCACGCATTCATTGGCAACATCAGAATCACCTGTGTAAGGGTGTAATGATTATCAGCATTTGTTGATAATGGGGATATTCACCACCACTGAATTACTTTGTAACCTAACAAAACTCATCTGTAATTGGTCTAACATAGGGTATGGTATTCAATGTGAAATTGTCAAAACAAGAAAACAACTCGCTCTATTATGTGTCACATATGGTATTATACAGTGTAATGGTTGCTCATATTATATTGTTGGTCTTAGTAAGTATATATAACAATGCGCAAACTGCTTGACGATTGCAGTGCTACGGTGTTGGCGAAGAAGTAATCTACCACACAATGACAAACTCTCTGATTTTGTTTAGCTGTGTTCTTAGCTGTATTTTCAATGTCTGTATTGCTAGTAAGTGATCATATAGAAGGATACAAGGTTTGTGATCAAACCACTGACTCGCAAACCAAACGTATTTGTATGTTATTCTTATCTTCTCTGTTATCTGTGTTTTGTAATACTATGTTTATGACATTTACCTATGAATTTTGTTTTCTTCAGTTGCAGTACTACCATCATGTCCTTATGGGTGGACACTATTGAGCAAGGCGACATGTGTGAAGTTTTTTGAAGGCCCAAGAAATTACGATCAAGCTCAGGCGTACTGCGCTCAACAGCCACAAGGAGCAGGCTGCCTGGTGACACTGGAGACAACAAACAAGATAAACAACTTCGCAGCTGTCTTTGCTACTATTGGTAAGTAGGCGAAGCCAGGCAAAGCCAGGCAAAGCCAGGCAAAGCCAGGCGAAGCCAGGCGAAGCCAGGCGAAGCCAGGCAAAGCCAGGCAAAGACAGGCAAAGCCAGGCAAAACTTCTACTATGCGACCCTGTTGAAGAATGGTAAATTTTGAAATGCAAATGCTGCTACATAAATTTTGATATATCTGCATCACAAATTTTTTCATCCCTCAGTCCTCAGTGTTTTGACAGGCCATAAGCTTCTTGAAGTGTCCTTTCACAACACTCATAATAAATTACCATTTCATCAGTAGCTATTTGAGAGTCACGGCCTTCTCTGACGATCACCTTGGATCCGTTCTCCATTCTTTGTAATTTATACACTCTCATGCCCAGCGTAGATAAGCAGAAAAAAAAATTTACTCCCTAATACCAATGGTTAACTAATTTCAATTTTTTACATTCTTAAGGATATTTTTAGAATCAGAAGCTCTACAAATGAAATTAGAGAAATGAAATATTCATTGAACAATGTTACCTATCCAATAATTATATGATAATTGTTGGTTAGAGGATTGGCTTGTTCACTAATTGCTCAGTACACATCATCACAAAAAAATTGATATTAAAAATGACAGTAGAATAACAAGTATTGTGATAATTGCATATTATTCAAACACTACTGCGCTTTCATCATGCTGTCTTGGTAGGCATACAAAGCTTGAGAAGTTTCACAAAGCATACGCATGAGACTACACTAAAAGACAATAACTTGAATATTTCCCCATCACACAGCCGTTTTATATAATCCTCAAGCCCAAAAACCCTTGCATCATAATCCCAATATCTAGACAACTGCCACTTACCATAACAGGGAAATTTTTAATCCTACTTTTGATTTCCTGAGCACGACTTACCCTTTAAGTTAGTAGTTGAGCTTCCCTGATCTGATAAGCTTTGTATTTTTGGCTGAATTTAAATCATCATTCCCCCCCCCCCCCCAGGGGGTTTGCTAGTATGAATACTGTTTTTGCCCTGACCAGTTTTTTATGTTGCACTGAAATGAACATCAATACATAAACTTACCGGAACATGTGCTGATATGATACCCTAGCAAGGAGACCATATTGATTGGAGACTGAGTTGGGTTGGGCATTTCTTTAAGTCATTTTTGATCTTTTTTCTTTTAGGTAAAAATGGGCAAAGGTTCTGGATAGCTGGCCGCCAAGAGACAGCATACAACCCATTTGTGTGGGATGGCTTGTTCACTGGAGAGTTTGAGGACACTAACTGGAATGTAAATGAACCAAATAACTTTAATAACGAAGAAAGGTGTGTGGAACATTTGGCAAACGGAAAATGGAATGACCAGTCCTGCAATGATAGACTTAACTTTGTATGCGAGAGAGAGCCCATCCATTAAAAATAGTTGGTTTATTGATGATATACTGCAGATAAAAAGGTTATTCATAATTAAACAAAAAAATGTTTATCCTGATGATATCATTATCATTTGCTGATAAATAAATCAAACAGTTTAACAAAACTAAACAACCTAAACACGAATAGACCACACATTGATGTATTGCTACAGGGATTGCTATCAAGAGCAGATCGTTGTCTACTTTGCTAAAGAAAATATAAATGTACGTTTATCAATATATTTTATATGATTTTGAGTTGTTGTCAATAACAACTCAGTAAAGATCATCAAAATTAAAAGTGTGTTAAACTCTCCTTATAGTGACCAGTGATCCTTAGATTCTGACAGCACGCAATTACACAAAGTTAGCTCTCACTAGAATACCCATATTATTTATACAGGAATCAGAGATATGGGGAAACCATTTTCTTTATATCCCATCATGGTCTTTTCATCCTAGTCAATTTATTTGACATTTTAAACAGCGCAGTTTACAGCAGTTGTCTACAGGAGTTTTCTACTAGTTCTTTGGGTAGACACCACAATTAACGATTTTAAATTTTAAAATAATTGTGAAGCCCTAGAGATGTTGGTTGTGGCTGCAGTATTAACTAATCAGAGCGAATGCGACAAACCGATACTCAGTTCCTGTAAAAATTATGAATACATTTATCACAGTATGTATGAATTGTTCTTCACAGGCAATTGAAGAGGGAGAGAAACCAAAACACAGGTTTAATTATATTATTGATCATTATTATGCTAATAAAAAGGTGTTGATTGAAGTTGCTGTGAGTGTGTTAGTTCTCTCCCTTATATTAGATCTTCACTTGCCAAGATTTACTATTTACCAAGTACATGAAGTAAACACAATATTCAAGTGACACAGCGCACACGATTAGACAACACAGATAATTCTGTTTCAGAGATGTTGCGTAGTAACGCAGATCAGGTTGCGAATGCCTCCACTGTGTTTAAGATGACATCAAAAACTCAAAAAGTGTGAGGTTGGCTTCTCTGAAATTAAAGATTTTAGGCCATGTAGTATCAGTAGAAGGTTGATTGGAATGATCATTCAGTTAAACAAGTCTTGTTGAAAAATTTGAAATCCCAAGTTTGCAAATATCACTTTTGAGCTGTCCAGTCTCACATAAAATAGAGGCAACTCCAACTTCACGGTAATTACGGAAGACGAACGATGACATAAAGAATTTTTTATTTTCTACACAGGAACAAAATTCTGTGTCACCCCTCGGCTTCGGTATTTGCCCGGACTATGACATATAAAATTTTGTATACCTGCAGGTAAAATAATTTACATGTCTCACCCATTCTGCGCATGCTCAGCTCTGGGCATGAGCTGACCTCTGCAAAATTGAGCCTCGGAATTCCGAAGCCATCTGATTGGCTACCTGCTCTGGTGACATACTCCCCAAAGCGTGCGGATTTGTTCTTAATAGTTATCCTCTCTTGTCATTATTAGCTGCTTTTGATTGACAGTGTATGCAGGGGATATCCCATTTCCCCTTTCCAAAGTTGCAATCAGAACCCAAACTAAACTCATTGTTCTTGCACATGCGCAAATTCAAGTCACGCATGATGCATACTTAGCCTTACAACACCTGCTTTGTGGTAATGATAGCCTAGTTTATCAGTGATCTACATGCCCAGTCAGTATGTGTCTCACCTCGTCTACACACAAAGAGGGGACAACTCTAATTCATTTACTGTCATATAAGTAACACTCAATCGGAATAATGTAATTGCTGTGGGTGTGGCTTAAATGTGAAGTGCAATATGTGGCTATCTTTTTGTTGTTCTCAGATTACATCTTGCTTTTGTCAAGCAGACATTTAAATCAACCTCATAACATCCTTCAAGATTTTAAATTGGACACTGACAGGTGCAATCCAATGACTTTTGATGAGTAGTACACACCTCAGCAGTGACAGCAAGGAAATAGTCAATTTCAGTCCTTGGGCTTGGTCACAGATATAGCAACCCGTGTTTAGACCAATGGAATGGTGTATCATTCATACCCTTTTTTCTAATCTGATGCTATCATATCTCCCCTTTTTTTGGAAAATCCAATCCATGTACAGTTCAAAAAGAGGTATGCTTCTGCAATCTGTTACCAAACTGAATAGGGTGCTTGATTCAAATATAGCAGGACACTATTTACAATTTGCAGGAATGGAGATCTCCAACTGCCAATGGAAGCAAAAACATGCACAGAAAGAGACCTTTTGCGAAATATGATACATGTTACTCAGTCTTCAAAATAGCAAAAATATGAGAGATCCAAAGCCAAAACAAGATTTTTCTTCAAGGCTCATAGTCATGCAACTATTAGCAGAGATACGGGATATACCGCTACATCACCATTTTAATCGAAAGAGATTAAGTTAAGTTAAAGCGCCAATTGTAGTGCATCCAAGGAGTGAGAGGGACTCATTGTCATGTCTTCAGGTAGTAAAACTTAAGGTGGAACTTGAATGAGTAGTCAATGATATAACAATTCACATAAACAGGTACATAAGTTGTGAAAACCGACAAAAACAATCGATCGATACACAATCATTGTATGCCTTATACTGAAGGCCTTGTATAATTACTACCCACAAACTTTGCCATTAATTTAGACAAGGAACCAATATTGATGAGCTTCTGTTTGTAAATTTTATTGCAGTACCATCTAATAATTGTTTTTTTTTCAACTTATTTTATCCAAAACATACATTGGCCGAGTGTGACATACACTCAGAAAATAGATGCACCCTAAATGGACAAGGCCTGTTAGTGAAAATGCAAAGGTGCAGGTAACATTCTTTATGGACCGCAATCACCAGCAATCACATTCCAATGTCTTTTTCCGTGCTGCCTGAAACAATAAATACATGCAACGTGATAAAACTCATGAAATCATGAATTTTCCTGGAGTATATGTTTCTTTTTGGGTATAAATCACACTTCACATAGTTAATTTTAGCTGAACAATGGCAAACTTCGGACACTGAAACTCCAAGCTTGACGGTGCTTTAGATAAGTACAGTACAGTATTGAGTTCTTGCTGTGTTTTCTAACTGTAACAAATTTAGGTTTCATAAATCTGGTTGTTGATTTGTGAACTTTTTTAAATGGAGGCACATACAAACATTGTTACAGTACAGGAAAATACAAGTCTATTTACACGCTATTGATGAATTACCCTCAGTTCACCATCACTGTTCAACATCAGGTTAACTTCCACACAGTGGTCATTTTTCAAAATGAAATGTGGAAAAATAATCCCAATACATTACTCTTCTCACACAAAAAAACACAAGTCTGTCCCCATTTCATGGCACTCTCACAGAATGACAATCTTGGGAACATATGCAGGATTAGGCATAGCAATACAGGGTGCGAGGGCTGCCTTACGCAATGAACCTTATTCTCAGTTCTCTGGGGCCTGCACCCAGTGACCAAGCACCCTGATTGAGTTTGCTAATATAATTCATTAATATCGCAAACAAACATAAGTATCTCTATGATTCGCTCTGTGTTTAGAGATTACCTGAAGGCCCCAGTCCCCAAGATTTTTTCTGTAAATGATAAAGGGGTTGTACTAGCATTAGTTCATTGGTACTAGTACCAAAGACAAATTCCCAAGTTTTGAATTTTTGCCAAGTCCTTATGAATTGACTGAATAGTGTAAAATAGGAGTTGTATGTTATAGCATGGACAAAATGTCAGGGCTAAGAGTTGTTTTTATTTTAAAAAGATGCTTCAATACGCAATCATTGCACATCCATCATACTATTACTAACCTGCTTTGTCTTGCTCAAACCTTTTGATAAGCTTGTTCTCCAGCTGTTTTTGTGGGCCTGTTTGCTCCAGGTTCAAAGAACAACATAATAGGGTAACTGTAAATTGCTGAACAGGCTGAACAGACTGAACAGCTGAACAGAATTTCTCAGACTACTATTTGTTTGATTCTTTATATGATTGGCTAATTTTGCATAAGCATGGACAATTCTTTATATTCTTCTCATTAAATTATTTAATTTAAGTTTACATTCACCTTGGTTTCTTTCAATTTTATTCACAGTAAATTTTTCGTCGTTACACTACTAGTGAATGGATGGAAAGTAGCCCCCCCCTCCCCTTATAAACAAAGCTTGTTAAGACTGGCTAGATGGAAGGTTGAGCTGGATAATAATAATGTTTCTGGTGTCCAATTTCCAGAACACCATCAGATTTTGTCAGAAATGGCACATTGATTGCTTCATTTGCGTGTCCTAAATTGGTTATATTAGGTGCCAACAGGAACTTAGTGACTCATCAAATCATTTGGTTAAGAGGAATATGTTTGAGAAGTGATAGTCACCCAGAGAAATGACTACAAATAATAATTTTAGTCTGAGAAATTCTGTTCAGCTGTTCAGTCCGTTCAGCCTGTTCAGCAATTTACAGTTACCGCAGCATAATATGCTTCAAATAAGTGTATATCCTACTTCTTGAAACCTTGAATAAACACCGTTGAACTATTTCACCACTAGACACCACTTTGTACCCTGATAATAAAACATCGCAAAGTAAGAATTATGATAAAGCTTCAGACAGTATACAGTACACACTAGTTTGAGTGCTCAACACATAGTTTGCTTTGGTTGCTGGAAATGTCATTCCATCATTGAAACCCTGACCTAACCCAACACTGGTTCGGTTAGGGTAATGAAAATGGAATTTCAATTCCAGTGACCCAAGCAAAGTTTGAGCCAACAAATTAGTCTCCCATATAATATTATCAGCTCAGTATCCTTACCCTCTGCAAACATTGATTCCTGCTGTGGAAATTTGTGAGGAGTTCTCTCTCTGGTTGCTTTCTGTTCCTGTTTGGTGTTTCCTGGTGCTGCTGGACAAGAGGCAGCAGGGTAAGAGCTTGCATGGATTGAAGGGTTTCTCCTTGCTGTAGTTTCAGCTAATTTAGCAGGTTTCTGTTGAAAGAAAACTAATTGATATTGGATTATACACAGCTAAATGAGCGTAGGGAGGTATTCAAGAAATATGATGATCAAAAACCACAGGATAAGGGAATGTTGATTGATTAGACTGTTGACATATACAGAAGGATTTTTTCAAAGAAAAATAATTGAGATAAGAACCAAGAGCTAAACAATGAACTAAGTAGGGAGATTCAGACACCATGTGCCTCTTATTGGGGCCTTGACACTGTGTGTTGGACTGTACATAGTCTGATTCTGGTGGGTGAGATGTTCTTAAATGTCTCATACAGAGTATAAACAGACTAAAGCTCTTATCGAGATTGTTATGTTGGGGGAGTGGGGTGTCGCTTTTCATCTAATAAATCCGCATCTTATTCAGCCTCTTCAACAGTTTTCAAGTTTTTATAATCATTTTGCTTGTTATAAATAATCTTATATAGTCTGTATGTGAGACACATGTGTGTAAAAATCAGAGCTGTCAAATATATAATATTCACTTTATTTGCAATTCATTGCCACTTTCGGGGGGGGGGGGGGGGGCAATGAGAATATGCTTACATAAGATTAATGATACAACTCATTTAATCAGCGCACACTTGTTCAAAGTTAGGGTGGGCAAGCTAGGCTATTGTTCGGAGAGCTCACCTCCTTTACCAGCATGAGTAGTGACTGGGATTTGAACCTGCAACTCTCAAATTCTAACCACTACACCACCCTGTCGAGAATATGGATTTAACAGCTATGCCTATATACAAATAATCAAGTTAACCAATGCGACAGCGAGGATGAGAGGGTGTGAGAGTTTGAACTGTAGCAGAGACAGGAAAAATGATTGACCAGCTAACAGGATAGATTTCACTTACTCCTTGTATTCACTCTGAGGTCACTTTACAGAGGTTTGCAGAGGTGTTATATAGTGAATGATCTGCAAGATGACAGCATGGATTTTCATATTAATCCAATCCATGATGACATCAAGCCTACACCTATACATGCTTTGCAAATTTGTATCATAACAAAACTAAATTTAGTAAAACAACCTGTTACCATTGTCTGCTGCTGATGAGAGAGCAGCGGCCTCATGGAGGCAATGATAGTGATGTCATCTGTCGACTGCAAACCAGGGCAGTCATTAACATTACCATCTTTACAAGTCCCATGTTCCACCTGAAAGATTCACATAACAAAACTGTCTATTAATGCTGATGGCTTCAGAGCACTCTAACTAACTAAAGGATACTCTGACGCGCCTTTTGGGGAAAGCATGAGGCAGATGATAAGCAGATTACAGTGATGATGTCTGGTAATGTAGGTTGTCAATATCTCAACGTTGGTTGATTTGTAGGTTAGATGAGAAAAAGGTGCGGTTTGGTTACAAAGAAAGAAATCAAACATAGAAGCGGCAGTGACACATCACCACCAAAATAAGAATACATTATGTAGTCACATACATGTGACCAACCTTGGTGTTTTGTATTGGTCATATCAAGGAGTAGCCTGTTACTCCAATCCTTAGTCATATGTATGTGACTACACACATAGATTACATGATGATGATAATCGGAGTGAGTCACTGGAGCGATAATAATATTCAATATTGTGATTGACAATGAATGATATTTTTTATCCATCGGACTCTTGCAGAGGGTCACCTCCTTTGGAGCATGGCTATATTCCTGTGCATTTACTGTAGTTACAATTATTACTCATTTACTGACTACTCACATCACATAATGGATCTTTTCATGTCCACATAAGGATTGGTGATTTGCACCTCCCATGTATGTACTTTACTTACATTAATAATGAACAATGAAAGAGGAGGGAGTTCATTGCAATCATCAGATCGGATCATTACTTTCAAGCGCATATATATAGATAGCCATATAGTATCATACTCATATTATATTTGGTTTGCATATTCCATAGAACTCCCAGCTCCTCATCTTCTTGGCTTATCCTGCTCAGGCTTGACTATAACTACCTACATTGAGGTGCTTTGCTATTCTATTGTCAACTAACTTTCAGAGAACTGAGTCACTTTGTTATAGCCGCCAAGAAAAGACACGCCCACAAAACCTGTTACCGATTGCGTAAGAGCTCTTATTCAGGCTAGGATAACTCATCCTTACTGGGAGTTACCTCTCTCTCTCTCTCTCTCTTCAGGTTACTCCGACGCGCCTTTGGGGAAAAGCATAAGACGGAAGTGTAGCTTTGATTGTTCGGGTCTAGCGTTGATCAGTGTTGAAAATGAAGTCAGCGTCTGCAGTAGACTCATGGAAAAAATAACATTTATAGACACAGTTAATCAACTTTCAGGCATAGAAAATCTATAAATAATTTAAATATAAATAATAAGCATAAAACATTTGCCTCTGAAACGCAAAAATAAAGTGTTGTTGTTACATGCCCATTTAATCATAATGCACAAAAACCAAAAAGTTATGGGCATGTCCTAGTACATTGTTACGGTTGAGCATGAGTCATTGTGATCAGGGCTATCGAATCATTTAATCTAAGTTTTAGCATTTAACATGTGATCGCATGCGGTTGTAAAAGGTGTCTTTAAAAGTGTTAGAGTTAAATTGAGGGTTAATTGTGTTACCTCTGGTATAGTGTGTGGTTACAAAAGTTATATAATCATTGATGTCAATATCATAATCTCCAAGCTGTATTTTGTTGATCAGCTGTATGTCTAAATGATGTCGCCTGTCAAACAAAGAAATAATGTTATGTTTTTCCATAGTCTCTGTGACGCTGTCCATTTGATCCAGGTGGTAGATCCACCTGACTGCTTTACGTTGCACCGAGTCAATAGAAGTGATCCGCTGCTCAACCTGTGGGGACCAAACTTGTGAGGCATATTCAACTGTGGGTCGAACAATGGTATTAAAAGCCAAGAGTTTGGTCTTCTCATTAGCACAGTTAAGGCATCGTCCAATCATACCTCGGAGCTGATTATCTTTCCTAACTATATCATCGATGTGTTCTTTGAATTTAAGCTTAGAGTCTATTTTAACACCTAGATATTTTACAATAGTGCCCTGTGGGATAATCTGACCATTGAGACAAAAATGATGCGTAGGGGTCAAATTTCCCATTTCTAAATGAATACATTTGCTGACATTAAACACCATCTTCCACTTCTCAGCCCATTTAGCCATTCTGTTAATGTCGGTTTGGAATGCAACCGCATCATCATCATTGTATATGACCTTGCACAGCAGTGCATCATCAGCATAAAGTCTGATGTCAGATTCTAAATCGCATGTCAAATCATTTATATAGAGCAGAAACAGAACTTTGTGTAGCCGAGTACTGACAAACTTTTTTTTTACCTGCTGATTATCAAAATTTTCCCTGTCATAGCCCGGGCAAATAGCGAAGCCGAGGGATGAAACACAATTTTTTTCTTGGGAAAAATGAAAATAATTGTTTGTCATTGCTCGTCTTCCGTAGGTAATGTCTGATAACAGGTGGAATCATGCAGGTTTACATTCTGCGCATGCTCAGCTCTGGGCATGAGCTGATCTCTGCAAAATTGAGTCTCGGAATTCCGAAGCCATCTGATTGGCTACCTGCTCTGGTGACATTTTCCCCAAAGCGTGCGGATTCGTTATTAATAGTTATCCTCTCTTGTCATTATTAGCTGATTTTGATTGACAGTTTATGCAGGGGATGTCCCGACCCATCTCCCCTTATCCAAAGTTGCAATCAGAACCCAAACTAAACTCATTGTTCTTGCACAGCGCAAATTCAAGTCACGCATGATACATACTTAGCCTTACGACATTCTCTTTGTGGTAAAAATAGCCTAGTTTATCAGTGATCTACATGCCCAGTCAGATCACGAGAGTCAGTATGGCAGGTTTATCACAGCACTCAGTGTTGACCATAGACTTAATAATTATAAAGTCTATGTGGTGTTGACCCAGTTAGTGCGCCACAAACTCAAACCTTATCAC
This sequence comes from Membranipora membranacea, assembly GCA_914767715.1. Classification (NCBI taxonomy): domain Eukaryota; kingdom Metazoa; phylum Bryozoa; class Gymnolaemata; order Cheilostomatida; family Membraniporidae; genus Membranipora; species Membranipora membranacea. The sequence continues at coordinate 4,783,715 of OU612070.1, read as the reverse complement.
TAATCTAGATTCAGAAGTATTATAAAGGCACATGAGTATGATACGCATCAACTGTTATCTGTTATGTAAACAAAGCTCAGACATTCTTAATCAAACAGGGCAGTGAGTATGTCTGATTGCTAGCCATTAACTTGTCAACCGAGTGTCTGTGTAGTAAGTCAAAGAAAGAAGGCATACACTATACCACTGTATGTTATGGAGCTACTAGAACGATTACTCGATATAATATCTCTCACATGGATATTGATAGCACTAGCCCTAGTGCTAGCCTACTTGTAAGTATTCATTCACCAAGACATGAGTTAAGGTCTCTTGGCCTTTGAACTTGAAGTTGTGAATAGCTCAGCAAAATGTGCAGACAATTATCGCCCAAATGACCCCTAACAAGACTTAGGCTGATTTTCAGACCACCACCTTATGAACACCATTAGCGGAGTGAACATTGGTCAGTGTTGAGTTGAGATAGCGTTGGAACGGCATGATGCCAGCTTCAAACAATCTCTAAGAGAACTTTTTGAAAGTAGTGAGGATGAGTAAATGATAGCCATAGACTTTTTTATTCAATCCTGTATGTGAAGGAGTACTCCTACTCCTCATTCACTCTTCTACTGCCCACCTCTTGCGAGTCGACATTACAATACATGTCTCTCTGAACCGTTACGACAATGCCAGAAAGTGGCCCAACTGACATCATTTAATATTACCTTCAAAAGGTAGCTCTTTTCAATAGTTAATAAGTCATGTTTACAGTATCGATGCTCAAAAACATTTGGATTGATCCAAGCACTATGTTGCGAAATAATGAATCTGAATTGATTAGTCACACTACACATATTGCTTCAAGGGTATCTATTGCAACCTGTGAATTAACTTTGCTGCATTGTTTGATGTTGCAGTTACTTGACATGGACATTTAACACATGGTCTAAACAAGGAGTGAAGGGAGATCGGCCGTTACCATTATTTGGAACAATGTTGTCTGCAATGAGCGCTGGAGTGAGTTGCCTTCCCTTATATTTCCCTGATCTTTTGTTTCTTATCTTCCCGTAATGTATTATGGTGTTACCCATATGTGTTTCTAACAAAACAAAAGGAAAGTTAATTGATTTCACTGCATAAAATTTGTGGCTACCACTTGAAACTGTAATGGTTTCCACCTGATCAATTGCGGTCCAATAAATCTATCATTCCATCATATATTTATTTATAAAAGTATTATATATATATATATATATATATATATATACATATCAAAGTATATCCTATAATATATCTGAGTTATCAGCATTGTTCTCCTCTCAAGTTGATCTATGTGGGGTGACCATAGGATAGTTTAATACATTTATTACGTGGATATCAGGCTAGCTTATATATATAATATACCTCATGTTGGTAATTGCTGTTGTTGTATTGTAGGGCTTCGCACAGTATGACAAGAAACAAATGGATAAGCATGGCAAGATATCAGGGTGTGTATGTTTTGAGTTCTGTCTATGTCATGTGATTGGCGCTGTCCTGCAACTCGGCTTGTCTCATTTACATCCTGATTGACGCAGTATTGCTAAGTCAAGATACAGCTCCATGTCTATGCACGGATCCCTGGGCTTTACGCTAGCGTAAAGGTTACAAAAGTGTTTTTGTTTTTTGCTGATGCTATAAGTTATTATTTGTTTATGCTCATACACGGGCTTGTGCTATTGTTGTTGGTATGCTGTTTGCAGTTCATATCGAGGTAGAACACCAATACTAGAAGTAGCAGATCCGGAGTTTTTGAGACTCTCATACATCAAAGAGTTCCACAACATGCCTAACAGAAATGATTTGAACTTTGGTAACTATTTTGATTACTTCATATCAGCGCTGACGGACGATAGATGGCGACATGTGAGGTCATCAATTACCCCGACCTTCACCTCCGGCAAACTGAAAGGAGTAAGCATTATGTGCATGTCGCAATATTTTCTTCATATCTGATGGTCCCACCATGGATAAAAAATTAAAAGAAGCTCATATCATTTGCTAAAAAGTAAAAAGGCTCCTCAATCTATTCTAACGACAATTGTAAAAATAGTAGTTTGATTAGTTTTAGTGCTCAAACTGTGCTGGGAGCAGCATCTCAAAGTAAGAAGTGGTTGATAATGAACTTCTACTGGCAGCTATCCGGCACAGTTTGAGCACTTAAACTATAGTGTGATAAAAGTAAATGATGTTAAGTTAATCCACTTCAGATGCTTGGCAGAGTGAACGACTGTGCACAGATGTTTGTGAAGTACCTCAGAGCAGATGAAGGGACACCTTTCGAAACCAAAAAGTAAGCAAAATAAGTGGTGGTATATAGCGATCTTTCTTAAGATTTATGACATTGCCATTGTCGCCAAGAGCCGATTAAATTGTGCTTCTAACTGTTGGGTATGGAACATGTAAAGTCTGACCAAGAATTCTGTCAACCTAATTCAGCATAATAAATCAGCTATTCGGTTTATTAAAAGATTAGATGTCAAATTATGACATAGCCTACTAGTGGTACTCCTTATTTCCCAGAAAACATTGTGTCACTCAGTGAAAACCTCCCTCCATCATAATTACAACTGCTGCAAAATTTATCCACTAGTCTTGTGAATTTCTTTCGATACTTTTAGGCGAATAGGTTCTCTGACAATGGACATGATCAGTAGTACAGCATTCGGTGTGAAGATTGACAGCCAAGTGAACCCAGATCATCCCATGCTTGAAAATGCCAACCGAATGATGAGTCTGAATCAGAAGAGCATATTCGACAAAATTAAAGAGGGGATCAGAGTTGCAATATTTTGTGAGTATGTCATTATAACTGTATCATAGTCCTTGTTATAATGCCTGGAAATGTTTTCATAGATGTATGTGTCATGCAATACTTCACTGGAATGCAGAGTCTTGGGTTTGTACTGAAGGTTAAAAGAACCAAGCAGTGATTCCATCCCATCCCATGGCATATTATCTTATCATGTTATTATGTTTATCACAAAACTTCAAAATTCTGTCACCAGACTTATAAATGAAGGTGACTTATGAAACAATACATGTAGGCTCGGGTTTTATCTGAATTATCTTTTCGTTGGCCATATATAGTAACTTGTGAGGGTATAGATTGATCACAGATGTTTTTTTCTTTAAAATAATTCATAAATGGTTTCAAGTGAGTGATGACTGTGGTGACGTATAGTTGTGTGGTGACTTGAAAAATGTGAAAAAATATGTTTGAAAGCACAGCAATTTTTCTGGTGATTCAATAGGGAGGTTTTGAGGTGTATACCATGGAAGCAGACGACGCCATCATATATAACATGTTGCTGTATATTTGTAGTGGGGTTTCCTGCTTCTATCATAAAATTACTATCTAAGCACACTAATCTGATGTTCGACAATGATGCAGTGGATTACTTCCGCGGTATAACAGACCGAATAATCCAAGGTAGAGAGGGAGATACGTCTGGACAAAAGGATTTTGTTCAGCTATGTTTGGACAAGCTGATTGAAGATCCCAAACTAGGTCACCAAGACACAAGTATTGACCGCTACGGACAGCCATGGTCTCCTAGAGGTTTGTGTTTAATCTAAATAATCAAAACTGCATGCCAATACCGAACGCTTGAGTTCTTTTTTTCAATTGAGTCCTTTATTCCCTCCCTTAACATCTTTGCAATTTTAGACTCACCAACTTCCTGAAGAACTCGATTGAGCTGATTGAATGAAACAATATTTGAGATATGTGTATTTATTTGTATGTATATGTGTTTTAAACCATCTATCATTACAATAACGATAACATTAGGCTTAGTACATGAAAAAAATTAAAACAAAATTTGAGTTGTATTGTCTCATGAAAAACTGAAAAATGCTGTCCTTTCACTTCTCTGTCCTACACTTTTCAGCTTATAAAATCACAGGTCTGCGAGAGGTCTGCGAGAGGTCTGCGAGAGGTCTGCGAGAGGTCTGCGAGAGGTCTGCGAGAGGTCTGCGAGAGGTCTGCGAGAGGATGTTTTAAAAGTATTGAATCTTATACGACTAAAAAGTGGATGACTCGGATTGTTGCTAATCTTATTAAAATAATTTTGTGACATAGATAATAAAAAATCACCTTTTGTGTTTAGGTCTGTCTAAAGATGAGATTATTGCAAACGGGATCTTCTTTTACATGGCTGGGTTTGAGACAACTGCATCTACTCTGACCTGGCTGTTATATGAGTTAGCTATGAACCCTGAACATCAGCAAAAGGTAACAGAATATCTCATACCTTTAAATATTTAGAAAACTGCTTTAATTCCAATTGCAAGAAGAATTTATCAGCAATAGTAAAGGTTTTTATACCAACAACTTAATCTGTGTCAAATTGTTTAGTGACCCAGGTACAGCAAGTATCTTCAGCGTGAGATGTCGTGAAAATTTATTTTACTCCTAGTGCTTTGATGAAATCTGCAATGTTATGGAAGGGCAAGATGTGGATGAATGCCCGACATATGAGGATATTAACAAGCTAGAATACCTTGAGCAGTGTATGAATGAATCAATGAGAATCTATCCACCAGCCCCAAGGTATTATTGACAGAGTTATGCCACCATCACTATTTATTGGTGCATTTGAGGTCTAAACAGATTTACAGCAGTTGCAAATTCAGCGGATCCATCATTTTCTTTATACTCCTCAATCCTCTGAGTATTAGCAAACGTCGATGTGCTAATAAAGGGAAGTCGTGCAAACTGCTCTGCTCTTTGAGGTTACGATAGCTGATCAATGCTGCGGTGTGTATATATACTCAAAATGGTAACAAGTGCAAACCACTGATTGGTGTGTGATGAAAGCTGATCCACAGTTGGTTATAGCAAAAAAATTCTTTATTTATCAGAATAGAGAGACTTGTTGACAAAGACTGCATAGTGGAAGGGATTAGGTTGGAAAAAGGCACTTATGTCTCAGCTATGATCTATGGGATACACCATGATCCAGATATATGGACTGACCCAGAAAGCTTTGATCCTGAGAGGTAAGATAATATATGGAAGTCTAACTGACACGTCGTACCATGCCTGAGCTACCTTTGAAACATGACATAATTTCCTGTAACTCACTTTATTCTTCATACTTTGTTCTATCTTGTGGTCTAGTTTCAGCATTAGAATTCTAATTTTGAGGAAGTTATAGGCTCTTATAGCTTTCTATAGAGATGGGTATTAATTTTGATACTCTATGATTGGATAAAATAATTGATCTGGTACATTTTGTGGCACATTGTAGATCAAGATGGAGAATGAACTAAGACACAGGAAGATGTCATGTTAAAATGATTTAACCTTTGCTTTGTGTGGTAATAAGAGGATTTTTGGAAACCCCTTTTGATACTGTGAAATCATTAGGTAGAGCCTATAACCGTCCACCCAAACCTGTTGGTGTTTTTGTGTTTTGTGTTATAATGTGAACTTGAACAATGACCTCTCCACTTTAAGGTTCAATGCAGAAAACAAGGAACGTAGACATCAATGTGCATGGGCACCATTTGGTATCGGAAATAGAAACTGTGTAGGAATGAGGCTGGCATTACTTGAGATGAAGGTCACATTAGTCGCTGCGCTGAGAAACTTCGTGTTTGAACCTTGTGAAGAGACTCCAGTAAGTTAATCACTTACTTATTAATTAAACGTATCATATAATATCAAATGAAACAATGTTATATTATATCACATTAAATGAGATAACTTAATTTTTAATTATTTGTACATTTGTACTATCACTGATTTATATTTCAATGCCAATGATGTAATTACACAGTGCTATGGTTTGTCCATGATGTAACATGTATTCACAGAGTAATTTGTGATGATATCAATATACTGGAGTCTGGAACCTCAAACTGTATTGCTGCCTTTAGTCAAGTACCAGTGCCTTGGCCAAATGAAGCATAACCCTTCATGCCGGACATGTCATCACAGCTAGTTTGCAACGCCTTATTTTTCAGTGAGGGCAAGGACCGTAGAAAGGAACCGATATCATAAGAAAGGTTAAGGGGCATTTATCGCATTAAGCTAACAAAATATGCATGTAGGAATAAATGATTGCTTGTTTTATTTTATCTTTTACAGCCTCGACCAGTAAAACTAGCTAAGAACTTTAGGATGGATCCAGAGAAGCCAATTATGCTGAAAGTCACCTCGCGTAGACAATGACAATGAATCCTCCAAGTTCACAGGAACAATATGAAATTATCACATCAAGATTTTTTGATGTTGAAGCTATTAGCTTTTTATCACTCAATAAAAGATACTTGAATTATAATCTAAAATCTTTGAATAGCTGCTATAATTATGATCAAATGGACCTAAATCGAAATGGTGAAAATTATCATTATTCTTACAGCATCACAATAGTTTTACAAAAAATGTTTCTAGATTCTTAGTCTAAACATAATTAGAATTTGCCATTGAAGTCATCCTGCTGCATACTCTTATGTTCCTTCATTTGATATTATACGATTTCAATATGTCGTGTTAACAGAGCCTGTTTGATTTGCCGCAAATAAAACACTGGTAATTTTAATCTCCTGGTTATTTAATGTTTTATGTGTTGTGTATTCTATATTAGATCTTAGAAATACAAACAGGAAATTACCAGTAATTATGGTTTAGGTTCGATGATACCTCTTCATCATGGAGAGGTGTCACCAAACCTAGTCCATAATCATGTATAATCCAATATGTATATTGATATATATTATATATATATACATTTATAATAACGGCAATTTAAACTAATTATGTTCGATTAGTTTGTTGTTGAGAAGCAGTTGTCTCCTCACAATCCATTCAGCATTTACTGTGCCTGTATGATCTTCATCTAGTAAGGTACTATTTGTAACTTTTATTTCGCTACCAGTGTTAGCAATGCCCATAATATGATGACAGATATCTGCTATTCTATGTACTGCTTCGACTTGTGCAGTGGCCATCCTAAAATGGTCGCAAGCCTGCAAATCATGTAAGTGGTTGCATCACAAGGCTGGTATGACAGTCTGCTAAGTTACAATAACTGAAAGGCAGCTAATTTCTGAATGAACAAAGCTTTCTCAAAAATGACACCAGTTTGACGCAAAGCTATTTCTACAACCACAACAAACTCTACTACAGATAATAATAGTAATAACAATTGGTAGCCCTCACTGATACATTCATAATCATCATTCATAACTAATTAACTTCTGGTCCTCTTGCTCTTGTCAACAGCTTTTCCCTCAGACAATAAATATTTTGGGTTTGAATGCTGAAGTTTATTTTCAACAAATTATCTTATACCAACGTCATAACTGTAAAACAATTTATTAACCGAAAATTAAGCAAAATATGCAACAAAATATCCAGATTAAGATTTTCTCATAATCATTCCTATTATTCCTTACTCAAACTTTAAAAGTTAACTCCTTCTTGCTGACATTTACTAGCTATTTTCTCGAACCCCCCTTTCCTTTTCATAGGGAAAGCTAGCTGCGGTAAAATGGCACCGAAGTAAAAGGTCTGGAGCCGTGAGTAAATCCTTGTATAAAAAATCTCCTCTCAATTTCTATCAATACGAATCAATATAAAATCATCAAAACCTGCAGTAATAAAAAATAACATAAGGAAGACCCTGAACCTGGTGAAAATAATCATGTTGATTGTGTAATGTCCTTTGTCCGGTAATGCCACCAATGAGGCAAGTGGCTTCTGCGGCAGACTTTTGAGCGAAGTACAGAGAATATGCAGCCTAGTACTCTAAAAAAATACCTCTCAGCGATTCCATCAGGTGATCCAGCCATGAGTTTGTGGATGTTGTGGGCATACAGGGAAGGATGCTCTATTTCCACACCTTCAAATCTCATTTTCTCCTCAGCTTCATTATTACTCTCCATTGATTTTCCATACTCTGTAGCCTCATTCCCCCGGAACAGAGAATAAAGTAGCGTCTTCACCAGGTTAGATGGGTCTGTTTTCTGAAACAAAATGATAAAAGAAATCCTGATCACAGGTAATAAAACCGATTTGATAGTGATAGTGTAAACTTTGTTGTACTGTCATTGTAGCGCAATTTCAAAGCCAAATAACATACAGCAATCTGGACCAAAGTTTCACCTACACAAACTGAGAAATGATAATTGATAATAACAGAAGGAAAAATTATATCTCCAACGTGATTAACTATTAATGGACTTTAATTGGAATGCTTACATAAGTTCATACCAATCGAACTCCCCCTTCTTTTAAAGATCTTCCCATTGCATTGTTAGAACTTGTTACTCAGAGTCTGAGCTCCCCCATCGATTCCTCAGTTGTTTGTTTAGTTGGTCTCTGCATGGTAAGTTCATACCCATCAAACTCACTTGAACTCACCCTCTCGAGTCTCTTACACCAGCTTACACGAAAGAATATTTCAGCTTATATTAGTAGTTGTCTTCACTGTTATAAATAAGAGTTGAGTTCTCATGTATACTTTACCCTAACTAAACTGTTTTACGATCTCCTTGCATTGTCTTATAAATGTCAAGGTCACATGTGGGTTGTTTTCATACTCATGACATTTTCATCAGGTCAATTTCACTGTGGGTCATTTTCAGTCTTTTCCTTCATTCTTCAAGGTAAATTAAATACATTGAGCCTGCGCATTAGTACAGGAAGTATGAACTACCCCTAGTACAAACTGGTCAGTACGAATGTGAACAAAGTCGAAACTACGTATATAGAATTTAGGATCAGCCTTTATTGAGAAACTACAGAACTAACTACTTTTTGTAAAAAAATTTTCTTTTCAACTAGGGTCTCTCTCTCCCAAGTTAGTAGATAAATACTCATTATCCAGACACTTAAGTGCAATGAGACAGAGCTAAGAGCTAATATCAGTGATTTACAACTTATTCTACGTACAAACTAAAGTCAGAAGGTAAATAAATGAATCACTGACTCTGCTGAGAGACAACAGACAGTTCAGTTGAGTTGGTGGTACTTGTAGCTGTAAGTCAGTAAGTATACCAACTTCTTAGTAATTCTAACATTACCCATCATGATATATTATATTTCTATTCATTTCTATTTCATTCATTCTATTCATGTTCGAGTTCATGATAATAAAACATCATTTTAAGGGTTAAATTCCTAAAAATCTATTGCACATGTTCATGTTGTGCCTAGCTAGAGTCACAGTGTGTGGCATTTGAAGTTCAGATTTAACACACAAAAAATTCATCAAATGCAGGGAAAAGAATATCAGCTCTTCCCTAGTATTAACAATCTATTATATCTCTCAGTTTTTGATACAATAGGCTAAGTTGTTGTATGCTGATTGATGCCTGGATTTTTGCATGTGGTATAGTATAGATTGTCATTTTCACACTTTTTGTTCCGTTTACCAACAGGTTTACAACTTCTGAGTCATGATGATTAGTCCTGGTGGCTATCCTTAAAGCACTGGTGGTACTTGTACATGGAAGCGCTTGCTCAAGACCTCTCCCTTGCCCTGCAGGAGTCATCCAAAGAGTTGCAGCAAACTGTTCGTCGTCACAACCGGTAAGTAAATGCTCTGAGCAAAAATGTCACAGTTAGTCAGTCAAGTTAGCTGATGTTTAGGAAAAAGTCAATGGTAGCAATGCAAGTTTTCTTTCTTCAACAGCAATCTGATAAAGTTAGGGCCATTCACTGATCAGCTGGCTACTGGGATAGTTTTCATTTTATGAAGATCTTGAGAACAATTCTATATCTTGTGAGTTTTAAGTGCTCTCCTCTCATTTAAGTGCTCTATTGATCGTGTCAAAGAATAATGTAAATATAACAGACAAACAAGGCAGGTAAAAATTAGACAACTCTGAGAATATTTCAAACTATAGGCTTACCAGAGCTCAAAAACCTGCTCTTTAAATGTTTAGTGAAGGCTGATGCACATTTGCTTGTTCATTAGGGCTTTCCAAAAGCGTCCAGTTTGAGTAGGTGATGGACTTTTATGAATAGCCTTCATTTTCTCTCTACATTGTAGAAAAAGAAAAGGTAAAGTGAGGAGAAATAGCAATGGTGTTGGTGATGATATGAGTCTGTACAACTCGGTTGACTTCCCAAACAGAAGTGAGGCTTCAGCTGGCAGCGATATTGACAGCATACTCCGATCTCAGCAAAACCAAATCAGCTACTTACAGCTGGCTAACAACATTACTCCAATCCATCCAATTCCACTCCACATGTATGTTACAAAAATAGTAGCATGATTTTGTCAGGGGAGGGGGGGTTGTAGTTGCCACCCTCGGGATATTCGCCAAAAACAGTAGAAGGCCTGTGGTACAAACATGTTCTTGGTGGGCTAAAGTGGCGTCCATATCAACCACCCCAAATATGTTTGAATCACAGGCTTTCTGCAGTTTGTGGTCAGGTGATCCAGTGATTGGGGCCTTGTCTCTTGATTACTGGGCGACTTGACTTCTTGTCTTACACACATTGCAAAAACCCTGTGATGGAGCATCATTTTCCCAAACAATCCATCCCATAAAAAAACAGCTTCCCTACTCAAGCTTCAATGATGGTATAAAAGGCCAGATAAATGTTTGTGTTTCCTGTTTGGTGTTGGTTAAATTCCCAGAAATACCGAAAATTCTAAGAAATACCGAGGAATGACAGTTGTACAAACAAAAGTACAATGAGAGCGTATTTCCTCAGAATACACCCTGCACTCTTCATGACCCCTTAAGGGTACATTAGCAAATACCTTGGCTTTTATTGTCTCTGTTGATGGTGTTATGATCACTGCATTTTTTACAAGCGACCTTGAAGCAACAGTCATTCCATGGTTATTTTACAAACCAGGTACGACATCAAACTGTGTTGTGCTTTGAGGTATTAGGTACATCAGAGTTGCGACCCTGGCCATTGTGGTTTTTCTGCTGTTCATTTTCACAAAACGCTGATAATGTGCATGTACCAGTATGTCCATAAGCTTGATGGTAGTATGCTGAGCGAGGGAACATCTGAGGAGTAAAGCACCTAATAGCTTGCTCATGTTGGATCAATCAATACAGTTATCCAGGGAACATCGATTCCGCAAGGGCGTGACATTTCAGAATTGACCAAGGTTTTAATTCTGGTTTAGATGAATGTGTTTGGGTATGGTCACTGCTCCCTCAGGAATTAGTGCAGCATAGTTGACCTTTTAGTTTCCATCTTGATTTTTTTCACAGAAGGAAAACACTGAGCCCTGCTGTTGAGGCAACCACAGATTCAGAGGATCAGTGTTCTCGGATTGCTAATAAGCTATCAGCTCTTTCCTTACCAGCTAATAACAGTCTGGTATCGGGAGGCGACTTGGAATCTGATTCAGTAAATGACTTACAGATTGAGAAGAAAACTACTGACCGTAAGTGTTGACAATTGGTACGTTGCAGACAATCAACAAATCTAATAATACATTTTGGGCAAAATATACATGTCACATTTTGGCAATGATTGTGACATATTAAGAGCATCCTATTGTTTTTTCCGGATATATATATAAAATAATGCTATCAAAAGGAATGAATTCCTGTTTAATTAATAATACAAATATATCAGTAAAAGTCAATATATACATTATCATTACTTAAAATAGATGCCAGGCGCAGAAGACGAGCAAAGCTAAACGCCAGTCCTTCAATAATTGTCGGCAGCCTACCAGATGAACGATCCTTTACACCAGAACATGAGAGAAAATCAAAGCCCCGCCCACATGGTAGGAAGAAGGAGGTGATGGAGACAGACAACGCAGGCGGAGACAGGAAACACAAATCGCAGAGGATGGATAGCGAGCCTGCGGGTGCTGGATATATACCTATGCTAAACGCTGACACGGGATACTACGATATCTCTAGGTTTGGCAACAACGAAATTCCAATGGTTCCCGTGATTCTTCCTATCACCATGACTTTTGTATATTTAACCATTCACCAATGTATTTATTGTGGAAAGAGTTGAGTACTTGTGACACAAGACCCCAAAATACATGATGGTCAGCCTGCTATATATACTACCATTCCCTGGTATTGTTACCTCAATGCTGAATTCCGTATGAGCCAATTTGGTATTATACTGATTGACTGTACTGCAGCGCGATGCTGAATTACGCCCAGTAGGGCACCTTTTCCAATCAGCCATCAGGCTCGTCCCACTAACTAATATACAAGACCTAGTTTTAGTCTTCTAGTCTGATCCAATTTGTCTGCATTCCAGTTGGTCCCATTCTACTGGTGAGTCGCCGGCATGAACTCAAAATGCAGGCAATATGGATCATACTCAATCTGTAGGTGACTCAGGTTTAATAGTTTGTTACTCAATATCCATTCCGATGGTCATTCAATTGATAATGTCAAACTTTGTGACACATGGGCTCCCCAGCTGGTTATCAAAACTATATGCGATTTTTGTTGACAGTGAGTCGAGTCAGTTGACATCAGATGGTGCTGAGACGTGCGACGATCAGGCTGGTGAGGCTGACGATGAACAATCTGACTTTTTCCATGAATTGGAGCCAGGTCCTACCTATGGCATTCCAAGTATGTGTATTTGCTCAACTATCGCATGATGCAGGTGCCTTGCTATCATATTTTAACATCGGTCATTTGTATTTGTATTTATATTGAGATGCCCAACATGGTTAGTGAGCTCTCCATCATAATATCACATAGAAATGTTGTCCTTACTCTGAGAGTAATCCGGCGTATGGCACTGGTTGATTTTATTTGCCACGAAGCGGTTGATAGGAAATTGCGTCGACAACAGTTGGCGACATGCAATTAGGATCCTTTCCTCATACTAAATAAAACAAGGCTCTTTAATGTTGTGAAACATCCTACTGGCAAAACATTTTCTCGGAATTTTGAAAACAATGATCAGATAAATTTGCCAAAATATTTTGTCCGGATTTAATTGCTTGAATTGCTTCATCTCGTTAGCAATTAGTGTCAAATCTGTAGCATTTTATGTTACAGTCAAGTCCAGAGATATGCTGGGAAATGAACATGACGATCAAACACCTACCAATAAGCTTCAGTTCCAAGGCATTATCCATCAAACATTCCCACATCTAGCTTACTCTACTAAACTAAAGCGCACTAGATATGGGAAATACGGGCGACCGATTCGAACAGGCTATCGTAGGCTGAAATCTTCAAAGGTTTGTCAGACATTTCCTGGCTGTCTTGCTGTCTCATTTTATAGTTTGTGTGATCTCAATACGTGCAGTTAAGTGGAATACCTGTCTTGGATACTTTGGAAATAATTGCTATCTGACATGGCAGGTCAGATTGTATATAAAATTAATTGTACATCATCCACTAACGTGATATATCTCCTTTTCAGTCTCTCAGAAACTACTTGTCCCATGGATCTCAAAAATTCCTTCACTGACGCTTTGCTAATACAGATACAAATAGTTGATGAGATCTACCTGTGGTGCTTGGGGTCTAAAATAAATGCTACATCTTAACCCGTTCAACTTTTTTTGCCTTATCTGCCCAATCTAGTGAATATGTATTGTACAGTCCTTTCTTAGACATATAACCTGCATGATTGTTGAAACATTCACCATCTTGATTCACAGTCTTCCCCAAAGTATCGATACTGTCATATAAACTGATATTTGGTAATTAAAGACTCCGCAAGGACCACAGCAATATATAGTATCCATAGGGCCTAGCGCTGTACCAGCCCAATAAACTATCACTTCTATCTACTTTTGAGAAACGTATAAATTAATAAATGAAGTTATCTACTATTGTGAAAAAGTCTCCTGACAATGGAACTATATTTATTTTGAACTTGTGTGTCAAAGAATGGTAATAAAAAGTCTTTTGAAGTGGTAGCTTGTCAGGTTGGCACAGCACTAGGGCGCATAAATACCTCATAGCTCATAGATGAGAAGGGAGGACAATTTCTAACACTATGCATCATTTTTACCCAATGGTGCTCTGAATTTTTTATATGTGAAAATATTGCATAATTACTGCTGAACTAGCTGCCAGACTAAATATTGCTGTGGTCCTTCCGGGGTCTCTAAGCACCCAATAGACGAAGAAATGATCTTATCGAACTAGGTAGGAAATTTGTCATCCTTTTACCTCAGTGAGTTGTATTTGCGACTTTACTTTTAGATGCACTCGTCACAAGCATATCAGAGCTCTAGTGAACAGTCACAAGATTGCTTCCTCGCTCCTAACTCAGTCACATATTTATCGGATAATAAATCACCTAAACGGAGGAGGCAATACCTACAGAGTAATACCGGAAACTCTGCACCAACTTCTAACTCAGGTACAACTGCACTCATTTTAACTACCTGGTTATCCCCTAGATCAGGTGTGATCAAGATGGCTGCCAAATACATGTTACAGGTTACACAACTCTTAACTGCATAACACAACCCTTGACCAGAGTGCCGTCTGAATTGTTATCGATTCTTGCCATGTATGATAATGTTCATTTTCATTTCATTATAGGCGATATGAAACCTTATAATATGCAGATGCCCAGTAATTTGAGCTGGACGTCTAGTTCACCTTTCACGAGCCGAGGCAATTCAGCACTAGGTAATATTTTCACTAACACCCCGTCATATCGCTCATCTAATGGCAGCTGTTCAGGTTCCACTAGGAGACGCAGAAGGCCCGCAGCGAATAACATACCGTCTATAGCCAACCACACACATGTACTGAAGAAATCTGGGTCTACGTAGGAAATTATTTTTGCCATTCAAGTTTTTTTAGATGGAAACGTCATGAAGCCAATATTGAAAATATGCAGATGGTTAATGAAGTTGTATTCTCTTTTGAACAAGAGCAGGCAAATCGAAATAGGTAGTCAAGCCATGTGTTTTCAATTTCATTACCAATATCTGGTCGTTCTTGTGTTTATAAACAGCTGCAAAATTTGTATTGAATGATCAAATTTGAGATGAGCCCCTGTGTCTTGTTGAGCATGTAAATACAGTGTTTGTCGATTTGTGTGGGGATTCGTAAAATCTGGTTTGGTTAAGGTTTTTTTATGCAAAATTATTTGGTATGTCTATACAACATACCAGCACTTTATTGTGTATGATGTATTGTACAGATTTGTATTAGTTGCTATCTTTGTACTAGACCACCCCCCTCTTTTGTTACGGGTTTTTGTTTTATTTATCCCACTTCATTTTATGCAGTGTATCCGGCCATGCATTTGTAAATTTCACATGTGGGCCTTTGATGGGAAAAATAAACTATTGTCAATATTTTCATGGTGTGTTTAGCCCAAATTAATTATGCTAAACCTACAATGTTGTTAATGGTTTTTAAAACGTAATTATACTATAAATATTACCGTTGCTGTTTTTTAGTCAGTGTATTATTATAATGGCTTAGTACTATCTTTTTTTCTTGTTTAAGGAACTGGTCAATGCTATAATTCTGTTCCTAGAATTTCTTATTTATGGTTGTATTAACAAGCTATTTAACATTATATATTTTCTTTCATGTAATATAATATGTATAATATATAACTATTTCCCTTGGTACCCCATCCATCTGCTTGAATATTGTTCTCAACTCTACTCGGTATAAGAACCAACTGTATACTTTGTTCATATAGGCCAGAAGCAGCTATAGCATAAGTTGTTATGGCACGGACAATATTTGATGGCAGGATACTGATCACGTTTTATACTTCATTGGTGTGTGTTCTGTACAATTCACCGGGTGTACCCAGTTGTAGTGGTCATATTTAGAAATTAAAAGGTGTTTTGTTTTGGCATTATATGTGTGGGGAAATAACTCGTATTCTGTGTAATCTAAGTAATCTAATCATCAGGGAATTCCAGGTTGAAATTGCATTGTGGGATTTCGTTGACATGGCAATTAATTCACCAAGTAAACTTGGACAGAAGGCTGCTCGTATCAGACCAGCACAAATTGAAAAAAATTCAATTGAATTATGTCAAACTTCTTATGGGACTAGAATCAAAGTTTATAATACTTGATGGCAGGATACTTGATGCTAGTATGATATTGTATGGTATTGTATGCCCCACTGTCTTGGGGCAATTACAAACAACATTTTTGACGTTTCAATTGCCTCTTATGTCATTTTTTGACTGGATATCTTTTGCATAACACATGAGCAAAGAGTTCAATGAGTGCCTCACTTTTCAGAAAGAAACCAAACTGTCAGAGTCTGAAAAACTTAGATATGCCAGCTTCGCATACTTTCCTAACATGCTAATGACATGATATGGGGATATGCGGTAGCGCTGTCTCTCATCAACCATCTCATGCCATGATAAAACATATACAATGTAGAGCCCAGTACTATAGTCTTGACTTGTGCCAACTGCATCAAACTCTTGACTTCCCACTAATCACATATCGATAGTGTGAATATTGGGGATATGCAGTAGTGCTGCGGCTGACCTCTTCAACTGGGTACATACACACTTTTGTCCTACATCAACTTTGTCTCACGCTATCATGTTTTGAGCAGTCTTATGTCTAGGCTGCTTTTTGTCTTGTTCTCGTTGAGATGTAGTGCTGTCGCTGACCACCTTTTAAAATGACGTGATATAAGATCTTGTTAAAATCATACATATAGTCGTGTTTCCTGCTGACCATATTAATCACTTAACATTTCACTTACCTAACCGATTGTGAAGAAAATTGCAGGTATGCTGCCGCGCTGCCGCTGACACGATTGCTACAACCGGGTACACTCTCAGTTTTGGATTCAGCACGTTGTTCTACCCTAGATATACCCTTGTTTTAAACTCGTAACATTTCACTTATTATTAGCGATTTGGAGAAAAATTGCGATATGCTGCCGCACTGCCGATCTGACATGACATGATTGCTACGACTGGGTCCACTAGACCAAGTTTGGTCCATTTGCCTTCATTCCGAGCTGTGGCTCCCGATCCACTGGTCACGCCGCGGCGTGACCAATGGATTGGGAGCAACAGACATGCAGGCAATTGGATAAAACTTGTTCTAGGTTACACCCTATTTCTTTATATTCAGCACATTGTTATACCCTTGAAACACCTTTTATTTAAACTCTTAACATTTCACGCATTAAAAGCAATTTTTAGAAGAAATTAGGATATGCTGCCACGCTTCCGCTGACATGATCGCTACAACTGGGTACAACCTTAATTTTGGATTCACTACGTTGTTCCACCCTAGAAACACCTTTTATTGAATTCTTAACATTTAACTTATTATATGCAATTTTGAGAAATATTGCGGATATGCTGCCGCAAGACAGTATCATACTAACCTCATACAGATCTGACATTATACTTATTGAAAATTTTAAATTTGTCCTGATCTAACACGAGCAGACTTCTGCAAGTTTGCTTGGTAAATAAATTGGCAAGTCAACAAAATCCCCACAATGCAGTTTGAACCTGGAACTCCCTGAAGATTAGATTAGTAAGATTACACATAATAGGAGTTATGTCCCCACACATATAATGCAAAAACAAAACTCCTTTTAATTTCTAAATATGACCACTACAACTGGGTACACCCGGTGAATTTTACAGATGAAACATCAATGAAGTATAATATGCGATCAGTTTCCTGCCATCAAAAATTGTCCATGCCATTATTTTATAGAGCAGTTACAGCTAGGCTGCTTCTGGCCTAATAGATTTCCTTCTGCCATCTCACAAAGTATCCTAGCTGAAGGAAGAACTTTGCTCTCCAATGGCTTCAAAAAGTAGATGCACCTGTTTTTGGAAAAAATAAGAGGCCTGACAATTCTCTCTGCGTTATATAATATGTACTAAAGGGTTTTAGATAACAACAACAATCTGTGAGATGCATGTTCTCTGGAAGAGATCCATAAGTTGGAATAAAATTGATTGTGAAACATGTGACTTTAAATCCCCCATCTTTTTTCCCTGAACAAGCGCGTTGTGTCTGTGTCTGTGTGATATATTTTTTTCGATCGTTTTCTGAAATTGTTTAGTATATTGTCTTCACAATCAATGTGGTCATGTTGCTTTGCTCATGGTAAACATGGAAGGATAAGTGAAAATAGGAATAATTGCTGATTTTAAAAATATAAATTGAACGGGCATCAAAACTGATCGTTTTAAGGTGAGCAGTGATTTCACTAATGGAAAGTAATAAAACTTTAGAAATCATTTGACACCTACATTGGGATATTTGATGCATCATGATTCCCTAACATTGAGAGGTAGAGGCATCGGAGTCGATTAAGTGAACTGAAGGCTTCACATTTTGCTTCACCATATGATTGACACATGAGCCAAATAGATGTCATCAGTTGACAGTAGTGTGGCAATGTTGTTACGAATAGTCAGATCAGCCACCCAGCCTGGGTGCAAATGAAATATTCACGGTCACACATGGAATGGATCAATAAAAGCACAAGCTTCTGGTCTTTCCAAACTTTCACTTGTAATACATAATAATACTATATGATGGTTCCTCTCTTATGGCTCTTGGCACACAATAAACCTCAATTAAATTTTGGCCATGATTTTGACTGCTGTTAAATGTCATCATTATTTTTGACAGACTTGTCATGACTCTCACATTCTGCTGTGGTTTGGCTAAGTTTGGAAGTTATCCTCAATCCTCAATCGAGTATGAAAGACACAGAGTAAGGATATATATCCTTACTCTTGATATATATCCTTACTTTCTATTATGGGAAAGCTTTTTTGAAGGAGGGGGGTAGAGAGGGGGGGAGGGACTACAAAACAATCAACCAGAGCTAGTGTTATTTATTATATATACAGAGTAATACATATTTCATTCTCCGGCAAAAAGGAAAACTCATACATCTTAAGTTACATGGACAAAACATTTGACATTGTAGATTTCTCATAAGTGCTCCGATCTATATAAAGATCCAAACGGCGTCAAAAGAGTACCTTCAGTCATTGAAGTATTTTTAATCTAGTAATGTAAAAGTATCATAGAGGTTCCCTGCTGGTCAGATATTCATTCTAAGCTAAGGAAACATGGGAAACCCTTTCAATTAAGGCAGTATTTCGTCAATATTGAGTTTGGAGTTTGAACCAAACCTGCCTATGAACAACAAAGGCAAAACATATCTAAAAAAATAATAATTATTGTTTCTTACAACATTTATTATGAATGAACTGGAGTTTACAAGAAAATAAAATTACATTTTGTACATTATTAAGAGCAGCAAGACGGCGGCGGCCGTAAGACGGTGAGCTAGTTAATATCCATGGCTTCATCTGAAGCGCTTGTTAGAGCTGTCAGGGATCCGTCATCTATAGCTGATGTCACAGCAGCTGTCACCTTCTCATATCTCACCTAATAACAGGACAGGAATAATAATCACAACTATGCCATACTACCCGTGAGTGATAGCTAATTTGTATTCAGGAGCCACTAAAGGTATTAGTACAGGTTCTCAGCACCTGAACCGGGGTGAATAGCGTCAAAGGACTACATCTTCAAGGACAAGACAGACAATTCTTCAGCAGAATGGCATATCAGTTGCTCCCGATCCACTGGTCATGCCAAAGAAGCGAGAAACTAGAAAGCAGGCAATTGGATTAAACCTGATCTAGGGAAAATAGTATAACTTACTGAGTATCTGCTATAAACTCTGTAAGGAGCTAACTCCAGATCATTATCACGTCGACACACTGTCTGACAGGGCTTAGCATCCTCGAAGTGGTCACCATTAAGCCACACTTTGATTTTGTTACATTCACTGTGAGATGTGTTATCATCCCGCCAATCCTTACAGTACTTATCCCAGCCTTCGTACATCTTCTTACTGACTTTCTTATGTGTCTGAATTCAGAGAAGCATGTTAATTACCAACATAAAAATGGAAGAAAAAATGCACTATGAAAATGTGATCCTCAAAACGTAATCTCATTGCATGGCTATATTCATTCATTGTATTTAGCTGTAGTTATGATATAGGAATTAGAAGATTTCTGTTTAGGGTTGGTCTCTATGAGTCATAGTTGTTCGGAGAATTTGCATTGTACAATATCAGCCCACTAAACCTAACTTCATAAGCATGCAGCAGAGTGTTCACAATTTGACCAGTGATTACAAAGTCCTCTATGGTCATCTGCCCCTAAAAGTAGGTGAGACTAATGGATTGGTTGGCGGTTGTTGGTTGGCTGATATACATACCTTAGCAGCCATAGTTAGAGATCCGTTCCTATATAGATAATTCTCACTCTGTACCACAGCGACCTCCTTATAAGAGTCAGGGTTAAATTTACACTCCTCCCCCTCAAGCAGAGCCAGACCTGGGGGTAACTCTCCTTTAATATTATCGTCTGAATCCTCATCCTCTACCTGCTGCTGTAAGAAATTAAAACTCCATTGATGAAATTACTACTCTAACATTTGGTGCTACTTAACTGTCAGCCAGTCCAAACAATCCAAGAATTTGTCAAGAATGAGAGTATTTAGAAAAAATGAGTTTTCACTAGCAATGGTCATTCTCCCATATGAATCGGCAATCACTCCCTGTTTATTGCGGCCATATCCGATCACATGATCATGTAAAATGTGAGATTACAATGTCACAATACTTGGCATGAATTTCATAACCCATCTCACCTAGGCATTTTGAATATTTATTTATTCATTTTATAATCTACTGCAAGCACCACCAGATGTAGATTGGAGAAGGGTATCATATAGTTGTGTGGCCATGATTAGTTTTTTTATCAAGAGAAAGGATAACTTTTATCATTGGCAAATCCCTACAGCGGACAACTAATGGGCTGGCAGTGTGTTGGCCATTGAATTGACTGCGAGCATGTAAGAATGAGCTTTTAAATCTGAAATTGTGTATCTACTTTGACTTTCAGACCGGTAGATTGTCATCGCACTGAAAAGTGTAGAACAGGCATGATAATACAATCTACCCATAGGATGGTGAGATTGAGCAACTATTTACAATGCTCGCCATTCATTTGTAGCATTTTTGATTGTTTGTACCAGCTTCCTGCACCCTCGGATGCATATAATTTTCAGGCCACTGCATTTATGGAATCTAAATCTGCATTTATCAGCCATTGTGAAGCCTAAGAATTATCCTTTTTCTTAGAAAAGTGTATTTTATTATGAGTTATGATTGCTCTTTTGATGAGCTTGACATGACCTTCTTCGACACTTGCTGTTTGCTAAGAAACAGAAGATTGGGCTGCCCCTAAAGAGGTGCCCTAATCTTCATACTGAGAATGTGATACATTCTAGAAAACTAGAATGCATCCTAGAGGTGAGGCCATAGAGGACCTCCTAATCATAAGTGTGCAGCAAGCTGCCAAAACTGAACTGGCACAAATCGGCCATTGGCAGCGACACTTTGATCTTAGCCAATAGGCCGAGACCACTGAACTCAATCCTGGAACAGCAGCTCACTCATAGCCTTATAAACAGTAATCACTTAATTTAGGAATACTTACTTGATTTTATGAACTCCTCAATCCTCTAATAATTTAAGTTTATAGATGTCTATGTGAAATGCTATGTGATTGGCTGTCCCTAGTAGAGGGTGCCATCTTTACTATATGACCACGTGACAGTCACCTGACTAAAACCATTACAACAAGATGCATTCTTCCGGATATAATGCAGTCTCTAATAAAATATTCATTGATTTATGGATTTGTTTCATAGTGTTTTATTGTTTTATATTATCAAGACAGGCATAAATAAAAGTTTTTATGTTCAAAATAACAACCAAATAAAAGAAAAAGACACTAGTTTATACAAATTGTTGCTCACAGAAAATTGATTTTTTTAATAATCAAACATTGCGCAAACTCCAAAAAGCTACTAGGGACTGAGCTCGATGTCAAATGAAAATTGTGAGAATGTCTATTGGAAAATACAGCTCCCTGATTGGAGAATGGTGAGTTGAAAATGCTATTCTAAGAATAGTACAATTCAATGGCCGAGACACTTGACACTTGCTTTAATTCCTTGTGATAATCTTGACACTGATTACCTCTTATTTATAGGTACATTTTAATTTTATTGCACTGACGGTTGAAGTTAAAATTTTGACTATGTCAGGAAGCAGGTTGAATAGAATTGTACATATGTTATCGATTTTTAACTTTCATACTGGCATGCTTACCACTTTCAGTGTCAGTTTGCTTCCCTACATGAAATAACAAATTATTGAAATGACACAGCAAATCAGCTTGGCTATAAAAGGACAAACATCTACACTACAGCATCATAAACAGAGACATAAGAAACCTGAGGAAGGTGAGCATAGTTATCATTATATCTCAACTTCTTGTTGATGTTAAACAATATCTTTACTCGAAGCTGACCTTGTATTGCTTTATAATGCACACATTTTTTGTTTATTTTTTATTTGTCAGTAACTTTAAATTAGTAATATTTGCTCCTATTTCTATGGCGTTAAGTTAAAGAGGTAGAATCACTTTTATTGCGTGTAGTCGAGTTTAGATATTGTAATCAGTTGTGTAGATCAGTCTAGCTCAATTCAGTGACATTATGACTCATTTACGGTAACAATCAGTAAAAGCAAGACAGCCTTCTCAGTCGATATCAATGAGCTCTGACTGACGAAATCTATCGCTTGAACGAATTTAATTTGCCAGAGTAGGTTGATGTTATATTCACTCTTTCAATTTACTTGACAGTACAGATACTAAGAAATTAGTATATTTCCTTACGATGAAGATTGCTAAAACACTGAATCTGACTTTTGCATTCATCTGCTTTGCATTGCTCTGCAGCTTTGCTATCGCAAAGAAAAAGCCTGTTGGTGGTAAGTTGTTTACAGTTTACTCCCATATCATGAAAACACTATTTATCCTTAAGTTCGAACTGTCTTAGCTAATAACCAGATCAGTGATATTCATTATAAAAGAAATATGCAATTCTCTCTGTTTCAAAGTTATCATGGAATGGTCGGGTGAGGTAGGGTGTTCGTTTAGACCATAGGACTATACTTACAAGGCAGCTAATTTTGTTGTATTGTAAGCCAGGAATCAAACTTTGAAACCATTCTCATGCTTTGGTCATAATATGTGCCGCCGTAGTTATTGCGCGTGATAAAAATTTGGTATGAACACTTACTGATGCCATTTTTGACAATTTCTGTATCGGATCATTTAAATGTAATTGACTATTTTATATTCCAACTCTATTCACCTCCTTTACATATTAGGGTTTTGAGAACCACATCTTTTCACAATTTATACCCATACATGATCGCCCAAAACCTCCAAATACCTTTTAGAATGTGTTCTACTGATTTGTGTGTACACTTTAGAATTAACTATAGATCATGTAAACCTTAGTTTGGTTTATCTGGACACTTTTTGTTTTATAGAATGTACCCGTGATCCTGATGGTTGTGTAGCTCTTAACTGCTATGTATCTTGTGTTAATAAAGTATTCTGCTCTGGAAGATGCAAAAGAGGTCGATGCTGCTGTGAAGGGGATATTTCGGACTGTTCTCGGTTTCCCCCGTTTTCCTCCGACTAATTTATTGTAATCATATTATATGACAATAAATCTCGGCAGACACCAAACTATAATTATCATCAAATTCTCTAAGTCCTCATCCAGAAAACCGTGCTAAGATGTCTATAGGAGTTGTGTGCCCTGTGTAATATGTTTGTAAACAATCTCTGGAATTCAAAGAGAGAAGTCCCAGTGGTCAACAAGCCTTGTACAGATTAGAAACATTTTCCTATTGAATTGAAAACTCCAGTTTCTTTGCCTTTCTTCATCGTCAAAAAACAGCTTGCAGGCAAATAATCCAAAAAGATTTTTTACAAGATGAGACTAGAAGTAGCGCGGAGTAGAGCCAATTGTTATGGATGTGAGCTCGAATAAATAGTGGTACAGTATTGTGAATGTCACTTGAGTGACTTGGGGAGTGTATTTTACACATCCAGGCCAAAAAAACTTCAAGTTATTTAAACTTAGACTAAATATATGCCATAGTACTCTTGAGGAGGATTGTTAGCTAAAGTGTAGTTTAGGTTGTTTAGGGGTGCCAAAATGTTAGCTAGCACTTAATTTTGGCTAGCTGAGGCAAAAATCTATGAAAAGTAAAGCCAGTAAGTAAATGTTAACTAAAAAGTAAGCTAATTCAAGCATGTGTGAAATGACAAGCTTTTCTGCAGCAAATACTTTTCTCCTCTAAGGCATTGCACAGGTTGCGAGTTATGAGTGGACAATCATTGTACTGATAGTCAGACTCCTCACTGCTGCTGGTAACCATCTACTCACCCTGACAGTAGAATCTGGTAACTTCAGTAGTTCTTCAGCAGCAGACTGAGTCTCATCTGTCTCCATCTTCACCTCCTCCATTGTTGGCTCAGTTTTCACATCACTGCTCTCCGTATCGTCAGCAGGCTTATCGCTGCTTGATTTATCCTCAGCTTGCTTCTCACTCTCAGGGTTCTGCTGTTGTTCCTCCGAGGAGCTTTCTGCAGGTGTGAGTACAGCAGGGGTGACTGGTTCAGTAGTACCAGTCTCTGCTGGATCAGTATTGTCTGAAGGTTTGTCTTTCTCCTAATACGATTATAATATAATGGGATTAAATAAAAGACTAACTAGATGACCAACTGCAGTTGCCATGTCATGAAAAATGTCAGAAAATGAAAACATTATGAAGAATGATGAAGCTGAAATAAAGAATAATTATAATGTATATATGTATTGTGATATAAATGTGATGTGGTTAGGCATTTAGGTTGGAATCTGGGTCTCCCTAAAATTTATATTTCATTCATACCTCCGTCTTCTCAGGTGATGAAGTTTCTTCCACAGCTTGTTTTGTGGTATCAGTAGTTGAAGCAGCAGTCACATGTGGCTCTATAGAGATGGCAGATTTCACAGCTAGGGCAGCAGCCTGGGCCTTCTCCTTGGAAGCATCATTGTGCTTCTGCCAACTTGCCAAGTTTCTGTAACAGTAAAAAGTAGGCGAACATGATAATGAAATACACCCATTGATATATGTTCATGGATTAGGGGACTATATCTGACCCTGAACAAACATATGGCGATTCATACAATTGCTGGAAACAATTTGTCAGCTTTGATTGGTCCAAAGTGCCAGAATCTTTGCTAGATCTCATTACTGACACAAAGGTGTATACTGAAGTAATTCCGCGACAAAATAGCCATGTATTTTACCACTAATCCATGGATTCGAATGCATACACCAAGACAAAGTTTATTAGAAACAATGATGGCTGAAATCAAACGTCATACACATTTACACATACCGTTTGAGGAATATTGGTTTACGCTTTAGGCGCTGTTTCACGTCTTCACTAGTATCAGGGTCCAGTCCTCCCAGTACAAACTTGTCCGTATAATTAGTCCATCAATCCGCTAGAGCCAGGCCGGACACCACAGACCCATCATCATTAGTGTCAAGTAAGGTGAAGGCCAAGCTATATCCTGTTTTGTACTGAAAATAGAGGGGAGTGGAGGTAATCCACAAAAACTGACATAATTCAAAAGTACACCTACTTGCATGAAATATTCCCTGTAGAGAGGCGCTTATCTATATCACTACTACAATCCATGACAGCTACCAAAAATTAAGTTTAACAATAAAACAAAAATTCACTACATCTGTAAATAAATTTGTTGAATTTTCAAAGTTATTGGATATATCACACTTCTCTTCTTACCATAGTAACTTCGAAGCAGTTGTCCTCATGAAGCATGTTCTCCATTCGTTTCCTGTAGGTGTTTTCTGCAGTGAGCCTGGTTTGCCGATCAGACAGAGATCCACCTGTAGCGGAGTTAGCGCTCTCCCTGATCCAGGCATCCGTCACATCCCGGCAGCTCTCTTCTGTCACAATGCACTGTAACTGTAAATAGTAAAGACAAAGGTTAGATCAGAACCTTAAACAGAAACACAACACAAAGATGACAGGTCGGGTAATTCAGGATATTGATTTGGTGTGAATATAAACATAATTATTGTTAATATAAAAATTGATTGTGAAACATGCGACTTAAAATCCCCCATCTTTCTTCCTTGAACAAGCGCATTGTGTCTTATGCATCACTATAAAGTTGTGGCTACACACGCCGTATTTTCAACAGGATTGGGGCATCTGTGGCTCTGCCAGATGCATAGGTTAGCTAGGTTTGCTCTGCCAGATGCCTCAGATGGGCTAACCAACTTGTTGGTTCTATCCGTAGCTGTAGCCATAGTACGGCCAGCTATTCCTTTGTTATTTGTGAAAGAGGCGGGGCTTAATTAAATTACTAAATAGTGATTGGTTTAATTCATTTAAGTTGAACAATAGGAAGGCAAAGCAGACCCAAATTATATTGTAATTTAAAGGAATAGGCCTAGCTATTAATAGGCGTGTGTAGCACCTTGCCCAATCCGTAGCCTTACTAAAAGTTTCCCAATCCTATGGATAGTACGGCGTGTGTAGCCAGAGCTTTAGGATGTATTTTTTTCGATTGTCATGCTGCTTTGGTCATGGTAAACATGGAAGGATAAGTGAAAATAGGGATAATTGCTGATTCTCAAAACATAAAATGAACGGGCATCAAAACTGATCGTTTTAAGGTCAGTAGTTTTTTCACTACTGGAAGTTAATAACTTAAGAAGTCATGCAACACCTAGATTTGTATATTTGATGCATCATGATTCCCTAACATTGAGAGGTAGAGGCATTGGAGTCATTAAAGTGAACTGAAGGCTTTATATTTTGCTTCACGATATGATTGAGACACGAGCCAAATAGATGTCATCAGTTAGTCAGTTGACAGTAGGGTGGCAATGTTGTTACTAATAGTCAGATCAATTTGATTTGCAGCCACCTAGCCTGGGTGCAAATGAAATATTCAAGGTCACACATGGAATGGATCAATAAAAACAGAAGCTTTTGGTCTTTCTAAACTTTCACTTGTAATACATAATAATACTATATGATGGTTCCTCTCTTATGGCTCTTGGCACACAATAAACCTCAATTACACTTTGGCCATGATTTTGACTGCTGTTAAATGTCATCATTATTTTTGACAGACTTGTCATGACTCTCACATTCTGCTGTGGTTTGGCTAAGTTTGGAAGTTATCCTCAATCCTCAATCGAGTATGAAAGACACAGAGTAAGGATATATAGCCTTACTCTTGATATATATCCTTACTTTCCATTATGGGAAAGCTTTTTTGAAGGAGGGGGGTAGAGAGGGGGGGAGGGACTACAAAACAACCAACCAGAGCTAGTGTTATTTATTATATATACAGAGTAATACATATTTCATACTCAGGCAAAACTGAAAACTCATACTTCTTAATTTACATGGACAAAACATTTGCCATTGTAGATTTCTCAGAGATGCTACGATCTATATAAAGATCCAAACGGCGTCAAAAGAGTACCTTCAGTCATTGAAGTATTTTTAATCTAGTAATGTAAACGTATCATAGAGGTTCCCCGCTGGTCAGATATTCATTCTAAGCTAAGGAAACATGGGGAACCCTTTCAATTAAGGCAGTATTTCGTCAATATTGAGTTTGGAGTTTGAACCAAACCTGCCTATGAACAACAAAGGCAAAACATATCTAAAAAAATAATAATAATTGTTTCTTACAACATTTATTATGAATGAACTGGAGTTTAGAGAAAATAAAATTACATTTTGTACATTATTAAGAGCCGCAAGACGGCGGCGACCGTAAGACGGTGAGCTAGTTAATATCCATGGCTTCATCTGAAGCGCTTGTTAGAGCTGTCAGGGATCCGTCATCTATAGCTGATGTCACAGCAGCTGTCACCTTCTCATATCTCACCTAATAACAGGACAGGAATAATAATCACAACTATGCCATACTACCCGTGAGTGATAGCTAATTTGTATTCAGGAGCCACTAAAGGTATTAGTACAGGTTCTCAGCACCTGAACCGGGGTGAATAGCGTCAAAGGACTACCTCTTCAAGGACAAGACAGACAATTCTTCAGCAGAATGGCATGTCAGCACATTTTTTTCTTCCCCACCACTTTCACATTCCTTTAGTTTTGGGAAAGGAACCAGTTTGGATTGCACTTTGGCAACAGCCAAACTCAATTTTCTTTGTTATCAATTCATGAGTGAAATTTCAAATCAAGTTGAAAATCTATAATGGCTAGGCTTAGTTTTCATGACAGTACCTATGTTTTGCAGTTTTACAAACTTAAATTTAAATCTGTGAAATATTAATGCTTATGTATCAGAAAATAGTCCATGTGTGAAAACGTCATAAATTGAAAGTGTAGGGGAAAATATAGACCAATTTTGGTACATTACCCTGCATGTGGAGTTGCTCCTGATCCACTGGTCACGCCAAAGAAGGGAGAAACTAGAAAGCAGGCAATTGGATTAAACCTGATCTAGGGAAAATAGTATAACTTACTGAGTATCTGCTATAAACTCTGTAAGGAGCTAACTCCAGATCATTATCACGTCGACACACTGTCTGACAGGGCTTAGCATCCTCTAAGTGGTCACCATTAAGCCACACTTTGATTTTGTTACATTCACTGTTAGATGTGTTATCATCCCGCCAATCCTTACAGTACTTATCCCAGCCTTTGTACATCTTCTTACTGACTTTCTTATGTGTCTGAAATCAGAGAAGCATGTAAATTACCAACATAAAAATGCAAATAAAAAAGCACTATGAAAATGTGATCCTCAAAACGTAATCTCATTGCATAGGTACATTCATTCATTGTATTTAGCTGTAGTTATGATATCGGAATTAGAAGATTTCTGTTTAGGGTTGGTCTCTATGAGTCATAGTTGTTCGGAGAATTTGCATTGTACAATATCAGCCCACTAAACCTAACTTCATAAGCATGCAGCAGAGTGTTCACAATTTGACCAGTGATTACAAAGTCCTCTATGGTCATCTGCCCCTAAAAGTAGGTGAGACTAATGGATTGGTTGGCGGTTGTTGGTTGGCTGATATACATACCTTAGCAGCCATAGTTAGAGATCCGTTCCTATATAGATAATTCTCACTCTGTACCACAGTGACCTTCTTATAAGAGTCAGGATTAAATTTACACTCCTCCCCCTCAAGCAGAGCCAGACCTGGGGGTAACTCTCCTTTAATATTATCGTTTGAATCCTCATCCTCTACCTGCTGCTGTAAGAAATTAAAATTCCATTGATGAAATTACTACTCTAACATTTGGTCCTACTTAACTGTCAGCCAGTCCAAACAATCCAAGAATTAATCAAGAATGAGAGTATTTAGAAAAAATGAGTTTTCACTAGCAATGGTCATTCTCCCATATGAATCGGCAATCACTCCCTGTTTATTGCGGCCATATCCGATCACATGATCATGTAAAATGTGAGATTACAATGTCACAATACTTGGCATGAGTTTCATAACCCATCTCACCTAGGCATTATGAATATTTATTTATTCATTTTATAATCTACTGCAAGCACCACCAGATGTAGATTGGAGAAGGGTATCATATAGTTGTGTGGCCATGATTAGTTTTTTTATCAAGAGAAAGGATAACTTTTATCATTGGCAAATCCCTACAGCTGACAACTAGTGGGCTGGCAGTGTGTTGGCCATTGAATTGACTGCGAGCATGTATGCATGAGCTTTTAAATCTGAAACTGTGTATCTACTTTGACTTTCAGACCGGTAGATTGTCATCGCACTGAAAAGTGTAGAACAGGCATGATAATACAATCTACCCATAGGATGGTGAGATTGAGCAACTATTTACAATGCTCGCCATTCATTCGTAGCATTTTTGATTGTTTGTACCAGCTTCCTGCACCCTCGGATGCATATAATTTTCAGGCCACTGCATTTATGGAATCTAAATCTGCATTTATCAGCCATTGTGAAGCCTAAGAATTATCCTTTTCCTTACATATAGTCCAGGAAAAGTGTATTTTATTATGAGTTATGATTGCTCTTTTGATGAGCTTGACATGACCTTCTTCGTTCATATTGTGAATATCTTGACACTGACACTTGCTTTAATTCCTTTTCATAATTTTGACACTGATTACTTCTTATTTATGGGTACATTTTAAATTTATTGCGCTGATGGTTGAAGTTAAAATTTTGACTATTATGTCAGGAAGTAAATGTTAGCTAAAAAGTAAGCTTTTTCAAGCATGTAGGATATAGCACACTTTTCTGCAGCAAATACTTTTCTCCTCTAAGGCATTGCACAGGTTGCGAGTTTTGAGTAGACAATCACTGTACTGATAGTCAGACTCCTCGCTGCTGCTGGTAACCATCTACTCACCCTGACAGTAGAATCTGGTAACTTCAGTAGTTCTTCAGCAGCAGACTTAGTCTCATCTGTCTCCATCTTCACCTCCTCCATTGTCGGCTCAGTTTTCACATCACTGCTCTCCGTATCGTCAGCAGGCTTATCGCTGCTTGATTTATCCTCAGCTTGCTTCTCACTCTCAGTGTTTTGCTGTTGTTCCTCCGAGGAGCTTTCTGCAGGTGTGAGTACAGCAGGGGTGACTGGTTCAGTAGAACCGGTCTCTGCTGGATCAGTATCATCTGACGGTTTGTCCTTCTCCTAATACAAATATAATATAATGGGATTAAATAAAAGACTAACTAGATGACCAACTGCAGTTGCCATGTCAGAAAAATTGTCAGAAAATGAAAGCATTTTGAAGAATGATGAAGCTGAAACAATGAATATTATTACAATATGTATATATATTATATATACATATTGTAATAATATATTGTAATATAAATGTTTTGATGTTAGGCATTTAGGCTGGCATCTTGATCACATTTCATTAATACCTCCGTCTTCTCAGGTGAAGAAGTTTCTTCTGCAGCTTGTTTAGCGGTATCAGTAGTTAAAGCAGCAGTCACATCTGACTCTATAGAGATGGCAGATTTCACAGCTAGGGCAGCAGCCTGGGCCTTCTCCTTGGCAGCATCATTGTGCTTCTGCCAACTTGCTAAGTTTCTGTAACATCATTAGGTTGGAAACATGAGTGTGAAATACAATAACATAACAGCACGTACACCATAACAATATCTATAACCAATAAAAAAGGACTGAAATCAAACGGCAGGACACATTTACACATACCGTTTGAGAAAAATTGGTTTACGCTTCAGGTGCTGTTTCACGTCTTCACTAGTATCAGGGTCCAGTCCTCCAAGCACAAACTTGTCCGTATAATCAGTCCATCTTTCAGCCAGGGCCAGGCCTGACACCACAGATCCATCATCATTAGTGTCTAGTAAGGTGAAGGCCAAGCTATATCCTGTTTTATACTGAAAATAAAAGTGATATATGGAGTAAGTGGAGGTAATACAGAAAAAACTAACATAATACACTAGTACACGTACTTACATGTTAATAAGATAATTATCTCTAGAAAAAAGCCAGACACGGCATTACCAGTGATCAGATACTGGATCAATCTGCATCACACATATGTGCGGCAGTCCATGACAGCTACCAGGTATCAAGTTCAATTAAAATTTCGATACTTCTGTAAATCAGTTTTTGAATTTTCAAGTTTATTGAACATATCACACTTCTCTTCCTACCATAGTAACTTCAAAGCAGTTGTCCTCATGAAGCATGTTCTCCATTCGTTTCCTGTATGTGTTTTCAGCGGTGAACCTGGTTTGCCGATCAGATAGAGATCCACCCGTAGCGGAGTTTGCGCTCTCCCTGATCCAGGCATCCGTCACATCCCGGCAGCTCTCTTCTGTCACAATGCACTGTAACTATAGATAGAAAACACAAAGGTTAGATTGGATCCTGGTACAGAAAAACAACGTAATTCAGGATAGCGATTTGGTGTGAATTTTAACATGTTGTTTAGATTCACTACGCATCAACACAATCTTCTTCTATCTCTGAGCAAATTTTGCGTACACTATTATAAGATAAGTAAAGCAGTGAAAATTAGGAGTTAATTGAAGCCACTACACAACACTCTTTGTTCTTTAGCTCTCAATCAGAAGTTATTCAACCATGCAATACGAAATTTAAGCTAGTACCTGTTTGACGATATTCTGTATAACTTTGTCCATGGTGAAGGTTGTGAAAGCATGGATACCAAATATTTCTCTCAGCTGATCTTCGTAATTATTGGACTCAATATTTCCATCAAGAAGTTGTTTGATGAGCTCCAGGAAGGTACTGTAGTACTGATTAGGTTCTATTTCATCTATAAAACAGGAAGTTATCTATGATAGTTTTCTGCACTTATACTTTCATGTATTAAAGAATTGGCGCTATATCAAAAACACAGATAGCAATCTATAATGTTTCTCTGCACCTAAATTTTTATGTATTCAAGAATTGTCACTTTTTATAACAAAAAGCCGATCCACAAGAAGATATCGAGAAAGCTCTTGAGCAGATTATTATCTAATTTCTAACTGAATCCTCTAGGACTCTTAGCGCCTCGGTGTTGAAGCTCAGTGGACAGCTAATTCCTCTTGTCTATGTGAGATTTATGATTGTGAATACCTCTGAAAAGGATGCAGAAAAACATTGACCATACATATTTCAAATGGATTCGAAAATAGCGGTTGTTTGCTCATGAAATGAGGGAGGCACAACTCCTGTCATTCCAATCAAGTCAACTCCATCCCAATTTTTATGCATTTGTCTTTTCCCAACTAGTAGAAGAAGCCTCAAGCAGTACACCACACACTTACACTTACACCTACACCACACACTTACACCACACACTTACACCTACACCACACACTTACACTTACACCTACACCACACACTTACTTGGCATTTTAAGTCTGAGTGCAACAGCTACTGAGTCTCGTTTGTCCTCTTTACACTTGTCATTCTCAGCGACTAGGCGATCACAGACTACTTTGATCTGATTGAGTCGATGACACAGTATTTGCTGTAATCTCAGGAATAAGTACCAGTGACTGTCAGCGTAGAACAGGGAGTAAGCATCCGCTTCAGTGTTCTAAAAATAGAACAGCTTATTAGAACGATCTAGGGAAAACAACACGCTGATGGTTATTTGTTAGTGTGATAAACGATTGCACCACATTCCAGTAACACATAATATGGGCACGCCTTCTAATGTCATACATTATTAGGCTTCAGTTTAGATCACTCTCAAGTAGTAAAGAGCGACTCAAGCCCCATCTAAATCATTCCGCTATTCAGTTACTCGCTTACGCCAGGATTTGCTGCCAGATTTCAACACTTGATTTCATCGATCTCAATTGATTCTTGATATACCAGGCTGTGATATTAGCCTTGTCACCGGCTACGTTTTGGTTTGGTGAAATAAAAAAAGTAGCCGTATGGTATATTGGAAACATGTTAATGAAGTGATTTTGGAATTATGTTATTGGCCTGTGCCCCTTACCTCATTCTCACACATGTCATCACCACCTGCCCCACCGTTATACTCCTTATCATCCTTACCACCTCCGGCTCCTGACTTCTTATCATCTTTGTTCAGACTGGCACTGGAGGAGCTGATCTTAACTCTGCTCGAGGATCTACGAGGAGGCTTATCCTGTCCGTATGTCATCGAGTTAGGTGACTGTGACTTAAAACCCTTACCTTCGTCCTCATCCGACTCATCATCTGAGAAGAAAGAGGCAAATATTGATTTTAATTGTCACAAACAGCACCATTAAAGTCCATGGCTTTCAAAGAACGCAGCATATTGGAGGCATCATACAATAGTTTTTGATAGAAAGATCTCAATAATGGTGAGCTAGGATTTCTCAAAAGGAAATTCTTGGTTGCAGATTCAAAGGAACAATCTAGAAACATGAAGTAAATTTATAAACCCTGAGCTGTAACTTGAAGAGTAACACTAAATTTGTATTAGAAAATAACAAAAATGCAACTTTTCCATCTAATACATTGATGGTCACACCAAAGCGCAAATAAAATAGCTATTCCCATTAATAATTTCTAGCAGTCGACAAAAAATCCTATGTTTGTAGCAAAGTCAGATGAAGGAGAATATCATATCATATAACTCACCATCATCCTCATCGTCGGAGAGAGGCAGAGCCGGCCTGTGGAAGAACTTCTGTACATTTTGTCTCATCAGCTGTTTGATGTACTGTTTATCTTCCTTCTGTATACTGGACTGTCTCCTAGCGTGATGTATTATTAGACACATGGCATCATCTACTGTCTGTACGCTCTTATACGAGAATATCAGGTGTGGCTTACGCTCTGCTTCATCAGATGTAGGGGAGATAACAGCCTGGTCATCAGCTGTACCATTCTAATAATAGAGAATCGAATTGTCAGATTATAGATCCCCATTGAAATAACAGATCTTGGTTTTAAATCTTTACTTGGTTATCATCAGTGCAAAATAAGTTTTCTCCACAATGTTCAAAATTAAATATAGTTGTATCGTGATGATTTGTTTGTTGCACTATAAGTCACAACTTGGAAAATCTAGAAAAAAGAAATAGTACATAGAACATACTCAATCTTCAAGCTGTATTTTTTTGTCTAATTTTTCTGATTTCATTAAAGACCACTTTTTACACGTTATTTAACCTACCTGCGATTCTTTTTTGCTCTCTTGCTCTGCACTGTATATAGCCTCGATCTCATTAACCAGGCTCTTAGATCTGAGAGATTTTACATCGTTCTGTTTGAAGTTGATACCTTGATGATCCAGTGACTTTAAGTAGTACTTCTCATTTTGCTCTTTCCAGATCTGCAAAACAAAACAACATAAAGATGACATATCAAGTTATCAACATGTGCTGTAGGCTCAAAACCAATAATCACAATAATACAGAGTGAACAGGAAGTAACAGAAATAGGTAAGGCTATCCTGAACTATTCCCAGAGTATTTTTTTATTATCATTATGGTTAAATTAATGGATAAGATGATATTGTTGGGAGAGAATATTTTATTTTTTAAAAGCCCTGAGAAGTGTATCAAGGGCAACATAATATTTTACATGAAAATTTTATTTTTAAAGAGAAACGATGGTACCTTGTTGAATTGTCTCTGCGCTTCTTTCCACTCATCGTCTTTGCTCTTGAGCCTCCGTAAGACGAGCGGTACGGCCACTACTGGATTCTTCTTAATACCATCTATAATATCACCTGCCTTATCTCCGTATATTCGATGTATTGCTTTGCGATGTAACACCTCGGAACTTCCTGTTTGGGGTGCAAACAAGAAAAGCATATTATGATGCATGTAGGATGTCAGGAGATAAATCCAGGAAAAAAAGCATCAATACCAGGAAAAATGTTGGTCAATCTAGATACCATTGCAAAGGATAAAGCACATGCAAAAACCTGGCCTTTTGGGATGATGTACTAAGAGCATATTGATCATTGGTGCTGAATCATTGAGAATAACGTGTGGTATGTCCTCCACCAAACTTGATTGAGTTGGAAATCCTGGATAACTCAATCGGGTAGTAACAGAAATGAAAGGAGTAGCCTCCTATAATGATAGTTACTTACCTCCGAGAGAGTTATCCAGCTTGAATTTTGCAGCATCTTCAGAGCTCATCCTAGCTAGTTTCTTTTGTACTCCTTCTAATACTCTGATAGTGGCCAGATTTAATTCTATCACCATATCCAACTGTGAAGTAACGAAGTACATCATACTTATTTGTGCACATAATCTCAAATACCTATGTATATGTGGGTCATCATAACTTCAAAAAATTTGAAAAAGAATTGACGAGCACAAACCGGCAACTTTCACCCGACTATCTGCTAGATTTTTAACCAAAACTCGGCTGCTCTTAGGTGTGGTTGAAAACAATCACGCAAAATGATTCAAATACTATTACATCTTATAAGTGCGGTATAAAATTTTACATACCTCAAATCTCTCGTCCTCACAACGATATATGCTTTCCTCAAATTGTGTTTTTCTCGATGTGACAAATGTAGATTCCTCAGACCAGGAGGGGAATGAGACCCAAGTATCATTCAGTACTTCTCTACACAGAGTTGTCCTCCCTGTGCAGCGCGGTGGATGGTAAGATTTGGGTAAACCTCTGTAGCTGTGTCCATACCGCTTACATGAAGAATAATCTAAAATAGAACATAATCACACATCAACAATGTATCCTGGCTTTGAATGCTTTAGTTATCAATCACACAGGAAAAACAAATGGAGAGTTTGTCTACATGCTATGTTGGCACAGTATGACATTGAAACAGTACAAATGTTATCAAGGTGCGCTTGATTCTCACCTATTTCCATTGCGAGGTCATCTCGCATCATGCGTTCAGCTTTAGGCTGAGTGTTTAAAGTGTTGGAAGCCACAGCTTCAATGATTGCTCCGCTATCTTTGTATCCCAGTAAGTCCTTGAATCTACGGAACAGCTCTGGAAACTTTCCGAGGAAAGGCTGAGCCAGCTGTATTAACTCTGTACGAGATATTACTTCCTGGTTGAAGAGTACGAGGCAGCGCAGGAAATTCTCGTAAACCTCCTGAGAGCGGAGCACTTTGCGAACCTGTCAACCAATGAAATATTATTGTAATGTTTTAACTGTATTACATGGTTAGTGTGATATTATCTGTTCATCGAGGGGTTCTTCTTAATCGTCTGTTTTATCAGATCATGAGCGGCATTCTCTGAAGTGCAGAGCAGGGGATGTGAATACAATGAGGAAAAATTTGAACTCATTGCGGTTTTTTCCGCGCAAACTATCTCCATGTCTTAAGATTAAAAGTTGACAAAGATGGATAATATTTTTCTGGTTAGAACAAAGCTATATAGCTGGCTTCATACCAAACAGCTGCTTTTCACAGCAAGGATGAGCTGCTGCTGCATATGTTTGAGTTTCATCAACTTGTGACGTACGGGGCCATAAATATAATTAGGAAAATCACATCAACAGAACGCTCAATGCGTGAAACAAAAATAATTCTTCATCGTGTTCTACTAAGTCAATACTTAATATGAAGGTTGAGAAACAACACAATTGAAACCTGCGTGCACTCTGATCTGACAAGCCATAAAAAACATACCTTGTCAAAAAATGCATATTCCGATAAGCTGCCGTACTTTCCAGCCTCAGCGAGAGTCACATCTTTATGACTCATACCGCTGCTGCTTACTGCTGACATCTTACTCTTCTTACTTGGCGGCACACCGCCGCTGCCGAACCCGCTCAGCTTACGTAGGTTGCTGGAGCTGGAGGAGAGCTTAGCTGAAGAGCTTTTACCACTAGTCACAGAGAACGGCTTCTTCATAGAACTACTGCTGGTAGTGTTTGAGGTGTGATCACGAGGCTCCCCAAACAAGCCAGACTGACGTGAAAAAAATCAAACATCTGTTATTTCAAATCACAACATACTTTGTTGTAAAGTAGCATGAAACAAAAATTTTCTTTTCAGCAAAAACTCAAAAGTAATATACATTGCAGGACATTTACATAAGAATTTGATATAAATACGGAAAAGAGAGCCTGAGGAAAAATTCTACGAGCCTCGATACTCATCTCTCGCTGGCAAAAAGAACCTTTTTCCCATTATAGAGGATAACACCTAGGCAACATCAGTTCATTTAAGATGACACAACAAATAACCTTAGCTTACCTTGCCAAATAGTCCTCCCTGTCCATTAGCATCAGGCAGAAACTGCCCAAACTCTTTTAGTAGATCTTCCTGGTTTTGAAAGAGTTTTGCGACTTGCGAGTAGACTTCAGTCTCAGTCAGTGGTTTACCACTCTGAATAAATATGAGCACACAGATAAGATGTAACGGATGTGCAGACAGTACTCTCTTGCCGCTGACACGTCTCGGGAGGTTATTAACCCGATATATGACAGGATACTCATGCTGAGCCCTCATAATGTGTCTGGTCACATGGTGAGGGCTAGCTAAGCAAATGTATGGACGAACAAATATCTGGATATCTATAAATGAACATCAGCCCAGTGTAACCTAACTAACTATTGGTGCAAAAATACTCACATCCTTGATCTGTTTCTGCTCTTTCTGATATTTATGAAGAATCTCTAGGAAGTTTTTGTAGATTTCTGGTGATCCTTGAAATCTGTTTTTAATCTTGTTGACATAGTTAATCGCGTGGTTAAACTCTACGGGCTGACCAGGAGTTGTGGAGATTGTGCCAGCTGTAGCTGCTGCTACCACATTATCCAGCCCGGTTCGGGGCTTCTCTGAGTGGTGCGATGATGAGCTTGGCACATTTACAGATAGGTTCACAGGCTAAAATACATTATTAAATGCAGTTACAGAAATAACAATTTTTGGAGAAAACAAATTGATTTTCTGCCTCAATTATAACCTGATATCTTATTGCCTTTGCATAGGAAATTAATGTCACATAAAATAAGATGGCAAACAAAATACTGTTAAGCAGCTCAATCATACACCAAAACTGATACTCAGGACACTAAATAACTAAAGATGCTTCCATTAAACATCAGCAAAAATTTAACAATACATTACGCTGCATAGGTGTTCATGAATTTCCATTTTACAGTAAATGTTCTTCAAGTTGACATAATGGAGTTAGTTTATTGCTGACAATACCTTGAACTTGCTGGTAGACTGCTGATGAGGAGGGTGGTTATCCCTGTTAGTGGCTCCAGCTAGTTGTGACAGTGACATAGAAGGCTGACCAGGCTGCTGTACGCTGATCGTATCGTTAGCCTGCACCTCGATCTTATATCCAGGAGGTAAGAAAGTATTAAAGCCGACAATAAGCTCCGGATGACCCTTAAATAGGGTGGATACTCTGCTGATCACTCCTGGTGTGTCAATGCTACAAACAGAACAAAAATTCCTGTAAGCCTGCATATATGTAGAACACACTAGTCATCAATTGTCACCGATGTTACAGAAATATATCAATTATTACACTTATTCTCTCATGTGATGATGCAGAAGTAGGATAAGTCATCTTTTAGTACAATGCCAATGGTAACAGACTGACATATATATATATATCTTCAGCCATATATGGTTGGAACCTGCCGCAGAGGTTTGCCATTAGAATAAAAATATTCATCCGCATAGGTGATTTCACAATTTTCTTCTCCTTCCTGACATTTGCAAGGCCAGACTTTGACCAATATATTGAAAAGTTAAAAACAATGAGTCATATTCTCACCTCTGTGACTTGAACTCTTTCATAATATCCAGGAAGTCATTGTATACTTGTGGATGATTTCCAAACTGAAGTTTCACTTGGTCCAGATATGACAATGCATCTTCTACCTTTAATCTCTGAAACTGTTGTGCCTGTTGGCCTCCTGGCCCTGCATGTGGTACATTAGAAGCACCTGTCGGTTGCATTGTTTGCACCACAGGTACTTGCTGGAAAGGAAATGAGAATAAAACTTTGAACATAATCTGACAGACATGTATGTTGTGTAGACAAGTCTTAGCACTGGTAGTTGTCTGATGATTGATGATGATGAGCTGCAAATACTATAAACATCAAAAAACATAGTTCTGAACAGGAAATCATTTCTCACAACTCACACCAATAACAGTGATTATAAATGTGTATGATAGTGTGGTAGTTAGTAGTGTCAAGGAATTTTGACATGCTACTTGGACATCATGGACAAGTAGGATGTTCTCCAAGTAAGTTATGTTGCCCTACTATATATTTGCTACACAATCACTACTAACCTGGTGAGGTTGTACCGCTTGTATGGGGCGGTTATGAGGGGTGCTGATTTGCTGCAGCGGAGGAACAGGGGCTACAACAGGACCAGTTGGTATCGCTATCTGTGGTACCATTCCACCTGCTGGCCTGCAAATGATAGACAACAACAAATATAACATAAAATACTAAACCGAGACTATATACTTTTTACTGTAACTTTTATCATGCGTAGCTCCCCATAGCAACGACCTGTAAATCTCTATGAATAATACTAGGACGAAATGAAATGAACTAAGCGTAGAAGATGGGTCTGTCTAGCAACAATAATCAAGCAGGTTTTTCATTGAATGGCCATTTTAATGAAAGGGATCAGTTGAAACATGGCCGTAAAAATCAGTAACACCAGTTTGCACATATCAACATGCTCATTGTGATCATTCCAAACACAAGTTGTTATGCAGTTGATAAAAACTCAGTCCATCTCTCCGGCCATGTAAAACTTGATATGGCAACCACACGATGTGTATCTCTTAGATATTTCAACGCCAACAGCCTTGTAATGCCTTAATGGGCTCATTTCTATATGACTTACATGAAATTTGAGGCGGGTTGATTGAATGAAGGCAAACCGGTATGATGAGCTGCAGGAGGCATAATCCCAGCTCCAGATGCAGGTCCTTGTGGGCCTCCGCTGCTGACAGAGGTTACCACTGATGCAGCTGCATGTGGTACTGCAGTTACAGAGGCAGCGACACTTGAGCCGCCCTGCTGGTGGGGATGGATAACAGAGGCAGCTATAGTAGCGCCCTGCATGTGCATAGCCTGTTGAGTTTGGGAGGAGAGAGAAGTAACTGACGGGACGGGATTCACTGCACCACTGAGCATAGCCTGAGGGTGCATATGACCCAGGCCTGCAGACATGGTAGGTTTCTGTGTCATGATAGCATGAGCCTGCAACAAAACACAGAGAATTGTAAGGCCCATGTTATCATAGGATATTTCTCGTGTCAGCTTCAAATATCACCAAAATAGTTAAAAGCCTCACATTAATGAAAATAGAAAACCTGTTATTCCAAATAAACTCAATTTGGCTGAATGAATTTATTGGCAGGAAGGATAACTTGAACAATAGGACATACATAACCAGTTTTTCTTACCTGTGGAGGCTGTGAAAATGGAGTAGGATTAGACGAGCTGCTTGCTGAGAGATTCATAGGCATGGATGCTGTCACAGACATTGGTATAGGCGCTTGCTGTCTTTGAAGAGGATCATTAGGATGAAACATTGGTCGTGGTGTGAAGTGTGCAGATGGGAAACTTGCACCTTGAGCCGGAGGTCCTGGTCTGTGTGGTACGATCCCAGGTTGGGTTGTGGATGTATGCATAAACCCTGGAGGCCCGGGATTATTTGGGTCCTGTGAAATAATAATTAATAATAGTTCATGCTTTAAGAGGGTAAAAAATGGTGGTCCTCAGTATTCCAAGTGAAATGGAGGCCTAGGCCTACATCCTATTTTTGCTGTATTTTGAAATGAGGCTGAAAAAGCACAGGGCAAAACCTCCTTGTCTTTGAAAATGTGAAGGTATCATCTAGCAAGGTTTCCCACTGATGTGCAGCTCTTGAGCCTATATGCAAGCAGAAAGGTGACGAAATGACTACCAGTGATCTTAATATTTCTAAATGTTGATTTTTCAATTTAGCTTACTGATATCATCTTCTAAACATATAATATCACATCAAGCCTTTGATTCGAAGTAGTTAGGCACTACAAAGGATTTTTTCAAAATGTTCCAATCATGAAAATAAATACATGGTTGGAACCACATAGGTGTGAATTTTCCAAATATGTTTTCAAATTTGCTCTGAGAGCAATATGAGGCAAGCAAATCCAAAATCTAATTTCATTTTAGCAGCCAAAAATATCATCTAGAATTTACAATATTTGATCCCAGGCAGAAGCAAAAAATAGTGTGTGTAACGTTGCGCTATGACTGCACAACGTTACACACACTCATTTTTGCTACTGCCTGAGATCAAATATTGTAAATTCTAGAGTCTAGTTGATACCTGAAGTATCCATGTTCCATCTTCCCTGGCCGCATATATTCAAACATGTGTAACCCATTCCATCAAACATTATGCCAAAATTTATGTATTAAAATGCGATATTTTGTTAAGCGGTGAAGCAAACTCCATGCTTATTTGATATGTTTTTTTAAAGCTATAGAGTAATATATATATATGCTCATGTTTATAGTTTGATTTGATTTGATATAGATGATTCTCAGAAAGATCTAGACACTGGTCGGGGTCAAGAAAGAACGACTAACAGCTAC
Organism: Membranipora membranacea; assembly: GCA_914767715.1. NCBI lineage: Eukaryota > Metazoa > Bryozoa > Gymnolaemata > Cheilostomatida > Membraniporidae > Membranipora > Membranipora membranacea. The sequence goes on along the minus strand of OU612070.1, from coordinate 4,741,730 downwards.
CTTGAACCTCACTAATACAATGCTCCTCACTACTCGTTGATAATGATAACAGCCAACTAACAGATACTCTCAGCTTACTAAATCTCTTGAGCATTGCACTACATTTTTTGACACCTCTTTTTAAGCCTTAGGACTATGTTTAGGACTGTAGGCACTCTCTGAAGTTCTAGATTTTCAACACTGTTTCGAACTCAATCCCTAAGTTGGCATTAGCTTTTTTAACATGCCGGGATTTACATGTCCGCCAATTATATATGTAATAAACATTGCAAAACTAGATATTTATACATTTCTCTCACATTGATTATGAGACGAAACCATACCAATAGAACTACAACAGCGACCCTTGCGCCTTGGCCTACAACTGACTCAACTTGTTTATCACAAGAAAAAGAACTCCCTTTATACCCTGATTAGAGCGTCATGAGCAAAAATTGTTGACACCCATGCTTTACTAACTTAAAACATGTTCATTACATGCAAAAGCTCAACTATGTTATGGATTATGATCTGCTAGAGAAGAAGTGTCAACCAGCCTAAGCAAGCATATCCAAACACTAACAACAGGTGCTTGCAATACAAGTGAAAATAGTTGTTCATCAAATTGGTCTGCACTGAATCTAGCTAAGATATCCCAGTAAAATTTTGGTGATCACTCCCTGATATCACTAGTGAAATAGGTTTATGTACAGCTTAATTGGTACTTCAATCACACACAGTTGACACCACCATCTGTAGTAGTAACTGTGCAAAATCAATCTGAGGTGGGCCAACTACTATGCAAGTTGATGTTCAATCTTATATGAAATTAGAGAGGACATCACTTGAGTACATATAAATGATGAAATAGTGTGCAAACTTTGTCCATCATGCTCTCATTTTGTACCAACACAGACAGTTATGGCCTTACCATACTCAGTGATGAATGGTATGAGGATACATGTGTCATTTACACTAAAAATCCATCAGCAACAAAACAACAAAAATCATCGCTTTACTGTTGTGATATTTAGCAGAGTTTAGTATGACCTACTGTGATTGGTCTAATTTTGAAAGTTAGACCAATCACAGAGGCCATATTAATACAGTGGCCATATTTTTTCCTCTTGAGTATTCTAACTTGCAACTGAAACATGAGATTTTAAAACAGAGAGTACAAGCACTTCCTCAGAGCTAAACCAAACAAAGTACACACCATCAGAATCAGAAACCTTCAATCTTATCAGATAATTGTATGTTTGGAGTGAAAATGGAGTTTTTTTGTGAAAATTCAGGCAGCAGTTTGACACTAAATTTCAGTCTTGCCTACTTTAGTTTTCTAGGGTTTTCCATGGTTTTCTAACAATTGCGCTGGGTGCGCATGCTTCAGATCTATATCCTGAAAAAATTTCATGGCTGTAGGAGGAATAGAAACTGAGATATCTGGGTTTAAAAAACTTGTGTTTTCGAAAATCTGCGCAGTTTTTAGGCCCTGTCGAGAGTATAAGAATTTGATGACACTTTTCTAAAACGGAAGTGGGTGCATTTGTAGTGCCTAAAGTAGTAAGATTCTTACCGGAGCCTGCATGATTCTCACCGGAGATCAGCCTCACTACAGATGTCTTCTAATTGTTTTACCTGCAAAACAAACTAGATGTAGATACCTGGTTTTGAAACAAAAATAAATTCTACCCTTTACAAGGTTACGGGAGAGAAGATAGTGGGAAAGTTAGGATACATGATAATGATAAGTAAATCTTGTAAACTTCTCTTGATGCGAAGCCGAAAGATCTTTGCAACTGAACTACTACTTGACTTTATAAGTGATACTGCTCAGGGAAACCTGTGTGTTCATGGTGGTTCAGAATGTGATGACCACAAGACTATATATATACATAGCACCACAGATAAATATCATAACACAAATTATGAGAATTTGTCTGGGAGGAGGGTGACTGTTGTTGTAGTGAGTTTGATAATAGAAGGCTGGTAGAGCTACTAGCTAGAGCAGACAGAAGTGCTCTAGGGTGGGTAGATTCATATCAAACAACATAGAATATACATTCGATCAAACTATGTGATGATAGAGTGATGAGCTCAACACAACAAAAACAATATGGTGTTTTGTAAATTTCCTGTGAGGAATCTTTCCAATAAATATTGAGAGTTACAAGTACTCATAACTGAAGATAAATTTAAGCATTTTAAAGGTACTTGGGTATGTTATCTAAATGCTTTTGAGGTATATACATGACTAACATATAAGTGGCAAAGGTTGTTGATGATTGCATGGATGATGCCTGAGATATTTACCGATAATTCTGAGAGTCAGTATCCAAAATTTTAGTTTCACTATAGCTTTTTGGCCCTTCACCAATCTTTCAACTGCCGTGACGTCAGATATAAACAGTTTTCATCCAATCATATCCTGAGATTTGTGTCACATGATAGTAACGTGACCATAGTTTTTGTAATAAAAAGTAGTTTCACTTTGACATTAACTGGAAAGGGTCAATACCATAAGCTGATCAAATAGAGCTACAAGTGCTACTCACTAGGATAGTGAAGGACAACTTCAATTTGAACATGTAATAAAAGACAACCACTGATTTATAAATCAGTGAAGACAACTCTCAAGTAGCAATAATCATGTTTTTTGACTACAGCTGATATGTGGTTGCTTCGATCAGGGAAAATGCTTCGATAAGGCTATCAAGAGAGGTGAACCTAAGTATTTCAAGTGGGCAGGGAGTAGCATTGGCTCAATTTGAACATTGTATCTATTAAACTGAGTGCAGTATATCTGTGGAGGATATCTGTGGATGACTGGATGTTGATTGTTGAACCTCAGATTTGATTTACCAAGGAGTAAAAGAGTCTTTACTCCTTGGTTGAACAAGCTCCGTGGTAATGTCAATATTGACACATCGCACTTTAAATACACCCCTGCATTCACTTATGGAACGAACTTGATCTAATGGAAAGCAGGTTCGACCAATGGCCAAGCAACACATCGAATTTCGTTGTATTCCCACAATCAACCCCATTTCTTTCCAATTGATCAAATGTTCCCATATATCAGTAAGAACCTTTAGAAAATATTAGATCCGACAAGATGTTATGCATTGACATTCATTTTTTTGCTTCTTCGCCATACACCAACCCCTGTTTGTAGCTGGTCTTATTCGTGTTATTGGTTTGCTATGGTTCCACAAATTTATTTTTTAATTAAACATCATCTTCATGATCAATGTCTAATGAATATAAAATAATAATGAAAATATGATGTCCGAAACAATAGAAAACTAATGTGCGCTAAATACCTGCTACAAATACCTGCTACGAGAAATCAACTATCGTAAAGTTACAAAATAAATTAATTTGTTCAAATGACTTTAATAAGCACCATGGATAAAAGTGTTTGGTCGGAGGCACCGTAGCAAAAACAATGGTACCGATTTTTGGTAAGTAGGTAGAAGAAAAATTGTGATACAAATAGCTTCATTAAGTAAGTTCTTAGAAAGCACCAGTAACGTTGCGTAATAGTGAACGTTCACAGCCATAGTGAACTGAAAACATCAACAAGCAATGTTGAACCATGGGGTAGGTTGAACTTTTGTCCAGTCATTCAACTCCGAAACTCTAAGTAGACACAAACATATCAAATGTGTATTTTCTTGGAGGCTTATCGTCATCTTCAGCCAATCCCTCATCAGCACCGATATCCTCCGGATCCAGCTCATCCTCAAACATTCTTTGAAGTAACACCTCAACTTTCCGCCTACCTGAAAACATACATAATGTTTTTTAATTTCCAAGTAAAAGGCTATGTAAATTTTGCATCTGATGACTATATGCCTTGTGATCAAAATATGTCCGGTTGCACTAAAATTATGAAGGACCGAACACGTTTGCCATACATGTTATATCAAACCTAATCATATAAATAAGGCAGAACTTCCTTTCAGTCTAGGATCGTCTTTTGTTATTCAAGACAGACCGACAAAGTTCAGGTTTCAAGACAGAGGGGTTTCATTTGAGGCATAACTGTAATATTGAGGCATAACGTACTCTGTTTGACGTGGAATCTGGGCCCCTCCTCTGCAGCACCCTCCATATGATCTACAATATCTTCACTCTCCGCTGATATATTTTGTGGCACCTCCAACTTCTTCTGCCTAAATGTAGCACAATATATCAGTCAGTCAATCAGTCGGTCAAGCACTGGGCTCACGGCTTCCTCATAAACTAGATGTAAACTAGATGACAAACTTGAAATATTGGGAGGAAATTGCAAAGTGCAAAGTTGAACAAAAGATCAGGCACGGGAAGCTTGATGGTCGATGCAGCTCTTGTATCACTTACCCCAAAGCATATCCAAGCTTCAATATCTTAGCCTCAAAGATGCTTTCAAACTTGCTCTTCGACAGGGAATACTCCAACAGGAATGCCTCGAGAATGAAAGCTATGAAGATGCTGAAAATAAAAAAAGGAGAATTGTAACATTCAGTGATGAATTCAATGAGGAGATTCCCTTATATATACAATAAATAGCACAAGAAGGCAACCAAGACTCCTTATTTAGATTGACATAAACCTAAACTCTAAACAATGTGAGTCAGCAGTTGTTTATGTCTAATTAATGCAGTATTACCCACTGAATTTTTTTTATTCTGTGAGAATATCTTACAGATTCACGTACAAAGACAAAATATGTCAAAAAGCAATGATGAGTAAAAAAACTGTATACTCACTTCATAACCAGTACAACAACCATCAGATGGAAGGCTACAAAGTAGAGCCTGACAGCTGGATGAGTGACAGTCTCAAATCCTTCAACAAGCACATGCCACTGATTGACAACAGTCAGCTCTGTGAGCACCACAAATGCTCTCCCAAAATCGTTGAAGTTGTTGCTAGAGATAAGAAAGCAGTAAGTTATCTTTCCCTATCCAAAATATCAATTTTATTTTGAAGTATATTATTATTTAATATTGACACCGTCAATGCCTTTCAAGTAACTTCAGGTTTGATCAACCAATAATGTTGTGACGCTGTCATCTTGATTGAGACTGAAAGTACCAGCCAAACAAGTGTCGTGATCTTCATAGCAATTGATATACACGTAAAGCTGCATTTACACTGCAGATTCCCCCGAAATAATTCTCCTTCAAAATTTCCCATCGGATCTACTTTTTTATAAACGATCATTAAATGCAGCACAAATTCTGAAGAATTTTACAAAGCACAGATTTTTGGTTGCTCTCAATGAAAGCTTGCATAAAATCAAAAATCTGACCACATAATAGGACCGAAAAGCTGCAGTGTAAATTCTGGTTTCACAGAAGTAAACCTGAAAATTAGGCTCACACCTGCAGTAGTGTAGAGCATAGAAGTCTGTGTCCTTGAGTTTATCGTTTTTACTATCACAGTACCACTGGTCCTTAGGAAGAGCACTCTGGTTATATGTCCTCGCACCAAAATACTCAAACTTTCCAGCAAACACCTCCATTCCAACGATTGCAAAACTGTAGTAAAATACCTAAAATCATAGAAAATTCCGATTCATATCAAAATGAGAGTAGATAATTTCTGAACGAAGACCTGACTAGTTTGAATCCTAGGGTTTATCATGAGGAAACTTGACTAAACACTAAAGCTGTATACAAATTAATAGAGAGATAACCATAGACACAATATACATTATACAAATACAAATTATAGTACCTAAAAAATAATTACAATTTTATTCATTCGACAACTTTACTAAAACGGTAGATTATGGTTATTGTGGAATAACATTATCAAAATCAAAGGAATGTTTGATATTGAATGCCACAAATCCCACTTGAAGACGTTCAATACCCCAAAGTAGTCGTATCCTTTTCATTTGGTCATAACTGAAAATCCAATATTGAAATGTAAAAATGGCATAGGTGTCAAATATTAAAAAGCACAACTCACAAAAACTACTCCTCCGTAGATAAGGATGGAAGGTCCAATTGAAACAAGAGTTTCAACCACAACTTTGAACCTACAAAATGAAAGATCATAATGTGGAAGGTAACTAGGATAAAGGGTTAGAGGGTTTGTCCTCTCCTCATTGTGTTTTATTACCACCTTTGGTACAGTCAAGCCACTTTTTGAATTAAAATTTAGTTTCCTAGTCAGAGTCAATACAATTATAGAAAAATACAACATCAACTTTTGGCTGTATTTGTGCATTTGAATATTGATGAATACTGATTTAATGTATAGACATTACAACAGTTGAAATATTCCAATAAACATTTTCCTTTGGCCGATCAAAAATTATATGCATTGATTTCCCACACTGTGTATATTTTCCTTCCTTGATTTTGATACACTAAGAAGAAACTAACCTTTGGAAACCATTGACAATCTTTATTAGCCTGAGTACTCTCATCACAAGAATGAAATCGAGGGTGTCTCCCTGAGCGCTCGTTAGATTACCAGTACCCTCAGCTATGGTGGCGATCATGGCTCCTCCAATAACAAGCACGTCAAAGCTAAAATGAAAATCAGTTATTGACCAAATCATAAATAAGCCAAAGTAGTCAATTAATTCATTTAAGCAAGCAAGAAAAAAGACTAAGGCCACTAAAAGGACACGTGTGTTGAATTTATATTTCTATTCTCTGAATCGTGCCTTACGACGAGCCGATTGGCCTTGAGTTAACAGTGGCAAAGCAATTATCATACTATTGAGGTACAACCATAATGTACCAGAATCAAATGTTACTACCGGCTTTTACTTACATGTTCCAAAAGGATTTGATAAACTTCCAAGGTCCATAGACATAGAGATTGAGAAGAATTTCCAGTGTGAACAGTGCAAGGAAAAACCACTCAGCCTGATCTAAGCTCACCGCAATAAACACAGCGTTCACCACGATGGCAAAGTCAAAGAAATATCTGTAAAACCTGTAAGGATGAATAAATGAGTTACTGCTATCCTGCTATTTGCTTTGGTTCTAAGACAGCCAAGTTACCATATTGAGATATGTAAGGTAAGTAAAATGTCATGAAAGTCAGGAATGAAAAGTAATTTTAAAACATGCTACACAGAAATAAGGGTTTAAAGTCAGGTGTAAAGAAAAGTAGTCACCTCCAGAGCCCTGAATCACTGGAAATGGGAAAATAAGAGAAAAACTGCTGACATACTAATAATATAATAATGATGTGAAATCATCAAAAGGGAAACTTCGGATTTGAGTAAGCAAATTTTGTGGCTAACTGACAGTTACTCTGACTCATTAGTATAATAATAAACTGCCACATAAGCTAGTTAAAATCGGTGCTAGCTAATATAAAGTCACTCAAAGACAAGCTACACTTAACTAGCTATATTTATTCCTCTAGGCCCTTGGGTGTGTTGATAACTTGGAAATCTACAGCTCAATATGTTTTTTGTCTCTCATAACAGACTGTCAACCCACCTGTGGAGAACAACAAGCCTCACACCCTTACTAGGTGCACTGTTGAAGAATCGGGGAAATAATCTCTCCCATAATATCATCCTGTCCTTGACCTGTGTCAGCGGTATGTTCAACAAATCAGCACAGTATAAAAACTCCGCTTTAGCTGAAAATAAACACAAGGCATACTCAGATCAAACTTTGGCCTCTGCATGTATATGTTTTGTATTGTGCGGGTCCATCTGGGTACACAACAAAGGTACGACATTGTCTTTAGATGTTGCGAGCTTCAATCCTAAACATGCTCTGCTGAAAGGGGAATGTGATGTATGAGAGTGGTACAAAAAATAAGGATAATGAAAACCTAGAAGCTAGAAAAAGTCTGACTTACGCAAATCAGACTCAGGAGAGTCTTAACACGTGTATACTTACTGACTTGGCCATCGCCGTCACCATCCATAACTTGGAATAACATCCTGGTCTTATCGGCACTCATCTTAGGGTTCATGGTCTTAATAATTTGAGCCCACGCACCAAAACTCAGAAAGTAACCGTTGTTATCTGCATTAGGCTCCTGCAAAGATGATCATTGCAATCATTTCAACATTACATATCAACACAACCATTTTCTATTCAATAAAATTCAAACCAGAAACAGATCAATTTATTAACATAATTCTTTCCAGCAACTCTTTGTTGTTAACCAAATAAAAAGTAAGCTAGATATCCTTCTTACGTTGGTTTTGATGAAGTAAATGCATTATACACTTTAGCAGGTTGGGTAGTTCCTTGGAGAATCAGATCCCAAATGATTTTAATCATTCATTACAATTAAAATTATTTGTCACGGAACAAGGATTTCATACAGACTTGCACTCCAGCTCTTTGTCTTACCTTTGCTACATCATATGCTGCAGCCAGTTTCTTTCTTTTGTTATAGACAGCGTCTCGAACCTCATTCTACATAAGAAAACTTGATTGCAGAGGCTGTGTTGCTGGTATTAGGGGACATCTGTCGATCAGCTGCACATAAGTTGTGTTTTTCTATTTTGATCCAACTAAGAGTTGAAGGGGATATTGTTGGAAAAATAATGATATGCCATGATAAAGATGGATTAAAAACTTAGGTCTTTTAGAAAAATATATCGATAGGGTTTCCTCTCATGGCCAAAAGACAGAAGAGAATCGTGAGTTCCCAATTTAGTTTATAGAGGATGGAAAGTTAAACATCAAAATTTACCTTGAGGTTACTTTTGTAGCTGTTGAAGATGACAGCAAGTAGCACATTCATGAAGACGTACAGATTGACTATGAGAAAGACGACAAAGAACAGAGCGTACCACTGACTAGCATCATATGCTGGCATCCTGAAAATGACAGTAATGTAAAAGCACTTGTTGTCTAGGTAAATATAGATGCTCTGCAAGTTTCCTTGACAAAAGAGTGAAGGGCATCTACATAGCAAGGTTTTGTTTTATTGATACTATTAGTAATATGTGATAATATGCATGTGAGGTATTCCTTTTAAGGTTAGGCTTGTCACGCTACCCACTGCTGCCACAGAGAAAAAAACAAAGCACCGATGGGTGACATATTACTTATTACAGCATAATTCTCTTCGCTCAAACACGTTCCAGTCTTCCGACCTCATCCAGTCTGTCAATGACATTTGAAGACCAGAAAAATTTGCTAAGTATGAGATTTTAAATATATCAAACTAAAAATGAATCATCATTATCAACATCTTACATTACGTCAGGGTTGTTTGCTGTTGTGACCAGTACATACAGGTCCCATAATGCATCACCATAGGTGCTGAAGTATCGATCACCATTCAACTTATAGAACTTCCTGAAATTACAAATAAGTGCTTTTATAATCAAAGTGTCCTTCGACAATCTAATAGATGGACACAGCTATCTTGTTTACAATACATTTATTGGCAATTTTAGAGCGATTTATTGATATATCTACTATCCCTCCGTTTCCACTACGAAGTGCTGTCAATAAAAGATGGCATAAGGGATACTGGTATTGTTACTATGGAAAAAATACTGTGCTATGAATGTTCTAATTAGGTTAGGGAGAGCATAAACTATGATTGATGATAGCTGTATGCTGACATGGGTAGGCTCTTTCATTCCTCAGGGGTAATTCATAACACATGTCAACAGGATATGTAGTATTTGAAAGGATCACCCGTCCAACTTGGGTTGGTTTCCAGATTCATTGTTATGGAAAGTTGATATTCTGAGTTTAGGTATTGATGTCTAAAAGAGAACTAGGAGATAGTACAGTCGATATAGTAGCATAAGGAACATCCGGCGTTTTATCTCAAGTCCAACCCATAGCCAGCTTCACAAAGCAAGCCGAGGGTCAGTATTTCGTCTATAGACTGGTTAGGTTGGTTAAAACTTGACATCACAGAAAAGTGTAAAATAGTGGAACCATCTAACTATACACGGAAGTTAAAAATTAAAAGCACAACTGTGTTTGAAACGAGCATAGCATGGTTAAAATGTAAGCACTGCTTCAAGTTTTAGCTGCAAGGCAACCCAACATACAGAGTTATGCAGAATCTACATCTAAGTGCCAAACGATAGAACAACTGAGCCCTCAGGGCTTAAGACAAGCTCAAGCGAAAGAAAGGCTCATTCTAAACACAAATGGTAGCAAAAGTATAATCGCTGTAACACAAACCAAACATTTAAAGACCACGAACACTCACCACATGGAACAGTCTGGAATTCATGATATGAAGTCAAATTGTTAGACAGATAAATGTTGAATGTGCCTAACTTATTATCTTATATATATAATATATATATAATATAACTTATTATCTTATATAAACCTACTTGTAACATTCAACATGACACATAACAACTCTTATACCATTGACACAAAAAATATTCAACAGCAAAACTTTTTGTGTTTTCACTACCGGGGTAGCTGGTAATAACACACCGTGACAAAATAGCTAAATCACTTACTTATCATGTGTGCTATAATTGCTAGAGAATTAAATAGCTGGAATTTATCATTTCAAGACCAGAAGAGTATATACTTGAATAGCTTTCTTTCTATCTCAGGTAATTGATTCGCACTTGGCAGTTTTGAGTTCAGCGATTTATTAAGGATTTCAAGCACATTGTGGGAACTTCATGAATTAAATTGAAACAATATATTAATGAAATCGCCAAATTGGATGCTAGATTTGAATCTAGGATGGTTGATTAAAGTTTGGACTGGACTGAGATAACTTATGCTGGGCATCCATATTTTTCAGGTTTCAATAATTCAAGGTTGGGATAGCATTGAGGACAAGGAACACTCTGGCTCTATAGTGGGCTCTTGGGATCAATGGTATTTAGGACAGCCACTTACTTTCTGAGCATTTCTTCACTTTATAAATGCAGGAAGTAATTGTGAAGATTGTGTGTTAAATAATTGGGACAAAATCGAGAGTCTTAACCTAATTGACAAGTACAGGGTATTTACTTTGGTTTACTGATTGAGGTTCACTTACTGATGGGCAACAGAATGAGGGAGTTGTCTTCCCAATTGAAATGGGAGCACAACAAAACAATCTTTATGATTTCACCACCAACTATCAATATAGTGTCATGTACACAGGGACATGCACATATGTAGTGATGTAGGAGGTACTGAAACCGCAGAGGATTTATCATTGGGCCAGACCCGGTGATCTGCTGTTGAAATGTTGCCTGTTTGACATCTATCATTACTTTTAAAATAAGGCTTCAACACATACCTTCCATCAAACAGCTTGAGGGCCATTAGAGCGAAGATCATTATACTGAAGAAGAATAGAATAAGAACAAACACTATTTCTATTAACGTCCGTCTGATGTTCCTGAACGCTCTCCGAATCTGAAAAAGATTAAAGTCACTATAAAAAAAAACCATGTGACCATTGTTAGCAGTGTCTAGTATAAAACAATTTTAACATTGATTGGTATAAAAAGAGATTCACAATAATCATTTGCTCCATAGAAGAACAGAAGACATATATCAGCCACTATATGGTCATTTATAAATAGATAGTTTTTGACAATAATATTGTTATTTGCAAGTGTGAATTCATATATCGTAGGCATCTTATCATAAATGACGGCCACAAACATCTCAATATAACCAAATCAACGCTATGATCTGTGAGAAAAACTGACCTGTCTAGCCTGAGGAAAGTTGATGATGAAGAGGGGTCTCAGTGGACGTGACCATCTCACTGGATTCGTATCTGGGGCTAAACTTATCCATATTGAGTATACTATGATGTCAATGATGCATAACTACAAAGTCAAAACCAGATATCTGCTTCGTCATATGCAATACATTAGACAGACAAACTTTATTCATTGCCAGCAAAAAACCGATACAAGTAAATTGTGCATTATGGGAACTACAAAACTATCATTGTTTTTTACTTAACTAAGTGTTTGGTCAGCAGGGACTAGCGGCAACATTAAACTAACAGTGATTATCAGACTATTCAGGTGATAAGCGACTATGAAGTTCAACACAATTCCCAACAGCATAGACAGTCAAAATTAAATCTCTTCTTTATACCGATATCATGTATCGTATAATTATAAAATGTAATATTTAGAAAGATTTGTATCACTATTGATATACTCACAGCGATAAGACCTATGGCTGTTGCATTCTTTTTATCCTTCCAAAAAGTAGTTTTATGCTGAAAGCTGGCTAGATGTATGACCCGAAAACCGAGATAACAGTACATGATCAACTCCACAATCTGACAAGCCTACAAAATGTAATATAATGTTATATATCATGTAATGCCTATGGCCAACAGTCTAACATTTATATCAAAGATAATTAAAATTGTTTACAATCACAGCTGATGGGTGAATTAATTTTTCATACCAAAGATGGCTTCAGGGACATTGGGGAATTTTGATGATCGCCACAATGCCTAATCATATGAAATTTTTTATAAAATCCGGAAAAACACCTTGCTACAATCCGATATCAATCACAGCAGGCTGATTGGGACATATGTCACCCACATATGTTTGCAAACAAGTTAGAGACAAATACAGGTACAAAAATGTGTTCTCCCAATGGAGAGCTCTACATGTCGAATTGGGTCCCAAAATATCAGCAGATGACCTTCATAATTTAGCTTTTTATTCATGTCCTAATCACATATATTATTTCATCGCAAAAATTTCCCACCTTTTGAATCTGAGAGAACCCAAGGGGCTAAAGCTTGATCATCAAAAGTAAAATACAAGAACTCACCCAGAACTCGACAGGCCACATGGCAGGTTCCTCAAAGCAAGCTAGCCCAAGAATAATAAATATAGCCAAGTACTGAACATACTTAAAGGCTGGATGGTGATACAGGGTGTACAATCTGTAAAATAGACAGGAGGGACTATATGTAGATATTCAGCTACAATTAACAACCATTCAGCATCATTGACTAATATAGATATACAAAAACTTGATCCACATTGAAATATCAGTAGATATTCAGATCTTGAATAGTTATGAATGCTCTGGATTAGAGGGAGCTGTGATTGCATTGAGCAAAGAAGGTCAAAAGATTACAGCTAGTGTTTTTCACACCAAAGTGTTAGTTGTAATGTTAGAAGTCACATCATCAATTCGTACCTGTGTGATTCTTTGTCAGATTTAAAGTCAAGGAATCGGTTCGACTTTGCGTCCCTCACAAGTGTAGCAGCTAACAGTATATTCTAGAACAGATAGATTCATAGAAAACTTCACATGACAACACACTCAAGTTTTTTGCTGTAAAAAAATGATCAGTGTCACAACAAACCAGGCTTATAGTTAGCTCTGATTCGACTCTCCTGTCTGATACACCACGACAAAAGAGTCGACAACTGGCCTAACTATGCCATATTCTTAAAACTCTAGGCTTTAGTCCATGGAAATGACATGTGTAGCAAGCATGATCATTGTGAGCGTGGCCACCTCGGTTTCTTCACATAAAAAATGCATAAGATGGTATATTTGAAACGTAACTCACGTCATCATCAAATTTGTGTCGCAGACTCTCGGAGAATATCTTGTTGATGTCAGACGCAGCCTCATTGTTTTTTGACTCCATCAAAGGCTCAGGAGGCCCATTAGGATGTGTATTGCTATAAAAAAAAACAGATTTGTAGATAAGTTATGCATGAACTGGCTGTAGCGCTTGTCAATTAGCATGGTAATATATTCTGCTTAATTCAAGACAGAAGACAGCTTTTGGTAAACCCTATTTTGATTCCAGAGTAGGAAATCAGTTATATGCCCACTAAAGCATGATGGTCTGGGAGAATGGCTAATGCATGGGTCCCAAACAAAGCTGGTATCAAACGAATAAGTTAGAAGTTCGCTATGTTTATATAGATATATCGGTATTATGCATGATATAAATAGCCGATGTAAGTAGATAATTGTGAGTTAATCAGGAACACAATAGTGTTATCTGAGAAATTGATAGATAAGCTCAATAATTGAAGGGGTGGAGATAAGTTGTCAGATCAATTACTCTGATGATGTAACTATTCAGTCAGAATCTCCCCTCAACAGGTATGAAAAATCATCATGGTGCCTGATGTGAGGCCTTCACGCTTTAATGGGTTGTCTATTTTTGGAGCATTAATATAGTGAGTAAAATATTTCTGAGTTTGATGGCTTGTCCATTACTATTGGCAATTCAGACAACGTCTGCTAAAGAAACTTTGAGTGACATCCGAGGTAAATGGCTTTGTATGACTTTTCATGTTAGAGTGAATAACTATGGATTAAAGGGTTTGCTAAACTGAACACAAATCCAAATAAGTGGATGGGGCTATTACATGATAATTCATAATCAACTCACAAAAGACGCCCATCTAGAAATATAAATAAAGATGCATAATAACATCTCAGAGCTTATTCATTAATCCTTTGATCTTACCTGTTACCAAAGTTGTGTGCATGAGAAGGAAGTGTGTCAGATGTAATGTCAGTGAGATTCATGTCGACTTGTATTGTGATGGCTTGGCCTGCCTGGCCATTAGACGCACTGGGAAGGCCAGGAGATACGTCACTATCTGAAACACTCATGATGAGTGGCTCCCCACGTGTCTTTACCTGTAATTTGATATGAGTGTTTTTTTTGTGACGTAATTTATGTTTGGATATGTTGTATCTCTGAGAGAAATACTGTGTTAAGCTTACTTAGGCTTCATCAGAATGCGAACCCAAACAATATTGGATAACTACAACTACACTCTCAATAATCTGAATAATAATACAACATTCATCAGGATGAAAAGAAATAATAGACTCATCTTCCACTGCAAGACCTAGTGTTCATTAAGCTGGATAACTTGGTTGTTCACAAGACAACACAGGATCTGTGTAAAAAACATGAGTCTTGTTTTCAGTCGCATAGAGTGCACAGAATCGTGAAGCAACAAAATAAACACAGCTGTGGGAACAAAACATAGGGTTGGGGAGGGGGTTCTGGGCTCAAGACTTTCTGCCTGTCCAGTGGTTGAGGTAGGGGAGGGATTAAAGTGACACAGGTATAGCATAGTCATAGCAGCATGTATTGGTAAGTAGGCCCAAGGAGCTCAAAGTAAATAATTACAGTAAGAAATTAACTTCCAAACAGAATATGAATGAGTACAATGCACTACTACACTAACACAATAGCCCTCACAAAATAAGCACCTGCATAAGCATTTTGCTATCATATACTTCAAGTGAATCATTTTATGACTTACCAAGACGGTGTCCGTTTGACTCAAGGGCTTGAAATGACTATGCTTTTGCTCTCACTGACTTTCATTGAAGATTCTCATGATACTGTAGATTCTAAAGTAGTGACTTCTGGGCCCAAAAGTTTCTCTCCCCAAAGTCACACTTGAATTTTGTACCGCCCACATCCGGATATGAGAAAGTGTATTAATTGAAATGTTGTGACCTCACTTTAGAATGATGTTTTCAATTGGACAATATATGTTATCTGAAACTCTATTAGTCAAATACTTCAATACACATGTTGTTTTCGTCAAAGAGAAACTAAATCATCCATCACAATTTGGCAAATTCTGAGACAAAAATGAAGTTACAGGCCTTTTGAGCATTGATGCGAATTGGTATTACATTAAATATTAATCAATCCAAAAATTCCCACTTCAGAATAAGAATACATCCCATAAATGATCGACTCCAAGAACTTCTCTTCATTAATTAATGAATTAATTGTATCAATGGTTATTCTCTTGTCACTTTGTAGGTATCAGGAAAGTTATTTCTGCAGCAGACTTGCTCTGCTGTCAGTGATTTATCAACCATTTATGATTTATTGACATCACAGACACCAGAGAAAAAGGCTATTGTTTCTGAACTACATCAACGAATGGTCTTTTTGGCAGCTTGCTGAGGCTTGGTTTGCATGTATCATGTATTGTATGTATGTGTCTATTTTTGGTGCAAATAGATATTTCTCAGCTGGTGCACTCCCTAGCCTCAGGTGTACAATGCCGTGAGCAATCTTATCATACATCATCTTATCAATGCATATATACATGTCCACCTTCAGAAGATCAGCATAATTTATTAGCGAACAAATTACAAAACCAAACAGAAACACTCTTCTTCAAGGCGGAAGACATGGAAACCATACTAAATAACCATTTCAAGTTTTGCTTAATGACCACGATCACAATACTGTCTGTAATTGACAATGGGTTTAATTTCTTTGAAGTGAAATTGGTGAATTTGATGGCAAAACAGCCGAGAAAGCGGTGTCACCCTGCACGATACAGCCCACCTCCACTACCAGTGCGCTGTCCAAAGAGAAGCTCAGCCAACCAGAAATACAACGATGAAGGTGATGTGCTGGCAGATGGTGAGAAAATAAAGATTGCAGTTGTCCTTATAACCTCTGACAGATTCTGAGGGTTAACTGATCAATTTTTATCATTACATAGGTGCATGATTATAAAGGGGTAATCAGATAGCCATGAGTGATCCTGTCTTCACCGGTTGTTATCATTGTTGTTTAGGAATTTTCTTATGGAAGTAGCCTCTTCACAAAGGGAAATGAATTGCATGATCGGAGTTTCAAAAGTTATATTCTGTTTCTTCCCCCCCCCCCCCCCCTTCTTGAGAGCTGCAAAGCTCAGCAAGATACACAAAATTGAAAATCGTCATAATGGTGCATCTCTACACAAGATGCAAAGGGTGACCATAGGCCTACCTTTTTACCTGCATTATTGGTGGATAACAAGTTATTCAACCGCAATATTCTCAAGGAGTGCTACCTGCATGGGTCGGTGGCTCTAAGACTTAGTAATAAATCAGTTCGATTGCCTGTTTTATAGGCTCTCTCTTCCGTTGTGATAAATGTTCGTCCCTCTATCTGGACAGTCGAGCCAGAGGACCTCACAGAAGGTCAAAGGCCGTACACCCTACTATAAGATATTCTTCTAAAGGTGTAAAGCTCATATACTGTCGTATGTGTGGTGAGTTATCCTATCTTTGATATTCTAATAATAAATATGACATATAGACATAGAGGTTGTGAAACAGGCGACAGTTTAAATTTAGTATGTCAAATGCGCATGCTCAATGGGTAAACTCAGGTCTCTGAAAATATTTTGAATGAAAGTGTGGCATCTTCTATTTATTTCAAGCTGTTTTTTTGTCTTGATACAAAACAAGGATTTAAATAGGTTTTATTTTATCACAATCAGGAATTTTTAACAAGTTAGAATAATTTGTGACCTCTGCAATGTATTTTAGCTTTTGAAAACTCTGTTTATCTTTAACAAATCACTGCTTCGCCCCAGTTATTATAATTTTGGTTGTAGGTTTGGAGTTTGATAAACACCAGAACACCCAGAATCAGGTGCCCAGTTCAGAGTCAGTACCAGAAGTCCCTATATCAGATTCTCAGTATGAGGAGAAGGAAAAGATAGATAACTTTATAGCATTGCTTCCAGAGCGTACGTCATCCAAAGATGGTATGTTATATGTGCTCATTAGATTGCTCCTCATCTATATCTTCTCAAAATATCAACTCAGAGTAGACCCCACGTTACGTATGATGTAAAGACCCCAAGGCTGAATATATTTTAAAGATTGCCAACATGTCATGATGGGGTGTGATGTCTGCAACATTTTCCTATTCCTTGGACAATGATTATTTTAACTCTCAACGTAATTGTGAAGTATTTTTATATTTCAGCATCAAAGTTGATCTGCTACAATCCATCCAAACAGTGTCACTGTTTAACTAAGCACCTCATGTCCCTCAGTGACGATAAACTCACCCAAGAAGTCCACATGTTTGTAGAACTCATGGCCAAGGCCGACCAGTTGAAAAATTTGAAATTCCGCTATCCTCAGCCGGAAGAGAAAAGGTTAGTTTTTGAATGCTTTTCAATCATAGAACAAAGTGTATTGGAAACTCCTGTCTTACAATGTTATATACACATTATTATATCATGACGTTTGTTTCATTATCAAATTTGGTTTTTCTTCGTGGACTTTCCCAATATCAGTGTACAACATATTTAGGAGATGGAATTTTACATGGAATGGAATTTAGCAACCTGACCATTTATGGAACGAGATAATAACAAATTTTGATTTCCAAAGATCGCATGTTTTGTCATTGATATGAGCTGATTAAACATTACAGAAATGAGAGGTTTCTGACAAGTGGATGAATATTTTACTTTCGCTCTGTAGAAATATAGGTCTTGGTAATGGGAAGAAGAGAAGTAAGATATACGAGGACTTCGTATTGTCAGAGCGTTCTCGGCTGAGAGAGATAGGATTATGTGAACACACCACTCAAAAGATTCTCTGTTACTCAAACAACTTCTTACACAAGAATCTAATAACTGAAGAGGTATGCCAATAACAGTGATCAAGCCCTGCCTTTAACTGTGTAGGAAGAGCGTTTATTTCTGTATTTGCAATGGCTTCTCACACTTTGACATTGCACCATAGGGAGATTAAAGTGCTTTAACTTGGGGAATAATTTGGCATAATCACCACTTGTTCCCTCAGTTTAGCACTGAAAGAATTAGGTACTGGCCAAACACCCCTCCCCCTCTTGCTATACCATTCTGAGTGTGTTACATTCTAGCTTACTCAGCCTTATCTCTGAAACAAAAAAAGAAAGAACCTTTGAAATAAGGTTACGCTTACAAGTGATAGGAAAAGTCATAGACAAGCTATGTGGGATAAGAAGAGGGGTGCGCCGGGTTAATCTTCTGGCTTCTTAGTTTCAATTCCAGATTAATCTTTTTGAGGCGACTGGGAAAGTCCAAGGGAAACATATTTGACAGGGAATATTTGACAGGAAAGGGAGCGTGATTACATATGGGCCAGAGAAAAGGATATCTTATTTTATTGTTTTGTAAATTGAGTTCAGTATGTAATCGTTAAATATTACCTCCGTCGAAGGGCTGTTGCACTTTGGAAGACGGTAGCAGTTGTTGCTCAACCTCAGTTTCTTGTACTGGTATATCCTTTATATGCTCAAGTATAAGCTGTAATAAGGTATATGCCAGGATAAGATCTGAGAGAACACAAACCGATACTGGTCTAGCCATCAGTGCGCCAACACCAACAACTTTAGGAATTTAAAACCCTCTGAGAATTCTCAACTACCCTAGCTAAAACTTTTTGCTACCAAAAACAGTGTCCGGTATCACATTTTCTTAATGAACCACTTGATAGGACTGAGTGTCAATCCTCAAGACCGCTTTGCCCACAGCAAGTTGTGTCCCTCGTAAAATAATGGGTTCAGCTTTTGCAAATTTTTTTTGTGACATTGGATTGAAGACTGCAAATGTTTTATTTTAAATAAAACCTCTTCATATACGTCACCATCATGCCTTCTCACTCCATGGATGCATGTGCTTAATGAGGCTTATTTATTCTCTGCCAACTTTCATTCATAAAGTTTCCTAAATCAATACTGTTTCCAGTTGTAACATTGAATTGGGCTTTGTTTTAAGGTAACAAGCACTGTATATTGTAAACTGAAGTTAGACAATACAATACCATTATACAATACTAAAACAGGAACATTCAATGTTTCTGGCATACCAGAGTTGACTGCAATCTATCACATCAGCCTTTCACGGCTCTCAACCTAGAAAATTATCCTGATTCTATAATGCGCAAAGCCGCAGCAATGAAGGGCTCTACAGTTGAATTCCACTGGGTATAAAAATACATTTTATTATGTGGTTTTCATTTTTTCACGTAGAACCAAAAAATCAAAATTTGACCTGTTTCCATTTCTCTGGTTTCATAATAAAATCAAGTCATTTTTTTATTCTTGAGCTTCATATTTTTGAAGCTTAAATATTTTAATTTTTCAAAAATAAAAACAAATTTTTCGTTTTTGATACAGAATGTCAAAAAAATGAAAACCGGAAATTAATTTTTGTTTTGTGTGATGTTAATTAAAAATGGCAGGCAGTTTTGATTTCCAATTTTTTGTTGCAACATCAAACGAAAAGACTTCGGCTTTTGGTGTTGAAACATCAATCTTCACAAATTTGAGCTCAACTGCTTTTGCTACTTTCCTACTGTTAATTTTTTTTATTGATCAACTGGACTATACCACCAACAATGAGCACTATCAATATCCGAGTACGTTCAAATCGCCAAAAAAAAAGTCATGATGCTATGCCTATCTGATACGAGTGGCTGTAGTCATTTATACTCAAAGAATGCACATATCTAGCCTAATTACAGCTATCCCACAGATTTTGCCGGATCTATAGTCATTATAGTAATATAATGCAAATATGCTCATACGACAAGGTTGAGGTTTTTATATGATGTCAGTAAGCACCCGATAAACTGCTCAATATTGGTCTATGCAATACTAATGTGTTCTGTTTTTATTTAGAAGCGAAAGCGTCTGGGAAATAAAGCTAAGCCACACCTACAGCCTGTCACAATGCTATGGAAGCAGCACTGCTGTAGAGATGAATGTGTCAGGATGACCAGAACTCACCTTAATCTGGTGGTCAAGTGGAGACAACTAGCTGAGGAAAGTCAGCGAGGAACTCAACAAGCTGTCGCTGAGCTTCTCACACCTACAGGTCAGCTGTCGGATATGACTAACATCTGTGTTTGTTTCATCCGTTTGCAATTAGCTATATTGAGTCATACATCAGAATGGTTCATCAGTAGTCTATAAATGGAGAAGAATTTAACCTTACAATTACATAGTTTTGTTTTTACATTGTTATAAAATGTTACTGCTAGACTGAGTGGGGCTATAAATTATGATGTATGATACATAGATTTGAAGTTGTCATTAATTTTTTATAACAACCACCTACGGACTGTATGAACTTTCCCCTACCCTTTTCAATTAGTCCTCAGATGCTCCTTTCTCCACAATATAGTTGGCCTGTTTTGTCAATGCAAGTTCTTACCAAACTTTGAAGCAGAATGGTCATCTTCTATAAGTTCCTTTTCTTCTTTAGCTGGAGCCAAGACAAACTGCTACAAGTTCATCTCAATGGTAACAGGATGCAGCGCAGCGACCATAGCAAAAGTCACAAAGAAAATCAAGAAGAATGGAGGCGTACTTGGAATGCATGAACATGGTAAATATTAGCTTCTGACAAATCAAGATAGTTACAAACTTAACTCCTCACATGAATACTCGATAGTTACAAACTTAACTCCTCACATGAATACTCGATCGTTACAAACTTAACTCCTCACATGAATACTCGATTGTTACAAACTTAACTCCTCACATGAATACTCGATTGTTACAAACTTTTTCTCGCCTTAATGATTGAGAATTGACGGGAGAAACAAGCACGCAAGATTGATCAAGTCAGCTCTAGATACACAGTTTAATGTAATCATGAATAAGACAGCCCCATAAAAAATGAGACAACGCAAAGCAAAGTCTTTGAAATCTTGATGTTGACAGCTGCATACAGCACTCATTAGGTGGCTGTTGATTAATCATGTGTTGATATGGGTTATTGATTGATCATTGTTACATTGAATTGATTTCTTGTAAAAGAACTTCATTTCGTTTGTACTCTACCCTTGAGGTTTGAGGAAGTTTTGGAGGGCGAATAGACGCGAAGCTGTTGCCAGCTCTTCTGATAATGCTGTCTCAGCTGACAGGGGTCATAGTTCAGATGAAGAGGAGGAGGATATACCGAGTGTTTGGTGTCTGCCCCAACACCAGGCTGATGAGGTGGAGCTTAGGCAGGTAAGATCAGGTGCAGGACAGCCACTGTAGTCGAGGGATATAACTGAAAGATTCTGTTTGTAATAAAGATTTGTTTTGGTTTATGACAGCCTTCATGTTCTAACAAATCAGTACTAAATTGGTGATGTCCCAGTGAATTAGGCACAATTTCAAGGGGGTTTCTTACATCAGTGTTTGTTTCTTTTGAGTAAGGTTTTTCACCACCAACTATTACCTTGCCGCTCAGATATTCCAATGGTTACTCAGTGAATCAATTCAATATTCGTAATTAATAACTCAACTTATACTGCCAAGATAATGAAAAAGAATTATACATATATGTAATAAATCATACTATGATATAATATGTAACATGTCTTTTAGTCTCTTGATAAGAAAGACAAACAGCTTGATGAGATGAAAGCAAAGCTGAAAGAACAAGAGAAAATGCTAGAGCAGCAGCAGACCCTACTCTCCAAATATCAAACTAGCTCTCGTAAATCCTCTACAGTCACTACTGCTATGGGCGGTACTCCAAAACCTCATATGTATGTATCATCTCAGGATCCACGGCTAAACATTGATACCTCCAGGTCATCCTCTATGGGTCAAACCTCTAAAGCTACAACACCAGTCTCATACACAAACTCTCCAAGAGGACCTCTACTACAGCCGAGTAGGCTAGAGGCATCTATCAAAGCTGCCAAACAGGCGCCCGCCCCAACAGACACAAACAGTTTTGTTGTTGCTACATCCAAACCATCTACAGTGACTCAGTTTGAACAACAACAGCCTATGCTCGAGGCAATGCAGTACTTTTACCAGTCTAACAATCGCAACCCCAATCACCTCGTGCAGCAAGGAAACAACTGGTTATCTCTAGCAGGCGGCAATGTGAGCTACGGCAACTCTGATATTATGAGCTCCTCTAATACTACAGTCACCGATCAGCTCAGCCAGCCAACCTCAGTCAGTGATTTATCTTCCATGCTCGTTGCCCCAAACTATCAACTCGCCCCTGGTGCTACAGGGCTATTTAATGGCGACTATTTGACTCAAATCCCTGATGCCCGCAGCTCTGTTTTGGCGCCTAATGTTAATATAGGGGTCATCACTCAAAACAATCAACTGACTCATCATACAGCGCCAGCTCAGAATGTGATTGTCTCTAATCCGACTAACTCGGAGCTGATGTGGAGGTACCAACTCAATGAGTACAATAACACAACTATGCAATATCCGACTCGGCATGCAGATCTAAACTCGTGATTTGGTTTACTTTGGGAGCAGAGTTATGAAATTGAGACACTGAGAGACTTTTCTATTATCTAAAACTTCTCTTAGAATGGAGCGCTTTCATTATCACAAAACAGGCTCATGCTCAAAAGAGCATTTAGATACCTAGACAATCTGGAACTGTTACAAGATATCTAAGATTAGATCACCAGTGGGTGTTTTTTGGCCAATGTGAGTGCAAAATACAACTACAGCACCGAACAACCTTGTCAATGCTGATAAGTGAGAGAGTCGAAAAGTGTAATCGGGTAAAACATGATATGACGGTCAGAATGGGATGTCTGATGTTTTTTTTTGCTTTGATTGCGGATTTGATGATCATACAGCAGCCTATGTGTAACCAGGGGTTATTCATATAGTTTTGTCGTACTTGTTTTGTTACACATTTCTGTTTTCTTCAGAAGTAGATTGCTAGATTGCTAGATGATTGCGTACTCTTACTAAGATTGTCTATGATTAGATTGTCAGTGGGTGTTTGTCTGCTGCTGCTGTGACACGCCTGCCAACACATCCAAAGTCTTGGAAGTTGATTTTTTCCAGGATATGCATTGCATCATCATGCCATTCTAAATATAGGGGTGTTTTGTTTTGTGTACATATTAATAATTGATGCTGACGCTGATTGATGTGAGATGAGATCTAGGGGTTTCATGTGTTATTTAGTGCTTGTGGTCATAGCTATGGCTTTTCACCAAACAGTCAACAAAAAATGTAGATTTTTATGATCTAAATACATGATCACCATTGATTATGTTGATGTATGTCAAGAACTTGAGTAGTTGAGTTGTGAGACATGTCGTCATAAATTGAGATTGAGGCTTTCGTAAATAATAGTAAAGCCCTCGTTTATATCTCATCATGTAATTAGAAATCTCTTTTTCTCAGGATGTACATAATTACCTAATTGTTGGATTACTCATGTTTCTCATGATGGTGATTTATAGGCTATTTATGAGAATGCCTCTCTAAATACTGCATACACATACACACCTCAAGTAAAATCAATCGTTTCATATTGTTTTATTGGTTTTGATTGTTGAAGATTTGCTGTCAAAACTCCTTAGCTTTTGATGAGAGCTTTCTCAAATTCAAATCTATACATCTAAAACATTGTGATAGTATCATAAACAATTAGATGAAATCTTACAAAAGTCTTGAACCACTTGTTTTAAGATAAATTTCAATATCTTAGTTGAGCTGACCGATTTTATGAGCTTGAATTCCTACATATCAATAATTGAGAAGACGATGCCGTTGTCAGGATGTCTCTCAGTTCTGGGTCTTCTTACCATGGTTACATCTAAACAGAAACAGTGATCAACATTGGGCCATCACCATTACTCTGATTAACTCAATCACAGCAACATAACGTTTCATTTTAATTTAAACTTTTTTACAACTCTCATCAAAATGTCAGTATTAGGGAGGAATAGTTTGGCATCAACGAATCTTGATGATGAATCGCTCATAAATACGTTACAGAATAAACGCCAGAGCCTGGTAAGACAGTCATCTGTTGTTTTTATATCTGCAATAATAACCTCTATAGTGATTTCTAGCTGTCATAATGAAATTATTAGCCTCATTTGTAATATTCCCTAGAGGAGTAACTGTTAGCTAGAGTTAGGTTTATCTACGGTCGTACCGTCATGCTTCTCTCCATGGTTTTTCACTCAGAACTTCTGGGCTAATTGGTCAATTGCCTTCTTACTTTTACATTATATCCATCAATGTCCAAATTACATATGTTTCAAGAATGGATGCTCATAACTTCCGGAGGTATAGCCAGATAAAAAACGCTCATCTCGATTTGGTTTATTGCCCTGTTTTGATTGCTTGGCTGCATGACTTGCATGACTTGTGACAACAACCATTATTTCAGTGTTGATGAAAGTATTGGCTGTTGTGATAATAGCTTTCATGGTAGCGATAGAGATAGCTAAAGAAATTAATCTTGAACTTTCTACAAACTTCATTAAATTCCATGTGCATCCATCTTCGTAGCTATAGTTTTGTTGTGGTTGTGACCATAAATACATCAATATAATATTTTTTTGTTTATGAGGAGTGACTTGACGACAGCTAGCACCAACTTCCACTAGCCAAGTTTAATAGTGATCTAAGTGATAAGCTAGCCACAAATTTCACTATTTCAAGCCCTAACCTTTTCTTCTATGAATACCTTTCTCCTCTAGGATAGCTGTTTTATCACTTTGCCATATTTGATTCCAGACGAGTGAAATCAGGCAGAACAATGCCTATCATGTGGACAGGAGACCTCAACAAAAAAAGCCTGAAGCACCGAAAAACTCAATATTTCTTGCAACAAAAGCTGCTCTGGAAAAAAAGAATGTTGACAGTTGTGAGTTCATAATTGTACCTCTCAGGGTTGATTTTCAAGTATTCATGATCGTCAGCAAATATTTGATGTAATAGGAGGGTCAAAGTATGAACATTCTCGCTCCTTTACTGGCCAAGGTGGAGTCCCGTAAACAAAGCCGAATGTCCATAACATTCATAGTTTTTGGCTGGTATCTGTATCCATGCACTAAATGGTAGACGGCCATCATGTTCCTGAAAAACCCACCCCCTAAACATTGTTTATTAGTTATTTCCATTTTCTCTTTTTTTTGTAGCATACCTTGCATCATTTGACAATTTTCTGCGGCACCTCGATGGGAATGAGAGTGATGAGAGCGCAGACTCAGAGAAACCCAAACCTAATCCTAAACCTAAGGCTAGAGATACTAACAAGTTTGGTCAGGTACAGAACCTTATACTCGGTGCGCCTGTCAAGAGAACAAAACCCGCGCCTCCACCGCTGTCAGAGGAGGAAAGCTTTAAAATTGCTGTGGCAAAAGCAAAAGGTATAAACTCTTCATGTTAATTATCCCAGATAGACAGCGGAATCGACTGCAGGCGGCTCTTCTTAGCTTGATGCTGTCAGTTAAATTATAGGACTACTCTATTAATATCTCAGATTTGTTGACTTTTTTTTTCTTTGGAATGTGGTCCAGTTGTATTTGGCTTGACTCATCTATTTGTGATGCAGTAAACTATAAAAAAAGCTTCAATTAGGCTGCCAAGTTCACTTAGTGTCTCTGTACAGTCGAATATGGGGGCTTATTTACATTGCACATATGGAATACGCATGAATCATTTCTAGGATGTCCAAAACAAACCTTAAACTTCTATTTCTGGGAATCTGCGCTGACTAATGATGTTTAATTCATAGTATCGTACTTTTGGCAGCCCTCGTAACAATTGACGTGCATTACTTGGTCACTATATTTAGCTGCTGCCAGAGCCAGGGCTGCCAAAGAAGAAGCGGAGAGAGATGAGGAAAGACGAGAAAACGAAGCGAAAACAACCAAGACAGCCAGATCGACCACTGCTGGTCAAAGTTTGCTTTCTGCTTCTAAAAAAGCAAACGAAAGGATAGGCACAGGGCGTTCTGTGGATTCTTCAAGAGCAGATACCGTAAAGTCAGCGTCCATCTATAGAACCAAGTCAGACGCAAAGCTAGACTCTGTCAGCAGAGACCTGCGTAAGAGTGCTGAAAGTAGATCTATTGGTAGAAGACAAAGCGCAGCAGCAAGCTTAGCCAAAAGTTCCGACGCAGAAATGCCAAAAGGGAAGGCCAAGTCAGCTTCCGCAGGTAAGCCTGCACAGAAGCCAAACCAACCAAACAATTCGAACCAAGGACAATATACGCACCAACAGAGACCTAAGTCCCCCACTTATCAGAGAAAGGCAGCGCCTAAACCAGAGGCAAGACCTTTTCAACAACCAGCAGGTGTAGCGGCTGATAAGACTCACCATCACGACAAACTTAAAACAAAAACTTACGCCAGAACTACAGTAGCTCTGAAGCCTTTTGAGAAGCCAACAGGTATTGGAGGTAAACCACTCAAAGCTGGGAAAAAGAGCGACACACAGAAGAGCACCGCTGGAGGAGCTGGAACTGGAGAGGAGGTTCAGGCTGTGGAGAAGGATGAAGGTGATGAAGACGACGACGACGAAGATGACGACGCCGCCGCTTCTAAGGTAAGGGCTCCTATATGTGTATTTGAGAACAAATAAAAAATAAAACTAAAATCTTGAAATCTGAAATAACTAAATAGATAACAGGGGAAGTATCATTCACATTTGTCACATCTGAACCTCTTTTCAGCAAAATACTCGGTCAAAATATGACACTATACAGTCTAAATATATCTTCTTCTTTTTTTCAGTTTGGAATAAGTTTCCATTTTGTTCCCAATAGTTCTCATACAACCCTAGTTCTCATCTGCTTTTGTTTTGTCGTTTGGCGCTATTGATCGCTCAATATTGATGAAGCCTTAATTATTTCTGATATCGGACTCTTATGTACATATTCTGGTATTGATCTATAACTGGATTTTTCTCTTGTAGCCAAAGATGACGTTTCCTACTAAAGATAAATACAGACTAGATGTAAGTACCATTAGGAATTTTTAGTGGTTGATTACTTGAGTTTAATATCACAAGTCATGAAATAATACAAATTATCTTGGAATTGTTTTCTTTGTGATAAATGGCAGACAACTCATTCAGCTATTAGTTCTAGATTATAACTCTATATACAAAAATATATTGATTCCTCTTGTTCCAGTCTGACAATGATGAGGAATGGGAGGAAATCCAGGAGAGAATAAACAATATGACACCAACTTTAGACTCAATACTAGATACTCATCCAGAAGTAAGGAGAAGGAGGGCTGTAAGGAGCGCCCCTACCACTCGGAGCCATCATACATTGCCTCTTAGTAAGATTTTTCTGCTCTTGCTCGAGATATGTAAATTACGCAAATAATGAAGATATCATTGAATGTTCCATACAAGGAGTTAGCAAAATGCATCTGATCTCTTAAATTCCAATCTGTGTATAAGACAGGGTATTTCCAGATGAGTAAAAAGTTCAAGTACCAATATTGATGCCAAAAACATTCATGATATGATTTTTATTTTTTGTAGACTGGATTCTGAAAGATGAAAGCAAAAGAAAACGCTCTCCCACCCCGCCTCGTAAGAGAAAGAATCCCAACAAAGAGAAATCTCCGTACATGCATTTACCAATAAACTTCATCCTAGAAATCAAGAAGAGTAAGAAAGACAAGATCAGGCGTCGACTGTTGAGGGTAAGTTTATAACACATAGATACTGTAAGTTAATACCCAATAGAAAGAACTCTTCATACACTCGACTTACCTATGACTTCTCGTTACAAACCTCCTCATACACCCGACTTACCTATGGCTACTCGTTGCAAACCACATCAAAACTTAGCTCGCTTATTAGTATATAAATCTACCTAATATTGCTTACACAGTATGTTATGTTGGTGCTGATATCTTCTTAATACAACCATTACCCGAACAATTGGATAGTTTTAAACAAATGAAATCGTCAATATACCGATGAGATTATGAGTGCAATAATTTCCCCCAGGCTGAAAGAGAGAAGAAAAGAGCACAGATTAGAGCACTAGAGGCTAAACAAAAAGTCAAGCAACAATCCACTTCTAAGAGGAGCTTGAAATCAGAGGGAGGCAAATCTCTACGCACAATAAACGAGTCACCTGAAGGAAAGAGCATTGTGGGTAAATCAGGCTTGACATTGAAGGAAGCTGCAGAGATTCATGCTCAGGTATGGATCTACCCTTTGTTTATTACACAAGCTGTAAAATCAGCTGATAGACAGATCATGATGTTTTGATCTCAAATATATTGATTTTTCCTGTGGCTTTGTCAGTTTAATGTTGATGTAGGAGGGAAAGTGCTTCTGATCTGAGACATTTACGATCGAGTCATAGAAAATGACAAGAGTCAATTCGTCAGATCTAATATTTATTAGGCAATAGACGCTCAGTCTGTACTGAGAGTCTGAAATCACCCATTATATTGTAGAAGAGCATCAGAATTAGAGATGAGAAGTCAGAAGAGGAGGAACGTCCCCATCATTCTCCTGAGCCGTCCGCTCCTCCTGCTGAGGAGGAGGAAGAGAAGGCAGAAGTTGATCACCTCAATTCTGAGAAACGGTAAGTTGCCTATCTGTTTTCTTTTTCTAATAATGGGCTGAATGCTGATAACTTTTAATTCAGGAGCAGTCCATTGAGAGAATACAATGATGAACCAGCCCATTCTTCCACAGAAGAACAAATTGATCGAGTTGCCTTGCCTCTGGGACAATGCGTTTCTATTGTACCTGATTCGGTTAAAGAAAAGTTTGTTGGCATGTCAATTTGCGATTAGCACACATCACATATTCAAAGCGTAGAATATATAATAATTATAAACTAATATATAATAATAAAATAATAAACAATTTTTTTTATTTAGGGTTGATGGTAACAAAGCTGAGGGACCTACTCAGAAAAGTCAGATCAATCAGACTGGAGAGTCTAAGGAAGCAGAAGAAGAGGATATCACAGATAAGAGAAAAGTAGAGTTTGACGTCGACTCTGATCACAAAGATGGTATGTAGTGACGTATAATCAGCATTTGGTTCCAACAGGACGGTGTGAGCTCTCTAACTTATCTCATTAATTTTAATCTGAAACTCTGCCATATTTTCTCACGTGTTGGAAGTTTATCTCAAAGATTTATGATGAACAAGACCTTAACTGATAATTTACAGAAGATGGCGCGGATCTCGGAGGCCAAGGTTATACAACAGAAGGATTCACAACAGATGGGAGCGAGGGTGAGAATAAAAACTCAAAGAAAAAGAGGAAGAGAAAAGTGAAGAAAACTCATAAAGCCAGGCAGGTAATAAGACAGAATCTGTCTGATGCTCTGAAGACGAAGAAACTTCACTACAGTCTGGTGGACACTCCCTATGTCTCTATACCCATGTCAAACATCTACAGTCAACAGGTCAGTCATAATAACTCTTTTATAGTACACACATATATATGTATATATATACATATATACTTTATCTATATATATATATATATGCATATATAATATATATATATATATATACATATATGTGGATCTGTCGTCAGGGTCAGCTGGGATTGTATGGGTACCCTGCAGTAAGAGATAATCCGTCATTTAATCCCATACATTCTACATTACAACATCTAGTTGGTGGGTTTTATTTTGTGATTAATTTAGGGAAAATGTAAATCCAGAAAAAAATCAAGTGATCATCTTCTATGTAGAGCTTTTTATTATTTGACTGTTCACGATAAGTTTTGAGCATACAAACTATAATTTGCTAATTGACTGATCACAGGTACGTAAGCGTATGGCTGACGCACGAGAGAGAAGCAGGGAGAGAAGAGAAGCAGAGGGTTATGAGACAGATCACAGAGGTGAGGAGGAGACAATGTTCTGTCCGATGTGTAACCACACCACTACTGATGTAGACCACGCACTAAGAGCGGAGCTCAGGCTATCTAAACAAACTGTCACAAGAGGGAACGTCACAAAACCAAAGTTCTACAAGGTGAGAGCTGAGCTAATACATTGTTGTGCCGGTGATCCAGCATAAGCAAATCTCAAGACAGGGGATGTGAGACTTTATAATTGGCTAGATACTCAAGACCAAACATCAATTAGGTGCATGAGAGAAAAAGACAATTTGTTGGAACCTCATGCACTATTCAGTGGTCTTCAATCTATTGCAGGTTAAATACCAACCAAAATATGAGGAGGATGCTGAGAGCAAGCTTCAGAAGCTCATCCAAAACTTGGAGGCGGGCCCTGGTTATATCAGTGATGGTGAATCAAAGAAGCGGGGAATGCTCAGGAAAAGATCCAAAGGCCTCGTTCCACCCAAACCTTCCCTGCCTGGACAGATGTTTGATGATGATGAGCAAGATGAAGAGAAAGAGATAAAAAATATACTGACTCCCAGACGGGAGGCACTGGACCCACCTCAGATAGAACCAGAGAGGCTATCTATCTACTCACGAGAAGGATCCAATAAGTCTAGACTTTGTACCACCTGTAGTTCTCTTCTGGAGATTGCTAAATCTGATGCTGGCAGCATGAAATCCTTTGCAGACTTAAGTCAAATTGTCAGCTCACAACCAAAAGAGAGTGAAGGAAAGCAAGAAGAGCTTGAAATGCCTGATGATATTGCCACTGAGATGAATACTGATAAACAGAAAGATAAAACAAGTAAACATGACACAGCATCTCAGGAACCGGTGGGAAGCGCAAGCTCAGATCGTCTTCTCAAACCCAAACACAATACCACATTTGCAGGCCTATCGCTCACATCAGCAAAGAAAAGCAAACCAGCTGACCATCCAAAAGGCAATGTCAAGGATATGACACTAGAAAACTTAGAGCAGGAAGATCAGGACTTAGAGAAGGAAGTATACAATCCAATGCAGATACCAGCTCCGCCAAAGAAGAAACCGCATAAGTTTTTCCAGCTGAAAATTCCGAAATCTCTCTATGGTGTACTGCCAGTCAGCAAGCATATAAGCAGACAGAAATCCAAGGAGAGGAAGGCAGCAGAAGCCAAGAGCAACCAAGACAAGAGTGGGGATCACGACAAAGAAAATAAAGCTGATGTGAATGAGAAAGATGTCGATACAAGTTTGGAGATTGCAAAGTCGGATAACAACAGAGGCAGAAGTCAAGTGAGATCAACATACCAACACAGAAGTAGAGTTGATCGCACAGGATTCAGTTTCAGAAAGCCAGCCGAGAAAACTTCTAAAGAAAAAGATGCCACAAAGAAGCCAAACGCAGATGCCGGGCCTCAACCAAAGGAGACAGAAATTAAACCAAGTGAGACAGAAAAAAAACCAGATGTTCCCAAACCAGAAGCCCAACATGGCAAACCCGAGTCAATTTCGAAGACAGCAACTCAAATTAAACCTGCCTCTGCCCAAAGAGCTAAAGTTAGTGCTGATCGTTTTGGGAGAAAAACTTCTGGCCTTAGCCTAGTCTCCCGGGCTGGATCCTGTGATAGTAGATCCAAAGAGATAACTCCTGCTAAAGTAGAAGAGGTCGCAAAACCAAAGCAAGATGTGATCCAAGTGAAACCTGCAGGAACGGACATAAAGAGGAGGAATGTAAACATGGGTAGAATTCACAGAGATATTCAGCATACTCCCTACACTACCATGCCCGAGATGGACAACATCTACAGCCCGCAGGTAAATAATATCTTTTGCTTTTAGCATTCTGCGCATGCTCAGCTCTGGGCATGAGCTGATCTCTGCAAAATTGAGCCTCGGAATTCCGAAGCCATCTGATTGGCTACCTGCTCTGGTGGTATGCTCTTCAATGCGTGCGGAATTGATATTGATAGTTATTCTCTCTTGTCACTATTAGCTGATTTTGATTGGCAGTTCATGCAGGGGCTATCCCATTCTCCCTGACCAAATTTTCTCTCAGGACCTAGACTAAACTCATTGTTCTTGCACATGCGCAATTTAAAGTCACGCATGATTTATACTTAGCCTTACGACATCTACTTTGTGGTAACTATAGCCTAGTTTATCAGTGATCTACATGCCCAGTCAGATCACGAGAGTCAGTATGTGCTTTTAGTATAATCTAGGTTGCTTTTATTGGCCGAAAATTTTCATGTTAGCAAACACAATTTCAATGAATCATTGAGGGAGTATTGCATTCCTAATTTGGGAGTTGTCTGTTTTAAAACAGGGAAGGGCAATCCCAAATACATTCTTACTTTTGTCTATTTCAGTTCAAACGAAAGATGGCGATGCAGAATAAAGTACAAGAAATCAAAGCCCAAAACGATAAACTGCGCCAAAAACAGACAGCAGGCAAGGGAAACTCAAAACCTACTGCAAACTCAAAACAGACTGCAAAGACAAAACAGACCAAGACTGCAAAACATAAGTGAATAATCAGACACTATAAATAACGAACACTAGCAGATTCTTATTGCTTTTCTGGCCGATTGTATTACATTAGTCCAATCGGGAATTGGATATGGCAAACATGGAATAGCTTAGGTAGTTTTGTTTAAAAGCAACTTTTGAAGTATTATTATTATTTTCATTGCAAATTTATAGCTCTATTCAAATTTTTCTTCTGGCTATGTTTATGAAAATGATAAAAAAAAGCAAACAATATACCACTTATATACTACATTCAACATAATATTTACATGATGATGGCATGACTCACTAACAGGATGTATGGGACTATTCGGTTTTGGGCTTGGACTCTTCACCCTCCTGCTCATCAGCAGTTGCCTTGTCTGCATCTTCACTTTCAGCTGGAGTCGGCTCGTTTTCCTTTGACACGAAAAACATGGCTTTGATTTTGGTTGTAACTTTGGTCAGGAATGGTGTGGGAGGTTCAGTCAGTCTAATCATGGTCTTAGTAGAGAGGTTGTACCAAGATCCAAAGGCTAGTGCTACTACAGTACACGCTAAACAGATTACATTATATGGCATACTAAAATCAGGTGTAGGTAATAGAACAATAAGTTTTTCAGTATATAACCGAACTACACCGTAGCCTTCTTTCATTGACTGGATAGTTGTATCTTGTGGAGCGTCTGGGAGCACCGCAGTAATTATTGCAGCTGGAATGTAGAACCCAAAGTTAGCATCAGGAAGGTATTCTGTCCATTTTAGGAACAGTTTCTCAATGTCAAAGCGGATAGTTGTAGTGGAGTTTGCTGGTAGATTGAGTAGAAGTTCGAGCATGTATGCCTTCTTTCTATCCAAACCAGGTGTATAGGCCATCTGCAATACAAAAATAATATCATAAGTTGATTGAACAGCAACAGAATCTCAGACAAGAAGGACTGTTTGAGTCTAACTATAGGATTCTTAAAGACTTAGTTTGAGGCCGCTATTTTGTATCACATCTTATTTTCCATATTTTATTCTATCATGTGAGCGATTTCCAGCTTTAGAATCCAAATATTGAGGACGTTATGGCCTCTCAAACTTCCAGGGTGTTCGCCTTCAATCGGCATCGGGAATCAGTGGATGTTTACCCAGTGATAGGTCACAACCGTCATACTTATTATGAGTTATTACACTAATAATCACACAGATAAGATGATGATCAAAATTCAGACCTAGGTGGGACTCGATCGTGGGTCAACATACCTGCAGGCAACAACCCTACCATCGCACCACTAGGTCCAGCTAAGTGAGCCTGTAGACAATATAGCTCAGCGTCCATTTGGACCTGGGTTCGAGACCCGCCTAGGTCTGAATTTTGATCATCATCTTATCTGTGTGATTATTAGTGTAATAACTCATAATAAGTATGACGGTTGTGGCGTACCACTGGGATTGCCTGCTGATTCCCAATACCGATAGACTGCCGTCTCCTTGGAAGTTTGAGAGGCCATAACTTCCTCAATATTTGGATTCTAAAGCTGGAAATCGCTCACATGATAGAATATAATGTGGAGAGTAAGATGTGATACAAAATAGCAGCCTCAAACTAAGTCTTTAATGATGGCAGATTTGAACTATTTCGGTTGTCAGCCCATGCAGAACAAGAACACAACTCCTGTTTACACTTGGGAACAACTATGTTATCAATCTTAGTCCGAAGTCTTTCACAGTGTTACGTTGTATCACTATTGAGTTGATTACCTTGGATGGTTTGACAGTTACTCCTTCGTTAGTCTCTATGCTCAGTGTATGTACATACATCCTCAGATACCAGGGGATATAGTCTGTATAGATTATCTGTACATCTTCTTCTGCATTGTTATGAATCTCACATACAATGGAGCCAAGTTCCTGTCCGTAGCCTGAGAGAAATCTGTGAGCGTACAGCATGGGCGGGTCGGGTATAGCATACCCAGAAGGGGTCTGGTAGCTTACTGATACATCAAACTTTGGTGTCACAGGGAAGGAAGAGTAGGTAAAACCGTCTTTTGTGGTGACTTCAGCAGAGGTTGGGTCTAGGTTGGTTGCCAATGTACCAGATTCAGGTGACTTGATGACCACATCGCTTGTCGATGCGATTGAGCAGGTTGTTGATACAGGACTTCCAAATAGTGATTTTACAGAGAACTTGTCGGCATCTCCTTGATAGCCACGATTGTGATCGAGGACAACAGACAAAGCTTGAGTGAGCTGAGTCTTCACAGAGTCGCACTGCTCATCGCTACATACTGGCCGCACAGTGATGGAGATGGAATGATAGTTGGACTCAAAGAGACGTTTGGCACCAAGCAGAGATGACAGTCCAGCTTTACCAAAGCAAGGCAATAACTTCTTCCACGGAGTGAGATTTTCAGTACAGACAAACTCTTCAGGCAAACTTACATATCTCAACAGAGAGAGATCAAACTTTCTCTCACTGTCTACAACACCTCTAGGGTTAAATGTATACTTTGGAGTTATGGTTCTTTTCTTATCAGCAAAATTGAGTGAGGCACAAATGAGTCCCGCCAGAGAATTGACTAGTCCATTCCATTTACTGTCAACATCTTCAGTTCCATGTTTGAATATAGCCATAATAGATGCTCCAGAGGGGTTAGATGCGCCTTCTAGAGGTATGCCCCAGTATCGATACCTCCACATTCCCTGTGTTAGGGACAGATCCAACTCCTCCACATCATACTTAGACAAAACCTCGCCTAAAGCTTTAGGGAAGAGATGATAATGTCCACTTTCTATATCCCTAGGAGATGTTGTTGTTTTAAATTCAAACCTTGCATGAACTAATTTGTTGCCTAATGGCTGTAGAGTCAGCTTTTCAACGTTTCCTGCAGCTATACTGACCAGAATGGAACATGATACAACCGTGGTGATGAGTATGGTGAGCTGGCGATTCATGCTGAACTCTAAAAAGCATTAAGAATAAAAAGATGAAATTCCTATAAGAAATATCTTTAATATAAATTATGAAATGCATTTCAATCTGACGGACTGAAGACACCAGGATTTTCCAGTTTCATGAAAAGTACCTCTGGCATACAGTAGTTTTGTGTTTATCGTTGATAATACAATCATTTAAGGGATGTGTAAGTTTTTACGTATATTCGAGAGCCATAGGTCTATTAACAACATGTAATTCAGAATTAGCTCTGATGAAGCAATCAAGGAATGTGCTATCTATTTACTACCATGCTAGTTAGGCCACAGGATCTGTATGGTTCGCATCACATTGGGTGATAATTTCAAATTTTTGTTCATGCTCCAACAGAAAAGAAAGTAAATTGTTCTGTGTATCCCTTCGACATTTCTACTCCTAAACAGGAAGCACTCGCAATGCTTTGATTTCCCCCCCCCCCCTGTTTTTGTGTTACAACTAAAAACAACCAGGGTGGACGGTCAATATTGCCCACCAGAGACCCATGTTTTGAAGTGGTGGACTATATACAAAATACTCATTGTGTCAACAAGTCAAAGAAAAGACTGTTCATTATTCTGAGTTAGTCTGTCCTAGCAAATTTCATTTGTCTTTTAGGGGAGCACCCCACCCCAACTTTTTATCCTTTGTCCCCCACACCAACACAGTAGTCTTTATCAATAGGCTGTAATTATTAGTGCGAAATAACATTCGACCATGTATCTGTATGTACTGCTACTTCATAAACAAGTACACCGGTAAAGACTGGGCTCGTGGGGCTTGCCTCCTGGGTCGCTGGGACTTACATGCCTTATTTGCCAATGTCCAGTATCAACCACCGAAAGAAAAACCAAACAGGGTAAGACTCATAACTTCAGAAAATAATAGATTTCTTTAAAACTTGCTGTGCTGTCAGACAGAGCTCTATATCTTCCAAACTACAACAGGTGAAGCTTCCAAATTTCACACACATAATCAGACAGTAGAGTAGAGCCTGGTCTGTACTACAGCATGATTTAAAGAAATCCATTATTTTCTCAAGTTATATACACATATAATATTATGTCCTATTATTGCCCTGCTAGGTAGCCTAGGTGGCTTTTTTGGTGAAAATAGATAGGCAAAATGGGGCATTCAAAAGTACCAAGTGCCCATGGGCAAAGGCTCTTGGGGATTAAAAGCCTATACTGATCTGACAAACCAATAAGTAATAATAATAATATATATTCATGTTCATACTTGCCAAGTAATCTAAATTCAAAAGCGGGATATTTCAATTTTCAGCGATACGTCACTGCATCCCAGTGCTTTGAGGGTGCAAAGCACCCAAGCGCTCCACCTGCGGGTTTAGGGGCGCTGGGATGCCCCAATGGGGACCGGGATAGAGACCCGGCCGCTGACTCGGATGCTCTGAGAGCAATTCTTGGTACTTGGAAGGGCTAAAAACGCATATTTGATCCAAAATAATTTCATGATTGTATTTTGTACTAGAACTATAATATCAAACTGATGTTAACTACACTTTAAACACTTACCATCATAACATTGGCCCCTGGGACTCATCAACAAGCTTGGATAATAATAGTTACTTAAAAATTGGGATAGGCCAGGGCTGTTTTCTCTCAAATCTGGAGGAAAAAGTGAGAGTTACAGAAAGTGGGAAGCGGTCAGAAGTGGGTGTGGAAATCTGGAGGGTCCGACCTAAATAGGGAGACTTGGCAAGTATGTCATGTTAAGTTAAATATAGAAGAATAGTAGATCAGATGAACTGGATAGAAGAAAGATGATCATGATAGATATCCACAAACACCAAAAAGTAACAACAATTCTAATCTTTCGGTGGTTGATTCTGAACAAAGGCAAACTACAGGAGCACATGCACACACAAGGCCATAATTTCCAGTGTTTTTCATACATTTATCACCTTTGATGAAGGCTAATGAGGAAATAATGCAAGAAACAAACAAAAATTCAATGCAATAAAGAAAATAAACTGAAGGAATGACATAGCCCAAGTTTTCAAAGCCAGTCCTGCTAAAAATAATATATACTCGGTAATTTGACTAACCAAAGCTATGATTGATCACAGGCTACAAAGCCCACTCTTTGCAATCAGAGGTAGAAAACTACAATATTTATTAAAGAGAAAACTGTTTTGGAAAACACAGAACACAAAAACGGTGTATTTAGTATTTACATAGTGACATTTGTTCTTTTTCTCTCATCAACAGATCAGGCAATGTGCCATAAACAGGTACCATTGGGCCAGGAATAAGGAGATTCAAAAATTTCAGTTATCACAGACAGGGAAAACAGGTTTTATCTTTATTCATTATAAAGTTTTGCTCTCTCAGGCCGGCCTCATCTATCAATTAGTAGGTAGTAATACTAATAGATAGAGTGCAAGAATTCAGTGTACTTACTACTTTACCTATGTTCTGTATCAACCAACCAACTGGTTGATACTTGATGGCATACGTTATTCTACCCATGTCCAGTTTCAACTAGCTAAAACAACTAATCTCAGTGTTTTTTGATGGTTGGTTCTAGACATGACATTGATATTGATTGGGCTGGGCAAAACACAGTCTTGCAAGTACCAGAAGCCCAGGTGGCCGGCATGCGATTACCTACTATTGCTTGAAAGGTTTCATGCTTTGTCTGTTTTGGCATGCTTACTTCTGCATTTATCGGTAGCCTGTGCAAACTTTGGTTTTGTGCGTGGTAACAAAATTTTGTACTAGTGGAGTTCTCTCATTGTAATAATCAGAGATGTAACAATATTTGTACAATCGTCACTGTTAGTAGTTAGTGGCTCATATTATCCCCCTTCTGCCCCCTATTCGGTCTAGTGGGACGATGAACTCCATTTAGGTCCACATAAGACCCTTTTCC
This sequence comes from Membranipora membranacea, assembly GCA_914767715.1. NCBI lineage: Eukaryota > Metazoa > Bryozoa > Gymnolaemata > Cheilostomatida > Membraniporidae > Membranipora > Membranipora membranacea. The sequence goes on along the minus strand of OU612070.1, from coordinate 4,703,067 downwards.
CGAATGTTACTGACAATTCCATGTCGCTATAAACCAAGTCGTTCCTTTAGTCTTAGCTTTGACCGATGGTTAGCCATCTTTGGCAAGTTTTTACATGGAACTGTGATTTGTAGACCTACAGAACATTCATGCCCTGGAGAGTGACCATAATACGATAAAATCTGAAAGTGGTTCTGACTCGAATTAAACAGGAAGTTGAATTTCTGCTCAATCAGTGATTGGAGTGCGCTCTGATTGGGGCAAACATGATGGTGATGAAACTAGATAAGGATTGTTAACATTTGGCAGTTGTTTATTTTGCCCTGATTATCGTATTGTTTTCAGGTGTGACAAATACAGATGACATCACATGTTTTAATCTGACAGTAGTAGACAATGTGTGACCATAGGCACCTGTCCTCCACCTCCTACTCACCTGGTGAAATAGAACATGTACACTTCCTATCTGAGGATATAGGTATGTTTAACTCTTTGCCTTAAATAATGTAAGGGGTTAATTCTGGTTACCCGCATGAATTTCTACGCTTACCTTGGTTTATAAGTATAAGTTCATAAAATTTGGTACTAGACTAAATTTTAGGACTTGCTATTCAGCTTATCGATTGTTATCAGCAATTAGTCGACGTAGGCAGTATATCAGAGCTCTGAACTCATAAAATGACAGAAACTGGTGTTGGCTGATCCAATGATGGCACTAATTCTGATTTTTGCAGGAAACTTGTATCAGAATGAGGACTGCTCTGATGTTGTTTTGATGGTGGGAGGTGAACGATTTTCGGCACACAAAGTCATTCTAGCCTCCAGGTGTGACTACTTTCGGTAAGAACCTGAATGATATTCTGCATTCTGATAAATTGAGATTATTATCTTAATATCCAAAAGTCAGGTGTCCTGCGGACATGAATTGTTCACAATATCTGAATGTTCATCAGATTCATGAACAGTAATCTAGGGTTAGATCTGGTCTCAAAAGCCCAGTGATTTACACTTCTAGAAGGATAAATTTTGAGATAATTTTCAAGCAGATGCAATTAGCTTGGCTGGTGCCTGAATGATTATCCTTTTGAATGAATGTGAAAGGTAGTATGGGTTGCCCAAGACCTTAATTATGTGTAAGTCAGCATAAGTTGAGATTTACTAGTGTGTATCAATCACAATCTTACTACTCGCCACATCATATACACATATGAAGAGAGTAACTTTTGTTTGATACTGTAGTGCGTTACTGTTTGGTGGACTAAGAGAGAGTCAGCCTGGAGTCGACACTATAGAGCTTAAGGATGAGAGACCTCAAGCTTTCTCTGTTTTACTCTCGTATATCTATACAGGAAAAATACGACTCTCACAACTCAAGGTAAGAGTGCGACTAGATATAAAATACCAAAGGCGGAAGGTTTTTGGCCGGCTAGATGTCTATAATCCATCAACGAAACACCACCATGTGATACAAGAGCAAATGTAGCAATTGTATAACTGGATGGATTATTAGTGTGCAGGTGAAGGACCAGCTGGTCTCAGAGTAGCCTACAGCTAAGTAAGTAATTGGGCATATATCGTTGAGAGAACTGCAATGTTTAATGGGCTAGTGTGACAAAGGATAAACTTTGATGAAATGTTTATGTTTTATATTCTAGGAGGAGCAAATGCTTGATTTGCTTGGAATGGCTAATAAATATGGATTCCAAGCCTTAGAGACGGCCATCTCTGATTATCTGAAGATGTCTCTATCTCTGAAGAATGTATGTGTTATATACGACATGGCCAGTATATACGGACTGGATAAACTATGTACGCAATGTCTCATTTATATGGACAGAAATGCTAATGACATCATACAATCGGATGGATTTCTAAGCATGACCAAGGTAATGCACTTACAGGTTTCGGATTTCCTCCATATCCAGTCGGACTCGAAACCGCAACTCTTGCGCACTAACCATTTGCTATTCACTGCCAGGCGATTAGTGCCTCAAGAGTTGTGGCTTCGAGTCCAACTGAGGGAGCTTTGTTGATTGTTGCAGCCCCCAGCACACTGGGGTGTATACCTCTCCTAATGCACTTACAGGCCTCGGATTTCCTCCTTATCTGGAGTTGCCCTTCCTTGTTACTATGCTGTAGATCAGAACTAACTCCTTGCTGTCATTGAACTGGTTGAAAGCCTTATTCTGAACCAACAACATGAAATAATGATATTTGGCAAGCTTTGCAATGTTTAGACGTTCAACATTGATCACAAGCAATCTCCCAATAATCTAATCCAGCGTTGCATTGGGCACTTAGTCATGTGTTGAGAACATAGTCGTGTCACAGCTCTTCTACGTAATGTTGATATCTGGCAACAGCTTCATTTTCATTCAAATTTTAGTACCTTGAACTAGACTCAAATTACGATATCTCAGTTATTATTATATATATATAAAATTATGGTATCTTCTGATTACGCTGGAGGAGGAAAATTGATAGCTAGAGTTAAGTTTAGCTTGTTTAGGGGTGACTTGATGTTAGCTAGCACTTCATTTTTTGCTAGCTGAGTTGGAAGTTGATAAAAATTCAGAGAGGGTGAATAAGTTTCAGCTGGCGCCAATTCAAGCTAGCAAGGGTGAAAGCTTAAATAAAGTACAGGGGATGCTACCCAAAAATTCAGCTATTTCAAGCACGGGGAAAAATCAAACCGGTTCATACTTGACTTCTCTATAGATGCCGTTACGGTCACGTTATAACCTCGTGTTGTTGGTTTTGTAGAACTCCGTAGTGGAGGTAATACAGAGAAGCTCGTTCTGCGCTAATGAGATCGAAATATTTGACGCAGCTGTCAGGTGGTCAGATAAAAATGGTGAATCACCCATATTAGAAATCATCAGTAAAATCAGATTCTCTCTGGTGAGTAAGGGTACACATGATATACTAACATATCAACAATACTATGTCCTCGAAGTTGATGATTTGAATTTGAGTAAAGCGCGTTAGGGATGGGTAATCTTTCAATTAGAAACAGCCAAAATCGCAATTTGATCGCTCACTCAGTGAGTGAGCAATACCTGCTAAGCTCTAGCTTTCAAATCGCTCGGTCGTTGATGGAACTATATACATTCCGAGCGCGCGATTTGGGAATAAGTTCATCTAAATTGAAAGAATAAGTGAGGGTAATTTTAAGCGCTGTAACAGTGATAACTTTCTTTAGTAAATCATTGCTCTTTCTTATTGAAAGACCCCCTGTTTGCTGTTTGATCCTAGATGTCATCAATTCAGAATGTAGAATGTAATCTGCGACCTTGTATACTAACAAGAAACCGATTTTGTTCCTAATGGAGTGTAGTAACTTATTTAGATAGTGTTTGTTAACTAGAAATACAGTTTATAAAGCATTGACATATTCACCAAACACGTACATATGTTTTATAATACTCTTGAGGAGCCACTGTTATTGAATTGATTATTGCACTTTGAAATTCGAATCCCTATAACTATATAATCTTAGGACATGTTTGACATATAGATAATATCATATTCAAATGGCAGATTTTATATTATTTGTGATAAACTAGTTTACCTTGACAAAACGAATCAAACAGACTCATGATGATCATGAATTTAAATCATTTGAATTTACATGTATTCATAGATGAAAATTTTGTCGGTCAAGTTATATGATACTTGAAGGGTGAATATGGATGATTATTGTAATAATGATAAAGTATCAAAACTTAAATTAAAATGTTTGTCAAAACTTGTTTTCTTGTAGATGAGCCTTGATGATTTACTCAGGAAAGTCAGACCATCCAAACTCGTCGATCCAAATGAAATTCTGAATGCCATTGATAATAAGGTGCACAGCAAAGACACGGAACTCAACTACAGGGGTAAGTTATAGCAGGCTATGACTGATATCAATCTATGTGTTAACTTGAGATGGAACTGTAATCGCTAGTCTAAGTGCTCAGACTCCAAGGCGCAAGTAACTCCCTGCTCCTTGGAGTCTGAGCACGTAGACTATGTAATCGCAAATGAACTTGCTCTTTTGAGCTTGCTTGTCACACTTTGAAACCTCTGAAAAGAAAACATAAAATGCATGAAAGACTATAATATACTAGGACTGAGTGCATCAGTATCATCATGTGTGAATGATAAGCCATAATGATTCCACATAATAGTATGCGAGAGTTTAGGACAAACTCCCTGATAGCCATGGAGGAAAAATGTCTCTGAATAGGAGTTGTCTTTACTCTACTAAATGATGAGTGGATAACTCCCACATTAAGTTAGTGTGATAATAGATTGTCTCATCTCCCTGATTGTAGAAAAACAAACCTGCTATTATTTAGTATACCTAATTTGTTACAGGTGTTTTAATACCTGAGGAGAACATAGCTAGTCTGAGGCACGATGCTGCCGTAATAAAAGGTGAGATGAAAGCCGCGCTGCTAGACGGAGACACGACACATTATGACTTAGACAGGGGCTTCACTCGACATGGTATCGACGATGATGACTGTGATGGTATTATAGTCAAGCTTAGTCAGCCTGCCATTATCAACACTATAAAAGTGCTGCTCTGGGATAAAGACACAAGGTAAGAAAAAGTATTGTTAGTAGATAGCTTAACATAATCGCTGCCACTTAGGCTAGTTAGCTACTGCCCACTGTCAAGGGCTCTAAGATGGTAGAACTCATGCGATATTACCCTGTGCTGGGGTATTTATCCAACCTTGAGGAAAAATACATAACACTAGTTTTTAAGGATGAAAAACTGTCTGATGACCATGATAAGAATACTTACAGTTTAAGCTGGTTAAATTAGACTTTATAATTCAGAGCTCCTGTTAATTCAAACAAGAAAAATTGGTCCCTTCAACCAGATCTCAATACATTCTAATGTCACTTCAATCAGACTCTGCATAATTTGCACAAAGTTTTGTGGTCCCCAGAGGTTTGGATTCAATGAACTGCACTGTATTAGTATTTATCTAATATTTGTTATTTCGCTTGTCGGTAGACAGTTATTATTTGTGTATTCACTTCATTTTCCCATGACAGGTCGTATGCATACTACCTGGAGGTGTCAATGGATGGTAAAGATTGGATCAGAGTGGTCGATCACTGTAAATATCTCTGCAGATCATGGCAAAGACTTCACTTTGAACCACGGGTCGTCAAGTAAGTAGGCCCATGGCATTACTAATTTTTTAATCATATCAGATTGGTAGAGATAGAAGTTTTACAGACCTTTGTTTGAAACAACGCTGTTAGCTGTTAACTGGGTCTCCTAACATTATATATCTACAACTGGACCTCTATCAATGATGACTCATGAATAAGAAGGGAAAACTAACTAACTTGATTTTAAAACTACATTAAAATCTTCATTTAGTTGACATATAGCCTGTGATATATCCTGTGATATAGCCTGTGATATAGCCTGTGATATAGCCTGTGATATAGCCTGTGATATAGCCTGTGATATAGCCTGTGATATAGCTTGTGATATATCACAGGCTATATCACAGGATATATCACAGGATATAGCCTGTGATATAGCCTGTGATATAGCTTGTGATATATCCTGTGATATAGCTTGTGATATAGCCTGTGATATAGCCTGTGATATAGCCTGTGATATAGCCTGTGATATATCCTGTGATATAGCCTGTGATATAGCCTGTGATATAGCCTGTGATATAGCCTGTGATATAGCTTGTGATATATCACAGGCTATATCACAGGATATATCACAGGATATATCCTGTGATATAGCCTGTGATATAGCCTGTGATATAGCTTGTGATATATCCTGTGATATAGCTTGTGATATAGCCTGTGATATAGCCTGTGATATAGCCTGTGATATAGCCTGTGATATAGCATGTGATATATCCTGTGATATATCCTGTGATATAGCCTGTGATATAGCCTACCTCTATGTCATATAAGTGTGTTCTTGTATAATTATGTGCAGGTATATAAAGATGGTTGGGACACATAATACAGTGAACAGAGTGTTTCATGTGGTGGCACTAGAAGCTCTCTACACCCTAGCTCCATTCACTCTCAAAGATGGACTAATAGGTAATGATCCAATAAGTAAGCTGAATGAGAATTTTGAATTAATGCAAACAGCAGTATGTTTCAAGTGTTTTGTCCAATGAAAAACATCGCCCTTAAATTGTATCTACCCCATTGTGGTCCTCTGCCCTCCAAGTCCTCTTACTGAAAAACTTGAGCAAAGGGAGTCTGTCGAATAAGAACTGAGGTTTTACCCTGAAGTACCAGCATGGTTCAGTTATACATAACAATATCACGTTTTTGAAACCACCTTGCAGATAATACAAAGTTGTTTGTTAGGGAGCCTCAATCATTACCTTACTACTACATAACTATACACTACTATACTACACACTTCTATATGCTAACTATAACTATAAATACTGACTTACTGATCTATTTATTAGTTCCATCAGAGAATGTAGCCACAGAGGATATGTCAGCCTTTGTGATAGAAGGAGTTTCTCGTACCAGAAACTCTCTTATTAATGGAGATGTGAAGAATTATGACTGGGACAGCGGGTATACATGTCATCAGTTAGGTAAGCTTTAACAATCATTTCAGGATGTCTAGGATACTGTTAATACACCATGAATATTACAAGTAAAAATTCTCTGCTGTCTATGTTGTTTGCTTCTACCACATATTGATGTATCGTTCATGTTCAATCAAACAATATCCAGGAGTAGAGAATAATTCATAATGATTGAATTATGAAACATCATTTTTGCGACTATGCATATTATCGTCAGTGAAGTTTTCATATGCGGGATGAATATAACACGGAATGTCAAAACAAATTTATGCTGCAATCATTGAGTTTCTATGTCTTCATTACTTTGTTACTTAGTTGTGTTTACTTGTATAATTAACAGGTAGTGGAGCTATAATAGTACAGCTATCACAGCCTTTTGTTGTGGACTCTATGAGGCTCTTACTATGGGATTGTGATGACAGAGCCTATAGTTATACTATAGAAGTATCTGTAGACAATGTCAAGTGGGTCATGATAAAAGATTTCAGTAATGAATCATGCAGGTCGGTAAATAGTTGTCATTTGATGACAATATATTTCGTTAATCCATTTCTCGTATTGTATTTTCTGTGAAGTTATGAGTTATGAGAGTTATCAGTTATGACCAACTTATCATATGGGAGTTGTCCTCTTTGAAAATTTGTAGGGACAGACAACTTCATCTGAAATTAATTTTCAATAGCTTGCACACTTTTCACACTTGTTCATATTAACATGTTACTATATCTGTATGATCATATAAATATATCTCTGATTGCAGGGCTTGGCAGCTCATCAGATTTTCTGCAAGACCGGTAACTTTTATTAGAATAATAGGAACCAAGAATACTGCCAATGAGGTATTTACTGATTTTAAATATTACACTGATACGTACACATGCTTATGTTCTCATGAGCCAATTAAGTTACATCTAATCAATTAGAGCTGACTAAAAACATGATGATTTTTTCTGACTTTAATTGCGATGAGACGAAACGGCATCGACTTGGTATCAATGTAGAGTACCTCAGTCTGTTTATCTTGACATATTTTTGCAGGTTTTCCACTTGGTACATTTTGAGTGTCCGGCTGAATGCTCTGTAGAGCACAGCTACAGTAGCCACACAGACAGATCGTCCTCTGTTAGAGTGAGCTCCTCACATACAGGGGCGGCAGGGGGAGGAGCCCCTCCATCTCAGGCCTCAGCCTCTAACATGATACCACAGTATAATCCTCAGGCTCATTCATCTCCTGGTAAGTTAGTCAAAGCGTCTTGTTCTTCTAAACGCTGCAACATTCTTATATTTATCGCTGATATAGGCCTAGATCATTGGTCATAGATATTATGATGCATTCGAGTAGTTCGAAATTTGAGCAGTGATTTCAGAAAAGTTTCACTAAAATGTTTCTTTCAAAGCTGTATTAGTGAGAAAGTTGAACATTAGCAAACTTAGAGGTCTAAAAATTTGTCTACAGATAAGCCAAGGATAAACAACTCATAAATAATGTAAGCAGGTGCAAACAAATGAGCCAAACTCCTAATTCAATTTCGCCAGCCCTGGTATACAGCCAGATGATAATTTCACTTTCCACAACCGTTAACTTTGTAGTCTGGCATTATGGTTTATGTATGTACATCACAAGAACTAGACTTATCCCACAGATCTTATAGCTTATACAATGGCTTTGTAATGTCACTGATGTGATTTTAAAGATTAGCACACCGGCTTCATTCATTAACCCGAAGTATTGAACTTCTTTCCTCTACCTTTGTCCGCTCAGACACGCATATTAATGTGTCCATGTGAGCGGAGAGTTGAGGAAACTCCACCGGTGCAGCGGTATACTAATGTTAAATTTTGTGTGGAACTCTGTGAATCTGCCTTATGTTAATATAATTGATCGAAAATCGTTTGCCAAATTCCATGACGTCAATTGAAAATTTGGCAAGAAAGCCATCGAGCCTTTCAAAACCCCTGAGAAAAACACTTGATTCTTTAGGAATGCAGATTAGACCAAATCGCCCTGCTCAGACACATAATTAATATAACAAGTTGATTGCTTTTCCGTTATAATTTACTAATACCATGAAGCTCTTGACTTTGAATTTATTTATACACCTTCTAAAGGCAGTGACTTTCTGAGATGACACCATGTGAATTTGTAGCCAAAAATATCTACTTGTCAAAACAGTGCTATTACGAGTTATTTTGTCACCAATGTCTTTTGGCCTATCCCCTGCTCTCTTGAGTGATAATATCTTTGCCAGTTCTACATAATCTCGCTGATTACACTAAGATGAAGTATACTCTCGCATGCTTAATGTCTACTTAGCCAATAATTCAATCTGATCTCTAGCACTTAACAAGTATATGCAGATGTTTATTCCAATAATCCAGTGACCCTCCAAACATCGATCTATCTATCACTGCCTGCTGGCTATATATGTAGCTATATCTGTAGCTATGTAGTGCGATGATGGATGTGAATGTCCACCCACCCGAGGGGGTTTGAACTACTTGCGATTTTGGCATGTCCTCAGACTTGGTTGAAGATCATCATCTAGGACCTGGTTATTTTTTTAACACCAACTGCCAATTTAATACACTGTCTGGTGGATGTTGACAATGTATCATTACATTATTGCAAAACGAAGTCCTCACTTCCCAAAGTTTTCCCACCTTTCATAGCTGGCTGTTTGATCACAGTTTCATCAAAAAATATGATATTTGAAATCTCAGAGCATTAGCATAAGCTAATCACACTATCAAAGAAACCACTAATTTTCAGGCAAAATATTTGTTTTTAATTTTTTCAGAGATGCACATGAGTCTGTTACCGGGACGGGAGCTTGTACCCCCTAGCTCACCGTCGTCTAATATCGCCTCCGAGCTCAATATCGAGCCATTACTACAGATGATTTCAAACTCTGCTGCAGGAGCACACACAGAAGGGCTGCATCATGGAGTGAGGGACTCTCCCCCTGGCGCTGCAGCTAACACACCCCTGTCTGATGATAGCCTGGCTGAGGACGTGCTGACTAGAGCTGATCTAACTGAGGACTAAAATTCTATTCATAAAGCTACTTCAAGACTGGCAGTGAAAAAACTTGTTTCCATACTTGCCATGAATAACTCAACTTGCGCTATAAGGGTTCTGTACAATGAATGTCCATCTCGGAATTAAGTAGAATGATCTGGGCTGGCTGTTTTCAGGTCAGAGACGTGGATAATTATCTATTATACCTACTATGATGCTGCCTGATACTGAAAATGCTTGACAAATAGCATCACCAACCCTCCTTTAAAAAATGATGAAACTGTTAATATACTCTTATGCACATTAATTATTATGTTATAATTGGGTTTTTCAATTCCCCTTAAAATGTTATCAGCAACACAATCAATGTCGGTCCTTTATATAACAGGCACTTTTTCAGTTTAATTATAGAACATGCTGCTGATTTCCACCTTTTCGTCTCTAAGAACCACGTTCTCCATCTTTTTTTTTCTCAAATCAATTTAACATATTCAATTCCTGCTTTCGCCTCTAATGTAGCAATGTCTTTAATGTTTAATTGCGGTGGAATTTTATTAAAGGGTGATATGTCTTGAAGCGCAGTATCTTGATAGTTTTGTCTTTTTCTCAAGATGAATTTTGGGTTACATGAAATGAAACAATTTTTGATCGCAACTCCTGTGTTATGTTTGCCTGATTTCTCATTCTATTTTTACATTTTCAAAAGCTTACAATACAATACAAACTTTAGTTTTGAAAAGCTCCGGAAGATACCAAATCAAAATGATTTATATATTTTTAACAGAAATGATTTCATTATGAGAATTTTTGAAGCGCCATTCTGGCGGTCAGCGCCACGACCCGCCACTAAACCCACCTTTATCCTGCAGCTGTACCGGAGATAATTACACAGAACAGCTCCCAGCAAAACTAACAAGAATGGCATCAACTTGAGTGCTGCAATGAACATTTTTCAGCTGGCAAAAGTGTTATAACTCTGAGGGAATATTTCATGGGAAATCATCTTGTGCCATAGTTAAATGTTTTAATAAGGCAACCACCCTTGTTCCAATCTAGATAGTATTGAGAAAACCAACAACACAAGCACAGGTATCAATCAATAACAGCATAGAGCACACCTGTGTACATGTAATTATTCGCTTGTCAGAAATATGAAAACCACTTCAACACCAGCGCTCCTTTGTATTACATAAAAAGTTAGCAATATTATAACTGAGGCATGATTAATATTTACAATCAAACATGGACGACCCTTAGACAAATTAACGCTTCACATTAATTAGCTGAAACTCTGTTTGAGTACTAGTAATGTGCAATCATAAGCATGACATCTAATAACAATAAAAATCATGAAATAATTCAAAGAATTGTATTAATATATTTTATGAAAATAAACATTTTATCAGGTCGTAAGCTTCTGCCACCTTTGCTTTTGTTGCTGTTTCGACGTAGTTTGAAATGAACTGGACGGGATCTCCATTTATCCACGGCACCCATTTCTCATGAATGAAATTTAAGGTGTTACGAAGTTACGGCTGAATTTAACAAGTTTCAAGTTCTCTAATTTTACATTTATTGCATCAACATTTTAGGAAGGCGCCGGCAGGTGGAGAGGGGCTATGAGTTAGGGGAACCATCACTGAAGTTTTATTTGTAATTTTGTGTTAAAAAAGAGTTAGTTGTGTGAATGGTGTGAAAGTTTTAATTACAATTCTACCGCAAGAGTTTTAGCTGCGACTGTGAAGTCTCACTCTGGAAAATAAACGCCTGCCCATGTCTCTCATCGTCTCATGTAATTAGTCATACTTGATTTGTATTTTAGGCTTTACAATGTGGTTACATTTTCAAATCTTTCTTGCACATAGTTATGGTAAAATATTTTTGGGTGCTCAAAGTTTTTATTGGTGAAGAAATAGTAAGAATATCAAATTAAAAGTAATACATGCTGGAGATATGTCAGGTCGTGCCTGTGAATATTTGATGCAGTATCTAAGAATAAGAGCGGCGTCAAAATACATAATGTGGACAGGATAACTTGGTTTTAAATTATTTGATTTAATTTAAAACACTTAGTTTAAAAGGGTGCCCATTGCAAATTTCAAATCAAGCACAGTCCACCAAAGATTGTTGCTGCATACTCTGATGCTGGTCGCCTTCTGGGCAAAAAAATAAAATCAATTTTACAGTGATGAAAAAATATTTCCTCTAACAGATTTTATCAAAGTTTCTAAAATGGTTTTGAAACTTTTGGGCTGTGTCGATGTCATTGTGAGCATCCTTGTTTCTCTATTCTATAGTGTAGTTATTGAAATAGGTGATATGTTTCAAGTCATTTGCTGCAGAAACTGGTTCAACGTTATAAATTACTTTTTCAAATTGAGATTTTTCTTATGGCTATTCTGCTAAATTTCTGTAGGACTGAAATATCGATGTTTCTCCCTCTTTGCCGATAGAAAAATCAAGAGTAAAAAATAATTTTCCTCCCACATTTAATGGTTTGATCAGTGAGTATGCAAAGACTCTAATTAATCATTTCTCGCTCTGCGATCTTTTCCTGGTCATTTTCTGCGGATGCCACCAACGTTCTGTGTTGTCAATGTCACAACTGCAGTGTAGCAACTTTATTCTCTATAGTATGACAATGTAAAGTGCTTAGTTTAGCTCCATGTTTTACCTTTGGTTTCTAACATTAATATCAAATTCTGCGTTACCTTTCATTAAAACTCATCACACAATAGCGATACGATGGTAACAATAGCTATAATTTGCTGCGGCCCTATCACTCACATGTTTATAACACCACATGGTAAGAGGGAAATCCGCATTTGATGGTCATCAACTGTGCTGTGGAGGTATAATATAACATTGACACTCAAAACAAAAACATCACAGCTACCGACCACACAGACAAGCGGCGCTTCAACGGTAGGTAGATCTCCCTGTTGTCTATTGCTGTAACTAGCAGGCTTACTTGTTTAATTCCTTCTTTTTTTTTAATCAGACCTACAGGCCCAGGAGAAATTTCTATATACTTGGATGAAGATTGAGGTTCCCCAAATTTATTGCCCCATCAATCAGAAGAGCTAAAACATGAGTACCAATTTTATCTGGCAGCTCATACCTATTTTAATAAAATGCTATTTGCACGTTTTTGACATGTATAGATGACCATGAATAATTAAAAAAACAGTCACTTTATCAGTCTTATACCAATTATATATACTTTAAAACAACTTTCTTGTTATATATTTTACAGATTTTTCAATAATCCTAAAAAGAAACATGATGGATCCATCATTAAAGGCTACGACTTTCGTAGGAGGGGCACCTGTTGTCGGAGATCGGAATCCATTCCTATATTACCCTTTTATCACAGCTACCCCATTCTTACCGCTGCCGATGTCACCTTCACAGGAAGCTGCGATCACAGTCAGCACGAATAGCCTGTGTACCCCGACACTCATCAGCCCTTCTGCGTTGAGCACCCAGGCTCAGCATTCACAGGTGTGTACAAGCAGGTGCAATTAATATATTCATTTTTGCCTATCAGTCAATCATCAAAGTTTCTTTTTATGAAGAAAGTATCATATTAAAACAGGTTTTGCTGCATTTTGTAAACTGAACACTCAGATTTTGTTATCTCATATTTCATTTTTTCTGATCAAGAAAAACACGACGAACTGAAGGAGAAACTTGATATCTTAATTTCATGTTATTTCATTTCTGTCCAGTGAAATACCTGTTCATAATAATATCACTAGAACATTTTATTTGCAGAGCTCCAACTTCAGTATAAACCGTATTCTAGACCGTGTTCCATCAATAACAGATGTAGCGAACCAAATGGCTCCGACAGCAAACAGTGTGGCAAATGGAAATCTCAGTCTAAGCAGTATAAGTCATCATAAGTCGCTAATCGACACAGCAAAAATGTTATGGTTACAGCAAATAGCTGCTAACACACAGCACCATATTATGGCCCGTAAGTTGGTGCAGTTCAAATATTCATAAATCGAATGCCGCTTCCGTTTACCCGCACATAAAATGGACATAATTAGCAGAAATAATTATTTATTTACTACCTTGCTCAAGTTTTTAATGAATTTTCCAATAGCTCTCCTGCTACCTAAATATTTTCTGTAAAATGTAATACTCTATCAGAATTTTGCATTTGGACAATCATATAAAATGAGGTTGCTCTCTGATTAACAATTGCCAAGCGTGGTGAATGACTGTCTCAAATACAACCTGTTTGGTATTTTTTATAAATTTTTGATTAAAACTTTAATATCATGGGAAAATTGTAAATTACAGGGCACACTGCAGGGCATAAGAAGATTGCTAAAAAGAGAAAACTCGGTCGGAATCCCAGAATTCCCTTCACTCAGCAGCAGATTGATTGCCTGGAGAAGAAATATTCAGACAGCCGATATTTGAGCAGTCTCGATGTTGTTGGGCTATCCAAAGACCTGGATCTCTCTGAAGCACGGGTAATTACCTTCTTATTTTATATCATATTTAAATCCCCTGGAAAGATTTTAGCAGGATCTCTGCAGCCTGAAGGTTGGCCTTTCTTTTTGAGTTTTCGTTCATTGCTGCTATTTAAAATATAGTTCTGGATCTCTCTGAAGTGAGGGTGATTATAATTTGGCCAGATAAGAGGGCAATTCTTCCCATTTTTTATTCTTTTGAGGCTACTTTTAGATAGGCGAGAAAAACTAATAAACAAATATTTATAAGACTCTGTAAAAACTAGACATATTTTAATTGGGGCTACTTAATACACTGTTACTTGTGATATTAGGCCAATTTGGAGAAATACATTGGTTGACATCCAGATGTGCCAGTAAAAGTTTGACATACCTGGTAGTCTCTAAAAGCGAATCATCCAATCAAAGCGTTCAAGGACATAATGAGGGATTAGGTGCAGTCTTCAAGTCAAAGCCACACAATATTTCCCAGTAGAAATCGTCGGCAAGTATATAATTTTAAAAGCGTTTCACACAAAATTAGGTGTCCATATTAAATGTTATTGAATGGATAAGAGGTTAGGGTAGATTTTTATCTCTGTTATGTATAAGGAGCGGTTCTGTCCTTGTCACATGCAGCGCACTGTAATCATGTATTTATACAATCAAGCCGTTACACCGGTATTTCTAGCATCATGTCAGCCAGCGTTCTACCATCTATACACATCTACTAAGAGACTGCAATCATTGCATGATATTGATATTAATTTGATTCACTCCAAATTGACACTAAGCATTAAATGATATAGTGGGCTCTGCCATTGAACATCTTATATTTGGTAAAAAGAGCACAATTTACCATCGTGAAGTAGCTAAGCAATTTGACGAGAGTGTGGCATGACATAATAGGGGATAATTCTTCCAATGGAGTCCCCAGCTGCATGCTGTTCAAATCAAGATATATGTAATAAACAATCACTGTCCCTCTAACCTTTCCCTAATTCTCTCCCGGCACATAAGAGCAGCCAGTAATAAAGATTAGAGGGAAAAAGCAAGCCTCTGTTACAAGAAAAAAACACAGAAATGATTTACAATTCGACACCTGAAGTCGGTAATATTTAAATGGAACAAAGGCTCGATGACTATTATCGTATCAAACGGTTGGAGTGGCCTATTTAATCTAGACTACACCCAGAACCATGAGGCCAATTTACAAGAGTTGAAGAATATTGTGATTGAAGGAGCCTTTCCAGTACCCTTGTTGAAGACCCAATTCACAAAATAATCACTGTATGAATAAAAAGCAATTAAATTAACAATTATGATAGAGTAATGAAATTGTTTTATTAAACAACGTCAGGCACTGTTTAGCCATACTTATCATTAATGAGGTACCAGATGGGCCAATCAATTAGATTTTGATACAGAAGAACCTAAAAAATTAACCATAAATACATAATTTTGTAAGATATTGGTGATTTTTTCTTTCTTCCACATAGATTTAGAGTCATATGAAAATAACAGTGCAATTTCATTGAAACGATCTCTGTAACATTTCATTCCAAACGTTTCAATAATGTAATTGAGTAAGCTCGATGTTCATAAAATCAGAAATATTTTCAAATGACAAACTGTGATGAGGAAATCTATTTCATTGGAGCTTTAATGTACTCCACACAGAAAATGCAGCATACTAATATCCATCATTTCAGTTTTTGTCAATTTATTTGAATTTTTATGGCTTCTCTGTTGGTTCAGCTAAAAGCCCAACCGACCTAAATCCAAATTGATAGGAAGTGTTTCCTTGATCTACATATTCTCTCATTTCAATCATAAAAAAATGAGCTGCATTAGATGACTATTGCAGTGATGACTAAATTCTCTAAACAAGCATATCATTTTTCAACCACGGTCAGCGGTAGCATAGGCAAAATGGCCAAAGTACATGAAACATCATGTTTACACTATTACTTAAATCTCCACATGATAACATATCTACTTACACTAGGAGATTATAAAAAGGGTAAAAACCAACTCGGAGTTAACATCTGTGCAACTCGAGTATTTTGTTGTAGAGATATTCCTAAATTTGAAGCAAAAATTGGATGATGTTTTATTGAACATTCATGATACAAACTAATCTTTATTTTAGGTAAAGATCTGGTTCCAAAACAGGAGAGCCAGAGAGAGAAGAGACAAGCGAGTAGATTTCTGTACAACTGTCGGCAGCAGTAGCAGCGCTGCCGATGAACCGTCCAGCTCTCAGATCGCCATGTCATCTAGCGGCAGCATGCTGCCTCTACCTCAACAGGTGCACTCAAAAGCCGAGAAAGTCCACCACATATCAGCTCCAGTGCCAGCACACAGTAATACTAACAGCGTATGGAGCGGCCCTAACTCTATACTACACTCTCACCAGCATGTCATAAGCATTGCAGAGAACAGCAGGGCGGCCGCTGCTGCATATGAACTGAGTAAATGTCCTATGAAATTAGGAGCAGCAACGAGAGGTGTTGATGTGGTGGAAATAGTAGATGGTGAAAGTTTCAATGACAATTGAGTTCTTGCAAAATGGTAACGATATTGTTTTGATATTCTAACTTGCACATTAGTGCATCAATGGTACTGTTTCATCTTCTCCAATCATGTTTGATATTCAAGGGCTAAGCTGTTTTAAATTCCTACTGTGTAGCATTGCATAAAGGTCTCTAACTGATATTAGTGATGAGAATGCCTTGATGCGTTTTGTTTTTTCCAATCAAGGAATGATATATGAATTCAAGTTTTGACATTGAAGTTTTGACTGCGTTAATCTTCAATTTGTAAGCAGTCTAATGGCTGCTGGTCGTCAATTTTTTTTCTACTTTATGCCAAACTAGATCTCATATCACATTTAATTTTCTCCAGCGGATACTGCACACATTACTATAGTCAACGCTGTTCACCGCCGCGCTGCTTCTTTGTTAACATTCCGAATCGTTACTCCATTGAATGGCTCTAAAACTCAATTTGTAAATCTCTTTTGTTCAGCTGGAAAGGAGACTTGTTATTTACATGTAAGCTGATATAAATAATACTTTAATTAAAATCTAAAATAAAAGATGATGCGATATAGAGATCCATAATGTAATTATCTTAATGGTACTTATTTACCAAATTATCCTGTTTGTGCTTCATTCATGTCTTTTATTGAAACATCAGCTTGCTTCTGGTTTTGTGACTTGACTAAAGGCTGCTATCGATATTAAATTTCCATAATGGCTATAGAAGATGTACAATGGCCCCACAAGAAGCTGTTTTCAAATTAGCCAAGAGCAATTTTCCAAATACTCAATACCTGTTGTCTAGCTGATTACGGTGTCAAATGTATTAGGTTTGAGGTTTTAATTTCCCAGTAAACTGTTTGAAAACTTTTTGATATCAAAATCTTCACAAAACATCAAATGCCCCTCAGAACAAACCTATATACATGGTATATGAAGCATCCGTCAGGAATAATAGGTTAAATTAGGAACAGAAAAATCCATAAACTAAATAATGAATTAATCAGTAAATACTAAAAAAGGTCTATTACATGAGATTGACAGGCGTATGACTTGTGTATACAAGCAAATATAAGACAAGATAGTTTGTGTATCAGTATTCTTCTCACACGCAGTAAGATGGCTTTTTAAAAAAAAAATTGACCACATGTTTATAGCACCTCTTCCTATATCATACTAAGAAACTATTTTCCAACAGGACTTTGCCCAGCATTTAGCAGCAGACTGCTATCAGTGAAGATAGATATGCAACTGGTCTAGGACACAACCTACAGGGAATACAATAACTTTATGCTCCCTATGTCTGAATGTTTTATGCCAAAACTAAATACCATACCAAAACAAAAATAATTTTTTTATAAGAATGTTTACGCCTGATGAAAAAGAACTTTTTTGTCCAGTACGATTGTCCGAATTCACCTACACAAGTTTAACTCTAATAATGCTGGCTGGTATAACTCTCTTATATCCAGGGCATACGCCGTTGTGGTTCTAGTTATGCAGAGCATACTCAGCTACTATAGGTAGGTGATCACTAGGCTCGATACCATTAGGTAAAGTGTCTACAGCCTGTAACTCCTGCTCAGACAGCAAACCGTATCTAAAACAACGAATATTTCAAATTAATTTGGTAAAAAATAATAAACATATGATAGACCTATAATCTATATATGCAAACAGCTGTAAACAGAACAAAACTTATTGAAATAAGAGTTATGTGCCCTTGAAAAATTCCAGAAACTGAAATGCAAGAAATCTCAAGCAAGACAGATTCTCGAACACCAAGTGGCTAGATTCATTTTATACTATACAATACAAAACCGGGAGTCATCCTTGATGTCGTTACTCAGAATAATCTTGTTTATTAATGTTGAATTCACACTTCTAAATATATTGCCATTGAATGTGTCAATTTTTTTCTTATCATATTGTACATATCCTAGAGGAAAGAGTGCAACTCATGGCTAGCTAACAGTTACCAAACCTCCTTACATTATTATATTAACTCTAACCTCAGCTTTATAAACAAGGTGATAGGTAACATGAACATAAACATACAGACATCCCCATACAGGACAAACAGACATCCCCATACTGGACATACAGACATCCCCATACTGGACATACAGACATCCCCATACTGGACATACAGACATCCCCATACTGGACATACAGACATCCCCATACTGAACATACACACATCCCCATACTGGACATACAGACATCCCCATACTGGACATACAGACATCCCCATACTGGACATACAGACATCCCCATACTGGACATACATACATCCCCATACTGGACATACAGACATCCCCATACCGGACATACACACATCCCCATACTGGACATAAACACATCCCCATACTGGACATACACACATCCCCATACTGGACATACAGACATCCCCATACTGGACATATAGACATCCCCATACTGGACATAAACACATCCCCATACTGGACATACACACATCCCCATACTGGACATACAGACATCCCCATACTGGACATACAGACATCCCCATACTGGACATACACACATCCCCATACTGGACATACAGACATCCCCATACTGGACATACAGACATCCCCATACTGGACATACACACATCCCCATACTGGACATACACACATCCCCATACTGGACATACACACATCCCCATACTGGACATACAGACATCCCCATACTGGACATACACACATCCCCATACTGGACATACAGACATCCCCATACTGGACATACAGAATCCCCATACTGGACATACAGACATCCCCATACTGGACATACAGACATCCCCATACTGGACATACACACATCCCCATACTGGACATACAGACATCCCCATACTGGACATGCAGACATCCCCGTACTGGACATACTAAACTTTGGCTAATATTTAGTCCTTCAGGATAGTTCCCGTCAAATCAGCTGCTTATTGACAAGATCTGATACTCCAGTCCTACACAACCTCGTGATATAATAATAAGATATTATATCCGAGTCTCACCTGGTCAGTAATGTTAAGTGGTTGTGTTTGATGTCTGTTATATAAGGTTTACCTCGCTGGTCCCTCTTTACTATTCTTTGTCCGACTGGAAAAAAAGAAAGCTTAAATTGAGTCCTTAAAGATATTTCTAGTCTGCGACCTCTCAAAAACCATAACTGAAAAGAATTGCGGGGTATCAACACACAAATAAAGTTTAGTTATCAGGTGACATATTTGACCTGCTAAGTGAGTTTGATTTGTTGATGTAATTATTTTTAATTCACCTGTTGAGAAGATGTAGTCTACGTTGAGACCCTGCTCATCAAAATGCTTGGTGGTAACTTCAGGATGATAATCTGGTAGAAGCCGATCTATCTTATAATGTTCATAAGCGGATATAAACTGGAACGAGTGTTTTAGCATTCCCCAGTCTCTCTTCGGCTTTTCTGGTACCACCGGCTTCTTTTTCTTGGCCTTCTTTCTCTGTTTTGGAGGCGGGGGCGCATCACTACCACCCTCTGTACTAGCTTGAAGGTTATTGAGAATATCAGACACTGTTAATGAACGATTCTGGATATCACTACCGTCACTTTCTGCTGACCCTTCCTGTTTTACAGCAGCAGATTGTATCGTATCCATTTTATCGGCTTCTTCTGCCGCCTGTGGGAATGCATAGTGATGAACAATTGGTTCAGAGGGCGAGGTTTTGATTTTCTTATTTGCTTGCCGTTCATCAGTTGGTTGATCGATCTCAGAATTTGTATTTTCGGTAGCTCGAATAGTTGCGCAGTTAGTCTGAGGGCTGTCAGCATCTTGAACAGCAGAAACATCTATAATTCGGCAGTCATGTGACAGGAAGTCAGGTAGAATATCATCTGATATGCTTGCACCCTATAGATATAACAAGTGATCATCCATATAATATAACTCACAAAAATATGCAGTCAAAGCACTACCCACAAGAATGCAATTGAACAAGTTGAAGAAGGATTAATAATGGAGCATCTCTGTACCACCAAGCTACTGACTCATATCGCAGCAATATCATAGTAACAATAAAGTTTAGGCAGAAATATTTACATTTAAAGTCTTTCTTTCTTTCTATACACTAGGTTTTATTTGACGGCCCCATTAAGTACAGGTGGCTTGAGTGGGGTAGTACCCTTAACCCTTGCCCGCTGTTGCCGGCTACTCTCTTTCAAAGAGGCAAAGGGGGATATCTATACTGCGTGCAAGCACACAGTAGACCTCCTGTATTTACGGTCCTGATCCGAACAGACATCATGTACCACTGAGGCCACAAAGTAGTTGGTTTATGAACACAGATTATCATTACATGACATTAGCCTATACCTGTCTTCCATGTGGATGTTGACCTGAGACTGTAGCGCCTTGCATGTTTTTGTATGTTATACAACCGGTGGCGAGAAAGTTGATCAAGGGCGAGAAAGGAACAGCATTCAGATCTCCGCATATGAATGAAGGGTAATATGTGCCCGATGGCTTATCTAAAACGCAAACTAAATAGTATATGCGCGTAGCGGGATTGAGACGGCTAGTTTTGTGGATTTTGGACAATAGTTCTCAACCTGTGAAGAGTTGCATTTCCAAAAAGACGCTGTTGGGCAACTCCAAGATAAATGGCACCATGCATACATTGATGCATATTTTCAAGAGAAAGAACATCAATATAAACATGAACGTAGAAAAGTAATGCATAAAGAAAGGATAAAATATTATCTACATATATATTAGACTAATGAGTAATATATATAATACCTAATATAATATCATACAAGGGAGGCCCAGGTTGAGATTTAGAGAAACAGACAGAGCCGACTGGCAAAAGATCGCTAAAAGTAGAGACGGCTGGAGATGTATGATTCGACCAAAATGACGACAGTCATTGTTGAATTGACAGACTGCTATGATGATGAGCCTCACATCATGAGATAAGAAGAGAACTTACCTGGTTTTTGAGCCATCTTGTGTAGTTCAGCCAGTAGATATGACAGCTGAGCGAGTTTAACATCTCCTCGCCTCTGATTAAATAACAGATGAGTGTTGGCCACCAGCAGCTTATTGGGTAATTTTCTCTCTTTATACTTGACAGGTTCTAATGCCATAATTATACCTGTAAAAAATTTTTGGGAGATGCCATCAAATACAACACAACATGTGAGACGGAGAGATGATGCAGTTCTTGTGATAGGAGGACTTTGAATGTGTCAACTTAATCCGGCGGTGAACACTGGTTGACAATGGGTGTGGCTTCATATAAACTGGGCTCAAACGGGAAGGTTTGTGACCGGCTTCTGATCAAGCGACCGAAGTAACCAAGCAGAAATAAGCTGTAATTGAATAATTCAACTAACTTAAGTTTTTTCCGGATTTTCCGAACACAAATGACAAATTATTCGAATTTTTTCGACCTTTTTAATTTACGAAACAACCTCAAGTCTGACATCTTCATTACTCACCAACATTATCTCTGTCCAGAACACGATGGCCTTGAACCTTGTAAGCTACTTTCTTACACTCCAATTTCTTGAACCACTTTTTCTTATAAAATATAGCTATGCCATCCTTCTTGTCCTCGCCTATGGGATAGAAATACATTGCAGTTTTTACCATCTATCTTACAATGAGAGGGAAGGATTATAAATGTACGATATACTCTCATTTTCGGTGGCATTTATTCCTGGTCAATTTACCCATAACCACTGATGTGAGGGTTTTGTTGCATAGGCAAACCCAAAGACTAATGTATTATCCATGATAGACACCATTACTTATAGTGTCCATTTCCTGTTAATTTTGATGTTCTATTTGTGGGATCATCAAAGCTTTAGTACCAAATCTCAATGTGCGCCACCAGACACCTACACACCTACATACATACATACCTACACACCTACATACCTACACACCTACATACCTACATACCTACACACCTAGCCCATTAGCTTTGGTAGAGTCAAGAAGGCGTGTTGACTTTATTTTTAGCCTAGATCTACACAATCTTATGTTATACGGTATATACGGTATATATGGTATACGGTATATATGGTATATGGTATATATGGTATACGGCATATATGGTATATTGTATATATGGTATATGGCATATATGGTATACGGTATATATGGTATACGGTATATATGGTATAAGGTATATATGCTATACGGTATATATGCTATACGGTATATATGGTATACCAGGAATTCCGGAAAAGTCCATTCTGAGATACTCTTGTACGTACTACCAATTGTCAGAAATCTACAGATCTGAATATGGTTAAAAGAAACATGGCTTTACAATGATGTCCTACTCACCAGTTCTTTTGAAGAACTCTCCCTCATAACCATACTTGATGAGTTTTGTTTGATATAATGACTCAAAGTGATCATCATCAACTTCTTGAAGACACACAACCTACAAGGCAGGAGAATGATATCAAGTAACGACTCATAGCTTGCACATCAACATTATACATAGAAAGTTCTTCAGTAGGAACTTTAGATACCTACGGGTTGTGATATTGACTTGAGGCCCAAAGTGATAAAGTCCAAAGAGCTAGCTAAATTTCTTCGGCAAAGTCATTAACAAGTTTGAAAAGGCACGTTGATTGAATTTTGTTTGTGAACATATATCATTTCCTGTAAAAAGGTCTACACTTATTGGTTCCATAATTCTGTTAACGTAACCTGGTCTTACCGTCGGATCCTGGCGAGTTATAGTTTTGATTATCTTTTCGCCTCTCTCTGTGAAATCTTTATGATGTGGCTGACATTGTAGATATAGTTTAGGATGCTCCCACAACAAATGATCAGCTAACACATTGTATGACATGACACGCATTATAAGGTGGGGTTTCTTCAATTCTCTGCAGTCGCTGATGAACTCCAGCTGCCTTTTGTACATGATTTGGGCAGTTCCTGAAAATAAAATTCATGCGTAAAAATGAACACATCATATTCCGTATTTTGAAACAAGAGTAGACAACTGTAACTCAATCTCAATGAAAATCTTGTTTATCAATATTGCTTGGATAATTTTCAGGGGAAAATTAAACTTCATATTTTGCAACTAAGTGTTCACTCACGATTGTTGGAGTAATGCTTCCCCTTATGAGACATGATGGAATATCTGTTGAGTGCGGCTGTGGATAACTGAAAATAGATGTACAAAATGAAATATGAAAGAAAATCACGACAAACAAAATACACCGGTATATTTTAGCAGTTTATGTCAACGACCTATTCAGCCTCATCTAATATTTCATGTTACACTGGAGGAGTAAAGTATGTGCAGGAGGAAAAATATAAAACTAGCTTACATCTATCTACTCACCATCTTTACTTTATATATACTTGGCTAGCCAAAATTTAGTGCTGGATAAGACAAAGTCGCCTTCAAAATAGAATTGAACCATACTAGCCATGCCATATCATAGATGTAGGGCACCTAAGCACTTATATACATATTGCTTACCTGTCGCTGTGATTGTAGTATGAGCTTTCTGCAGAGAAGTTCAATGCAGCCAGCTCGAGGTAATAGCATTGAACACTTACTGTCTTTTCAACAACTTGAGCTGAAGTTGTATATCAAGATCCTACAAATATGAAAATTGATCAGCTTGTGAAATAATGAAATAATATTCTGTAGCAATTGAATTAGGCCCTAAATAATAATGAGGTAGTCCTGTGCAGAGAACAGCATAAGATGTGCTAAAAACGTGTCCGATAAATATCAATTCGCCCCAAATCTCTGTTAAACAGCCATCCGATTATGACAAATGGCCATCATGCAGTGCTAACTGGCCATCAACTTCACCATGTACTACCTATCTCAAAGTATAACTGTCACCAATGGGCTTGGAGCAGTAATATTTGCTGTAACAAACCCATCGGGATAGGTTTGTCGACACGATGATGAGTGTTTAAAACCAATCCTCCTATGTTACAAATCCATAATCCTCTGTCGAATTCGTGTCTGGATGCGTTTAATGCAACCGGATGTCTTGCGGACATCTGGCAGTTGCAAATAGGCATCCGGATGAGCGCAGGGGCATACAAGGTTATTCAAACTGACTACGGAGTACGGATTGATAATAACAAGCAGTTGAAGGAAATATCTTTAACTCATTCGATAATACTAAGTCTAATGACAAGTTCTCAAAAATCTTGATTATGGCAAATGCTCTGAGTTCTTGCTTGTTTACAGCACTTAGGCAGTGAATGAAACATTTATCAAAAGAAACAAGTTGTTGGGACCAATGAACTAAATGAACTATGAACAAATGAACTAAAGTAAAGGTTTAGTTCATTGTTGGGACCTAGCTAGGCTTTTATCCCATTATTATTATTTTCATTTTTTAGGTGTCTCAAACAATCAAGGCTCTGCATAGAGCTGGACG
This sequence comes from Membranipora membranacea, assembly GCA_914767715.1. NCBI lineage: Eukaryota > Metazoa > Bryozoa > Gymnolaemata > Cheilostomatida > Membraniporidae > Membranipora > Membranipora membranacea. Next base: position 4,678,049 of record OU612070.1, on the reverse strand, counting down.
CACCCAATTCCCTCCCTAGCTCACATCATGAAAATTATCAGGATAGTCTTATAATATGCAATGCATCAATCCATGGCGTCTTGTCAGCAATGAACTAAACCTTTAGGTTCTCAAGGTTTAGTCTAAACTAAAGGTTTAGTACATTGTTGTCAGTGTAGTCAACTGTTAATACCAATCTTTATTCCCGAAGAGAATGCTGTGATCCAAAAATGACAAAAGTGTGTCAACTAAATTTTGCCTGATTTCTATTACACAAGAACATAATAGATAGAGAAGGAGCGACAAATAACCGCCGCACTCTTACAAAGATCGCACAACATACTTACTAGGGACTGGATTAAATTGATTTTTAAACTAAGTTCAATTTTGATGAAGATAACCCCAAAGGTCTTACTCGGATTTAATTTTAACAGTGTGCTCTACTCCTTCCGCACTATTCAGACCAATCCAGCAAATATCGTCTGTATACTGCAGCGGAATGTTCCTACCAGGTGGATCACTCATAGGCCTAATATATGAGTGCTCCAGACTTGGTATTGGGGCATTCCGCTTCAGTCAATCAGTGCTTTTGCCAGATATAGCGTGAATAGTATGGGAGAGAGGCAGTCACCTTGGGGAGTGCCAATATTCGTGGTGAATAGTGGTCCTATCTGCCCGTTTACCTTAATTGCCAGTTGTACGTTCTTGAGGAGTGCTTTGATTAGATGGAGTTCGTCATGTTGTAGTATTGATTTCAGGTCTTGGATTATGGTGTTTCTGCATACTGTGTCGAAGGCCTAACTCATATCCATCATCAGTATGTGGGTGTGGTAGTCTGTGGATGCCACTGCTTTTTCTGCCAGTAGTTTCATGGTGAATATCTGTTCCGTCGTACCTCTGCCTGACCGGTAGGCTGCTTGGGATAGTAGGATGTTGTCATCTATCCGTGTTCCAACTCTGTCTAGGATACAGATTGCAAGTATCTTTCTCAGTATGGACAAGAGCACTACTGGTCTGAGGTAGGCTGGTGGTCCTTTAGATTTCCCTGGTTTCTGTAGTGCTATGAGAACGCCTTGACGAATTTCATCTGGGAATGAGCCTGTTCTTGCTGCTTCATTTAGAATGTCTGCAATTATGCTGAAGGCGGTTGTTGGCCCATGTTTTAGTTCTTCGGCTTTAAGTTGGTCTATGCCGGGGCTTTTGCCATTCTTCAGCTTCTTCATCGCATTCTTGATCTCTGTGTCAGTGAAAGGTTTTTCCATCTCTCTAGGTGTTATCTCTTCTATGGCAGATTCGTTCTCATCAGAGAAAAGGCTGCTGAAGTATTCTCCAATCACTTTTATCTGCTCTTCTGTTTCTGTTGTTAGTCCATCTTCTGTTTGTATCAACAGTGGTTGCTTTTTCTTCATCCTTTCCAAATTTCTCACAGCCTTGTACATTCTGTTTGAGTCATCTTTTGATTTTTCGATGATGCTGATCTCCCTCTCAATCTCTGCTTATCTCTCCCTCACAACTGCCTTTCTCAGTACCCTGATGGTGCCAACTCTTTCTTTTCTGATCTCTTTTCTTTGTTTGTGGTTGAGTTCATTTGATAGTGTAGTTGTTTCTGCTTCACTGATAGGTGGATGATATCAGGGCTGTTATACTGTTTGTGTTTTCTGTGACCTAGGACTTCTACTGCCGCCTTGTTGTTTGCCTCTACTATCATGTTCCATTTCTCTTGTGGGTTTGGTGTTACTCCATTCCGGTTTTACTCATCTTCTTTATCCATCAGTTTCAGTTTTACATTGAAGGCATATTCAGCTTTGACTGTAGGATCACATAGCTTTTCGCAGGCAATGGGCCTGTTGGTTTGAGGCTTCTTGATGGTTTGCAGTTTGATGTTTATCCTCGCTCTCATTGGTCTGTGGTCTGTGAAAGTAGCGAGCCCATTGTGAAATTTGTAATAATATCAGAAAGGTTGTAGTCACTGAGCTCAAATGTATTGTCTTTTTCTTACTGCATGTACAGTTGAGTTATACGTGATTGTACTCTCCCTACTGTCTTTTTTTAATTCAACCAACTCCTTGATTCAACAACAGTTACAATAACATACAAAAGAGTTAGACCAAAGATGAACGATGTTTAGATCATTGGCCAGACACAGCAGTAGCTTACTTACATAACAGTATCTATAGGCCGTTATCAGTAATAGGCCTACTGCAGTCTTGTGTGCTGGTATACTGCGTTATTGAAAGGCTATGTAGATTGTTTCAGTTACTTACTTGTGGCCACGTCAAACTGGGAAAATGAGCTTATATAAATTGTTATATTGGAAAATAAATTGTGGACATCATTAACAATCATATGCATTGCAGAAAAAGCCCAGTTCTGTATGGGCAATAGCCCGTTTCATGTAAAGTACATAGTTTAGGCACCTAGTCTGATTCAGCACTCAAGAGCAATGGACTTTTAACCTATATAGGCAGTAAAACAGTGCTGTGTTGTATTTGAGAACAACACTGTAGAGGCCTGTCCTACAACATGTCTTACACCACCCGTTGCCAGCGAAGGTTTTTAATGCCCATTCATAACTGCATAAATTTTGGTAATGTGCAATTTTGCAATTTTCTGCATCATTTATGTTTATCTAGAACTGTTTTCTTTTGGTTGGACAGCGTTGTCTTAGACTAACCACCTTGTAATAATTATCTGATTGTAGATCTGAAAATGCCACTCCCAGCAGCACTACTCGCCAAACTTAAGAACAGAGGGATTGTCAAGCAAGAGGGTGAAGAGGTAACTTCATTTTACGTCAAAAAAATAATCTCATAAGATGCTATTCCTTTCCTACTCACTACCACTTGCTTAAAAGTTTATGGTGATTATTGATTAGTGATTTATTGTGATACAGAAAATAAGATTCATTATATAAGATTGGCTTACACAGCAGGCAAATCAGATAGTCCCACTAATTTTGAGTCGGTTCCATTTCAGTTTTTGGCAATCACTGAGCACTGTGTCATAAAAATGATGAACCAGCTGCTGCTGAGTTGCCTCCTAAATGTGAGCTGCCAGGTGCCGCGCGAAGACCCAACTTATGAGGTTCCTGAAACCTCGCGCACACTAACAAAAGAAGTTGCAGAACAAATTACATTAAGAAAATTATTCATGTTCTCGATATACAGCTAAACAACCGCCACATAAAATCATGTTTACATCATGATAGCAGCTTTGTAGCCCTATTTAAATTTTAGTTAGGCTTAAATGTATGATTATACATGTATATGAAATTTCATCTTAAGGTAGAAGAGGTATTCGCTGAGAGTTATGATGATAAAGATGTGCCTGAACCTATGGAGGCTATGCCTGCTGTGCCTGAAGAAGACTATTCTGTCAAGGTAGTTATGTGAGCTGTGCAGTATCAAAGAACCGTGCCGAACTATGGGTTCTGTTTGAATCGCTTTAAAATCTTATTATGCTCTGTTCTTCACATAACGTCGAGTATATTCCATTGACCTGGGTAAAATGTTTCTCATTCCTGTATTACGATACATCGAGTGATGACATTATATTTTCTTATCCGTAGATTGTGTTTGAAGTAGCAGATTGTAAAAATACTAGTAATCCTCATCATAACTGCAGCGATTTCTGTAAGGAGTTCTTTGGAGTAAAAGGGTTCGAACATCGCCTGGTAGATGAGCGAAAGAGAACCAGAATGCTGAAGAAGTACCCGTTGCCATCAGGCTGGTTAGAAGTGGGAGATCCACAATCATCCAGGTGTTACTACTGGAATCAGGAGACTGATAAGGTCGGTTATTTTTACCATAATTGTAGGCCTAGTTCTTTTTGTTGTCCCACAGCATGGCAGTTATATTATATTCTCAGGGGCAGAGACTGTCGCTTCAGCTATGACCTTTTACCGTTTGAACTTATAGGCGTAACATGTACTCACCTAGGGGGTATAAGTGAGTCAGTGAGATATATAATTAAGATTAATATTACCACAGAAGCTCCACTTCTTCAGCTCTCTTTGCACCACTAGATTTTGAGTTTCCCTTTTTCTTGTGTACATGTTCTTGTTTATCTGTTTCAGGTTTCATGGTTGCCCCCACAACATCCACGAGCAAAGATTACTGTATCAGCTGAGAAACTCTTATCTCATGTTACTAGTCGACTTTCTCAAGGTATGAAACAAAGCCTTTATTGGTGAAGGTTGATTCCATACCAGTGGTTTTGTTTCCCTGTCGCCACGATGATGAAAACTCTTTAATTTAGTCATTTATAGCTTTTGAATGCTAGATATTGTAACGCATAAGTCTGATTCATGCGGTAAAATTTTTTAATTCAACCAATAATTTATACAGATGGATTGAGACCTGGAGAGAAGAGGAAACCTGTTAGTGTGTCAATAAAAGAGCCGGTGAATAAGAGGCGGGGGAGACAAGCGGAGAAACATGATGAGCTTGACCCTATGGACCCGGCAGCTTATTCTGAGGTTAGTGTGATGGAATGATTGAGTCATATAGTCTGTTACATATTTAACAGATAAACATGTTACTCTTACACCCCTGAGGGTTATGTAGGCAATAATGACAGTGTGATAACTATATATCTTCTGAAGATATTTAATCCATTAGTTGACGGCCAGCACTAGATTGATAGCTTACACTGCCACAGTAAAGATTAAGTACTAATAGTTAGTACATAGGGTCTCTCTCAACAACAAATCTCTCACCGAAGTGAGTCATTTTACTTGCATATTTGTAGAAAGGCTAATTGTTGTATATAGTACCTGTCTACCATGTGTCTGATATAATCATTGATCTCTATGCCCGATGTTTGTAGGTTGAGAGAGGTAGCTGGTCTACAGGACTGAAAGCAGAGACTAAGACTGGAGTAGATACTACAGCTAATGGTCCATTATTTCAGCAGAGACCTTATCCTAGTCCTGGTGATATACTCAGAGCACAAGCAGCTGCAGCGGGTGGCAATGATTGACCTGATAGAGCTATACACAGTAAACCTTCATCATCATTGACCATTCATTATTGTAATGATAAGGCTTATTCAATTAGACATTATCATTCAGTGATCATGTTCTAGTTTGTAAATACCTTTTATAATGAGCAGCTGTTCATCTCCATGTAACACTTCTTCTAATATACAGGGCAGGTGACTGGTCTTGTGTTGTTGATATGTATAGTGTAAAATATATTGGGGAGATAACTTCCCTGCATCTCCATCATTGGTCACATTAGTGTTTTTCTTGGTTGAGAGTTTGAGATATGATTCTGTTATATTGTTGTCTACTATGGTCTTTTTGTTCAGCTTATAAATAAATTTAGTACCTGATATCATAATTATTTGCTAAATCTGAGAATCGGCCTGTCAACACATTTTTTTCATGCTATACAGAATTCATCGTACTCTAAACTCGACCATCATCCCAGCCTAATTTATACATTAACTGTACACATAGGTTGTGACCGTTTCAAGTCTTAATTTAATATTTCTTTTTTTTCCCCCTAACCTACCCTGGTCTTTTTCCACACATGATAAAGAAACCAACTAATACGGCCTCTACTTGAAGATACGATGACTGTGTTGACACAATATAGCCTAATAATCACTTAGATACACAGGTACAACTTGTACCAAAATCTAAGCCCATGCAACCTATCCAGGGGCCTTAATCTATGACCAAATATTATCGCCAATGAGCGATATTTGGTTGCTTTCAACAATATAAAACTGTGCCTCACATGGGAAGGTCATCAATGCCACTCTTTAAAGTCGGAGATTGTAGGCCACTGCACTCATCAAGTCGACTCAGACTTGTAGTTTAGATAACCATCAGTGGAGGAGTTTCTCACTCAAAAACTGATGGAGACGCCGGCAAGGTGACAGCTTAAAGTTGTAAAGACAACAAAGAGCAGCAAAAACAGTATCACAATATGCGTTAAGAGGATCATTTTAGAATGTTATCAGTCGAAAAATCTTAAAAGAAAGCTGAAAAGAAAGCTCGGAAGAAAAGTAAGTACCATTGTTGCTAGTTTGACTGGTGTGAATATGAAACACCTCGACCCGACTAAGACTTCACACTCACAGGCACCTAGTATGTTTAAACATTTCTATTCTTTATGCTGTCACAAACTTGTAGCTATGATAAAATCCCTCAATAGCTCAAAATTAGTCTAGCATGTGAGTTGCTCTCCCTCCAAACTTACATAAGACGTCAACTGGCATAGAACACGAAATCCAAGTCATCAGGGTCCAGTTCTGGAAATTCAAAAAAATTCTAAAGCAGCATCTCTGTTGACAATTAATTTACCGCTGCAAAACCATCATCATACAGGTACAATTAAACAACTTAGAGGTGTGTAATTATTTTTAGGTTGACTCTGTATTCCCATTATCTATTTGTCTTTTAGAAATCTGAGCGAGAGAAGGATAGCGATTGGCCACAAGAAGATGACACTATCAGTGGTGAGTGACATCTTTTGGGTTTTTCATTTACATTTATAGTGAACGTCATCATCTTTATTTAATCGTAATTGCAATCATTTTGAAATTGTTGGTAATCAAAATCATTTGGGAATACCGCTAGTGCCTTAGTACTACTCAAAAACATCAGATAAAATAAAAGGCTCTTGGTTGATGCCATAGACCCTTATGATATTACATGTTTGTGTTCTTGACATCTGTAGAGTATTGGAAATTGAATAAGGAATTTAATTTTTACTTTACAAGTACGCTTCAAATCCATCCCTGATCCAGTAGCATGTTGTTTATCAATCTCAGACAACATCAACCAGCGGACTGAAACGATAACTGACTACATTAATTTCTGCACAGACCTATGCATACCACCAAAGGAAGTTAAAAAATATGCCAACAAAAAGCCGTGGATTACAAAGCGTATTCTGGATATGATAGATGAGAAACATGAAGCCCACAAAAATGGAAATAAAAAACTCTACCATAAACTCAAAAAGCAAGTCTCAAAAGAAAATAAAAAAGCCAGAGAAGAATATTCCCTAAAAATCCAACAACATTTAGCCAGTGATCCTGCAAACGCTTGGAAAGACATTACAAAAATTAGCGGTCTTCCAACCAACAACTCCAAGTCACAACCAGATATTAACTTCCAACCCGAAGAACTCAACAACTTCTTTGCCAGATTTGAGAAACAAGACACTCAGCCACCACAACCTGCTTACAAAAACTGCTCCTCCCTGCACAATAGATGAAAAGTCAGTTCTGATACAACTCAAATGCCTCAACTCTAGAAAGGGTGCTGGACCTGATGGTCTGATACCAAGAGCATTAAAACTCTGTGCTGACCAACTAGCGCCTGTAATTACAGATATATTCAACTTCTCTCTAGACTCTCAAACGACTCCTAATATATGGAAATCGGCCATCATCAAACCACTGCCAAAAACTGACAAGCCAATCAACTTAAACACTTCCGACCAATAGCCCTGACAAGCTGCTTATGTAAAACAATGAAACGTCTGCTGAAAAGCTATATAGTTAAAAACACTCCTCTCGACAATCACCAATTTGCCTACCGAGGTAAAAGATCAACCCAGGATGCAGTATTATGCCTTATTACCACAATAACTAGTTACATAGACCTTCAAGCTGCCAACTATGCAAGATGCCTATTTCTCGACTTCTCGTCTGCATTTAACACCATCAGTGTCAGTAATCTCCTCGCATAACTGCAACATCTAGACTCCAGAGTTACAAACTGGGTGTCGAGTTTCCTGACAGGCAGAACACAAAGAACAATAGTAAACAATATTCTCTCCCACCAACACAGGAACACCCCAGGGTTCTGTCCTCAGTCCTCTATTATTCTCCGTGTATACAAATAGGATTAGGTCAGAACAGAGCAATATTATAACTATTTTAAAATATGCTGATGACACTTGTATTGTTGGTTGCATCTCTGATAATAATGACTTGTCTAATTATTTTAATAAGATCAATAGAATCTCTGGTCTATGCAAAGAACTCGACTTATTACTTAATCCTTCTAAAACCCAAGAGATGCTTTACTCCACTAAGAGAGATAAACCTGACAGTCCTACTCTAGAATTAAATGGTGTAAAAATAGATTTTTGTGACAATGTTAAATATTTGGGAGTTCTCTTTGATAACAAATTACGTTTTGAAGATCATGTCAATAATGTTGTATCCAAAGCAAATCAGAGAATGTTTGTCATCAGAACCTCTAATTATCAGAGTACAAAGCCTTTAGCCTGCATGTTATTCAAAAGTTTTATTGTATCCATTCTAACCTACTGCCTACCTATTTTGTTCACTAGTATTTATTCACGAGACAAGAAAGCTCTGAGAAAGTTTTTTAAGCAAGGCGACAGACTAGGTCTTGATATTGGGGACCTAGATTCAGTCATATTGAACGTACAAAGAACCTGGCCCTGCAGATAATACATGATGACGAACATTTTTTAAACAATTTTCTTGAGAAACTCCCCTCAGGCAGATATCGCAGCCTTAAATACAGAACTGCCTGGGGTAAAGACTCATTCCTCAGACACTTGATTTTGATATTGCAAGATATTTTTTAATCCACTAGAAGTCAGACTTTAATTTACTCATTTTGTTTATGTTTCTTTTTGGTATTACCTACTGATGTACAGTATAAACACTCAATCTCGCAGCATACCTAATGTTTGTGACAAAATAAACCAACCAACCAACCAACCAACCAACCAGATAAGGTCATAGACAAGATGCACACACCTGTTACCAATCACCAAACAGTGCAATGAAGATCTGCCTGAGCTGGCTGGAAAGATTCGCCAGGCACAAATTATGCTATCACACAGTTATATTAGTAAATATTTCATCGAAAACCAAAAAATCTTGTGCTATGCCTCCAAAAACCTAAATCTGCAAATATTATGCAGATTTTATGGACAGATTTTCCAGTTACATTTTTCGTTTATAAAAGCTATCATTGGAAGCAACCAAAAGTCTGCTCCCAATGATAGCTTATATAAATACAATGCCGAATACAATCATGAGAGAGTTTTGTTGAATCTACCCACGAATATTCAATATTTCATAATTTGCAGATTAAGTTGAGCCAAACTTATTTCTAGATGGTTTGAAAAGGATAAATTTTTTTTAATCTTTTTTATGTAATGTCATATTTTTCATGCCAACTTTAAACCAAAACTTTCGAAGTCAAATATTAAGAAATGGAGATTCTGCGGTCAGCCCAGAAATGAGGGATAAATGATTGATGTATGTATGTATGTATATTGTATTGTTATCAATACTTGATAAAATTCATTATTGTTTTGCTCTGTGATGCCAAAAAAATATAAAATAAATTATAAATAAAAAATATAAAAAGCATCTATAAAACGTTTAACTTATAAGATGGAATTAAGCAGCCGAGCACATTCTGTTCGGAAACAGATTTTACGAATGTTTACCCGCTGCTTGGGAATACAAAATCTACCAGAGTGCAGTCTCACTAGCTCGATTGGTGGATCGAGGCTAGTAGAAGTATGCAGACATTTACTTTTAAAACGTTCCTGGTACAGCTCATTGAGGTTCTTACAGTTGAGCTTTTTATTACTGAGTTTGTAGGCTGATTTTATGACATGGTTCAGCTCATTGCGGTTTTCGACAGACATATGGCCTTGGATAATACTGAGGTGAAAGGCAAGCACACTTTCTATAAATGACTCATAGGCTAGACGAATAGTGCTGTCTTTGACTTTCATTGATGATAAACGCTTCATTATATAGAGACGCTTGCTTGCCTTCTCCACAGATAGAGCAGTATTCTCTGTAAAGTCAAGTTTGGGAGTTAGGATTGTCCCGAGATATTTGTACTTGACTAGTCGCTCGATTACGCTTTGGTGAATAGTGACTGGGTCTGGAGTTGGGTTGTGACGCTGATTTGTAAATAGGAGCTCTTTGGTCTTATTGGAGTTTATGGTAAGGTGGCTATCGTCACACCATTTAGCTATTCTGTCAACTTCCGATTCTAGTTGGGAGTTGTCTCCTCGGTTCAAGCATTCAAGGATGATTGTATCATCTGCGTATTTTATGATATGTGTGTTTGGAAGTGTAGTAGACATAGCCTCAACATAGATAGAGAATAATATAGGGCTCAGTACACAGCCCTGGGGACTGCCCACTGAGGTGCTGATGGATTGCGATTTTCGACCAGCAGCAACAACGGTCTGAGATCTGTTTGTAAGGAAGCTGTGAACCCAGCGGATAATATTACCATTTATTCCTTTAGCATGCAGTTTATCTACGAGTATAGATGGATCGATAGTGTTGAAGGCAGTGCTAAAGTCGATAAACACCGCCCTGACCTAGTTCTTAGCGTCACTGTTCAGATGTTCTGAGATGATGTCTAGAAGCACAAGCAATGCGTCATCGGTCCCTCTGTTCGATCTGTAAGCAAACTGATTTACATCTGAGATTTTTGTGGTAATGTATGGAGCTATGAGATTTTCTAGACATTTGGCTATTATAGATGTGAGCGCTATTGGACGGTAGTCTTTCGATTCATTGGCACCTGGAATTTTTGGTATGGGTGATATCATTGCACTTTTCCAGATTTGCGGCACAGTAGATGAGCGGATGGACAGGTTAAAAAGATTACAAATAGGCTGGGCCAGTGAGTCAGCAAGCGTTTTAAGCACTCTACCACTTATTTCATCAGGGCCTGTACTCTTATTAGTGTCAACATTCTTGAGCACGTTGTACACTTGATCAATAGAAAAAGGATTGAAATCAATATCAGCATCAGGTAAGCTAGGTATATCAACAGCACGTTCAAATCTACAGAAAAAATCATTTAACTTATCAGCATCGACAGAGCATTCTTTACGTTCAGGCAATGCTTTAAATCAGGCAATGTCTCTGTTCAGAGAATTGGTGACGGCCATGTTGTTCTCGGGTCACAGGCAGGACAGAGCACAAGAGAAACTGGCACTTAGTGGACTTGAGCAGGAGTCAAGACCAGATTATACTAGGGTAATCTTTTGCCAGCGAGAGAATAGTCTCATTGGTTAATTAGCAGTTTATGACAGGAATCATTAAAAGGCTTTGTTTATGGAATATCATTGGCTGATAGCTAACCTTATGATGATAGCGCAGCTTGTAAACACGCTTTGTGTCTGCAGTGAGAAATGAGGAGATAATGAGCAAAGCTAGAATTTCAAGCTCTATGTTATATTTACTAGCTCTAGTTTTCTAGCTGGTCTGTGGACCGCTTAAGGCTCTGTGCCTAGACTAGACTCAATGTCTATAATATAAATGTGCTATTATCAGCCAAGGCGATGATTGCACAACAATGTACTTTTTCTAGCAGTGCCTCAATTCTATAAATGTAAAATTTCAATATCATCATCCTTACTGCATTGTTATGTATTTGACCGTATATGATGAAAATATTTTTGTCTACATTTTTATTATTCCATACCGATATCTTCTATATATTGCAAAATGTCAATGTTGTAGTTATGGAAATAAAAAATACACCCACAATCCTTATTGTTCATTTATTTTTCTCTTGTGTTAATAAATATTCATACATAATATTTATTACATTTATTAAACTGCTCCATTATAAATCCCATGGTGTCTGTGGGAGTTGCAAAATATTTTTATCTTATCTTATGTGCAATAAAATTGAATTTTGCCAGTCATATTCCATATAAGCAAACTATTCTAAAATTGGGTTTCCCATTCAAATGTGGAACACACGCTGGTATCAATGGCTGATTCATTCTATTGGGGTTTTTCTAAATTTTTCTGGCCTAGAAATCATGATAGCTGAAGAGATGAATAGAGACCGTGACTCAGCTATGCAATGCTATATATAACAGTAGTTAAACACTATAGATATAAAAAGTAGGTAAATTCGCGCCCTTGGTATGTCATGAAACTTAGAATTATCTCCTCATTGGTAATAGGGAGACAACTTGAATTCAAGTTGGATTCAGTTGGATTTCCCAATGAAAATGGGATATCCATTGATTATTTATTGATTATTTAATATAGATACCAAGGGCGGAATCTACCTCATGTGTCAGCAAACTAAATGATTTATCCCCTGGCATGTTGCCAAGGAGGTAGAACTGATACTTGACTGAAATTGTATTGAGACCAATATTGCATAGTAAATTTGGTTACAAATAACTGATCAGACAACAAAATTTGTCGCATCTTCAATGTTACATCACACATGGAGGTGGGAGAGGTGTGAAAATTGAAAATGTGTGTGTGTGCCTTAATTTAGCCTATGTGTTGGCTCTGATCTGATTGACAACACATTGACCAACCCAACAAAGGCCTAATAGATTTCCAGATCAAGTTCTGATGCTTCTACATAATCATCTTACCTGCCTGTTATAGTTGATTCAGCTCGGTCTACCCTATTTCAGCTAAAGTGATCAAGCAATATCAGTACAAACTCAAATAGAACTTAGATATTAAGTCCTGTTCCAGTCAAAACTCCACAGGCATACAGGGTGGCAGGCCAACTTAAAGTACAAAGAACATGTATATAATATCTAAAGATCTGCCGCCTGATTTAAGTTATGAGGACTGCCTCCTGTTTTTATTCCTACCAACAGACAATGAAATTTGTTGAGAGTCACTTTATTAAGACTGCTGACGATCATGAGCACCCATTTTATAACCATTCAAAATAAAATTTTTCCTCTCAAAACAAAAAACTTTTCAGACCAAAAAAAAAATTTGTACACAAAAGCGTTTTTTTCCATTTTTCCAAACCCATTTTAACAACTTTTGTACTTAGTCATTTTAGTACTTGACTTTTTTTTTCTATTTGAGCTTTCAATTATAACAGTAGTGATACTGAACGCAATATATATATTATCATCTTCACAAATATCAACTGTTGTTAAAACGTGCAATAAGATTTTGCAAAAATTGAATACTTGTGGCCAAAATAGATAAATTGACCGATCTCCGGTGGTGCTAAGTTGTCCAGGTATACCAGGTCCTGCTGGATGTACACCAAGTTGTCTATGTGGAAAGTACGGGAGAAAAACGGCCACCACGATAGCATGATAGGAAGTCAGAGTTGAAGGAAAAACCAACGGATTTACATTTCTGTCGTTGTCTTGATTTACCAGGACAACACTTTTTACGGTTGCCATCGCATACTCTGCTCATAGTTTTCCTTCCTGAAAAATAAAAAAATGTTACTGATTACAATCCAATCAAGCTTAACAATATTGACAAGTTAGCTTCAACAAAATTAGTTATATTTTTTTCTAAACGATCAAACTGCGAAGTGGTTGGAATTTAATTTGCTTGCTTGCTTCCTCACTTGAACTAGGTGCATGTTTAAAATTTCCTTAGAGTCCAATGCAGCAGTTTTTAATGCGTCTCTTTACGACCAGATAGTTGGCTTTGTTGCCCATATTATCCTTTCAAACTTATCAAGGTTCCTCCTGAAACCTGAACTTTTTATCATTTTTAATAACTTATTTATATTCATTAATATATATTACATATTTATTCTGGTGAATTATAAGTCCAGGGACTTTTTTCCAGAAAACAAAGAATTTCTTTTAAAAGAGAAATGCAAACTGAGTAAGTTATTAAAGTGTGTGTGAAACAATAGGAACACACAAAGGTATAAAAATACAAAGAATACAGGTAAATGAGATTATTGCAATTAAAAAATTTGCTATTTAATGGAGAAAAAACAAAGAACAAAAATGCAGGTATTAAAAATTTACTATTTTATGGAGAAAGTGAAGATTAAAAATGCAAGTATTAAGAAGTAGAAAGGTTTATACACTAAAAATGTGGCTTCTGACGGCTAACTTGAAAGATTTGAGATCATGGCACAGCTTGATGTTCGGGGGCAAGTCATTGTATAGTTTGGCACCAAAGTTCGCTAGGGAGAACCTGTAATTGTCCTTGGATAGCATCAAACCCTCACTTTTTCCAAGCCGTGTATCACTTTTTAATTTTAAAGGCATAAGCCTGGCATCAATAATTGGGACCAATTTGTTTATCAGTTTAAAAAATGTTAAAATGTATAAATAATGGTATCGCTTGGTGATAAAATGAATATTGTGCCTCTGCCTCGTCTCAATTTAGATTTTTGATTTTCAAGCATCGGTTCTCGATTTTTAGGATGTCTTTTTTAATATAATCATTAGAGCAATAAAGTAGTGGTGCGCAATATTCGAGGTTTGGTCTTATTAAACCTGTATACCAGACAGAAGCTAATGATTCATTTAAAAACTTACGATTTCCCTCAAAATTTGCTATGATTGGGTATAACTTTTGTTTAATCTTTCTGACATGGGATTTAAAATTCAAATTTTTATCTAAAATTACTCCTAAATACTTTAATTTGTCGGACTGTTTGAACATCATGCCTTGAAAATTTAGTTTAGGAAGATCTGTGCTATTTGAATTGGATACAGTCATAACATCTGTCTTTGATGCATTGAGAATCAATTTATTACAATTGTACCAGTCGGAAGCTAATGTTAGTGAATGTTCCGTGCTTTTAATGGCTAGGCTTGGGTCATTTCTACTGGCTATCATGAGACAGTCATTGGCAAACAGATAACAATTTACTTAAGTAGTGAGATCATTAATAAAAGCAATAAGAGCAATGGGCCCAAAACAGACCCTTGAGGAACCCCCGGTAAGAATTTGATTTCTATCAGATAAAATACCATTAACCTTCATGGTTTGAGATCTGTTTGATAAATAATTTTCTAAAAATGATGCTGCCGATAGAGTAAAGTTGAATTTTTGAGTAAATTTGGTTACCAACAGTTTATGATTTACACAGTCAAAAGCTTTTTTTGATGTCCAGTGCAGCAAGGGTCAAAAATTTAGAACTTATCTTGAAATAGCATATATCCCATTTTATTTACCAATTGGATTAAGATTTGGTCTGCAGCTCAAAAGTTGGTTGGACTCCATGAACTCTCGCATTTGGTTGGCTACAATTTTCTCAAGGACTTTGCTCAAAATAGGTAGAACGGTAGAATGGTAGTTGTTAGCCTGATTTTCTGCGCGCTTTTATAAATAGGAATAACATGTGCATTCTTCCAAACATCTGGTAATTGATTATTTCTAAGAGATAAATTAATGATGTGTGTCAAGGGATTAGGAATTAAGGGCTCTAATATTTTGTATACAAAAGCAGGAAATTTTCCTGGATTTTAATGAGTGGAGAATTCGAGACACTTCATTATTGTTGACATTTTCAAATGCAAACTTTGAAATAGCTAAAGTACAAGGGTCAATAGCCGAAACGTTTGTATTATTTACTTGGCTTGACACTCTAGCTTGATCATTTAATTTTGCTCCGATGGTTGAAAAGAATTCATTTAGACCGTTGGCTATTTTGAGATTTTCAGTGCATTCTGTAACGTCAATCTCAAGCTCTTCAATTTTATTGCCAGGGTCTGTGTTTGTGCCCTTGAAAATTCGAATTTTCTCCCACTTTGATAAAGACGGGTCATTCAAGATATTACCCCTTGCTGCCTTTTTTGCGTCTCTGATTTCATTATTTTTCTTATTTCTGAAAGCCTTATAAATGTCCCAAGACCTCGAAGATTTGTCAAAGCCTGAGACAACAAAGTTATCAAAAGCATTTTTAGTCTCTTTCATTAGCGAGGTAACTTCGGAATTTTTTCAACACATGGATTTTTTATCTCTTAATTTCTGAGTTTTAAATGGCGCAAATTGATCTATGAGATCACATACTTTTTTTTTAACAATTCAGCAGCCTGGTGAGCACAATGACAACTTACAATACTATGGAAATGGATGTACTTAGCACATTCGAAAAACTCACATTCATCAAATTTTCTGAAGTCTCTCTTTTATATATATGAATATGTATGTTTTGATTTTTCTAGATTAAGCTGGCACTCAACAGAAAAGTGATCAATGATGATTTTTGACTTTATGACTTTGAGTAAGATTTTGGCGGTTTGTGAAAATAAGATCTATTATTGTTTTCGATCCTTTAAAACACCTTAAAGGAGAATCAATTACTTGGTTGAAACTATGCAGGGACATAAGGGTGTCAAATTTTTCTTTTATGATAGACTCTTTGGACCAGTCTATATTAAAATTTACCTGTAATGATTGTTGATTTTTTAAGAAAGTTTGTTTCTAATATACTTTCAAATTGCTCGATGCTCTGACTGGCTGTGCAGGGAGGGTTGTACACCAGCACAAGAACAAATTCAGATTCGGCACATACTGACTCCAACTTGGCCATTATGTCAACCTTCGCGCTCTCCATCCATTTTTCCATCGCAGATCGCATCTCCTTTGACATCCCCATCTTTCCTATCTGATCATGGTCTTATCACAGATATAAAATCATCTATATATCTATGGTACTGATACATACCTCCACAATATGGTGTCTCATTCACAATCCTCCAGCCGCAATTTCCGGAATCTTTCCACTGATTGAGGTCCAGTTTCGGGAATTGGTTACAGTTCTGTTCTGTAACACCATTGCTATAAATATCAATAATGTTATAACGCCTTTTAAAAAAATACAGTTAAGATTAATTGATCATGTCAAAGTGAACCCGTTGCCTGTACACAACACACACTATATGATTAATTCAAGCAAGGGAGGTGCATGAAGAAGTGGGTTTTGGAGGAGTGGATTTGCAGTTATTAGTAGAATTTCTTACACATTTTTTCTGAAGAAAGCCTTGTTTACGATTCTGGGTATTCTGAAAGCTTCACATAGCTGCTGGGCATACTTATATCTCTTTATGATAACGAGTTGAGCTAAAATGAAAAAAAAAACAAAATTTGGAAGAACAACATTTGGTAGAGCACTGTACATTATAGAAACACATTTGTACCTCAAACTAGAATGATAGAAAATAGCAAAATTGATAGAAAAATAAACTAAGTTAACTACAACAATATGATTTTCAACAATTAATGCATTTTGGTAGTTGAGCAAATCAAGTTTTTTTACCGTAAGGTCACGTAATGTAACCACGCGGCTTGTTGGTGAACAGGCCTGGATTAATTTAGGAAACAAAGCACAGATTTTAGCCATGTCATACCAACAAGCCCACTGTCATTGAACCACAATATTTAGCCGCCCAGGCAATATAATGATCAAGAAATGTGCACACTATATGTTACATGCTAATGCCCTCCCATCACACTGCACAGACCTGACCCAAGCCCACAGCTGTCCTACTAACTTCTTCAAAACAAAACAGTATGATACATTTCTGCCTGCCATAATAATATGAAATTGCATTGACTGAAGAATCAGAACAATCCTGATTGGCTAATTATTTGTCAGATGGTTTCTTATTTTTTGATGATCATTTAGGAAAACATTGAAAATGACCCAGAATGAAAATGATCTGATGAAAATGACCCGAGTATGAAAACAACCTTAAGTTGACCTTGACATATATAAAATGGTGCAAGGAGATTAAATCAGTCTATAACCGGAAATGAAAATGACCCAACCAATCAGACACCTACATGAAAATGACCCAACCAATCAGACACCTACATGAAATGATCCAACCAATCACACCCATATATGAAAATGACCCAACCAATCCTTGAAGGTATTCATAGTTAAAGGTAAAGCGAGGAATATTTACACAGCCTTGGGAGGCTGTTTGGGGTGGGGTTACAAACCCCCTACACAAGAGAGTTAGCCTAGGCTAGTTACACACATGTATCAGTTTCACTTTGGTAACAGCTGCTATTATGTTAACTCTTGATCAATGAACCTCTTCATTGATTTTATGGTGGACATACAGTATCGTTTTTATGATAAAATATACACAGTAAGAATACACCACACATTTTGCTGTCTATAACATAGCAGCATTGTGTATTTTGGATATCTTAAGATATTTTCAGCAGCTCAAAAGTCAAAACAAAATCTGAATTCCTAACTTATTGATGACTATTCATAATTCTCTAAACATATTAACTTCAACATTAGCATTGAGTAGCATATATATTTTTTGCGTGTTTTTGCAGGTGAAATTACTGGGGCAAGGCTATCCGATTGCTTTAATATCTTTGACAGTCATGTGGCTCGTCACATACTCCAATTCTCTAGCGATGATGGCAACAGAAAGCGATAAATAGTTAAGGAATTTTGTACTGTTGTTGGGTTTGGCACGTTGTCACATTTTGTGCAGAGTTTTGTTACATTTTGCACATGGTGTCATATTGTGTGCATTTGTCACTTTTGTCCTCAAACAAGCAAATGATTACTCCAATTCAGTCATCAAACATTGGCAACCACAAAGGTCATTTACTGACTAAATGTGATGTTATAGCTGATATCGAGCATTGTTCTCACCTCTCTTCGATTAACACTCTGATGACTAATCAACGTAAGACCCTCTCTCTCAGATATATACATGATAAATGTCACTTTACAAATGAATTTGTGATAGATTGTCAATCCGGACGCTACTGCACAACATATAATAAGGACTATAGAAGCGCTTTGAACAGCAATAGTATTTTGCGCTATGTAATTTATTATTTAATTATGATTTCATTTTCTATATTTTTGGTTTTTTTAGTTTGAAATTTTGATATATGATATTTAACACCAATAAATTCAAGGAGCAACTATGACCATTGTATATGACAGGGTTTGAATGTAGGTAATGGTGAAATGGATGGCTGGTGTGCTCTGCTACATTATGGACATAGTTTATTCTTGAACACTGCCAAAAGACAGCCACTAAGATTATTTATACTGATATTGAATGTTATGAAGAACGGTTATCACTTCTAAACTTGACTACTGTCAATGAATTTTTATTTTCTATGTCACAAAATTATTTTAAAAAGATTAGCAACAATCCGAGCCATCGATTTTTTAGTCGTATAAGATTCAACACTTGTAGAACATCCTCTTGCAGACCTATGATTAATAGAGCTGAAAAGTGTAGGACTGAGAAGAGAAAGAACAGCTTTATCAGTTTCTTATGAGACACAACAACTCATAAGCCTAATGTGATGGGTTCAAAATACACATACAATACAATAGTTGGGGCATCAAATGTTCTGTTAAATTCAATGCCGCAAGCCGCTCATCATGACATTCTACATATCTGGCAAGATTTACGGACAACACTTAAGGCATAGTTTCTCAAGCCCTTCAAGTCTCTCCTTGTCCCCTTTTGACAAGTATGGAAACCAACTTGGAGCCGCGTATGAGTTCACTGACAGAATCCTCGATCTATAGAATGGGATCAGACTAGATGTGGAGACGCCAACTTCCCTAAGCCCGGTGATGGCGTCCACAGCTGGCCTTCACTTGATTTATCAACACAGAATCAACTTGTTTTGGTTTGGTTTGGTTATTATAACAATCAACAGGCGATAAGATTGGATTGGTACATGAAAATGTTGTTGTGCATGGGAAAGTATTCCAGACACACAATACATATTTTTTTATTTATTTCTTATACACATACATATGCAAGGGCCATGGTTGAGTTCATTTTGATTTAACCTATGATTAAATTACAACAAGAAAAATGACGTGATCTCTGCTAAAAAAACTCTGGCTGTCAACAGTAGTGTCACCTGTCAAATAGGTGTCACCACAATATTTTGAATCTTCTAACAGAAGAATAACAATTCTTGAATTGGTGAACTGGTAGGCAGGCAGGAGTGGGGGTCCATAACCCCACCCCAGATAGCCTACCATCAATGAACTAAAGGTTTAGTTCATCGCTACCATAGCTACGTATATATTCCATACTTTACCTTTAACTATGACGAAAGTTAAATACTACGTTGTAACACTTTCAGGGATTGGTTGGGTCATTTTCATACAGGTGTCTGATTGGTTGGGTCATTTTCATTTCCGGTTTTAGACTTTTTGTGACCTGCCAATACCGGAATGAGTCGGACAGCTTAAGATGACCCTGACCTCGGGTCATTTTCATTATGCAGGTCATTTTCATCTCAGGACATTTTCATTCTGGGTCATTTTCATAGTGATTCATAATTTAAGATAGTTCTGTAATGAGTCAACCAACCTTGACATTGACATTGTCAATATATTGAGCTCAACAATTTTATATGTTTCTTCTAAGGTTGGAGAGTGCTAATAAAAATAAGAGATATTGGTCGCTGCTAGCTTGTTACAACTGAGTTAGCATGCATGTTCTCTCATTAGCCACCTGCCTATAGAATTTGGAAACAATGCCCTTATTATAACCGCGGTGTGCTTGACTAAGTTTTTACCACTCATGGACATTAACCACGCGGCTACAATACGCGACCTTACGGTATAGTTGACAAATTCAGGTTTACTTACCTGGTGTAAACTGATTGTTCTCAAACCAGAATCTGTCACCATTTCTGAGACGGGAGAATCCATCAGCAATAATGTGCGCAAAGAGCTCCCCAACAATAGCTCCGCGGATTGGAAACTCTGTCACGCCTACAGAAAAAAACCTTTTGCTTTTCATTTCTGCTCAAAAGCCACAGTCAGCTATCACAGAATTTCATGTCACTCTGAATTTTTCTCACTAGGCTGCTGCTCAACTATGAGTAGACATCAACTGTACAGAGTACAGACATGTAGTTTTAGCAAATACTATGTACTATACTAAGCGTGTGAGTTGGGCTGACAAATCACTGATGAAAATATTTGCATCAAGTGTTATGAGAACAGTATTCTTATAAGAATCATGTGAAACAATAGTTTGTAGGTGTCAATAAAAGAAAAATGTATGACGAAATTACCTCCAATGTAGAGTTCGACATCACCGACATTATTATATACACTCTGCAGCTTAGTCACAACATCATTAGGATGAGTTCTGCGCATATCAGCCCATTTCCTCGGTACGGATAGGCCGTATGCTTGTCTATAATTAGCGTAAGACTCGAACCCGTGGTCTCTACCTCTGTTCAGAGTGAGGGCTACTATGTCTCGTCTCTGGTTGAATAGTTGGTCTCTCATTGATTCAGAATAGTTTTCGTCAAGTATCCTAGGTCTGTCAATGTTTAGACCTCTGGCAGCTTGTTTGGCACCTGAGGGAACAACAAGAATGGCATAAAAGTATTTTCTTCACAAGAGAGACAACTGACTAGTCAGTACATGCTGGTGTGACACAGCCTGGTTACATAACTGCTTTTACTCAAGAGGGCATTATCATTGAGTCAAATAATAATAATTGCTACGGTCATTTCACCGTGACAATCTGTAAGGAGTATGAGCTTGGGTAACGGAGGGCAGGAGATAATAAGTTTATGTTAGAATGATCATCAAATAGTCTCCATGCACAAAAAGGTTATTATGAAACCCAGGGATAGTAATATTACTGAAGGTTGGGTTGGCTGCAAAATGATTGAGAGCATCTGAATAGAAAGAAACTTACCGTCTATATATACAATGTCGCTGTCAAAGAACCTTTGAGTGAGATTGTTAGAGCTGTCTATACGGTCATTGTCCTTTTGTAGAGTGAATTCCCCATTGACCAAGTTGTGTCCAAATCTCATAGCTGCTGCTGCCATCTCATTCCTGCAAAAAAAAAATTATGAATGAACGAAGCTGAAAGTCAATCAGTAGTCAGATTCTGAATGTACACTGCAGAACAAGTTTCATCACACAGCGGATTACCCTTATGGTCTGGTACAGTGATACTTATGTTATCTTTCATATGCACTGTAATGAGGGTGATCAAAGTACATGACTTGTCTGCAAAGCTAACTGTTGATCTGACCACTCATATCACATATAGCGAGAAGTTCATCAGTGAGGCTGTTTTGCGATACTTACAATGTAGATGGGTTTGTGTTTGCGCTGTGTCCCCTGTAACGATCAAGGCGGTATTGGTTGATAATTGCGGGGCCAACCACAACTGGGAGCCACTCATAGTAATGAATATTAGATTGTATGGCTGATACAATTTTTTTGCTTTCCTGGAATATTCTCTCTTCACTCCATCTTGGCTCGACTAATTTAAGCTTGTCAGCAATATCATTATGGATGATAACAAAAGACGCAGTTACAGAGATGAGATTTGCTGCAAGATAAAGTGCAAATATGCAAAGCTTGGACCAAAATAGCAGTCAGTGCTAACGCTGAATTTGTGAGCTGACTCCAAGTAAATATATTGATTCCCTGAGCTGATGAGCCGATGCATTGGCTTTGATTGGCTGGTGGGTGGGAGACTAATCTATAACAGCCAATCAGGCCACAGGGGGCCAGCACATTGGCTATGAGCTAATGAGATTCTAACAGGGTGCAGGGAGAAGGATTGGGCAATGTTTACAGTTTTGAGTTCACACCTGCTGTGTAAAAATGTTGATACTTGTTTGTACTTAGAAAAAATTGCAGTTAGCAAACGTATCACTGCGAAAATTGGAACCAAGGTGGAGCACCAAAGCATCTCTGGTTAACTCATACTATTTATTATACTCTTTCATGGATTTTTTTTCGATGAAAGGATAATCTCTATTCATTCATTATAATACTCACGAGTGGTGTTGATTCTAGTATCACCTCCAAGAAAAGGACACTGATTTACCCTTTTCTGAGCAGCCGGGCAGTCAACCAAATCTGGTGGGGGCAGTCTACGTCCATTCACTGTCTGTTCTTTTAGTCTTCTGGAGTTTCCTTGTCTTACTTTTACCAACTCAGCTTTTGAGTTTCCGTATACTATTGATGCGTCTAAAACATGGGTTACGGTATTCATCTGCTGACGTTTATCTGTAAAGTAAATCAAAGCAATTGCAATCATTACAAGCTTTGACATGTAAAGCATCTTTATCTATAATCAGCTAGGGAGGCCCATATATAACCCCGAGACCTTATTTGTTCTGATGATGAAACTTGCACTGGATTTCAACTGACAAGTATTCATAATTTCAGATCTTAGTTATTATTTGTTCTGATGATGAAATCCTACCTGGAACACATTGATGCTGTGCGGCAGGTTTAGTTCTCACATGTGTCATGCAGACATCGTCTTTGTAGATGGGATCATTAAAGTTTTCAATGGGCATGCAGATATCGCCTCTTACTCTTTGCAGCAAGCGGCGAATTTCATTAACTTGTCTCCTTGAAGGGGATCCAAATGCAGCTTCAGCCACCTGATCAGGACAACAGGCGGCTGTGTCTATAAACAGCAAGCATAGTCATACTGAATAACCTGTCATCAAATGCAACTTCCCTTTGTATCATCATCGTCCTTTCATCATCGAGCTTACCACCCTTGCACATGATATTTGCTGAGCCCAGTGATTATTCAATATTTATCTCTTTAACTTTGGAGTGGTGGTTTGCAATGTTTCTGTTCACTTTCATGGCTACACAAATATTGCATCATTAATCCGATAATAGATTTGATAAAGCTCAATACTTTGATATTGTTCCTACCTTCAACTCCTGCAATGCGTGTCGTTTCGTGACTGATAAATTGTCCCCACTGCATGATATGAGAGCTAACTCCTGCATTGTTCAGGACTAAGTTTGTTCCGGTAACTGTGGCGGAGATATTACGTGTATTTGGTAAAGCTCTTCCTGAGGCGTGCCCAGTAGTTCTGCGACTGTTGAAACCTATGTTAAGAAATACATGTATATCAATGGCAATGAGCTGGCCATCTTGATTTGAAATATGTAACAGCTATTTATCTACACACTTGTGTTCACTACAGGACTGATAAAGGCAAGCTTCAATATATGTAACAGTAATCGAAATGGGTGATCTTTAGACAGTGTAAGATCTTTGCATTATCCTTTCTTTTCTATTTGTATCCTACGTACCATCCTCGTATCGGGAGGGTAGTTTTCTGGTGTATGGTGTGAGAGCCATACCCCATGTCTTTCTCCCAGTAACTACGTTAGTACATCTACCAGATGGCTCCCTGAATTGGGAGCTGCATGGTGCAGCATTCGCCGCATTGTAAATGCAGTTCTCAGTAATTCTTGCAACAAGAATGGCATCGTCTATTAAAAAAAGTTTAAACGCTTTGAATGTCTGGTTACCAAAGACATGTTCATTACTCAGCACCACATAACAGTGTACCAATGTGCTGTAAACCTTTTATGCTTTATCCCGATAATAAATATTTATAAAATCACAAAGAGTGAAACAGAGAAACCATTTCATCATTGCCTTCTCAAGCATCTTATTATCCTAGTATGATAAATCAACAATCCACTCCTACCTTGTACAGGAGTGCGCTAAATTGAATATGTATATCTATTTATCTTATATTCATGTAAAGATTGCTGGAGAGCAGCTAAATAAAAAGTGATTTACATTTATTTACATTTACATTTACATCCTTGTTCACCAACCTTGAGAAGTGCCTGACTGTCCAATTTGTCCTCTAGTTCGAGCTCTAGTCTGTCCAAATGCGCTAGCTTGTCCACCTCCATCATTTCCAAGTATATTTATGTTTGATCCCATTGTCTGGGTCAGAGCCTTTTGTCGGTTCACTCCTTTTTCTGCTTCTTTGGCATTAGCATCAGCATCTATTTGACTTCTTGTACTGAAAATGCTCCTCAAGTTCTGATCGTCTGTGTCTTTTGCTAACGCAGCATCAGCTTCTGGTAAAGTAATTATTATGTATTCAATAACAAAAAGAACTGAGATAATAAAGATTATCACAATCTCTAGTGCATGGACAACCATCGTGGTAACTTTAATTTGTGTCCATTGTGTAGAAAATTTCACCTATGGTGAACAGAATGCAAACCTCGAGTCTCACTCAGCAGCTTCGTTGCTGATCAATACAGTGTATTAACTGCACAGGCCAAAATGAAATAATGTTAGTAACATGAGCTGAATAATTTCTACAGCTCACTCATTTTTCAGCCAGATATTCATAGCTTGGTCTGTATAGGTAAACATCACAAATATGATAGATACATTTCTTGCAAAGCATACAGGCAATGCCACCAGTGACTACGAAAGAGGATGAGTTTCTAGTTCAACCATACCACTATACCAACTATACCACCTTGCACCATGATGATATCTTAATCTTGGAAACCAACTTATTTTGCTAGGCCTAATTCACAGTGGGTTAATTAACGCAGTCACAATGAAACAAATTTCTTTTTCCTTGATGGCACTGGCAGTTTCAGGTAACTGCAATTGACAGCGCTTGTGCTATCCATTTGACACATTAGTGATTGTGATGCAGAAAAGGATTACATAAATTTTAACTGCCAAATAAGACATACATACTTTGCAGGATGTTAAGCTCCTCACTGCTTACTGACGCCACAGGCACCCCGCTTTGGCTTGCAAGTGATTCAATTCGATTGGCCTGTGCGTATAAGTCCTGCAAAAAATTGTGAGTTAGTTTGATGCATGTATGAAACATGTGCAGCTATCTGAAAGATATCACCTGTTCCCTTCAGTAACCCTTCCAAAAAGTATCGTTGTTTTTTACTAGTAAAAATTTTAATTAGTTAAAGTATGGGTACGCTGGCATCATTAAGTTAAATTAAAACATTATTAAGATCACAGCGGTACAAGTTATCATTCAATGGTTGAAGGGTATGAGTGAGCAATTCAGAATGAGTACTCATATCATGTAGCGTGATAAAGTTAAAACTTAATTGCCTCTTTACTAGCAATTTAGATGGATATCATTTGCAAATGGGATGAAACTTGTACATGTACATTATGTATAGCACTCTTATTCTGAGTAATAAACAGTTCATATTCACTCTATGGAAGTTATACAGAGAAGATTTATAAACAAGATAGGACAGCCTTAGGAAGAGAGAGTGAGATATCTTAATGTACCTGTCCATAAACCGCAAGAATTGCTCCAAATATAAACCTGCAATACAAAATGATAGATCCGTAAGAAAATGACAGAAAACAAGTAGTCACTACCCATTGATGTGAATAAGAGCTGCTGTTATAGAACCTTAAACGGCTAGTAAAGCCCCGATCTAGTTGCAGTTTTAACTAATTTCATGCAGTCTATATAACCGGGTGATTAAAATCAACAGTCATCGTTTCAAATCACGGTCTTAGAATTTGCAGCACCCAAACTAAAAAATATACTTGATTAACAAACTTTTTTTTACATCATCCTTAAAACTTACAATAATATATTAACTGTATGATTCTCTGCGTCTCTCATGATTAGCAGTAGTTTCATCCTCATATGAATGGTGAATGCTGCATTCAATTCCACATGCAGACTTGAGAGTACTCTATGACTTTGCTTCCAGTAGTAATAGGAGGAATAGGTAAATGGTGATAACCACAGTATGTTACTCACTTATATACTTAAAAAATAGTACCATATTGATGTAATGTCACTGGAAATGCCATATAATAATGGCCATTTCTTATTCACTTTCAGTGGCAGAAATAATGACATTTTATTGACATTTATTACATTAATAATGACCAAATAATGGGCTGTGTCCAGGTGTGTGGGATTACGCTTTGCCGTCTTGATGACTGTGAGCCAATTAATTGTCACTTTGCTATTACCTATTATTTGCAATTCATTGATATCATATGATGTCCTGTTTTCACATCTTCTTGGTAGTACTATAGAAGAGATAGTTTTTACTCAGTTTAGGGTGTGTTGTTTGAGAGAGCAATAAAGATGCTGGTGTGCGATTAAAAGTCTCGTTAATTCGCCCTAGTAACCGCTCAGTGTGGGGCATAGAGGTTTAGTGCCGTCACACCTTTTATGCAAACTACTAGATAATTGTCCAAATTCCATTTCTATACTTTGATCAAATTATTTCACAAAACTCTGCTTCAAAGCTCATCAATGTACAGAGTTATTATGCCAAGAATGAGATTGCCTCGCAAAAAAACCTTAAATTCTCTGGCGCCCTTATTCTCCAGTATTTGCAACAATGTTTCATTGATTTTCCGCGCTTCTTGGTCAACTTCAAGAGTTGAGCCAGCATTATATGATAATCTGTGTGTTTACCCACAGGGTTGTCCATTTTTAAATCTACTGGTACCTTATAAGTTCTGTGAAGGTTGCCAGGTTGAAGGTTGTAAACAAAATTAACATTCTGACTGGCTTATCTTGATTATGACTTCATGGGTAAATAACTTGGATACCAACAATACATCCAATTATGCTTGGCTAAGATGTTGATGTCAAGTGAAAGGTAAACAATCGGCAAATAGATACTGAGAATCTTGTTCAAATTCAATAAGCTAATCTCATCGAAAGTGATCAGGCAGATTAAACTGTACATTGTAGCCATTAAATGCATGCATCAAAGAGTTTGGTATGTTAAAAGTTCTATCAACCTGGAATTCCAATAATTTCAACAAATTCCTGCCTAAGGAAGCCCCACACTGTAATTTATTCTGTTATATGCCAGGCCAGTAGCTTAGACGGGCGGTTGGGTTGCCAGATTAGGGGCTTGCAGGGCCATTACAGCAGTTAAGATTTAAAGCGATAAATTATTTCCTGGACAGCCTTTAAGCAGATAATCTTTCAAAGCTCTCAGATTATTATTAGTGGCTGCATTGATAAATTTAGAATTGCAGTGACCACCAGACATTCTGTACAAACGAGTTCTATTGTGTCATTGAATGATAGGCCTGTTTGATTTACTCTTGCTTCTCTCTACCCATATACCATAAAATTCAGAGCTTACTCCATGCCCAGAGTATCTTCAGCCAACAAACAGCTGATGAAAGCCATTCACGCTAAAAAATCCCAGGGGGGCATAGATTAAGACTATACCAATAATCAGTACTAATACTACATACTATGACACCAAGTATGTGTTTTTTTAGCATCAGCAAGCATATTTTCACTAATATTTTTGTCAATCATTTGTTCTGTGGATAATATGGCCTCATTCTCATCACTTCTCTCCACTGAGGCATGTAGGATGTTTTATACAAAGTAGATCCTCGCTCAACCAGTTTGCTACTAATAAAAAGTACAAAATCGCTAACTGGTTGAGTGAGGATCTACTTTGTATAAAACATCCTACATGCCTAAGTGGAGAGAAGTGATGAGAATGAGGCCATATTATCCACAGAACAAATGATTGACAAAAATATTAGTGAAAATATGTAAGTTTTGTAATAATTCCGCTAGAGTAGTTTGGCTGATGTATTCTAAATATGCAATTGCTGCCAGCATTGACAGATTGGACAAAAGATAATGTAGTGTACAGTACGACTTAGTAGATTTGAACATCAGGATTTCGTCGGCTTATCATTACAATACCCACAATACCCGGAGTGTTCTGTGCTATGAAATATTGTCAGTGGAAAACTTTTTAAACATAATCTCTTCAACAATATCTTCTCGTGGAGGGATGAGTATTTGCTTGGTTTCTAGAAGGGTGGGATGAAGGGAGTATCACAAGCTTTCATGCAACAATTTGGCACTAATTACTCTCAACTCATATGGACTGCTTTCCAGTTGCATCATGATGAAACAAAAAGAAAAGATTTGCCCCAATCTGCCTGATCATTTTCAATGAGATTAGCTTATTGAATTTGAACAAGATTCTCACAGTGTCTATTTGCCAATTGTTTACCTTTCACTTGACATCAACATCTTGGCCAAGCATAATTGGATGTATTGTTGGTATCCAAGTTATTTACCCATGAAGTCATGATCAAGATAAGCCAGTCAGAATGAGTAAAAACTATCTCTTCTATAGTACTACCAAAAAGATGTAAAAACAGGATATCATATGATATCAATGAATTGCAAAAACTAGGTAACAGCAAAGCGACAATTAATCGGCTCACAGTCATCAAGATGGCAAAGCGTAATCGCACACACCAGGACACAGCCCATTATTTGGGCTGAAAAACATTCCTAAAGATGATGTAGAATGACAATAAAAACCATATTTATATATATATTTGGTCATTGTTATTGTAATAAATGTCAATAAAATGTCATTATTTCTGCCACTGAAAATGAATAAGAAATGGTTATTATTATATGGCATTTCCAGTGACAGCCAGAACGGCTGAGAGCCATTCACTCCCAATAATCACAAGGAGCGTAGTTTAGACTATGCCAATATTCAGTACTCATACTACTTGCTGTGACACCAAGTATGTGTTTGTTTTAGCATCAGCAAGCATATTTTCACTAATATTTTTGTCAATCATTTGTTCTGTGGATAATACGGCCTCATTCTCATCACTTCTCTCCACTTAGGCATGTAGGATGTTTTATACAAAGTAGATCCTCGCTCAACCAGTTTGCTACTAATAAAAAGTACAAAATCGCTAACTGGTTGAGCGAGGATCTACTTTGTATAAAACATCCTACATGCCTAAGTGGAGAGAAGTGATGAGAATGCTGCACGTACCGCAAAGCTGCGGAAGCCACTGAGAAAAATTATACATAGATATGGTATTGTATTGCAGCTGTTAGCAGCAATCAATTTATAGCCTAAAATAACTCGATGTCCTCGATGAATACAATATATGGGTTGGATGAGAGGAAAAAAGTGGCATTGCTCTTCTTCCATTTACCAAAATGTGTTATTGTCAACATCAAATAAAAGGCAGCCCTTCGACTGGACAAAAACGGAAAGAAGAGCCCAAACATTCATTGCAACATAGTCAGTCTAAAGGACTGTTTAGTTGTGGTGTTGGAGCTCAAACAATCAATCAAGGA
Organism: Membranipora membranacea; assembly: GCA_914767715.1. NCBI lineage: Eukaryota > Metazoa > Bryozoa > Gymnolaemata > Cheilostomatida > Membraniporidae > Membranipora > Membranipora membranacea. Next base: position 4,648,403 of record OU612070.1, on the reverse strand, counting down.
GGCTCCCGAGATCCCCATAATCTCTTTTTTAGGCATTCCCACTTCCAGAACAATAATAATATGATTGGTCTTCTTACAAAATACTGAATACCACAACTTTTGCATTTGTATGACTGGAACAGGTCATCTATCAAGGCAAGTAATTTAATAGACAGTTTTCAGAGCTCTTATTTAAGCCTATGTTCGAAGTTGTACTCTTGCCATTGGATGGGTACTTTTAAGTCCATGCAGCATAGGAAAAGGAGGTGAAATCAGCTTTTCTTGGAAGCTTTTTTGATTCAGCATCGGCAATTGAAAACATATAGTGGGACAGGGACAACTCAGAACATAAGCTTAAAATCGAGCTCAGAAAACACTGTCTATAGTCAGTGTCATGAATGTGTATCACTGCATAACCTCACAGAGTAAGGATAAGCAGAGGGGACACTTCAATGATCGTTATAGTGCCTGCGGTTTTTGATTCACTGGGGGAAAATTGTGCACAGCTGGATGCCAAAAACTCATTATCTCTGTATGTTATAATGGCATTTTTCTTGCAGACATCCCTACCTTTGATGGGCCATAATTCATTCTGTATTTATCCTAAAGACTGATTTCCAACTTTGCTGGAATGTCCAAGCTTCAAGCTATACACCATATTATTGTCATTTTTTGCTAGGATTCATAGGCTAAGAGTAATCCAGGTTTTTGAAATGAGTTTTGTCATATAGATTTACATGTGACAATTGATAGACGGCTGGTCATCAAAATTAGGAAATGTCCGTGCATTGACCTAAGCCCTATGTAAATCTATATGACAAAACTCATTTTAAAAACCTGGATTACTCATAGCCTATGTATCCTAGCAAAAAATGACAATAATATGCTGTATATCTCGAAGATTGGACATTTCAGAAAAGTTAGAAATCAGTCTTTAGGATAAATACAGAATGAATTATGACCTATCAAACTCCACTGTAACTTATATATATTCTGAAATTGGCAGGTGGCCAGATTGATGAATTTCCCCCAGTGGATAAAAACCGCAGGCACTATAACGATCATTAAAGTGTCCCCTCTGCTTATCCTTACTCTGTGATAACCTCATGGCCGCTGCATCAATGTACACAGTAAAAACGAGGCAGGCATGAGATTATTAAGATGACACCTCAGATCTAACACATTAAACCAATACGGTACCTCTGATCCGAGACAATAAAACAATACGATGCCCTCTGATTAAAGACATTACATCAATACGGTACTTTTTTTTTAGTATGTAAGTGAGTAACATACTGTGATTATTGAGATGACACCTCAGATCTAACATATTAAACCAATACGGTACCCTCTGATCCGAGACAATAAAACAATACGATGCCCTCTGATTAAAGACATTACATCAATACGGTACTTTTTTTTTAGTATGTAAGTGAGTAACATACTGTGATTATTGAGATGACTCCTCAGATCTAACATATTAAACCAATACGGTACCCTCTGATCCGAGACAATAAAACAATACGATGCCATCTGATTAAAGACATTACATCAATACGGTACTTTTTTTTTAGTATGTAAGTGAGTAACATACTGTTATTATTGAGATGACTCCTCAGATCTAACATATTAAACCAATACGGTACCCTCTGATCCGAGACAATAAAACAATACGATGCCCTCTGATTAAAGACATTACATCAATACGGTACTTTTTTTTTAGTATGTAAGTGAGTAACATACTGTGATTATTGAGATGACTCCTCAGATCTAACATATTAAACCAATACGGTACCTCTGATCCGAGACAATAAAACAATACGATGCCATCTGATTAAAGACATTACATCAATACGGTACTTTTTTTTAGTATGTAAGTGAGTAACATACTGTGATTATTGAGATGACTCCTCAGACCTAACATATCGAACCAATACGGCAAGATCTGCTGTAATGAATAGATATTGCTGTGCAAGGTAGCATCAAAGTCTATAACGCGAGAGGCCCAGGTTCAAATCCCCGCTGGGGCAAATCTTTTCTTTTCGTTTCATCATGGTGGAACACAATACTTATGTTCAACTCTTCTGTGTTGTACCATACCCTATGTTATATTTTGTGCAATCTGTTAATATTGGCAGCAACTGCATAAATAGAATACATCAGCTAAACTATGATAGCAGAATTATCAGAAAACTTTACTACTAATAAAAAGTGTTAACATCGCTCACCAGTTGAGCGAGGAATTACTTTGTATCGATTGTCCTACATGTCTAAGTGGAGAGAAGTGATATGTGAATGAGGCCATATTTTCCACAGAACCACCGACTACTGAAAATATGCTGACTGATGCTAAAAAAACACATACTTGGTGTCACAGCAAGTAGTATGAGTACTGAATATTGGCATAGTCTAAACTACGCTCCTTGTGATTATTGGGAGTGAATGGCTCTCAGCCGTTCTGGCTGTCACTGGAAATGCCATATAATAATAACCATTTCTTATTCATTTTCAGTGGCAGAAATAATGACATTTTATTGACATTTATTACAATAACAATGACCAAATATATATATATATATGGTTTTTATTGTCATTCTACATCATCTTTAGGAATGTTTTTCAGCCCAAATAATGGGCTGTGTCCTGGTGTGTGCGATTACGCTTTGCCATCTTGATGACTGTGAGCCGATTAATTGTCGCTTTGCTGTTACCTAGTTTTTGCAATTCATTGATATCATATGATATCCTGTTTTTACATCTTTTTGGTAGTACTATATAAGAGATAGTTTTTACTCGTTCTGACTGGCTTATCTTGATCATGACTTCATGGGTAAATAACTTGGATACCAACAATACATCCAATTATGCTTGGCCAAGATGTTGATGTCAAGTGAAAGGTAAACAATTGGCAAATAGACACTGTGAGAATCTTGTTCAAATTCAATAAGCTAATCTCATTGAAAATGATCAGGCAGATTGGGGCAAATCTTTTCTTTTTGTTTCATTATGATGCAACTGGAAAGCAGTCCATTTGAGTTGAGAGTAATAAGTGTCAAATTGTTGCATGAAAGCTTGTGATACTCCCTTCATCCCACCCTTCTAGAAACCAAGCAAATACTCATCCCTCCACGAGAAGATATTGTTAAAGAGATTATGTGTAAAAAGTTTTCCACTGACAATATTTCATAGCACAGAACACTCCGGGTATTGTGGGTATTGTAATGATAAGCCGACGAAATCCTGATGTTCAAATCTACTAAGTCGTACTGTACACTACATTATCTTTTGTCCAATCTGTCAATGCTGGCAGCAATTGCATATTTAGAATACATCAGCCAAACTATTTTAGCGGAATTATTACAAAACTTACATATTTTCACTAATATTTTTGTCGATCATTTGTTCTGTGGATAATATGGCCTCATTCTCATCACTTCTCTCCATTTAGGCATGTAGGATGTTTTATACAAAGTAGATCCTCGCTCAACCAGTTAGCGATTTTGTACTTTTTATTAGTAGCAAACTGGTTGAGCGAGGATCTACTTTGTATAAAACATCCTACATGCCTCAGTGGAGAGAAGTGATGAGAATGAGGCCATATTATCCACAGAACAAATGATTGACAAAAATATTAGTGAAAATATGCTTGCTGATGCTAAAAAAACACATACTTGGTGTCATAGTATGTAGTATTAGTACTGATTATTGGTATAGTCTTAATCTATGCCCCCCTGGGATTTTTTAGCGTGAATGGCTTTCATCAGCTGTTTGTTGGCTGAAGATACTCTGGGCATGGAGTAAGCTCTGAATTTTATGGTATATGGGTAGAGAGAAGCAAGAGTAAATCAAACAGGCCTATCATTCAATGACACAATAGAACTCGTTTGTACAGAATGTCTGGTGGTCACTGCAATTCTAAATTTATCAATGCAGCCACTAATAATAATCTGAGAGCTTTGAAAGATTATCTGCTTAAAGGCTGTCCAGGAAATAATTTATCGCTTTAAATCTTAACTGCTGTAAGCAGAGTTTGGTGAAATAATTTGATCAAAGTATAGAAATGGAATTTGGACAATTATCTAGTAGTTTGCATAAAAGGTGTGACGGCACTAAACCTCTATGCCCCACACTGAGCGGTTACTAGGGCGAATTAACGAGACTTTTAACCGCACACCAGCATCTTTATTGCTCTCTCAAACAACACACCCTAAACTGAGTAAAAACTATCTCTTCTATAGTACTACCAAGAAGATGTAAAAACAGGACATCATATGATATCAATGAATTGCAAAAAATAGGTAATAGCAAAGCGACAATTAATTGGCTCACAGTCATCAAGACGGCAAAGCGTAATCGCACACACCTGGACACAGCCCATTATTTGGTCATTGTTATTGTAATAAATGTCAATAAAATGTCATTATTTCTGCCACTGAAAGTGAATAAGAAATGGTTATTATTGTATGGCATTTCCAGTGACAGCCAGAACAGTCACTGTCATGACCTGACACATGACAGGTGATGGCTGTTACAAAGGTTACAATTTCCCGACCCCTCACTCTTCTGTCAAAGAATGATCATGATTGCACTTATATTTGCGAAATTAAAAACTCACCGCATTCATTATCAACAGCAAAAGACCGGAAGTTAGGTCAGCTTACAATGACTCCTGTCTCTGATTCCACAAGTGTGTCATGATGACTTGTAACAAGTACAATGGAATGTGTGTGAATGATTAGCAAACAGTGTAAAGCTGTAGCTCCACGAGACGATGTAATCTCAGGGCGATGGCATGTCTAGACATGCTCAGCCGATCTCACACTGCTACACAGGCCTATGAGTTTGTACACGATGGTCTAGTGAGTCATAGTGGGGTCATAAATCAGGTGCCTAGATTGACGAATGAACTCCCTCAGCTCAATCGATTGACCAATGATATTTAATGGGAGTGTTAACAAATGACTGGATATAGATGTCATATTAAATCCGGGTCTTTGTCACTTTGAATCTTCACCAAATAAAATTTCAGTCTTCTGTAAAATTGACTTTCCTATGCTATTCTATGAATGTCATGTCAGGACAGCTTCCATTTCCAAGTGATACAGCTATTACCTTCCATATTTTCACTACAGCACCACTCCTATCTTTGTAGTTATGGTCATTTTTTGTCATAAATAGGAGGATGTGATTTTACTACATAATAATATTATCAACTCCTCCATTTTTGATAGCCTGTCACGATTTGATAAATGACGTGTTTAACCGCGTAATTATTGAAGCAAGCAATCAACAACCAATCAGCATAGAGGATCGTCCAGATCACTCGGGCAAAAGACCAACAAGTTCGATGTCCACTTAACACGAGTAATCACTCGTGCAGATCCACCGATTAACCACTCATGACCCCAAATCGATGTAAGAATCGTCTCGTGTAGCTAGAGCTTTAATTATACTTAATTGGGCAATTTAAAATTTTGACAACAAAGATATCAAGGTAATTATTTAATTATGCCTGTCATTGGCTAACCTCCCTGCTTGTGGCACTCAAGCTGACAGATTAAAATTTATTACTTTAAACAGTGTTGCCACTAGTCTTAGTCTAACAATTTTGTTATTCTCTGTTCTAGTGCCAACACCTACTAGGAAACAACCATCCAAGAGTGAGAGAGAAAAATTCCAAAATTGCTTCCTGAGATGGCTGAGAATGATATAGAGCTCCTTTGTAGACAGGTAATGAATATATACCAGGCTTACAAAAGTTGATTTACCTTTGCCTCCCTCAGCCCACATACCACACCATTCAGAGCTTACTCCATGCTCAGAGCATCTTTGGCTAACAAATAGAAATAGCTGAGAGCCATTCACTCCCAATAATCACAAGGAGCGTAGTTTAGACTATGCCAATATTCAGTACTCATACTACTAGTTGCTGTGACACCAAGTATGTGTTTTTTTTAGCATCAGTCAGCATATTTTCAGTAGTCGGTGGTTCTGTGGAAAATGTGGCCTCATTCACATATCACTTCTCTCCACTTAGACATGTAGGACAATTGATACAAAGTAATTCCTCGCTCAACTGGTGAGCGATGTTAACAATTTTTATTAGTAGTAAAGTTTTCTGATAATTCTGCTATCATAGTTTAGCTGATGTATTCTATTTATGCAGTTGCTGCACAAAATATAACATAGGGTATGGTACAACACAGAAGAGTTGAACATAAGTATTGTGTTCCACCATGATGAAACGAAAAGAAAACATTTGCCCCAGCGGGGATTTGAACCTGGGCCTCCCGCGTTATAGACTTTGATGCTACCTTGCACAGCAATATCTATTCATTACAGCAGATCTTGTCTGGTCATCTAAATACAAACTCATTGAATACAATGTCAATCCAATTATATAATATTGACTAGAACTGTAAAGGCTTATACTATAACTATACAATAGCAATAATGAATGTAATTTATTCAGCAGGCAGGGTTAATTACACAATAATGATTGCTGGTTGGGTAATGATATATGGGTCAGTTTCGAACAATTCTAGAATTGTACAGAATTGTCCAACAATTCTTGGGTATGAACCGCAGTGTTGATGTAATGTCTTTAATCAGAGAGCATCGTATTGTTTTATTGTCTCGGATCAGAGGGTACCGTATTGGTTTAATATGTTAGATCTGAGGTGTCATCTCAATAATCACAGTATGTTACTCACTTACATACTAAAAAAAAAGTACCGTATTGATGTAATGTCTTTAATCAGAGGGCATCGTATCGTTTTATTGTCTCGGATCAGAGGGTACCGTATTGGTTTAATATGTTAGATCTGAGGTGTTGTCAGGCTGATAAGGTGGGATTTTGGTTTTACGCCGTTAGTAAATACTAATTTTCTCAGGTTCCTAGCAGGGGTAATATCTCAAAATACAATGTAATAATAAGCGTTAAATTCTGTGGTCAATTAATACTATTTAACCGTAGTTACTCAAGATAATTTAACTTAGGGAATTCCCTCCTCAATATTACAAAGGAACTTCACTGGGAAACCCTATTGTAACTTCCTTATTATGCCGGTACTTAGGAAAGTTTACAAGAATGCAACAAATTATGTATGACCTGTCTATGTTTATGTCTACACACTATGTTAATAAACCAAATCAATGTCTCAATTAGTCTATTATGTCAATAATCAAGTGCTTTGTTTAACAAAAGGCAACCCAAAAATAGACTTCGTTCTACCGTTCACAGTTCTGAACAGAAAAGGCTATTTGATAGAACTAGGACTATCCTTACCCTGACTGAATTTCAGCCTTATAAATAATCACTTTCAATTACATCAAAGGATGACTTTGATTCAAGCTCTCCAATAGTTATGTTAACTTATTAACAGTATTTGACCCAAGCGAAGCAGTCTCACTTTCCAAAATAAACTGCTTTATGCCCCACTTTAGGTACGCCAATAAATACCCTGAAGTGCCACCTGCCCGGCTAGAAAATATTAGCCTCTTGCGAATTTTGAATTTATTGAAAACAAAATCAAATGACACTTTATCTTCATAAAATTTGAGATATAAATAAATCTTCAAGGTCTTAAAAATAATTGCCTTACAAATAATAAGGTACTTGCTATATTCTAGTGAAGTCTGTAATTCTTCTTTGTGTACGTCTCTGTCACCGTGTCTTCAACTCGTAATCTTGAACTCTATTATTCCTCTTTATGTACGCCTCTGTCACCGTGTCTTCAACTCGTAATCCTGAACTCTGAATTTCACCTTAATAATCTCTTACCACCACTGTCTAAAATTGATACTCTTGGTAAACCCTTGCTACCAACAAGTCCAAAATACTACTACTATGGCAAACCCTTGCTGCCAAAGTCTAAAATGCTACTCCTCTGACAAACCCTTGCTTCCAATGTCTAAAATGCTACTCCAAACTTACTACGGTGGGCCCTGCCTTATATAGGGTGTTAGGATTGTTGAGTTGGCATGTTGCAATAAGGTTGAGGTGGCGCACAAAAAATTCCGTTTGCTGATAAGTAGAACATTTCCTAGGGTCGATATGTTGCAATGATGCTGACTGTTTGCTGACTATACATGACTCATAAACCCAAGATTAATTATAAAACATATGATAAATATTGGTTAGCACATGGCATTGCTACGTATGTCATTTATTTGATAATAAATAATTATTAAACATAAAAATAATCTTACTCCTATTCTGAAGTTTCCAGTATGTATAAGTTATGTTAATCATAGAATTAATAATAATTCTACAGCCATCAGTTTTTCTAATGCTGCTTTCCATGACCAGATAAATAGTCACAACCAAAAACCAATAATAAATAAATAATCACAGCACAAATCTCTACTGCTAATTGTGGTAATGTAAATAACTAGACACAACATATGAATAGTGTAGCGGCTAATAAAATGGGGGGGGGGGGGGGAGAATAGCATTGATTAAAAGGTCACTGTTGAAATAAACATTGTTGAACACTAGTTTTGTTGAGGCAGTTGTGTCTCTAATAGTTGCTGCCTAAATTTACATATTACTAACTAATTATCTTCCTAAATTATATTTTTGTTTCATAATAATTAAACTGAAGCTAAATCAAACATCCTTCAATTATCATTAGCATGCCAAGGATTAGTGCTTGATATAATGTATCAGTTATGCCTTAATGATCGGCTCCTTTGTGCTACACTTTGCATTGTACGGCAGATTATTTAAGATAGTACAATTTTGCATTTTACATTTTGCTAGCTCAGCAGACGAAGGCTAAATAAATAAAACATCTCTGAGTAAGCCATGGAATAACACAAGCATGCTTTCAGCGCATGCACAGTTTATAAACCCTTAATTTGCACGTGTGCCGTCCATAAATACAGGGCCTCTAAGCTGTGACATACAGGTACCCCTGTACCTGTATGCCACATTATCCACCACTGGCGGTTGGTTGTTCAAAGTTACTGTGCATTACAGATTAAGCTACTTGATAACTTCCTAATATACTCTTTACCATCGTCATTGGGTTATTTATCATCGCTTTATCATTCATCATTTATCATCGCTTAATTGGGAAGCTCAATCTCCTGTTTTGGAGTGTCATGTCTAGGTCATGTACCATCCTTGAATGAGCATCATTAATTAAATCCTACCAGATCTTTCTGTAATGTAAAGTTGTACTGTGTAAATTTTATAAGCTAGTAGCATTTTTTTATAAAGATCAGTCGCTAGCGGCATTTTGAATGGAGTAGTCATGTCAGAATAAAACCGGAAAACTGCCAACAACACAAATTGTCGGAGTATCGTACAAGTGGTGCCCCGATGGTTCGGACTCATGCCTTCAGAGTGAGACTGATGCTGCTGTAATCAAAAATAGACAGGAGAAAGGAAGAAACATCAAAAAGTAAAAGGAGCAACTCAAAAAAAAAATGGAAAAAAGCTGGCAGTCAGTTCAAGTAATACGGAGAATGTGTATGCTGCAGACAACTTAAAAAACACAGGATTTAACTTATGCTCCACAAAACATGAGCATGTTGGCATAATCAAAGATCTCTCTGATCGATCAGCTGAACTAGAGTCATCTACCAAACCAAAGTATAAGGTTATCGATCAACTACCAAACCAACGCATAAGGAGATCGCTCAACTACCAAACCAACGATAGAGAGATCATTCAACTACCAAACCAACGTATATGGTGATCAACCAGTAACTTAGAAGGCGGCTTCAAAAGACCTGAAGTGTATTCTAAAAGGTATGCTGTAGAATCTATAAACCACAAACCATTCTCATAGCATCGCCACTTTCATGCATGCTGTGAGAGAAAAGCAACTATCACATACCATAGATATCAATTAAGAACATCCTACGCCGACGAATATGTCACAACAGCAGTGTAACACAAGCCGAGCGCAATCCGCTCTCTTCGACACTGGCGATTATATTTCTGCATGGGAGTAACGTTCCAACAACCGCTGATGATTATATCTTATACCTTCAACTGTTCATAGGACCTAAGCAAATCTAGGGTTCTTAGGCTATATTGAGGATATTGAGTGACAGAGGAACAAAGTGATTTTTTTTTTATGAACCTGAAGCAAATTTGAGGTTCTTCAGCTTTGGAAGGGAAATATGTAATTGTTTGGTATGTCATAATGAATTGGTATGTACCCCTGTACCTGTATGCCACATTATCCACCACTGGCAGTTGGTTGTTCATTGTTGCTGTGCAGTGTACTTTGATTAAATCTCCGCTTTGCTATGTATGATGGATTGTGATACTAGATAGCTTCCTAATTGCCTATTATCATCATTTTTGTTATTTATCGTCATGTTTAATCAGGAAGTTCAATCTCCTATTTTGAGTGTTATGTGCACCATCATGTACCATCTTTGAATTTAGCGATTGAGGACAATCGCCTCCAGGGGGGAGCATATGTGACATACAGGTACCCCTGTACCTGTATGCCACATTATCCACCACTGGCGGTTGGTTGTTCAAAGTTACTGTGCATTACAGATTAAGCTACTTGATAACTTCCTAATATACTCTTTACCATCGTCATTGGGTTATTTATCATCGCTTTATCATTCATCATTTATCATCGCTTAATTGGGAAGCTCAATCTCCTGTTTTGGAGTGTCATGTCTAGGTCATGTACCATCCTTGAATGAGCATCATTAATTAAATCCTGCCAGATCTTTCTGTAATGTAAAGTTGTGTCAGATGACATTTTCTTATGTAATCATCATGAAGGACATCATGTTTTATAATTACCTTAGTGTATAAGAGCAACCATATTTTCTTCCGAATGTGCAACGATCACTTACACAACATGGTATTGAAGTATCCTTATTCTCAAATGATTTATTATTAAGTGGGACAGTACAAAACTAAAGGTCAATCACATTTCATATAAAGACGCAGACCAATAAATAACTAGTTAATATTCAACAAATACATTTCTGTACCAGACCTTGAGCCGAAACCATACAATTGGTAACAGATCATAACCTGGATTAGAAGTCCCATAAAAATATGACACCTGTCAAAACTGATTACCCTTGCACCTATTATTGGTCATTATTAGTTTCAAAAAGCGGAGAAAAACAATGAGCTTACAAAAGTCAAAAGCTAAGACTAAGGGTGAACTCTAGGTCACCAGACATTATAACACAAATAGCACTGGTTTCTGATTATATTTCTTTTCTCATAAGTTCCATTGTCATCCACATGTTGTCAATTTGAATAGCTATGGTGATCTGTTTCGGCGTGATTATTATAGGCTTGACCTGCTTGTTGTGAGAGCTTTGCTGCTTGTTCGCTGGCTTCGAATTGATGATATGAGAACCAAAGACTTCAAAGTTATAGATATGCGATGAGTTCTGACAGTAGTATGGTAGAGTATTCTTTAGATAATTAAGCTTGCACACTGTACTGTGAAGACAGGAGATCACCATTAACCCACATAACCTGTAAAACAAAACAAAGTAAAGTTAGTTTAAATTCAATTATTACTAAGAGCTTAAACTGAGACCCAACGGATACATACTTAGGCATTCAGTGCATGGTGACGGGTAGTTTAGATTAAGGCTTAAACATCATAGGTTATCATTATTGAGATTTATCTAGACACAGGCTATATGGTAATGGAAAATAGTAATATTGTAGTAAATAGAGGGAATAATACACTGAGGGCGTATTGAAATACAACAAAACATAATCACAGGGCCATGAGAAATCTGGGCACGTGCAACAACCCGTGGAGAATCAAACAACGGGAAAACAACAGAAGTCACAAAACATCTTCAAAATAACCAGAGTCACGAGATCTTTGGGCACGTGAATCAACCCTGGAAAGATTGCGAAATTAGAAAACCAATATATTGCACCATAGAAAACAAGTGCAGTTGACACCATAAGCTATTTTGAAAATAACAGAGCAATAGAAGTCACTAAAGATCTTCAAAACAACCCTGGAAAGATTGCAAAATCAGGAAAACCAACAGATTACACCATGGATAAACAGGTGCACTTGACACCATAAATTACCTAAAAATAACCAAAACAAAAATGAGGGAAGGTCAAGCAAAGGACAGACTAACCATGTTTTTACAGCTAGATAATTAAAACTGACAAAACACGCAAATCAAAAGGGAGTAATGACGAAATTGAGGCTAAAACCAACAACAAGGTAAACACCTTTACGCCTGTAAATGCAAACGTTGCACAATAACAGGACAGCAAACCAGCACTATAAAAGCCTGATGGACACTTGTAAAAATCAGTCAGCGCCAGGAGGCGGGTTCACGACGTGCAGCATTACTCATTTAATCAGAGAATTATCTGATTCACTCAGCCCAAGGAGGCCTATTCTTCAGCAAGAAGATAACAAATTCAGTCAGCGCCAGGAGGCGGGTTCACAACGTGCAGCATTACTCATTTAATCAGAGAATTATCTGATTCACTCAGCCCAAGGAGGCCTATTCTTCAGCAAGAAGATAACAAATTCAGTCAGCGCCAGGAGGCGGGTTCACGACATACGGCATTACACATTTAATCAGATAACTATCTGATTTACTCAGCCCAAGGAGGCCTATTCTTCAACTAAGAAGACAACAATTCAGTCAGCGCCAGGAGGCGGGTTCACGACATATAATAGTATACATATAATCAGAGAACTATCTGATTCAGTCAGCGCCAGAGAGCGGGTTAACGACGTACAGCATTACAGATTTAATCAGAGAATTATCTGATTCAGTCAGCCCAAGGAGGCACATCTACAAAGAGGAAAATTGTCTAAAAACTTTAGACACATTCAGCCAACAGAGCTTTTGGCAAGATATACAGAGATACAAATACCGCGATTCACAGCGAGAAACCTAGTCTAACATAGTTTCAATACACAGAGATATCACACTGAATATCACACTGAATTCGAGGTCATCTGAACCAAGGGTAAGATCTTATTATAAAGATTTTGAATGTTTATGCATTTTTATGACTAAATGATAAATGCCAAGATATTATTGTAAAATTATTGATTGATTTATTGCCTGACGAATAGAACCATATTTATATTTTGTTATTATTGTTTAAAATAAATCCTTGAGCAATTCCACCGAGAATTGCACCAAACTCAAATCTAAACCAGTGCTCAGTAGTTGAGGCTAGCGCACATTGTACGATAGTAGCTCTACTTACCGCTGAGGTATTGTTGATCAACAGTTCAGTTGTGTTTTTGAAGTCTCTCTTTAATAACCGAATTATCAGCAATTATAAGTCCAGATCTGCTACCATTGCATTTGCACTACTTGAACCATACATATCGCGGATTCTAAAACAGAAAATTGGAGGATATTTTATTATTTGGGATTTCAGACAAGGAGTGAACAACTCCAAAATTACAGTCCGATTAATCAAACACAAAATTCATTCACCATAACAAATTAAAAATTCCATGCTGATAAATTGGAGGCGTCCTACCGAGACCGAACTCAAAGAACTGTTGATCACACCTCAATAGACAATTTTGCGGTAATAATTGTTACTATCTGTATTGTTAACCCATATCATTTTGTTTAGGTGTTATGATTAAAGGTGCTAAATCAGCATTAAAGTGGTCATTACTAGGCGTTCAGAAACAGAAAAAGTCAGAAAAGATGGCAGATTCAGAACGTCACACAGAGGACCAACATGACACGCAGAAAGACCAAGATGACCCAGCAAGTGCATCACAGGGAGCCAGCAATATGGATGCGGATTTGGGGAGAAGTGAAATCAGAGTGAAGACACATGAGCGTGATTTAAATGACTATTTAGTCACAAGTGAATGGAATCGTGAAGAGACGTCAAAAAGAGATGAGGAATGGGAAGAGAGAGAAAATTTCCTCACACAGAGACTCAAGTCACAAGAACAAGAAATTGATCATATTATGTATAGAGCAAGAGGACTTGAAGAAGATTTAGACCAATACAGACAGAAATCAAGAATATATGAACAGGATAATGAAGATTTGAGGTGCAGAGCTATATCTTATGAGCGTGATTTTGAACATCTTAGAGAAAGAGCAGCCACACAGGACAGAGAGATTGACCATTTCAGACAAAAGGTTATGGAGCTGGAAGACAGGGAGAGACAATTTGAAGAATTTAGAAGAAAAGAAATGCTGAAATTAAGACAGACAGCTGCAGACCAAGGAGAGGATATCAGAACACCTATTCCAAGAAGTTTTGATCATGTTACCTTCCGAAGAAGGGGAAGCCGAACACCAACTGAAACTATTGATATCAGGAAGGAAGGAGATCCAGAGATAGCCAGTAAAGAAAAAGACAGCCACAGAAGTGAGACCAGACAGGGAGATATTAGCCATGAACGGATGGGAGCATACATAAGTACAGAACTTGATGGAGAAGAGAGGAGCAAAGTCACAACCATAAAACATACCCCAATCCAAGACGAGAAAAGATCTCAGGATCATATTATCCATAGGCGTGAAGCTTATCCAGATAATAGGTATGAAGAGCGTTATAGACCTGCATTCAGACAACGACTGAGGTTTAATGTCTATGACAGTTATTATGACGCAGACCAAGAGTACAATGATAACATGGCACGCAGAAGAGAATTTGAGAGAGATAGGCCACGCCTCCAAAATGCTTCACAAGATAATAGAGGGCAACAACCTGCACAAGCCAATCAAAATATGAATAATGGGATAATAAATGTAGCTATGAAACTACCGGAGATGGAAAAATGGACAAACTCTCCAAACGATGCTATCACATGGATGGAATTCAAGGAAAACTATGAGCTACAATGTAGAGCATTATCAGTACCTATATCAACATGGAGCAAACTAATCCCATTATATCTTAACGATGGAGCATTAGTCATATATAAAAATACAGTCGAAAGACAACCACAACTGAAGGATGATTATGAGCTACTAATGCAAGAATTGAACAAGGAATTCCAGAGTGCAGGCACATCATCTTCAATTGATCTATATAGCAGACAAAAGCTTCCAACTGAATCAATAGGAAAGTTTTATGCAGTGATAACTTCAATGGCAAAAAGAACTTATCCTGATATGGAATACACAGCCAGAGATAAGGTAATATTAGGCACATTTTTGGCAGGTTTGCCAATATCATTCAAGCGTGGGTTACTAAATAAAAATTTAACCACAGCAGAAGAAGCATTTAAACTGGCTCAAAGATATGAGAGGACAAATGAAATGCTTCTCAAGGAAGGAACATCTAGTGTAGCAAAACCAGCGGCAGCTGTTGTTAATCAACTAAGTGATCAAATTAAAAAGGACGAAGAGATAGAATGTCTAAGGAAAAGTATCAAAGAACTGCAAGCAAAGGAGAGAGAGCGAGCTGAAAAAGAGGACAGACTTGTCAAAGAAGCAGACTGGGAGAGAAACATGAGAGTACCCAATATAGAATATAACCCTTGGAATAACTACAAAGATGGAGGTTACAACAGAAGACAATTCCAAGGAAACTTTCGTATCGAAAATAAAAATGCATACAGGAGATGGAAAAATAGGCAACCTTTCCAAAATGAGCAAAATAGATCAAACAGACACTATTACGACAATGTGAGGAGAGAGCAAGAAAACAATGAGAGAAGTGGCAATAATTATGATGACAGACGACACAACGACAGAAACTCATGGAATAGATTTCAGGAAGCTAGGGAATATGCACATCTCCCACCACAAGCCGATAATAATCATACCGGAGTGTATCAAAGAAGAGAGAATCAGAAAAGACACACCAAATATGTACGGTTTATAGAAGAAGCTGACTGTAAACCGATAATACAAAATGTCAAGATTACTAAAACCTTGACAAACACATGTTATTCAGAAAATAGACCGACAAGAGAGGAGCTAAAGGCAAACGCTCAATATACTAAAAGGATAGAAGAAGTTGTCTCCACTGACTCAGAGGGCCAGACAACTCCTGATGTTGACAAAGAATGTATACAGAGATTCATAAACGAATGGATCAGTGAAGGAGAATTATGCGAACCGAGCACAAATATTACGGGTAAAGATGATGTGAAACTGGACGAATGGATTGAACAGTTTCCATCTGAAATAAGATATGACGATACTTGGTTCAGTGAGGAGAAGTTACCAGAAGAAGAGCCATGGCTAGAAGGAAATCAGTTGACTGCAGAGCTACAGAGATTAGAAAACTTAGCCATCAAAGCTTACCCAGGTCTCGAAGATATAAAATACCTATTTACAGCAGAGAAGATAAATGGTGCGAAACAAAATCAAGAAAGAGCTGATAGTCAAACTTGTAGAATTGAAAGCAACACAGAAATGACCAATGAGGAAACAGGAACTACATACACACAAGATTGCCTAGAGGAAGTTGTGCACACTAAGTTTGTACAATGGATCGAGAAGGATAATTGGCAAGATATAAACCCTATCAATATGCAAAAGATAGAACCGATAACTCCGATGTTCGAGAGGGACGCACAGACAAAAATAAAAAGAAGAAGGCAGGAGAAAAGGGGGCCAAAAATGGTCGACAAAAGTTATAGAGACCTGAGAGTAACAAGTGTGACTTGTAAACAACACCTGCAGACGGGGGAAACTCATCATGAGAATCAAAAACCTCAGAGATATCCTAAAGGAAAACACAGACAACGCAAACAGAGGGGATGTAAGAAGAGCAAGGAAATGCAAACATGTGACAAGGACCAGGAGTTACTAAGGGAAACATATTACAGTTACAACGGAGCAGAAAAAGAAGACGTACCGCCAGTAACAACCAAGTCTAAGAGAGGACTAGGATCAGTAGGAAACATTATCGCTATTGCACTAATAGTAGCAGTAGTCAGTGGTCTGATGAACGGAGCTAGAGGACGTCCAGACTATCCAATAATATGCAACACTGGACCCATCAACTACTATAGATCAAAGCCTCACCTAATCCCACTATTGGTCTCAAATATCATACTCTATGACACAATACCACTTCTTATGCAAGACAAAACATATTTGGAGGCTGCAAAAGTACAAGGTAAGCCATATGATATCTATTGGCCATTCAAAGGACTTGTTCTGACACTTAGTGACAGTTATTGTAGGAGAATGCATGTGCACCATACGAGTCAGACTGATCCAAAACCATTAAAACCTGACAAAGAATCGGTCTCTACCACAAACATTCAATATCTACACCATTAAGTGGCAGTACATATAATAACATAAAATGCATATAAACTTATTGAATAACCACAATTATCATACTGCTAAAACAAATAAGCAATAAAAAAATAATTCAACAACCAAGCTATAAAAAAGTAAAAAAATATATATATCAATAGTAGCTATTTTTTTTAGAATCATTCTAGTATATCACAGATTTATTTTGATACACTCATTTTCAATTAAGCAGAATCACAGTTATCAGCTGAAGTAGTTGCCTTGTTTGTGTTTTTTTTTTTCGGCAACAAATGGAAATGATTGCAGTCATGTCACATAGCAGTGAGATTTCAGGTAAACAAAATCTTACTTATCAAATTGAAACAAGTTGCCTCGTTTTCTTTTACTTTTGGCAACAAGCAGTCGCTTGCTGTATTTCTAACACATTATATTTTATGAGGATGTATGAACCTCACTCGTTACTGAAATTATCTGACACAAACAATGGGTTAAATAATAATTTATGCTTCAGATTTATTTATATTGATGGGCATGGCAAAAAAAATGTCCCTTATTAGTGGAGTGACCTTAAATGATTGAGGTCAATCATTTTCTTCCGAATGTGCAATATGTCAGATGACATTTTCTTATGTAATCATCATGAAGGACATCATGTTTTATAATTACCTTAGTGTATAAGAGCAACCATATTTTCTTCCGAATGTGCAACGATCACTTACACAACATGGTATTGAAGTATCCTTATTCTCAAATGATTTATTATTAAGTGGGACAGTACAAAACTAAAGGTCAATCACATTTCATATAAAGACGCAGACCAATAAATAACTAGTTAATATTCAACAAATACATTTCTGTACCAGACCTTGAGCCGAAACCATACAATTGGTAACAGATCATAACCTGGATTAGAAGTCCCATAAAAATATGACACCTGTCAAAACTGATTACCCTTGCACCTATTATTGGTCATTATTAGTTTCAAAAAGCGGAGAAAAACAATGAGCTTACAAAAGTCAAAAGCTAAGACTAAGGGTGAACTCTAGGTCACCAGACATTATAACACAAATAGCACTGGTTTCTGATTATATTTCTTTCACTGAACTCAATCCTGGAACAGCAGCTCACTCATAGCCTTATAAACAGTAATCACTTAATTTAGGAATACTTACTTGATTTTATGAACTCCTCAATCCTATAATAATTTAAGTTTATAGATGTCTATGTGATTTGCTATGTGAAATGCTATGTGATTGGCTGTCCCTAGTAGAGGGTGCCATCTTTACTGTATGATCACGTGACAGTCACCTGACTAAAACCTTTACAACAAGATGCATTCTTCCGGATATAATGCAGTCTCTAATAAAATATTCATTGATTTATGGATTTGTTTCATAGTGTTTTATTGTTTTATATTATCAAGACAGGCATAAATAAAAGTTGTTTGTTCAAAATAACAACCAAATAAAAGAAAAAAACACTAGTTGATACAAATTGTTGCTCACAGAAAATTGATTTTTTTAATAATCAAACATTGCGCAAACTCCAAAAAGCTACTAGGGACTGAGCTCGATGTCAAATGAAAATTGTGAGAATGTCTATTGGAAAATACAGCTCCCTGATTGGAGAATGGTGAGTTGAAAATGCTATTCTAAGAATAGTACAATTCAATGATTTCTTTTCTCATAAGTTCCATTGTCATCCACATGTTGTCAATTTGAATAGCTATGGTGATCTGTTTCGGCGTGATTATTATAGGCTTGACCTGCTTGTTGTGAGAGCTTTGCTGCTTGTTCGCTGGCTTCGAATTGATGATATGAGAACCAAAGACTTCAAAGTTATAGATATGAGATGAGTTCTGACAGTAGTATGGTAGAGTATTCTTTAGATAATTAAGCTTGCACACTGTACTGTGAAGACAGGAGATCACCATTAACCCACATAACCTGTAAAACAAAACAAAGTAAAGTTAGTTTAAATTCAATTATTACTAAGAGCTTAAACTGAGACCCAACGGATACATACTTAGGCATTCAGTGCATGGTGACGGGTAGTTTAGATTAAGGCTTAAACATCATAGGTTATCATTATTGAGATTTATCTAGACACAGGCTATATGGTAATGGAAAATAGTAATATTGTAGTAAATAGAGGGAATAATACACTGAGGGCGTATTGAAATACAACAAAACATAATCACAGGGCCATGAGAAATCTGGGCACGTGCAACAACCCGTGGAGAATCAAACAACGGGAAAACAACAGAAGTCACAAAACATCTTCAAAATAACCACAGAGTCACGAGATCTTTGGGCACGTGAATCAACCCTGGAAAGATTGCGAAATTAGAAAACCAATATATTGCACCATAGAAAACAAGTGCAGTTGACACCATAAGCTATTTTGAAAATAACAGAGCAATAGAAGTCACTAAAGATCTTCAAAACAACCCTGGAAAGATTGCAAAATCAGGAAAACCAACAGATTACACCATGGATAAACAGGTGCACTTGACACCATAAATTACCTAAAAATAACCAAAACAAAAATGAGGGAAGGTCAAGCAAAGGACAGACTAACCATGTTTTTACAGCTAGATAATTAAAACTGACAAAACACGCAAATCAAAAGAGAGTAATGACGAAATTGAGGCTAAAACCAACAACAAGGTAAACACCTTTACGCCTGTAAATGCAAACGTTGCACAATAACAGGACAGCAAACCAGCACTATAAAAGCCTGATGGACACTTGTAAAAATCAGTCAGCGCCAGGAGGCGGGTTCACGACGTGCAGCATTACTCATTTAATCAGAGAATTATCTGATTCACTCAGCCCAAGGAGGCCTATTCTTCAGCAAGAAGATAACAAATTCAGTCAGCGCCAGGAGGCGGGTTCACGACGTGCAGCATTACTCATTTAATCAGAGAATTATCTGATTCACTCAGCCCAAGGAGGCCTATTCTTCAGCAAGAAGATAACAAATTCAGTCAGCGCCAGGAGGCGGGTTCACGACATACGGCATTACACATTTAATCAGATAACTATCTGATTTACTCAGCCCAAGGAGGCCTATTCTTCAACTAAGAAGACAACAATTCAGTCAGCGCCAGGAGGCGGGTTCACGACATATAATAGTATACATATAATCAGAGAACTATCTGATTCAGTCAGCGCCAGAGAGCGGGTTAACGACGTACAGCATTACAGATTTAATCAGAGAATTATCTGATTCAGTCAGCCCAAGGAGGCACATCTACAGAGAGGAAAATTGTCTAAAAACTTTAGACACATTCAGCCAACAGAGCTTTTGGCAAGATATACAGAGATACAAATACCGCGATTCACAGCGAGGAACCTAGTCTAACATAGTTTCAATACACAGAGATATCACACTGAATATCACACTGAATTCGAGGTCATCTGAACCAAGGGTAAGATCTTATTATAAAGATTTTGAATGTTTATGCATTTTTATGACTAAATGATAAATGCCAAGATATTATTGTAAAATTATTGATTGATTTATTGCCTGACGAATAGAACCATATTTATATTTTGTTATTATTGTTTAAAATAAATCCTTGAGCAATTCCACCGAGAATTGCACCAAACTCAAATCTAAACCAGTGCTCAGTAGTTGAGGCTAGCGCACATTGTACGATAGTAGCTCTACTTACCGCTGAGGTATTGT
This sequence comes from Membranipora membranacea, assembly GCA_914767715.1. Lineage (NCBI taxonomy): Eukaryota > Metazoa > Bryozoa > Gymnolaemata > Cheilostomatida > Membraniporidae > Membranipora > Membranipora membranacea. Next base: position 4,627,526 of record OU612070.1, on the reverse strand, counting down.
TGATCAACAGTTCAGTTGTGTTTTTGAAGTCTCTCTTTAATAACCGAATTATCAGCAATTATAAGTCCAGATCTGCTACCATTGCATTTGCACTACTTGAACCATACATATCGCGGATTCTAAAACAGAAAATTGGAGGATATTTTATTATTTGGGATTTCAGACAAGGAGTGAACAACTCCAAAATTACAGTCCGATTAATCAAACACAAAATTCATTCACCATAACAAATTAAAAATTCCATGCTGATAGTTGTACTGTGTAAATTTTATAAGCTAGTAGCATTTTTTTATAAAGATCAGTTGCTAGCGGCATTTTGAATGGAGTAGTCATGTCAGAATAAAACCGGAAAACTGCCAACAACACAAATTGTCGGAGTATCGTACAAAGCAATGAACTTCATTGCTATAAGGTTGCTGCTTACCTACACTAATAAATATCAGTATAATAACTATGGTATTTGTCAGGAGTTACAAAAAGGCTCCTGACAGTGTCATCTTAATAATCTCATCCCTGCCTCGTTTTTACTGTGTACATTGATGCAGCGGCCGTGAGGTTATGCAGTGATACACATTCATGACACTGACTATAGACAGTGTTTTCTGAGCTCGATTTTAAGCTCTGAGTTGTCCCTGTCCCACTATATGTTTTCAATTGCCGATGCTGAATCAAACAAGCTTCCAAGAAAAGCTGATTTCACCTCCTTTTCCTATGCTGCATGGACTAAAAAGTACCCATCCAATGGCAAGAGTACAACTTCGAACATATGCTTAAATAAGAGCTCTGAAAACTATTATATTACTTGCCTTGATAGATGACCTGTTCCAGTCATACAAATGCAAAAGTTGTGGTATTCAGTATTTTGTAAGAAGACCAATCATATTATTATTGTTCTGGAAGTGAGAATGCCTAAAAAAGAGATTATGGGGATCTTGGGAGCCTCCTTGATTGATTGTTTGAGCTCCAACACCACAACTAAACAGTCCTTTAGACTGACTATGTTGCAATGAATGTTTGGGCTCTTCTTTCCGTTTTTGTCCAGTCGAAGGGCTGCCTTTTATTTGATGTTGACAATAACACATTTTGGTAAATAGAAGAAGAGCAATGCCACTTTTTTCCTCTCATCCAACCCATATATTGTATTCATCGAGGACATCGAGTTATTTTAGGCTATAAATTGATTGCTGCTAACAGCTGCAATACAATACCATATCTATGTATACTTTTTCTCAGTTGCTTCCGCAGCTTTGCGGTACGTGCAGCTACCCAATTTTTTGCTGCAGTCAGGCTGTCAGACAGAGAACCCAAACAAGCCAAAATATAAAGCAGAGAGGGCATCGACATTATTAAAGGGCAACCAGGGTTTCAAACAACTTCTCATTGATTAATTGCAGATTGCACCTTCTGCATAGGTAAAAAGACAAATCTAATTCGGATGATTATTAAGCCATTATTATGTAGCCTGTGCTCTATCATCATTACAGCAATGTCTTGAAACTGCAAAGCCAAGTTCCATTTAGGCCCAAATATTTCCAAATTACAAATCCAAGGTACTCAGTTTAGGTGAATTAGTTCAAGCCCTATGCTGCAGAGACGAATGTATGTCTCAACAGCTCGCACATGCGCAGAGTTAAAGCACAGGGTAAATATTACAGGAACAGGAATCTGCTCTGTGTCGTTCTATTTTAGCTTAGTTTGTGCAGTGTTTTAGATGCCTTTAGCAACTGATGAATGAAATGTTTCACGGGAGTTCTCACAGAATCACTCATCTGATTAAGATTTGATATTTTCCCCTAAACTTAAGGTGCAAACTGTAATTAATCATACTTCATACTGTGTGTAGGTATGGTAGGTGTGCTGAACTCACAGTAAACCTGCAGTTTCCATTCGATTCGAGAAAACCTTGCTACGTCAAACGCCTCAGAACTTTAATAATATAATCGCAAGTGCACACCTTCAGTTTCCGACTCTTTGAATATAAAATGGCAGCTGGGGGGGGGGGGGGGGTTTAAACAAGTTTTCATTGATTGATAGCAGATTCGTTACGATTTAGTAAGGAGAGCTTCAATTAAAGCACCATGCAGGATAAGCTTGTTGTTTGTTTGTTTGAATTAACTGATTTAATACATAGAATATCTAGTTATAACAACTGAGACATAACATACAAAACTTGAAACTATAGCAACTAGTAGTATTTTTGATTGAGATTTTGATAGCACAAAATGACCAAATTCAAGTAACAACAATGTAATCCATCGATCTGAGATAGGTCATATGTTAGATTAGAAGACTGGTGCGAATTGACGGTCGATCTCTGGTGGTCCTACAACTGGTCCTTGTTGTCCTGGTTGTCCTTGTAGTCCTGGTTGTCCTGGTATTCCTGGTTGTGTAGATCTCAGATCAGCCAGGGATATTTGTCCGCGATGGGCGCATACTAGGTAGTCTAGGTTGCGGATAAAACCGAAGGTGCTACATCGTGATGTTACTCTGCTGCTGCCAGCACAACATCTGAAGCCACCTTCACATACTCTAGTTATAGTTTTTTGTCCTGTTAAGATAAACAGCATAATTACTGACTTTGGAATTCAAAAGTTTGACAATGTTAGCAGTTAATATTGCTGAAAGCTTCGGCAAAAAATTTTGTCTAAGTGATCAAACTCCGAAGCGGGTTGAATTCAACTAAAGTTTGTCTGATAAATAAGACTTATGTACTATGTGCTGAAAATTAAATTTCATCAGAGCCCGATTACAGTGAGCTTTTGAAAGTCACCCTCCATGAACAGATCATTGACTTTGCTGCCTTGATCTATAAAAGTTAAGTTTATTTTCCCAAAACAGCGATATATATAGATATTTAGATGGGGTTTATCAAGTAACCATTTGACGACATTTCCAATTCAATCTGACCCAGTGTAGCGAGTTTCGTACGGGTCTATCTTTATACATACCTAGACAGCATGCCGTCTCATCCACAGTCCTCCAGCCGCAGTTTCCAGAATCTCTCCACAGATTTAGGTCAAGTTTTGGGAATTGGTTGCAGTTTTGTATTCTTGCACCATTGCTGTAAATGTTAATGTTGTTATACAATTTCATTTAAAAAAAATATAGTTCTGATCAAAAATCAATGTAAGAAAATTGTGTAAAAGAGAACCCATTGCACATACACCACCTCCATAATTAGACCAATTCTAATAAGAATTTATGCTATATTATACTTACAACCCATTTCTGAAGAAAGCCTGGTTCACAATGCTGGGCATACTGTGTGCTTCACATAGCAGCTGGGCATATTTATATCTCTTTATTGCAGCGAGTTGAGCTAAAAAGAAAAGAACGATGATTTGTCAATGCGCTGCACATGAGTGAGAGAAGTCACATTTTACCTCAAACTAAAGATAATACGAAATAGCAAAACTGATAATAATTATAATATAAACATAAAGCTATTTAACATCAATGAAAGGTTTTACCAGAATTTATGCATTTTGGTAGGTGAGTAAAGCAAATCTTAGAGAGTTTCGATTACAGTTGAGGAATTCAGCTTACCAGTAGTGAACTGATTATTCTCAAACCAGTATCTGTCTCCATTTCTGAGACGGGAGAATCCATCAGCAAGAATGTGCCCAAAGAGCTCCCCAATAATAGCTCCGCGGATTGGAAACTCTGTCACAGCTATAGAAATAAAATAGATTTTTTTTTTCATTTCCGTTCACAGGCCACAATGGTGCCCGAATTTCATGTCTTTGTGTATTTTTGTCCCATTCAGGGCAGTAACACAAAGCTGATCCACCTTTCAGAGACAACACATTCAACTGATAACTGACTTGTGGAGAGTATTTTAATCTGACAGGCAAGGGCTTCACTTAGTGTGATAGTTATGATGATTGTAGGCTGCCAAAATGCTGATGTCAATACTTACCTCCAGTGTAAGGAGGACAGTAGAAACATGTGACATCATAGCTTCTAGAATATTAATTTATGAGCTATATATAATATGGCAAAACTCACCTCCTATGTACAGTTCGACATCACCTACATGACTATATACAGATTGGAGCTGTCGCACAACATCCCCAGGGTGAGTCCTGTACATATCATTCCAACTCCTTGGTACGGTTAGACCATATACTCTTCTGTACTCAGCGTAAGACTCGAGCCCATGATCTCTACCTCTGTTCAGGTTGAGGGCAACAATGTCTCGTCTCTGGTCAAATAATTGATCTCTCATTGCTTCAGGAAAGTTCTTGTCAAAAGTCCTGGGTCTGTCAATGTGTAGACCTTTGGCAGCTTGTCTGACACCTGAGGTAATGGCAACAAAATGGCATAAAAGAAGCTTCTTGACAAAAGAGACAACGGACTAGTCTATACAGACTGGGGTCGCAAGGTTTGATTTCCCAATCACTTTTGTAAGCAAATTATTAGCAAAATTCCGTCCTCTAATAGTTGTGGCTGCAGTCATTCCACAAAGGTGACTTTCAAGTAGTATTAGCTCAAGCAACAGAAGACAGAACCGATCATCTTAAATTCTCCTTGCCCTAATAGATTATCATCAAATCAACTGACAGTGATATTGCAACAGTCAGGTCGATTGTTAAATGAATGAGTGTATCTGACTAGAAACAAAATTACCATCTCTATATATGATGTCGCTGTCAAAGAACCTTTGAGTGAGGTTGTTAGAACTGTCTATGCGGCCGTTGTCCTTTTGAAGAGTGAATTCTCCATTGATCAGGGTGTGTCCAAATCTCATAGCTGCTGTGGCCATCTCATTTCTGAAGAAATAGGAAATTAGAAGTGAGGGAAACTATGAATGAAGCGGTCAGACAGGCTGTAGTCAGTCACTCGATATGTTCTGAAGAGCAGGCAATAATACATTACCGAACATTTCTATACAACGTGCTTACAATGTACCAGCAAAGCCTGTATTAGTTAGTGTTTCTCCAGTTGGTTAGGTCGGAATTTGGAGAGCATCACTAAGGGAGGTACATAGATTGCATTTTGGTATATGTAAAAGTAAATGAGGAAACTTATATAATGCGCAAACTTAACATAAAACAACTTGCAGATGATAAGAGACTGTTACTACTACTTACAATACAGATGGGTTTGTGTTTGCGTCGTGTTCCCTGTATTGATCAAGACCGTATCGGTTGATAATTGCCCTTCCAACCACGATTGGGAGCCACTCATAGTAATGAATGTTAGATTGGATGGCTGATACAATTTTTTTGCTTTCCTGAAAGATTTTCTCTTCGCTCCATCCTGGCTGAACTCGTTTCAGTTCGTCAGCAATATCATTGTGGCAGATCACAAAAGCAGTATGTGCTGAGATGAGATTTGCTGCAAAATAAGGCAAAGACAATTTTTGCAATACCTTGGACGAAATTGAAGTCAATACAAACGCTATATCCTTATGTATGTGTTGGTGGACTAAAGGTGAATATGTTGATTCCTTGAGCTGATGGGGAATCTGATAACGAGAACAACCGAGAGTTTGTGTGCTAACGTTAAGGGTACAGATGTATATACTTATACTGTGCACAAATTTTTTGACTCTGGAAGGAAAGTTATAGCGGAAATGGGGAACCAAGGTACAGGAAAGAGGGTTTACTCATGTTTGATATACTCTTTCATTGCTTTCTTTCACTGAGATGAAAATCACTATTTATTTGTTGAAGTACTCACGAGTGGTGTTGATTCTATTATCTCCTCCAAGGAAAGGACACTGATTTACCCTTCTCTGCGCAGCATCGCATTTATCAAAATCTAAATCTGGAGGAGGCAGCCTGCGTCCTTGCACTGTCTGTTCTTTCAGTTTCCTTGAGTTTCCCTGTCTTAACTTTACCAACTCACGTGTTGAGCTTCCATATACTGCTGATGCATCAAAAACGTGAGTTAAGGCATTCAACTGCTGACGCTTATCTAGAAATCAAAGAAAAGTAATGCAATCATTACAAACTGTGATATGTAAAGCATCTTATCTGATTAATCATCACCCTTAGCACCCTAAGTTATTATTTGTTCTGATAATGAAATATTACCTGGAACACATTGATGCTGTACGGCAGGCTTAGATCTGACGTGTGTCATGCAGACATCGTCTTTGTAGATGGGATCGTTAGAGTTTTCGATAGGCATGCAGATATCGCCTCTTACTCTTTGTAGAATACTGCGGACAAAGTTGATTTGACTCTGTGTTGGCGTTCCATATACAGAGTCAGCTACCTGATCAGGACAGCAAGCCACTCTGGCTGTAAACAACGAAGGCTTAGGAATTAGAGTCAAAGATGGGAAACGAAAGAAAAAAATGTTTACTGAAATGCGTGACATCAAATGATGCAATCCAAATTTTGCGTGTATCCTCATCTTCCTCGTTTCAAGAGCTTTCCAATCTTCCACAGGATATCTTTATCTGCTAAACACCTATTAGTTTCTTATTCATCTATTTACCTTGAAAGTGTTAGTTTTATATCACTTTCATAGTTGCACAAAACACTATATCGTTAATCTTAATAGACTTAATGAACTTACAAAAAACACCTTACCTTCGACTTCTGAGAGTTGAGTGAATTCATGAGCGATAAATTGTCCCCACTGCATGATATGAGAGCTAGCTCCTGCATTGTTCAGGACTAAGTTTGTGGTGGTCACCCTTGTGGTGATGTGTCGTGGATTTGGTAAAGTTCTTCCTGAGACGTGCCCTGTGGTTCGTCGACTGTTAAAACCTAAATTAAGAAATATACCAATGACAATATCATGAACAATTCAATTGGATTATGTAACAAGACTTATTGATCTTCATACATTTTACTCAACAACCTTTTAAAGTGCCTCGACCGGTATATAAGGGCCAGTCAATGTAAAGCGATCACCCAGCCATATCAAATTCAAATGGGGTTAGCAGCATTCAAATTCCTCCTGCTTTCTCGGAATTGAGAGGAGAAGCAGTGAATTATTTTTAATGGGAATCAGACAAGCTGATGCGGAATTGTGTGATACACATGCCCAATAAATTTTCATTCCAATAATGGCATTGGAAAGTGGTGAAAATATGACTGATGTCATACGAAATCGCCCAGTTTCGATGATTTCAAATCATCCGCTTCAAAATATACGAGCTCTTATTGGTCAATTTTGACGTTATGATTTATGGTTTTAGAGGTTGCCTAGATACCGTTGTCAAGATTGAAATTGACCGTTGTAATTAAACCCTATAATCCCAAGTGTGATGAGCCAACACAACAATAGCTATATCATAGCTTCTATTCAACTTTATTTATGGGTGTCTGCGGATCACAATTTCTTATATAACACACTTGACCACTTGAGAACGCAACGTGGACTGGCTGTTAGAGGCGGAGACCAAGGCCATTCTCCGCCTCTAATTACATTGATCAGCCAATGGTCTTGCCTGTCACTTCACATGATTAATCCCCGTGCACCCCCTTCTATTCCTACCTCTTTAAGGGAGCTTTAATATAATAACATTAGCAGATATAGGATTTCTTTAGTCAGTGTAACATCATTGCATTGTCTTGTCTTTTCTATTTGTACCCTACGTACCATCCTCGTATCGGGAGGGTAGTTTTCTGGTGAAGGGTGTGAGAGCCATACCCCATGTCTTTCTTCCAGTAACTACGTTAGTACATCTACCGGATGGCTCCCTGAATTGGGAGCTGCATGGCGCAGCATTCGCCGCATCGTAAATGCAGGTCTCAGTAATACTTGCAACAAGATCGGCTTGAGCTATAAAATAGAGGGAACGCCATAAATATGTAACTACTCATCACAACATGACATCATGATCATGTGCTGTAAATCCTTTTGGTCTTTTAAACATCCAATAAATTGGTGATCAGTCTGCAGATCGGTATTTGAAAAATCACAAAGAGTCTAATTGCTCACTTGAGCATGTTCTTAATATCCTAGTGTGAAAAAATCAATAATCCTAGTTTACTAACCTTGAGAAGTGCCTGGTTGTCCGTCGTTACCTGGCTGACCTTGTCCAAATACTTGGCCAGGCTGACCGTCGTTACCTGGCGCTCCAGCAGCTCCAGATGGTCCAGGTTGTCCAGCAGATCCAGGCTGCCCAGGTGCACCAGCTTGTCCACCTCCATCATTTCCAAGTATATTTGTATTTAGAATTCTTTGTTGGTTTACCCCTCTTTCTGCTGCACTGGCAGTGGCATCAGGAGTTAATACATCCGTATTACTGTTAGTACTGAAAAGGCTTCTGAAGTTCTGTTCGTTCTGGTCATTTGCTAACGCAGCATCGGCAGCTGGTAAAGTTATAAAGATTATATTTAAAAACTAGAACTGAGACACTCATCAATTTCACCCAGCTTCAGTGAGTAGGTAGCCGCGGTGCAGGAATCTGGAATTTGATTTTATAACCTAGGTAATAAGTAATTACCTGAAAACTTTCGCTGTGAACATCTTCCCAAGTAAGAACTGAAATGAGCAGGACCTCACTACAAAGTTTTGTTGCCGATTATTTCAATGAGTTAGCTGAGTGGGCCAAAATAATATTATATCAGAGACATGAACTCACTTTTAACCATGGATATAAAAAGGGAGTTTTTATATCTATCCTCAATAGCTCTGATAGATGAATAATTCACCAAGAATGCACGCAATTTCAGGAGTGACTATGTAAGAAGAGAATTTTTTAGTGCAAACCTACCATGCATCATCCAATTCCTCCTAATATTTTTTCGTAGCGTTTAACAATGGTATCATAATGCAAGTTCTGTGGGGCCTAATTTACAGTGGCATGACCGTCCCAGTCACAACCAAAATGAGATTTTTCTTTCCCAAATTGCACTAGCAGAACCAGATGTTGGCCATTATCAGCAGCTGTGCTATATATTTGGCACATGAATATTGTAGTGCAGAAATAGATTGGGCAGGTTTAGACCATCAATCAAGACACACATACCTGCCAAGATGTTAAGATCACTTGTGCTTACTGACGGCGCAGGTGCTGCACTTTGTCTTGCAAGAGATTCAACTTGCTGCGCATTCAAGTTCTGCTGCAAAATTTAAGTTAGGAATCAGGTGAATACACATTTAAAGGATCAATGATTGCATGGAACCAGTATGGGTAAGCTGTAATAAAAGTTGACCCCTGGTAAAAAGCTTGCTATAATCAGAATGGTCACATGAATATTATCCCACATGAAGTACAATAGGCAAATTACCAGGCATTAGGCAGTACTTTGCTATATACGTAAGCCAGATAGGAGCGTCTCCAAAAACATTGTGCATTTGATAAAAGTTGCAGATGCAAATAATGTGTACCACTCACATTCTGCGCATTTGATTACTAATTTATAAACACAATATAATAAAAGTTGCAGAAGATTCATGATCAAGATCGGACAGCCACAGGAAGAAATTGCGAATATGTTTCAACATACCTGTCCATGAACCACAAGAGTTAATCCAAATATAAATCTGCAATAAAAAATGATAAATATGTAAGAAAATGAGACATTCGTGTCCCAGGCTATAGGTGCTATTTTGACCAGGTCGAAGCAGTGTATATATCCGAGTGATAAATATCACTGGTCATTGTTTCAGTGATAGCCTGTGAATATAAAGCTGTCACAACTCAATAAACTTTCTACATAATCCTCAAAACTTACAATAATATATTAACTTTATGACTCTTTGAGCCTCTCATGTTGATCTGTGTGTAGAATTACCCTGATATGAATGGTGAATGCTGGAATAGATTCCCCCATCAGTTTTTATACCCTATTAATGAGGAAACAGAATTGCCTCATATTCGTGCTGGTTTGGTCACGCAACTCTGGTGAGGTAATCCTGTCAGGGGTGTATAAAATTAATTGCTCAGCTGTGGGGTGAAGGTATGATATTACTTTGTGAACAAAGTTCAAACAAATATATATACAACTATATATAACAGATCAATGGCGCTTAAAATGTACCAGAATGATAAATACATAACTAAATGATTACAATATAAAGATGACATATTTGAAAACTACTTCCATTTAATTGGTATCCACCCCTGAACCCATGCATTCTTTGGCATAAGACATGAGAGTATTTTTAAGAACATTAATCAAACATGTGGTAAATTACAGGAGCCAGCTACATTGTCACTAGCTTACTCCTTATTGAGACATAGTGATTGAACCATGGAAGTGAAAATAGCCACGCATTTCCTCTAAGTTCCTTGTAATTTAGGATCAGGTGTTTAGGTATTGGTGAATAAAGAGCATGCTGTAGGTCAGTAACAAGGAAAAAGACAAGGAAAAAGAATTAATCAACAGAGTTCTATATCAGTCATTGGTTCCTCATTTACCCTATGAGGTGAAATTATACGAAACTATCAAATTTAGTGACCTGACCTGGCACGCTCTTATTCATGCAACTAAATTTATTTGGAGTTCCTTGAATGAGTTCCTGGCAAACCCTTGAACACTTGTTTATTCGTTTATAATTTGCCTCTTTGAAGCCAATGTTACTTTTACTTTTTACTTACTATGTTACTTACTTTTTACTTGGTCTAGTATAATGTTCACAAGGTTGTTATTTTCACTAATTGTATATTTAACAATTGTCAAAGGTATTTTTCATGGTGTAATTCCTTCGATTTTAGAGTACCATCCTAGATTATTATCTTTGATCTGAGGTGTACTTATCCATAAAAACACAATAATTGTGTGTCTGCTGTGGTATTACCAAGTATATTAATGCTTTGGTTTATGCAGATATACAAAATCCAGATCAGAGTTGAAACTGACTATTATTATTTTCTTTGATAGATGACCTGTTTCCTTGTCATACAAGTGCAAATATTGGTATGTGGTATTCAGTATTGGGTTCAGAATGAGTGGATGCCTAATAAACAAGAGATTATTGGGATTGAGGGTAGGGGAGCATCTCTGGTTGACAGTTCCAGAGCATAACATCTGCGGTGAATCTACTGCCTGTCCATGGCAAATAAAAAAAACCTTCATAACGATTGGGTTTGCTTGAAAGTTTGGCCTCTACTGTGTATTCTTTTCAAGTAGTTGGGCGTACATTTATTTTATGCTGCCCCAAAAAGATTATTTGAGGAGGATAATGTCACTTCTTTCATCCAGCCTAATGACCAAATATGCTGATACTTTGTGTACCGCCCATTTTGTTATCATAGGCTATTAATAGTTTGTTGTTGACAGCTGCAATGTCATAACGATTTAGCATTTATCTTTCCAAAAACTAATAAAACATAAATCAAGCATACATTCATAACATACTTCTATTTAGAGACACAATTCTTTTAATCATCTAGTCTAGTTCCTGCTCAATGTTATCTCTCTTTTGCTTATTATGAAAAAAAGCTGATAATTCATAGAAAACTGCATTGACGATATTATGGCTCCAGAGATTAATTGGCCTATAAGTTAGTACTAGCATGAGAGAGTAAATGCTTGCTAAGTTTTTTGCACTACTTCGGCAGCACTGAGGCAAGATATTATGGACACGGCATATCTTACTCTTAAAGGGAAAAGATTTAAAAAGGCACCAATCTTCATAAAAACCTAATGATCCGCACACAGTGTACCCATCTAGTACGCCGATCACGTAATCCTGGGGTTATGTAGTGGGCAAATAGTCATTTGCCCATTCTGTGGTGAAAAGTATTACAAAAAATGAAAAGTGTTAGGCAAAAAGGGGCTGATGTACAGTAGATGGTGACGAATGAGGTGTGACTTCACTGGACAGCTCAGCATATTGGAGTCAAAAGTGCAAGATGCAAGACCTAATAATCTGGTCTGCGAAAAAGCCATTATACAGATGGAACTTACATGGCCCTGTGCTTACTATCTCTGACAGTCATGTGAGAAAATAAATTGACAAAGCCAATATGAAAATCTTGGACAAAGGTTGTGAATTATTCCCAGTGGAAGCAAACTCCATCAGCTTTGCTGCCAGGCTCCTATATTTCTGGCTTCTGCTTGGCTGTCAGGCAATGAAGTCAAATGAGTCATAATAAGGCAGTGAGCTCATTGCCATGATTTGGAACATATGAAGACAAAGGCAAAGTTCACGTATGTATGGAATCTAACATACTGACTTTAGAATGAGCGAAATAAATGTTTCAGGCTGCACTAAGATGCCTCTTCTGAGCTGGACATCAAACGCCAAAGCTATAATATATTGACAACAGAGTAAGGATATCCTTTTTCTGTGATATTGACTTCCAACCAGTGTTATCCTGGCAAACCAGATTTCCTGGTATTAATCTTATCCAATGCCATTATTCATCCTTGTCATAGACTGGACATATACAAAGCCAATTGTCACAAAAAGAGATCCAAATGTCAACAAATCATGTAATTAGAAAGAAAAATGTGAATTTGATGAGGTCCCTGACCCTGCATATTATTGAATATTTATGGAAAAAGAATTGTCTTATACATTTGATCAAGATTTGTTTTGAATTGTATTGGGTGATCATCATTTACTCATACAGTCCATAAGAACATAAAGGACCACTAAACTGAGACATGGTATGAAGCAACACAATCCTGAAATGGTCAAATGTATTACAATAACAATGGTTTTCTGACAAAGGCCACACCCTCCAAATTTAGCAAAAGAACTGATCAGTTTTTAGGTTCTTTTAGAATTTTAGATTGTTTTTTTTCTGAAAAATTAGCTTCGGCATTCATCAAAGTGCAATCAAGAGAGGTGAAAGTTGGGATGCGATAGGAAGAACCTAGCTTAATCATAATTAAGGGAGCATTTATTAGTAAGATATTACTGTGGCTCTGAAGCATGGAGAGCATTGAAGAAGCAAGGTTTCAGTAGATGCTGAATGGCGAGTCACGATGGGGCCTAAGAGCTTTTTAAGATTTTCTTAGGACAGAGACCGTGCAATACAGACAGCATAAGACTGAGCTTAATAAAAATTCCGAACTTTATAGTACATTATATTAGAATTGCATCCTGCTTTTTGAAAAAAAATGAAATTTGTATCCATTGTAAAGTTACAACAACTCACTAAGACACATGTATAGCAATAAAAAAACAATTAAAGAAAATAATGTGATCAAATTTAATCAGCAGTAACATCTAGCCATCTTCTGATATTGATTGTAGTGTTGATAGCCTAAATTTTTGTTATTGTAATTTAAATGCGTTCTGTCTAGCTGTGAACTTTCAAGTTAGAAAACTGGCCTAAATAGCGTGTTAATCTCCGGCAGCCCAACTCCTATTGGTTGCCTGACAGGTTGTCTGATTGGCTGTCCGATTGGTTGTCTTATCGGTTGTCTGGTAGGGAATCTGATAGATTGTCTGGAAGGAAATCTGATAGGTAGTCTGATAGGTTGCCTGGTCGGCTGCCTGGTTGGTCGCCTGGTTGGTTGCCTGGTCGGTTGCCTGGTTGGTTGTATGGTTGGTTGCCTGGCAGTTCGCCTGGTTGGTTGCCTGGTTGGTCGCCTGGTCGGTTGTATGGTAGTTTGCCTGGTCGGTTGTATGGTAGGTTGTCTGGTGGTTCGCCGGATAGAAGGTGATACATTGATGGTTGGAATTGACCCAAGCAGATCTGAGATAAGACCATCATGATAGCTATTAGGAAGTCAGAGTTGAAGTTGAAACCATAGGAGTTACAGCTTTGACTGATGCTGGAGCTGCCAGGACAACATCTTGCGCAGTCACCATCACATACTCTTCTTATAGTCTTTGTTCCTACAAATTAAACAGCAGACACTGTTCAGCTTGTGGCTGATTGCTACAATGATATGGTTTGTGATATGATAGGGGTAATCACCAATACCTACCAATAAGTCAAAGTTAGTCTACATTATATTTGTTAGCAAATAACCGATCACTTTTTCTTTTCCCAAGTCTAATGACACATACCTTCACAACATGGCGTCTCATCCACAGCCCTCCACCCACAATTTCCAGAATCTCTCCACAGATTGAGGTCAAGTTTCGGAATTGGTTACAATTCTGCTCCCTAGCACCATTGCTGTAAATGTCAATGATGTAATAAATCTTCAAGTTAAATACTAGTAAATAAAAAGTTGATTAATTATCGAAGGTTGAAAGAAAAATATAAAATAATTATAGAGCACTCACTATAATGTAGAACAATTTTGCTTAGGCTTAGTTTTGAGACTTGGCATTATGAATTTCTATAATATACTTACAAATTCTCTCGGAAAAAAGCCTGGTTCACAATTCTAGGCATTCCGTGAGCTTCACATAGCAGCTGGGCATATTTGTATCTCTTTATGACAGCGAGTTGAGCTGAAAAACAAGATTACTTTCAAAGCCATGCACTTCCAACAAGAAGAACACTTGGATTAAACAACACATTTTGCAAGAATGATGAGTTTTGGTTGTGGTTATCAATACAAGCGAATGACTAAGGACTGCAGTATATGCAACGTATCTAATAGAAATAAAGAATTCACCCAGAAATGTAAGATTTTTTGTATGTCATTTTGTTTCACATTCTCAGATACCTTAAAAATGGCGGAGAAAGTAATGTTACCTTACCAGGTGTGAACTGATTATTCTCAAACCAGTATAAAGAATGTGCGCAAAGAGCTCCCCAACTAAAGCGCCTGTAAGGGGAGTCTCTGTTACGCCTAGAAATACAGAAAAAAGTGAGTTTGCACCTGTCTGATTATTTGCCAGGATGTTACATGTCCAATCAAATAACCTCCATTTTTAATCATATCTTGCTGTGGCACAGTCCAGGATAGTTTTTCAGTTGTCTGTTGAGTCTTGGTTAACACGATCAATTCAGTAATGTGAGAGTTGTTACCAAATAAAAGGTGGGTTTATGTCTATGAAATAAGCATGATACTCAATAAAAATAACATCCTGCTGGCAAATAATAACAGTTTTGATCTCCAATGCGAAGATAACAATATTTACCTCCAATGTAGAGTTCAACATCACCGACACGACTATATACACTCTGCAGCTGAGTCACAACATCACCGACACGACTATATACACTCTGCAGCTGAGTCACAACATCACCGACACGACTATATACACTCTGCAGCTGAGTCACAACATCACCGACACGACTATATACACTCTGCAGCTGAGTCACAACATCACCGACACGACTATATACACTCTGCTGCTGAGTCACAACATCACCGACACGACTATATACACTGCAGCTGAGTCACAACATCACCGACACGACTATATACACTCTGCAGCTGAGTCACAACATCACCGACACGACTATATACACTCTGCAGCTGAGTCACAACATCACTGACACGACTATATACACTCTGCAGCTGAGTCACAACATCACCGACACGACTATATACACTCTGCAGCTGAGTCACAACATCATTAGGATGAGTTCTGCGCATATCAGCCCATGTCGTCGGTACGGATAGGCCGTATGCTCGTCTATAATTAGCGTAAGACTCGAGCCCGTGGTCTCTACCTCTGTTTATATTCAGGGTTACTATTTCTCGTCTCTGGTTGAATAGTTGGTCTCTCATTGGCTTGGGGAAGATCTTGTCGAAAATCCAAGGCCTGTCAAGGTGAAGACCTTTGGCGGCTTGTCTAACACCTGAAGAAATTGTGACATAAGTTTATAAGACTCCAGAGGAAAAAGTTTTGTTGATAGGCAGCTCACAAAAGAACTGTGTCAAGATCTGTTTGACCCAATAACATTTTGGTTCGGTTCAGAAGTAAGAATTCATTGCCAACCAAGATTTGAAGGCACTAATCTTGGTTGGTCATTTTGCTAAGATGAAGACAACCATATTTCAGAGATGATCTGCAAGCAGTGTTGCCTTAAAACTTAGAAGACTATGAATTTTCTGCTTGACTGATGCTTTAATTAACATGATAGACCATCTTCTGAAAAGGGAACAGCAGCTCTATTACTGAACTGTTGCAGCTTCTCACCATCTCTATAGATAATGTCGCTGTCAAAGAACCTTTCAGTGAGGTTGTTGGATCTGTCTGTTTGCCCATTGTCCTTTTCAAGAGTAAATATCCCATTGATCAGGGAGTGCCTAAATCTCATAGCTGCTGTGGCCATCTCATTTCTAAAAATAAAGAAAATTTTGGGGTGAGGTAAATTCATGGTTTCATCCGTCATGCGCCCCCTTTAATGAGGGACAACTCCATATTTGCAAGTCACATGACTCAAGACTTATCAAGCACAGAAGACATACGACAACTGGGAGAGTGGGGAAAGATGTTGACAGGGCATGTCACCACCGTATCCACAAAGTGATGCAGTCAGGAATTCTTAAGGCAGATGGGTCTGATCGGAATCAAGTGGTTTGCGTCATGGCATACAACAAGTAGTAAACTAATTAATTTATAAACTAAACCAGCTTCAACTACTTACAGCACGGATGGATGTCATGTCTTCCGTAATGATCTAGGCTGTAACGGCTGATCATTGATCTACCAACCACAATTGGGAGCCACTCATAGAAGTGAATATTAGATTGTATAGCTGATACAATTTTTTTGGTTTCCTGAAAGACTTTCTCTTCACTCCATCCTGGCTGGACTCGTTTTAGTTCATCAGCAATATCATTATGGCAGATCACAAAAGCCGTATGTGCCGAGATAAGATTCGCTAAAAAATCAAGTTATTGTATGTAATGCTAATTTTGACCAATATGGAAGTCAGTATATGTTAAGGGCCGGTTCTAACCATACACTTGATAATAACTATCGTTAAGTCTATGGTACTTAACGATGTATGTGCAAGCTCACCTTAACTCCCTGATAATCTAGCATTTAGCAGGAGAGTTTTTGCCTTCTATGTATCACTATTTCGATACATTAACCTAGGATAGGTTTGTTCCCTCCGGCGTAAGATAAAGCAAGTTTCTGCTCCAGGTATAATAGACACTAAATCATGAAGTAACTCACGTGTTGTGTTGATTCTTCCGTCACCTCCGAGGAAAGGACACTGTCCTACATTTCTCAGAGCGGCAGGGCAGCTATCAAAATTCGGAGTGGGCAGCCTGCGTCCTCGCACTGTCTGTTCTTTTAGTCTCCTGGAGTAACCTTGTCTAAGTTTCACCAACTCTGCAGTTGTGCTTCCATATACTGCTGATGCATCAAAAACGTGAGTTATGGCGTTCAACTGCTGGCGCTTATCTAAAAAAAAAAACGAATAATGATTTCGAATTGATAGTGTTGAATGAGCAAATTCAGAGAACAGGTGATGTTACAACATCATTGCTATGATTGTCATTGGCTCAACTCGTTTTCCTTTTGGGTTGGTCAATGCATGACAGATATTTAATATAAAATACGCAAGTATCAGGTAGCATTTTAGCATGTAATTAACTCTCTGGTGCCTGTGTGAAAGATAAATGAAATCCTACCTGGAACACATTGATGCTGTGCGGCAGGTTTAGCTCTCACATGTGTCATGCAGACATCGTCTTTGTAGATGAGATCATTAAAATTTCTATAGGCATACAGACATCGCCTCTTACTCTTTGCAGCATATTGCGGATATCACTGATTTGTCTACTAGTGGGCTATCCATAAACAGATTCAGCTACCTGATCAGCACAGCGGGCAACAGTGGCTATAAACATCAGAGAGAAATGAACCAGAACTGAGATGCGATCAGTAGTACTATAGATTAACTTTTGCCATTTACCAAGGTGCATGATTTGGCTTTTCCAGTTTACAGACCTTACAACCACTGTCGAAGTTACTTCAAACATTATAACTTATGCATTCATTTTTTTGAATGACGGATCCTTACCTTCAACTTCCGAGATCTGAGTGAATTCATGAGCGATAAATTGTCCCCACTGCATGATATGAGCGCTGGCTCCTGCATTGTTCAGCACGACACTAGTTGTGGTCACTCTGGTTGTGATCTCATGTGGGTTAGGTAGAAGTGTCCTCAAGGCGTGCCCAGTGGTTCGTCGACTGTTGAAGTCTGAATTCAGAATAAACCAATGACTATTATTATATACTTGGTGCTATACTATATTATACATATATTGGTGTTCAGTTATGATGAAGAAACTGCCAGGAAATTCATTGATCGCAACAAATTCGATAACAAAATAATTTATTCTTTATATCCTACTTACTATCCTCGTATTGTGGAGGTAATTTTCTGGTGAAAGGCGTGAGAGCCATACCCCATGTCTTTCTTCCAGTAACTACGTTAGTACATCTACCGGATGGCTCCCTGTATTGGGAGGTACATGGCGCAGAATTTGCCCCACCATACACACAATCATCCGTGAGATCAGCGGTAAGAATGGCGTCCTCTATAAAAATAGGGTCAACTCTATGACGATGTTATCCAGTTACACAATTGACGGTCTCCAAAGAAGACATTGTGTAACTAAGAACTAATGAGCATGATGTTAGAGCTAAATAAACAATATCGATCTGAATAAACATTAACTGGTAATTTTATTTCTGAATAAACACCCTAGAAAATTCAATTAAAATATCTATTAAACATCCTACTTCACAAACCTTGAGATATCCCTGTTGTCAAACAAGGCCTGGTTGACCAATTTGCCCAGAAGGAGCCTGCCTAGTAGAAAATCCAGTTGAACCGGGTCATCCAGCAGCTCCAGGTGGTCCAGCTTCTCCACCACCATTATTTCCAACCAAATTTATATTCGACCCTCTCTGGGACAGAGCGATCTGTCGGTTTATCCCTTGCTCTGCTTCATTGGCGTTGGCTTCAGAAGAGATTTCATCAGTGTTAGTATTGGTGTTGAAGAGGCTTTTGAAGTCCTGTTCATCCGGATCATTTGCTAATGCTGCATCAGCAGCTGTTGAAATAAATAAGAAAACTAGTAATGAGGTATTTCTACACCAGGCTTTATACACTAGGAGAGGGCAGAGGGTTGTCTGGGGTGGTGGCCCTTTCTGATGTGAAATGATTTCATTCTCACTTTGGAAATGCATTCTATGGCTCAATTTATATGCATAAAGGGATTAAAAATCATGGGCCAGGCAATATTTTACAGATCTAAATGGTCTGACAGGAAAAGGTGACAGAAACCCACAGACAATTAAGCAGTCACTTGAGAAAAAAAGTCAGTTACATGCATTTCTAATTTAGAGAAATAAATCTTCCACCCAGACATACCTCGCAGAATGCTTAGCTCATCTCTGCTGACTGCTGCCATAGGCGCAGAATTCTGTCTGGTTAGTGACTCGATACGATTAGCCTCTGTGTTGCGATTCTGCAATGATGAAGGATTTTTAAATAATGTAATTGAATACACAGGTAAGTGTTGGGTACTGTATCTTATGATAACAAGCCATGAATCTTTCAAATTGTAAATAACTATAAGTATGTATAAGTAAGTGCTGTTTGCAGAGGGGGGGGGGGGGTGGGGCTGGGTGATAACATAGCAGCCAAAACAATAAATTGTTCACCACTCAACTGTAGCCATTCAACCAAATAATATTTCTGTCACATTACTTTTGATAAAAATTCTGCGACAGGTTTTATGAAGAGAGATAGTGTAATATGTCTTAACATACCTGTCCATAAACAGCAAGAATTGGGCCAAATATAAATCTGCAAGAGAAATTGATAATTTGTGAGATAATGAGACCTGTGTCAGACTATCTACAATGTTTAGCAATCTTAGCTAGTCACATTCCAAGATGAAATCATCCGTTACGATTAAGTGCATGTGCAAAGTGTAACAAAAGCAAAATTAAGCTATGGCATTGAATCTTGCATTTTATCTCAACTTAAACTGGGTCGGAAACAATATTTTTTTATAAAATCTTGAAAACTTATATTAAAAGATTAACACCCTTCATGATAAGCTGTAGTTTTGTCCTGGTGAGAACGCTGAATGCTGACATCAATCCTCCCTACCAGTTTTTAAACCAAATTAATGGGAACGGCAAAAACCTTTAATTAAGTCAGCGCAATACAAGGACAATAATTCCAACAGGAGAGTATACAAATAACTGAAAATCAGGGATAAAGCATGTAATTGCTTTCTAATAAGCAAATTTGATGCAAACCATTATCATTAGGCCTACTGCTAAACATGTGAAAGCCTAAATGATACAACCTCGTAAAGATTCAATCTAGTAAATTAAAATTAAAAAACCAATAATGTATAATTGAAACCATACAGATTCTTGGTAACCATAAAATAGAATTTTTTAGAAAATTTATCAAATTATGTGGTGGATTCAAATACAAACATAAAACAACAAAAAAGTAATATTTTTCTTAAACTCTACCCATTAAGAAACAAAGTTTTGAAGTTGATGTCATTGGCTAACCATCAGTAAGTACAGAAGGCAAGTTTACGAGCCATGAACATTAAAATAACCACCCATTTCCTCAAAGTTGTGATTATTACAGTGTAATTGTCTTTTTGTTGGTGAATAAGATTCTCTACTGAGTGAATAACAAGGAAACAACCAGGAAATAGAAATCCTGTCACCGTTTGTCGCATTCTGTCTGCTCCATAAGGATTTAATCCCTTGATTGTATGTCATTATTGTGAAACTATTTTTTGTAATCGAGGAGATTGATGTTTTTTGAAACATTGTTTTTTGCCTGATTCTTGAAATGTCATACCATGTTGTAAAGGACAGGCCTCATTCCGTCAACTTTTGTCAGATATTTGTAAATATTAAACATTATGAATTGCAATCATTATCACTGAATATGCACCATATCAAGGTAGAAGACTATGATGATGTTGCATTGCTCATCAACAGCAACCACGAATAATTAACAGATTCGTTCTATTCTCTATCATTGAGAGAGGTATCTTTTGTCTGTTTTCGATAAATAATTTGTGTCAGTTATTGTTCATTGGACACAGGGGCCCACTCTTCCAAGAACACTAGAGCTCTAAAAAAGCTTTTCCAATACCTGCTCTGTTATCTTCTCACCGAGCTGGTCAGATATTTTAGTTACCATTAAACGATACGTAATATTTGTTCTTATACATCCTTCAAGATGGTAGAATTTCTTTTTGTGGCGGACATGACAAGGCTGGGAGGGACGCGCTGTTAAATACTAATTATGAACATTTCCATATTAAGAGTTTATTTGTTTAGCAGATTAGTAGGGATTTATACAGGGCGTGGTATCTCGTGACACTTATGACAAAAAATTGCTTCCTATGATTTCAATAGCAATGTTGTAAATGGAGGCTGGGGGAAAGGTGGTATTATATGATGTTTAACTGGTAATGAAAGATGGATTTTTTTACCAATTTATTGGGTAAGAAACTTCCATTAGGCTCAATACTAGCCCACAAAGCTGAAAAAAATTGTTATGTTATGTTGGTTAAAAAATATTTGCAAGGTCAGTCAATCACTGCATCCCAAAGAATGGGTGATGACATAGGTGCTGCCTTAACAGTGTGGCCGCAATGTCTGCGCCAATTTTTTCTTTTTTTTTTGTAGGCAAGTCAGAGCACACCTGAGGGTCCAACAAACCCCAGTAGTCAATGGACTGAAGTGAGATTCAAACCATCGACCTTCAACACATGCAAGCTGAAGAACGACGCTCTAACCAACTGAGCCACCTCCTAAATCAATGTGTTACAGTGTTATTACATCATTTGAAAGTTGATATTGAGTAGCGTCCTAGATGTAATAGTTTTCAAACCACTCGCTTTATTGGAAATTGTGTTGAATAATTGTCTGAAATTTCACATGAGAATATCTTGACGCTCATTGCCAGAATGATGCAATGAGAGATAAGATTGCCACAATTTTAGGGCGTATTGCCAAAAAATGTGATTGCACAGGACTTGGCAGGTATATTTGAGGAATTCCGGGGTGCTATGCTTAATCTGTAAAAAATTGTCTGCCTCAATCAACCAGGGAGAATCAACCAATCACATGATTTGTCACTTTGTATCTAGTCTTGTCATTTGAATTCTTTAGTTCAGCTCTGTGGTTTTACATTTAGAACTGTTGTCCAATCACAAGAAGGGCACATTGTCATTGACCACTTGGTGCCATCCTCTATAAGGAAATGGATGTCTTTGTTTTGATAAAGTACAATCGAATGACAGCCACGTCTGTAACAGCTCACAGTTAAGATTATGTTAAGTGAAGTTAATGTCAATTTCATGACTTACTTCAATTTATTATAGGGTGTAATATTGTCTTCTGGCTTGAAGATTAAACCATGGGTTAGTATCCACGCAGACGTTATTTCCTTTGTATAAAACAACCATGATAATAAAACTATTGATAACTCCAATAAATTCCAATTCAGTGGCAACTAAATATCAAACAACTCACAACATGATATACATAACATGAAATATACATCTATCTACGCAATATGGAAAACACTTTGTCATTGAACGTTCAAATCATATAGACAGACGCATGGTGAGACATGGCAACCAAGTGTCACTGCAAAAGACTTCTCGTTATGTCAAACTAGGTGCCCAATTTTTTTTTCCATTTCCGTTGGTACATCACTAACCACACACAACAACATTTTTAGAGTTTCCGGTTTTGCACAACGCAGAGTAAGGTAGTACCAGGTGAAATGTTGGCAAACACAAGTAAAATCTTGACCCTGCATCCTTAAAATTCTTGAATGGTTAAACTCTTTCACAATCCGTAAATTGAACCATAACATATGGTGGGCTATATCCGTATAATGATTATAATGAGGAAGTCATAAGGAAAGGTGAAAATCAGAGAGTTACCCAAGGCCATTTGATTTTGCACATGATCGCACAATTATTGAGTAATCTATCGCACTGCAGGACCTAAGATCGATCATAGCATACAGTACAGAGATTAAAACTTCATTCATTTGAAGAATGGATCAGAAGTTAAGGAAACAGGATGTCATCTGCTGGATGTTCTTGCACAGTTACCAAACATATTACATCTCACCTCATAACCTGACCCAAATATTTAAATGATTCACTTAGCTTCCTTGCCTCTCTAATTGATACATTCCAATAAAATAACCATTGACCAAGCTATACTATACTATACAGGGTTGAGCTCTAATGTAAAATGTGTTCGGACTATCTGAGCCTTTCCCAAAGACAAGTATGCTTATCAGACTGACTGATTGTATCGTGACTGAGTTGGCCTCTCACATGTACAAGGATGGACCTTGATATCTAGGTAACAATGACAGACTCCATAGGAGCACGTTGTAATGGTATAGCTATGAGCTGCTCCATACATGACACTGTTTTGTACCTTCCTACCGTGTACATATTCTCATTGGCCCTGGAGGGTCTTTCAACTAGAATGAGCGATGCCTTACTAAATAAAGGAAGTTTCCACCATCACATCGCTCAATATTACCACTCACTTGGTCTTTCAATTAGACAAAATCGCTCCCAAAATAATCACTCACTCAGAATCTAAATAGTTCCATCAATCAGTAAGCAATTTCTGAGCGAGACCCTAGCAGCTATCACTCACTTATTGAGTGAGGGGTTAGATTGCGACTTTGGTTGTTTTTAATTGAAAGATCCCCTGAATAGCAGTAAAATCCAAATTATCGTCATTCACTTTTTTATTGTATTCTCCCATAAAGAAACGAAGTAAAAAGAAATCTTCAGACAAAAGTAAATAAAAACACGAGTTAGCCATATAGACTGTGACTAGAGTGGCGGCCAACCATCCGACTATACAGAAACACCACACAAACATCAAGAAGAGCTTAGGCAAAACATTCCGAACATCCCTACTATTCACCAAATTACTAAAATAACCTCTCAAGCTATGAAATTGCACACTGGCCCTGTCCACGCCCCAAAATGGCAGTTGTTGGACCTCTCTCCTATCTTTGATGTTGGTTTTTATAATCTTAAGTTCGTTTTTGTGTCCTGTCAAAATTTTGCTTTTGAATATTGGTTTTGGGTCCATTAACCAAATATGGAACATTACAAAACTTGTTAAATTCAGAAAATAGACGTTCTTCTTTGGAAAGGCAACCCTTTCAGTCAATAAAGAAATACAGAAGCATGAAAAGATCTCAGACTTAAATGGATCAACAACAAAAAAGTTGAGACACACAGTCACCTCAAATCACTTCTTGAAAAATAGATTAGAAAGATTTACGACATTTAAAGATGAATAGTATACCCATTTACAAAGCCGCAAAACAAGGAAACACGGTAAACCATTATCTGTAGTGATCTCCACTTAAAACCTTATTGAAGTCTGATGGTTTATTTTTAGGTTCTGTTGTGAACATGTGCAATATGTTTCCTTACATTCAACAACGTCATCCAACGTCCTCTTTTTTGCATGGGATCTGACAAGGAAACAAGCTGGCTCCTATCAGACAATAATTGCATGTTGTTTTCAAAACATACTCTAAAGTACAATAACTACAGGTGGTTTTTTCAGACATGGTTCAAGACGTATTTTATCTATGCTTGAAAATATGAAAATTTGGAAATACAAAATTGTTCAAATGACTCTGCATGATAAATGTTTTGTGTGTCGCTTCTCTCAATCCTACCTAACCCTCAAAACATAAATTTCATAATTTATCGATTATTAATCTCTCAAAATCTGGAGGATGACAAAGTAAATTGATTGGGAGGGGAGGTGGAATAGAGGCTTTATTTATTAATTAAGATTGGTAGCAATCAGAATTTCAATTTTGTGCAAAACAGCAGTTGATAAACCTTAGGAGACTGCAGCATGATATTATTACTTGCAGTGTTCTCTCAGCTAAGATCACTTAGTTAGAGCAAACATCCTGTTTTGCATGCAGTTTATTGAAATGTGTATAGAAGGATTTGCAAGGAAATCATACATTGGTATTTTTCTCAAAGGTGTAAAAAAGATACCCTGTAATCCATAGTGGAAAGAAGCATTATTTTTGTACAAATTTTGGAATGCGCAGCCGGCCTATATGACATAAATAAATTTCAGGAGGCTCATTGCTGGATCATAGATATGTAGAAGGGTGCGACTAGTAATTTATATATTTAGCCTTGTTTTGTGGTGTTCACTTGCGCTCTTGAATGTGGGGTGAAATTTAGTTTCACACGACCACAATTTTGCCAACTTTCATACTGGTTCCATATGAATGATAATTTGTTTGATTTGATTGTTCTAGATGGACAGGAGACAACTCGAATAAAATGCTAAAAAATAAGGTTGATAATGGTATTGCTAAACCATAATTATTAAAAATTAGCTCAGGGAAAGCCGTGCATGATCCAATGATGATTTGACTGCACTTTACCTTGTCTGATGAATGATACGTTCTTAAACTCTGCACTTCAATTCTAGGCATTGCAAGAAGTTCAGTCTGCCCCCAACACCTGCAGAGATTTAACAAACAAACTGTGTCACATATCTTCAAATACCTAACACCAAGAGACATAACTGAATCCACCCACTTATGTGACTTATATTATCAATATTAATAGGTTGCATACTGAACAATGTAGGGCTACAAATTTATGGTCTGCTCAATGGTAGTCTAAGTGTTCTTATGGCTACAATGCAAGACGGTTGCATAACATTAAGCATCAAACATCTTAAAATGAGCACTTAGACAGTTTGGAGAAACTCAGCTCACAAAGCATGTAATAAAATAGGTGAAGCATTACAGCATAATAAAGACATATCCTACTAACCTTATGTGAGGCATATATCCTTCATGGTGTTAATGGGATTCTTGTGCCATCCATCAAAGCAAGTCACCTGAGTTCTGACATATTAGGAGTAGTTAACAGGCTTCTATTAATTGTTCTGTTACAGGCAAGTTATGAAGGAGTCTCTACCAAGAGTAAAATGCACAAAGTGAGAGATGGTTGAACAAAGACAAACTTGATTATGGTAGTAATTGTCCAATAGGTAGGCTACAGTATTAGGCCTCCTATGTTGGGTTTCCATTGTCAGTGTCAGATAACAGGAGTGATCCTTTCATGTACATAGAGGAGACAACTATAATATTCTAAATTGAGCTGCAGTTATTGATTTTAAGTTTTAAAGCTCAGCCAGCTCAGCATGCAGACATTTCATCATTCTCTGATTTAGACATGTTTTAATCCAGTGATCCATGAAAATGGATGTATATGAACATCAAGTGAAACTTAATAAAACCATTCGCAGCTGTAATAATATACGAAAGGGAATCTGAAGACATACCAGGATACTGACAATTATTAATAAGCCACACACTGTCAGAGTTTCCACAGAGAACCCACCAACTATCCAGACCTGATGAATTTGGTTCTTGGCCTTAGTGATCACACTTTTCTCAACTTGATCAACGAGTCCAGCTGAATACATCCCAGTGTGAACTCCAATATGAGACCACTGGCTAGATATAACAGTGTCCGGCATCTCCAATACCTGTATCGTAAATTTGAGTTAATTTAAAACAAACCATGATATGGTCATAGGTGCAGTATGAAGGTACACCGGCAAATAGAGTTTACAAACATATAAAGGTGAAAAGATCAGTGTTACGCTAGGTCCATAACCTATTATTATTTTCCCATGACCTTATGTAACAAACATAAATTAGTTTCAATTTCATGCGAGCGATTTATACCTTTCTGTCACTAAGGTTAACCACAATTAAGGTAGATGGGTAACTGTTACTACTGTCTACGGTGTGTGATTAAGAGCCTGAAACTGGGAAAATATATCAGAATAATTTGGCCTCTCACGTTTAGTCAGTCATTTTAATAGGTGTAGGTAGTCCCTAGCGGCGCAATGTCTATTTTATAATTGCCTATTTTCACTTTACTCCCAAGCCTTTCACCAACCCAGTCTGGCCTTATTACAGATGTATGACCATTAGTACAATTCAGCAGAAAGAAACAAAGACATACCAAACTAAGACAACCAGAGAAATAAAATAACTTTAGATCACAAGGTTAGCCTGTATAAAGTGTTACTATATCGGTACAAAGAGCGAATTCAAGCAGCTTCCCCTAATACCATGCTAGGTTCAGAAGCTTGACCAATAGAGTCAAAGTTTTGTACTCGACTTTATCATTCATTTAATTTCTATCACACTTTTCCTCACAATCATCAAGCTGCTGGGTTGAAACTTAACAGTTTATGAAGTTAGGTTAAATCGTGAATAAAGTGGTAGCAGTTTTTTTCAATTGAAAAAAGTTGAGAAGAAGAGTGACAAATGAAGTGGGAGACAAGATAGTTCTTTGAGATATTCTGAAGAGGATACCATGCTAGAAAGGAGTCCAACAAAATAGTGCTTTCAAAAATATAGATTAATTTTATTTAATTGCAATACCAATAGTATCAATGTTTTGTATTGATATGCTTTTACAATATATCATAACAAATTATAGAATTGTGGTCATTGCAAAGGTTTCAACAGACAAACCATTAACACACTCAGTGAGTGTAATCATATGATAGAACAAATGTTTTTACCAACAACAGCAAGTTGCTATATAAAATTTAACAAGTAATTTTAACAAATACATAACATGATATTGAGTTACTCTGAACATCATGGAATATTTTAACTTTGACTAGGACTTTAAAAGTCCAGTGGATTGTAATTTTTATATGCGTTTGAGCTTTGAAATTAGAAGACTGGTGGGCGAGGTCGTCTGATAGGTTGCCTGCGAGGTTGCCTGCGAGGTTGTCTGCGGGGTTGTCTGCTAGGTCGCCTACCGGGTCGCCTGCTTGGTCGTCTGACAGGCCGTCTGGTTGGTCGTCTTGTTGGTCGTCTGGTTGGTCGTCTGGTTGGTCGTCTGGTTGGTCGTCTGGTTGGTCGTCTGGTTGGTTGTCTGACGGGTGGATAAGTAATGCTTGGAGGAGACACAGTGGTAGTCCCGTCTTGGTTGCATGTTATAAGGTCGGAGTTTAAGGGTACACAGCTTTGACTGATACTGGAGCTGCCACGACAACAGGCTGCACGGTTACCATCACATACTCTTCTTATAGTTTTTCTTCCTGTCAAATTGAACAACGGACACGGTTTATTAATGTTCAATGATCATGGCTGCAAGGAAAATGGCTGCTTGGTGCCCAGTTGAGTACAATTTGCCACCAAATTGCCTGATTAGATGTCCTGATGCTCAACAAGGTGTATGAATGTAAATTTCAAGAGTCTGATGTGTAACTATTCATAGCCGATCCTGTAATCATAACTAAGCCATTTCATAGCTATTCTATAATCAAGTCTCCGCAACTATCTAATCACATTTATAATTTTCCTCTCAAGCCCAGTTTGATTTAGTTTAGCATACCTTTACAACATGCCGTCTCATCCACAGTCCTCCAGCCGCAGTTTCCAGAACCTCTCCACAGATTGAGGTCAAGTTTTGGGAATCGATCACAGTTCTGCTCTTTAGCACCGTTGCTGTAAATGTCAATGATAAACCTTCAAGTTTGATGTCATTCATAAATTATTTTCCTTGAAAAGCTCCAGTTCTGTAGTCAATTCATTGCACAGGGTTTGTTGGTACAGCCCACGTTAGTTGCCCATACTGCGTCATGGTCCACTCAACAACACTATACAACAATGTTACAAACTAGTAGGATGGCACACTCTTGGAGGCCTAACTTATGGGAGGACTGAAAAATCACCCTAAATCACTGACACTAAATCATATTTAATCGAATTGAGTTTTTTTCGATGCCCCTTGCACATCTATTATCAAAGGCAGAAGATTAGGGATTTTTAGTGGTAATATTCACTGTGTGAGAGCCCCTACCAATGATGTATAACCTGTTGGCAACATTTTATCATAAAATACACTTACAAATTTTTTCTGAAGA
The DNA here is from genome assembly GCA_914767715.1 of Membranipora membranacea. Classification (NCBI taxonomy): domain Eukaryota; kingdom Metazoa; phylum Bryozoa; class Gymnolaemata; order Cheilostomatida; family Membraniporidae; genus Membranipora; species Membranipora membranacea. Next base: position 4,598,783 of record OU612070.1, on the reverse strand, counting down.
AAGCCTGGTTCACAATGCTGGGCATACTGTGTGCTTCACAAAGCAGCTGGGCATATTTATATCTCTTTATGGCAGCGAGTTGAGCTAAAAAGATTAGAACAGCTTTTGAAAGCGTTGCACATCAAATCAAGGAGTTAGATCAAACAAAGATATCTTAGCTTGACAAAAAAATGCAACAGGCGCCATCTCTTAGTTGTAATTAATACAAGTGCTTCGCCTCCTACTTCTATGGTTACACAATAGCTGAAAGAAGAAATAGTTCAGCCAGATTGGAAAGATTTGGTGAGTCTTCCAGTATCATTGCGGCCGAGAAGGTCGTATAAACTCACCAGTAGTGAACTGATTATTCTCAAACCAGTATCTGTCTCCATTTCTGAGACGGGAGAATCCATCAGCAAGAATGTGCGCAAAGAGCTCCCCAACAAGAGCGCCACCGTGTTGAAACTCTGTTACGCCTTCACATAAAATAGAAATGAGTAAGCATCTTTTTCTGCTTTCCAGCCAAGTATGTGTTTCCAGACACACTGCTCTTTGGATTACAGAAAACCTTAATTTTATCCTTTTGGTTTTGTTAAAACATAGGAGAGAGAGGGTCATACAAGTACCAAAGGGCCTTACAAATTACAGATGATTGTTTTAATGTTCAATGTGATAATCAGACAACAGCTTCGAGTTAGTACGCATGGAATAAGCAACTTGATCAAGTAAGGATGAGAGAAATGAAACAGATTTGATAGTAATATTTACCTCCAATGTACAGTTCAACGTCTCCAACGTGATCATAGACGCTCTGCAGCTGAGTCACAACATCATTAGGATGAGTCCTGCGCATATCAGCCCATGTCCTCGGTACGGATAGGCCGTATGCTCGTCTATAATTAGCATAAGAATCGAGCCCGTGGTCTCTACCTCTGTTAATATTCAGGGCTACTATGTCACGTCTCTGGTCAAATAGTTGGTCTCTCATTGGTTCAGGGAAGTTCTTGTCGACAATCCAAGGCCTGTCAAGGTGAAGACCTTTAGCAGCTTGTGCAACACCTGAGGAATGGTATCATATGTTATATTGAAGACCATGATAGATACCCGTGTGACACCTCAAACATTGTACCCATTGATATGAATTATATGAATATATATCAATGATTGTACCATATTCATCATGTGGACAAACCTACTTCGATGATTTCCCTGGTTAATAGTTGAACTGACTTGGATGATATTGACAAAGTTGGTATACTGTATCGAAAAGGCTAAAATGAGCTATTGTAGCACTTTCCAACCCAGAAGGGAGATCATTCTGTTGACCCAGTAAAACACCCATACATCACCAAAGATAATCATTCAAAAGGACAGATTGTCTTAGCCAATGTGTTGGCTCTATTGGCTGGTGGGGAGAAAAGCTCACACATTTGCTAAGATTGACCAATCTGATTAATAATTTTTTCTAAAGACAAAACAATCAACCTACCAACCTCCTTCATAAAACTTGCCTATGGTGATGTGAGAGATTGATTGACAGAGGCAGGACACACATACCCAATTTCCTCCCAGCTCTTGTCTTTAGGGTAAAATCATCTCATACATGCTCACCGTTTGATTCAGATGGGTTATCCGTTGTCTTGAGAAATTAATTTATCCGCTAGACAATTACTAGTACCACACGGAAAAGTAGCAACATGATTTGAACACAACTTACCATCTCGGTATATGATGTCGCTGTCAAAGAACCTTTCAGTGAGGTTGTTGGATCTGTCTATTTGCCCGTTGTCCTTTTCAAAAGTAAATATCCCATTGATTAGGGAGTGCCCAAATCTCATAGCTGCTGTGGACATCTCATTTCTAAAAATAAAGACATTTTGGGATGAATTTTTTTTTTTAACTTTGTTGGCATAATTTTCATCCGATGAGAATGTTTTACAAAATCAGCCTTCCAAAGAAAGAACAAAATTCAGAATGAACAGAGTTGTCAGTCTTATGAGGCTAAAATTTACTTGCTTGCTAATTGCTGGGAATTGTAACATTTTGACCACAAAGCAATAAAGACTGGAATACTCAAGAAGGCAGATCAGACTTTTATGTTTTAGCATAGAAGAACAGGTTATCCAATGTATTGCATAATGGGTCAAGAGTATTCAAGAAGTTCAATGAAGTACCCAATCAGATTGATTTCCTGACTTGTGGATAGTCAAAGGTTCAACTTACAAGACAGATGGGTTTATGTTTGCGTCGTGTCTTCCGTAACGATCGAGACTGTAACGGCTGATCATTGATCTACCAACCACAATCGGGAGCCACTCATAGTAATGAATATTAGATTGTATGGCTGATACAATTTTTTTGCTTTCCTGGAATATTCTCTCTTCACTCCATCCTGACTGGACTCTTTTCAGTTCATCTGCGATATCATTGTGGCATATCACGAAACCAGTATGCGCTGAGATGAGATTCGCTACAAAGTAAATATTATAAAGTTGTCAAAATATTTGTTTTCTAATTTTTGACAAGAATGGGAGCCAAAAAGATTCAAGGTATTTAGATTCACAGATTTTCTTTGGATTTTAGTGGGAAGCAAAGAGGGTAAATGGGTCTGCCATCCAAGTAGTTTTATTTGACTTTCCGCTAGATAAGTTGTATGAGTAAGCTATCATCGTCTTGACATAATAATCTACACTTAATCATGAAGTAACTCACGTGTTGTGTTGATTCTTCCATCACCTCCGAGGAAAGGACACTGTCCTACATTTCTCTGAGCAGCAGGGCAGCCATCCAAATTTGGTGGGGGTAGCCTGCGACCTTGAACTGTCTGTTCTTTAAGTTTACTGGAAGATCCTTGCCTAAGCTTTGCTAAATCTGCAGTTGTGCTTCCATATACTGCTGACCCGTCAAAAACATGGGTCACAGCATTGAGTTGCTGGCGTTTATCTGAATGAAAAAGCAAAATAACATATTGGAGATATTGGCGGTTTGAGTAAGCTGATGCAGATAATACTGTTGTCATGATCAATATAATTTCTTGGCATTTCTATAACTGTAACTATTAGCTCTTGCTTACAATAATTTCCTAAACATAATTACACCACAATGGGTTGCTGAAACTGTCGCTGAATCTCTACTCTCTAGTTTTCATAATTCCAGAACTTGGTTTTTTTTGTTCTGATGATGGAATCTTACCTGGAACACATTGATGCTGTGCGGCAGGCCGAGATCTGACATGAGTCATGCAGACATCGTCTCCATAGATGAGATCATTAAAGTTTTCTATAGGCATACAGACATCGCCTCTTACTCTTTGCAGCAAATCGCGGATATCACTGATTTGTCTACTGGTGGGCGATCCATATACAGATTCAGCCACCTGATCAGCACAGCAGGCAACAGTGGCTATAAACATCAGAGAGAGATGAATCTGACTACAGATGTAATAAGTAGGCAAAAAAATGATGCGGTATGATTTGAGGCCCAAAGTCTGGGTAAATAACTAACACAATTGATCACTTGCTGTCTCTTAATCACCTATTCTCCTGTTTGTAAGTTTTGATTGTCAGTTTGCAAACTTTGACCACATGCACAGCTTCTTAACAGCCAGTATTTTTCATTTTCAGTGCTTCTTTTAACTACAGTAGTGTAAATTTCATTATTCTACAGGATCCTTACCATCAACTTCAGAGATTTGAGTGAATTCATGAGCGATAAATTGTCCCCACTGCATGATATGAGCGCTAGCACCTGCATTGTTCAGCACGACACTAGTTGTGGTAACTCTGGTTGTGATCTCACGTGGGTTTGGTAGAAGTCTTCCAGATGCGTGCCCAGTGGTTCGTCGACTGTTGAAATCTAAATAGAAATGTAACAATGGCAATCATCACTAAAAAAATGGCCATATTTAATAAGATTAGTGTCAAAGATTAAAAACTACAAAGATTTTCATGTATTCCAATTACGTTGTTTGGGACTGAGATTGCATTCTTTGTGGATGCTGTACATATATCCAAACCGCAATACCCATCACTAATAAATATCTTGAAAATCAGACTTACAATAACACCTCGAAAATGAAACATGGCTTCAAGTGGTTGCCCACTCTATGTATCCTACTTACTATCCTCGTATTGTGGAGGTAATTTTCTGGTGAAAGGCGTGAGAGCCATACCCCATGTCTTTCTCCCAGTAACTACGTTAGTACATCTACCGGATGGCTCCCTGTATTGGGAGGTACATGGTGCAGCATTCGCCCCATCGTACACACAATCCTCTGTGATTTGAGCAAAAAGTATGGCATCCTCTAAAAAAGCGGTAAATTCTGACAATGTTACTCACTTAGAAGTTGGCAATAAAAGAACCGTAACACAGTAATCAAGAATCGCTGAGGTTGAAGTTCAAAGAACTTAAATTATTTATATGGTTATTGTTTCTTGGTGTTACCAAGCCCGTTCCACATACGTTGAGATATGCCTGGTTGTCCGTCAAATCCTGGTTGTCCATCAAATCCTGGAGCTCCACGTTGTCCTGGAGGTACAGGTTGTCCTGGAGTTAAACTTGGGGCAAAGCGTCCAGGAGTTGTGGTCGCTTGTCGTGTTTGGGACAAAGCGATCTGTAGGTTCACTCCTTGCGCTGCTTCGTTAGCGTTGGCTTCAGGAGAGACGTTATCAGTGTTAGTATTGGTGCTGAAGAGGCTCTTGAAGTTCTGTTCATTCTGATCATTTGCTAGTGCGGCATCGCCAGCTGTTGAAATAATAATAACAATGAGTTCTATGATTCACAATGATGAGAAATTTTGTATTTGTAAAGATTTGCAAAGAATTATATGAATAATAGTATTTAGTAGTGGAGCTATTCCTATAAATTTCTACATTTCTGTATGGTATCAGAAAAGTCAGACCATGAGAGTGGAAGACAGTTTGTTTTAGGGTGCAGAAGCCGCAACAACCGGCCCATGCGTGTACATAGAGCATGTTCACACAAAGCAAAGGATTTTCAGGGTTTACAATTCTGAGCTCTTGAAAAAGAATTATGGATTTATTTTGACTAACCCCCCCCCCCCCCCCACCAACCCTGTGCTCTCTGGTGCTGACCATGGCAGACCGTTTGTTTATTCGGGATATCTGTGTGAGGATGGAATGAAAGATTTACTTTGTCTCTTTTGTCAATAAGAGCATCACCGTGGAGGGAGAGACGAATGGGACAGGATATCTGCTGATCTAGTTGACCTTGAGTTATTGGAAACAGCTGTACTGAAAACATATACACTATGCACCTGGAATCAGAAACATTTATTGTCAATTTAGATGAACATAGATCTAAGACAATTACCTCTTAGTATGCTCAGTTCATTGTTGTTGACTGGAGGAGCAGCAGGTGCGGAGTTTTGTCTCGCGAGTGATTGAATACGAGCAGCATCTGTGTTGGGGTTCTGCAAGGTTAGAGGAGGTGATTGGTGAGCACAACAATACATATAGGGTACCATTTTATAATAACAAACAATTCACTTCAGTAAATCTTCTGAATTTAAAAGTGCGCTCAATATGTTGTTGAAACCAACTAGAGATGGGTGGTCGAGGATTAATATTGGAGATAAGGCAGCCGAAGTTACTCAAAACAACATAAACAAAAATACATCTTTCTGAGATTTCTTGATGAAAGTCATCGAACAGCAATTAGAAAGCAAATGACTTAGAAATCTTAACATACCTGTCCATAAACTGCAGCTAATACTGATCCCAATAAAATTCTGCAAGAGAAGAAAGATGAAGAATTTTAGGCTAGCTGGAGAGTATTATATTTCCAATAAGCGATTCATTTGCATAGAAAAGAAATCATCTGTCATCACAGGTTGCTACATTAAGTGAAAGTTCATCTCAAAGACTTCTCAAAAACTACACATTGCAGTAATGCAAACTATGGGAGACAAAATTACCGAACAAACGCCTGAAAACTTACAGTAAGATATGAGCTGCGGTCTGACTCTGTGAGCCTCTCATGTTTGTTTTTAGTCTAGTCCAGCTGAGAGCGGTGAATGTGACAGTACCTTACTCCAATACTATTTATACCAAACTAATGAGGAAACAAGATATGCTCATATTCCTGCTGGTTTTGGCAGCAAAACACGGACAACCAAAGGTGAGGTGATACAGAGGGGGGAACTGAGAGAATTTCAGAGGGGGTAAAAATTTCATCCCTTCCCTCAGTTGGCGAAAACCCATAGCACAACACTGAATATGAGATTCAAAAACACAGCAAAACTCAAAAATGACTTAAAATCTCAAATATTTCTTATTGCAAATATTATTTGAATAATGCTTATACATAATTAGTATCCACCCCTGGCAAAGTATACATGGAATGCAACAAAAAGCATTTTTGCGAAAAACTGTTAATCAAATAAATGGATCCATCTTCTCAAAAAATATCAACTAGTAAGATAAATGTTCAAGTCTTCGTTTCCATTGGTCAGACATCACTGAAAGCGATTAAATCAAGTCTGTGAATCATTTATAGATTGAAACACCCCATATTCTATCAATATTAGTCACTAACACAGAAGTTGTAGCCAGTGAATAGTCGTTGCGCCTCCATAACAACCAAACTCATAAATAAAGTCTATCGAATACCACTTTCCTAAATGTGGCTATGAAGTTAAACCACATATTTGACATTCATGATGTTAATCCCTTGATTAAAATTTCTCCCTCTTAATTGATTGGTTATAGTTGTGTTATGTTGTACTTATCATGCCTATTCCAATGTTTCGGAAGTTTTTTTAGGGCTTCAAAATTTATCTTTAGCCTATAACCTAAGATTTTTTCATCAAAATTTGTCATTTTCTCCTTTAAAAATCAGTTCTCGCACTGTATGTACAATTGGTAGTGGATTATTGGATTGACGGAATGATACACGGTGTAGTTATCCGTGAAGAGAACAGATTCAATCAATATACACCTTGGGCAATAAAGGTGAATTAAAAACTCTGTAGGCACTTAATTACTTATGTCTACGACCTTGTGTCAGTTGTGATTGCCTTACCACAAGCATTACATGTGGTAAACATAGAGAATAGAACTGAGTTGACTCAACACATGAGGGAGGAATCTGATACTATTAATATACTTGGTACAGACCGACAAAAGAAAGCGGTTTTAAAAATTTGTAAGTAAATTGCAACTTAGTATGTATTATGACAGTTATATTATGAATAAAGTCATTTTTATGAGTTGCTGGAATGTAATTCAATCTTTTGGCTAAACGTTTGTAAATTTCAAGCTCAAGCGAGGTAAGACCATGGTAACAAATATTCAAATGCAATAACTTTATTACTTTTGCAGCAGTGTGAATCATGTGATATAAACAAGGTTTGTAGTTCTTAAAAATGAGAGCTTATTGGTTCATCACCATCAAATAAGACATCAACCAAAACCGGGAACGGAACATGGTGATACGGTGCTACTGCCAAAAATCACCCCATTCTCTGTAATGTTTAATCTGGTTCCAAATACTTTCGTGTATTTAATTCTATTGGTAGTCAAACAATCTGTGAATACTTCATATATTTCACGATCACGTTCGGACATATCCATTAGTGAACCCAACAAGGAAGACATAAGGAAATGTAAAATTAGAAGACACTTAGAGAGGTTTTCTTAGAACACCAATGAGCTACCTCCATGTTCGGCATGATTGCACAAGGTGAAATCACTCTGTCGGGCTGAAATCTCAACAGATCAGCACTAATTCAAGTGCTCAAATGCTGTTCTGGTGGAGGGAGGGGATCACGTTCCTTAACCAGCCCTCGCCTGACATGATTAAGATGCGGCTCATAATGGTTGGCCACTCCCAGCAAAATATGCAGAGTTCGAGCACCTATATTAAAAAGTCATTTATTTTGAAAAATGGATCAGAACAGAACTTAGGGAAACCGATGTACTCCCTTTATTGGAAAACAGGATGTTATGGCTTATTGCATGGTTAACCTACATATCACAGCTCACCTCATACCTAATCCATATCTTAACATGAGTCATCTGTCTTCAAACTCTGATCAATTCATTCCAAGATAGAAGCCGCTGAAAAGACCTAGCTAGCTATCCACCTAACCATACAGGTTGATCTGGAAAGTAAAAAGTATATTGTGAGCATCAGAGTGCATGCATGCCCTCCACAGACGAGACAGGCAGATCAGACATAATGGACATATCTAGCCTTGTCAAGTGGCCCAAACAAAAGGAAGTTGTATGACAAGCTAGGTCACATCCTGCTGGGGGGCTGGCATGTCACACATTTGATATTAGAGCCCCCCCCCCCCCCCGCCCCCCTTAATAACTTATAGATCATTCTTACATTCCGATAAACGTGGCTCATAGGTTTTAGATTTTCATTGACATATTTTTATTACATTAAATCAATTTAAACCACAACCGAATCATGAATAATGTGCTGAAAACAGAAAGCCTTCACCTATCAACAAAATATAAAGATAAAACATAACGCAGAAACAGATGAACTGTTAAATTTAAGATAGCCTACGATAGCGATTACTGAGTAAAATAAAACTCATTGCTTGTGGAGAGGGGATGTGTGTCCTCTCATGCGACCAAAATCACTACTGGTACAGTAGAGTTAAAGTGATCATAAATTATCAACAAAACTAGATATAAAATGAATCACCGGGTTAGCAGACAGATGTAGAACTTTGATGGCCTAATAAGTGACCATTATAATATAGAAGTTCAGCGCCAGAAATATCACACAAAAATTCTTGATTACAGATTAGCGAGATTTATGTCAATTTAAGAAAAATATTATATCTATTTAAAAACCACCCAACAAGGAACTAACAATAACTGGGTTATAGATACCTACTGCAAGCCTTACGGGGGGGGGGGGGGGGGGGGGGGGGGGGGCTTATAGGTTAATTTTTTGGCATTGACAAATGGACTAACAAATTGAGCTAAAATTAGGCCATGCTGGCAGTTACAGGGAGCTAATGGATATATTTTGAGAGGTATCACATACCTCACCAAGCTGTGGGCATACAGTTAAATCTGTCATACGATGACCTCTCCAGTGACTCCCTGTGATCAGGGTGTGCGATCTGTATGAGCTCGTGTGCTCGCTGTCGAACATTCTTACCAAATAGATTCGCTATTCCGTACTCGGTGACGATGTAGTGTACATGAGCACGGGTAGTCACAACACCCGATCCTAAACATAAAACAATGCACACGTTTCGGATATATCATCAACAGAATCTCTTTGCTGCTCAGAGGCATTGGCAAGCGTAGACATAGTGCCATATTTTAATACCTTATTTGATGTTTTACACGAGGGTAGTAACCCTTTACAATAACCCCCTCTCCCTTGTAGCCATCTACACTTTTTAGAAGGGGCCTCTTGTAATGTGTGCAGGCATTCTCCCTGGTGGAGGGTTATGCAACGAAATTGGCCATAGTAGAGACAAATTTAAGAACAAGAACAACAACACAGGCCAATGTTTGCAGTGCTGCACTGAATGTCAATATGGACTCAGGAACAGCTATGCGGCAACTCTACTTATGATTAGAGTTAACACTACCTTGTTTGATGAACGGTACAATCTTCGACTCTCCTCTCTTTGTAGTACTGGGCATCGCAAGAATGGGTTTGCCAAGTCCGTCCTGACTTAACGCGGCTCCTCTCAGGAAATCAACCTGTCCCCCGACACCTACACATAGGAAACAAGCAAATTAACTCATCAAATCAGCCTCTTGTAACATATTAGATCTATGAAAATTGAGGAACTTGTTAATGGGAGGAGGGGAGCGCTGTTTATCCCTTAATTTACTTTGAGAGTGATTTCAACTAATTAGCCTTATTCACTGTTCGATGAGATGTCACATTTTCAATTGACTCTCATGACAACGCGTCACCATTGGCTATCAGCAGAACAGGCAAATAAACAAGATCTGGAGCAGCATTTCTTCTCTCCGAAAACTATACACACCTATTGATATAAACTTGTGGTAAAAGTTGTTAAATATTATGGCATTTAGGAGATGGATCCACTTACTTTTGCACGCAACACCATGTGGACAAAGCACTTGCAATAAGGTTGACACACAAATAACAAAAGATAGACAATATTCTTGTCACTTATTCCCTTCTGATTAAACTCTGACATTCACTATGTTTCGATGATAATCAAGCTGAGTTTTCACCTCTTGGCTCGCCCTCGAAATATGCATCCATTTCCACGGATAGAGCTGAGACGGAAACATCAAAATAATCTGCCAACACTGGGACTTAAACCCGGGCATCTTTGGTCAAATTCTTTGTTGCTAACTTCTCGGAAACGACAGCCCATTGTTACTCGCACAGCTCAGCGAAAACTTATACTTCGAGCTTAATGCGGACTGGCAGGTATTCCCATGGCTTGAACAGCCCCGAAATTAGACTCAGGACGATCCATGGAAACAGGGTGATTGTATCATGTCAGTTCAGATTCAAGGCCGATAAGGAAGATAGAAATCAGGCACAATTACTCCTTAAGAAGATATCACATGTATTATACCTACCAGAGTAGAATCGTCTGCCGATCGAGTCCGAGACCACCTGTCCAGTGATGTCAACCTCTATACATGAGTTGATAGCTGTCACCTTAGGATTCCGGGCTATGATTGAGGGATTATTCACATAAGCAATGTCTAGCATGACTAGAATATATAGAGAAAACCATGGGGAATTATGTAATAGAATTACGCTGACAGTTACCTGAAAGAATACAGTTTCACTGAATTTAATCAATCACATTTCATGTATTGACACTTCATGTAGTTGACTGGTTGTCAGTAAAAAAAACCAGCATAATAAAATCACAAATCGAAGGTTCTCATCCGGATCTAGGTAAAGTTATACAAAGCCTGTCTTGGCATGCTTTGTTGACTTGTTGACAAACATTCGATGTGCCGTTAATTTTTACTATATACGAAGTTACATCAGGATAAATACTCTATCCTTGTTAGCTGATATGATCCAGTATCATTGGTTACGGAATTGTACAGCCTATCTACAAAATCTGAGCACTAACCTATAGAAGGATTATTGTCTATAAAGTCGTACAATCTTCTAGTTCCTACACAGAATCCACCGACTATCTTGCCCTGATGAATATTCTTCTTGGCATTAGTGATCACACCTTTCTCAACTAGATCAACGAGTCCATCTGAAAACATCTCAGTATGAACTCCGATATCACGATGAGCCCACAGGCTAGATAAAACAGTGTCCGGTATATTTCCGATGCCTGTAATGTAAATGTTGTTAAACCTATAAAACACTGGGACCACAGGCTAAGACTGTATATCACCAAAGAAAGATTACAAAAAAATATTTAGGTTTATATATTGTGATGCAAGTGAACTTGTTTCTACAGCTCTTAAAAAACTGTATAAGATACCACGCTAAAACTCAGGGAGAAGGCATGATCGGTCCTGAGACTAATATGAATAATATCATTATACTCCATCAAGAGTTAACAGGGGGAAGGCAATTTCTAATTTATTCATGATCTGTACTACTCACCCTTGTAACATTTATTATTTGTCAATCTTGAATAATCTCGGCATTGAATAAGAGTGATGACAATGATTGATGGTCAAAATTAACTAAGCAATGCCAAGATTAAAATTATTTTCCTATGTAGTTGAGAATTTCTGCATTTCTGAATATCTCCATTGTTGATCATAGTCCCAAAATAAAGCTTGCAGGTAAAAAGCCAAATGAATTATTTTAGCAAATTGAGCATACTGACTCTCGTGATCTGACTGGGCATGTAGATCACTGATAAACTAGGCTATCATTACCACAAAGCAGGTGTCGTAAGGCTAAGTATGTATCATGCGTGACTTGAATTTGCGCATGTGCAAGAACAATGAGTTTATTTTGGGTTCTAATTGCAACTTTGGAAAGGGGAAATGGGATATCCCCTGCATAAACTGTCAATCAAAATCAGCTAATAATGACAAGAGAGGATAACTATTGATAACAAACCGCATGCAAATTGAGAGCAGATAACTCCAAATTTATACAGCCCATTGTTTTTTATATGAGTTTGAAGCCACATGAAAAGTATATAAAAGTGGTTCAATAATGTGAGTGGCACTGAGGTGAGTTGGGGGAGTCTATTTTACACACCCATGCAGAAAACTTCATTCAGTCAAATGAATTTAAGCTTTATATATACCACTTTCCCATCCCCCTATCAATCCTTGACCCAGTTAATTATTACTTAATGAAATTGAGAGCTAATCCCATCTGCTTTGCCGAGTACCATGCTCAATAAAATAGCTAACTCTTCAGAAAAAAATGGACCGGCAAATCTCAAAATAGCATGTCCGGATTTTTTCATGTTACTGATCGTAGGTTTCTCACAAGAATTTAGCCATTGCGTTTAACCATGTAGGAATTCAGAGTTACCTGCTCTTGATTGGCACCACAGTTGACCAGTAGAAATCTGGAGACTCATATTACAAAGCAGAATAATAAGACTTTCTTTCTCAGAGCCAGACAGGCAGCAAGTATTTTTCATGACATACCCATTTGAAGTGTTGCACCATCTAACACCAGGTTAGCAGCAATGATCTCTCCTATTTTCTTCTCCACTTGACTAGGTGTAGCAGGTTCACGAGTAGGCATCGGTGCATCGGTAGACACCATGGCATCGAAATGACTCTGGTGTATGATACCGTCCCCAAATGTACGAGGCATGTTAGGATTGACTAGTCCTTTGTAAAGAGAATTATTTTCAAAGACATAACCTTTCATTGAATACCAAATTGTTCCAATGATATTTTGCATATGGAAGGCTTTATATGTGAATTAAAAAAATCTGATAATTCATACATAAAGCAAATGTAAGATCATATGGTTCAATGGTCATACATATATGTGGAGTTCCTCAAGTTCTCCTTGGTTAATCATAGCTTGATACGCAAATCATATGGCTCATAATCAATCAAAAGTCTAGTCCAATCTCTCAGTAAGTTTCTTTCATTTAGCTTCACTCAAAAGCAATTTTTATGTAGATATAACTTATATACTCACCAACAATATATCCAGCGTTCTGTATTGCAGACCTTGTGCAGTCCACACTGCCCCCTAGTGAGCAGAAACCGTGTTTGTCAGGGGGAGTAACCTGCACAAGGGCTGCATCAAGTTGTATGATCTTACGTCGGAATAGTAATGGTATATCTGATAAGAATATTGGCATGAAATCTCCTCGGCCCTCATTCACTGCGGATCTGCATGCTGCCCCAATAAACATGTTGTTGCTTCTGATGATGCCTATACACAGATATGAAAATACAAACATGAGATGATTAAAGACTATGAAAAGGTCTAAGTAACATATTGACTGGAAGCAGGCTTTGCAGTAGTTACGCAATATTTATACACTGAAATAGATGATAGCATTGCTGGATCAAAGTAATGTATCGTGTTAGAAATGATGCCCATGTACTGTACAAGCTCAATAAGCTTCCACGTTCATGTACTACTGTTAAGGTTGATATTCTAGACAAAGGTTATTGGATGAAGTTATCTACTATCCATACTCTATCAACTATGTTTTATAGATCATTTCTAGCTAGTATTTCGCACAGCAAAATAATTTGAGATGCCAAACTGAGCATTATTGACCAAGTTTGAAATTTTTCAATCAGTGGGCCCATGTAATTCTTCTTTGAAGTAGTAGCTAGACAGCTTTGTGTTATATTTAGAATGGAAAATGTACTTGCCAACCATTGACAGGCCAAATATAAAAATGGTACTCAGGCCAAAGAGTTAGACACTCCTTGCTCAGGCTAAAGATAACCCACTCACCTTCATACTCTGGGCTGTTCCAGTTGCACTCGCCTTCCAGATGTAGGTGGATAAGCTCTACATTCTTCAGCTGTGCATCCTTACCATGCTTCATCAGAGCATCAAGTAAGGCAAATGGGGTCGCCATTGTTCCGTGCACATATACCTTATGATCTGCAAAAGCAGACTTCATGTAAAATTATATAATAAATCAATGATCAGTTCCGATTATGACATGAGATGTAGCATTGAAGAATTCCAGCAGACCAGAGGAGGCGGAAAATACCATGAACCATTTTGAGGAAAATTATCATTTCCAATGCTTGCTGATGTATGCATGTTCCCCTATCTCATGAAACTCAACACTTATTACCATCTCCGGAGTATACAATCAAGAAATTCTGATTAATTAGTTTTGAAGAATCACAACTATCCTGTGTGTCAAAGCAGATTGTGCAAAAATGAAAGATGTGTAAGTAAGAACTTAGTAACAAAAACCGACCTGATCTGATTAAAGAAACTGCTTCATCAGCGGACATCCACTTTGGCTCTCTGCCAGGAACAACATAAAACGGCTCATGTGAGTAGTCTGAACTTGAGAATGACCTGGCGATGTTGAAGCCTCTGCGAAACGCTCCATACTTTGATGTGTTTGCAATAGCCCTCGCCTGGCGAAGCAATGACAAAGCCATTGTTAACTCCTAAGCTGCAGGCAGTGTGCCCTGAAAAGGCAAGGACAATTATTGTGAACAGGCATTACAATTGGAACATATGCTTGTCTATGGTAGGTGGTTGTTATAAATGTACATTGACTGGTTTTACTGTTCAGTCTTACTTTTAGCTTGCTACATGGCGGGTTTCAAATCACCAACATCCGAATCGCATATCGTAGGGCTTAAAATCACTGTAGGCTTGATATGGTACCATAATGCGGGACACAATATAACTAGATAGCAGTTATCTGGTGGTATGTCTGTCGGGCTGTTATACTGCAACCTGTGCCCTCACAGGGTGTTGGCAGACATGTGGTTTGTAATTATATTAAGTCGGCAAGTACCAAATAGCCTACCTAGTGTGAACAAGGTTACCAAATACCTGGAACAAGTTTGTTCCCTCTGGTTAGCTGCGGAGTGATATTGCAAAAGTCATGTATCATAGTTGCTTGATCTGGCTTGATACAAAGCTTTTTAGGTGTATATCCATTTTCTCAGAGGGAAGGAACTTGATCTACTGAGTACCATTGCTTGGAAGAAACCTTCATTACAGAAAAAGTAAAGTTAGTCCGTTTCGTACTATGGATGATATTTATAGTAGCTAGTTTGTGTTGTGTTGCAATACATGTCCCATATAGCACCTATACAACGCTGTTGGGCTACAAGACAATGATAAATGTCCAATACAGCACCTAAATCCCCATTGTGCTGCAAGACAATTTGACATGTCCCATGGGCCATACATACAGCGGGGAGAATGGAAGGGTATAAATAACTTATTTACCCCCGCTATTATCCCTGCATACATCACCAGCAACCCCTCTGTGGTGATGCATTGGTTGCTTCAAAATCAAACTATGACTCACAACACCTTAGACTTGGACATGCTTTCCACACCTTACACTACAGCACCCAAAACATGAATTAATGTTACTGGAGTTGAAGAAAAAATAAATGGGAAAATAAGTGCCGGAAGCGGGTGATAAATGTGTGGACTGGGTCTGCTGAGTGTTCGAAACAATCCTTTAATTTTTCAGAAAGTTGGCTACATATCCCGATGTTCTACAATTATCATATAATTGTAAAGTCATAACGAGGCGTTGCTATGTTTCTATAGAGACCAGTAAACAACGCCTTCTCAATCTTGATTGTTGGGCAGTAGGAATCATTCCAGTTTTACAACCAAAGAGAGTAGAACACTAACATTACAGCTGCTTGTTGAGGACTTCTAACACATAAATCATGTCTTCAGACAATCCTGCGGAGCCTGTCTCTAAAGAGGTTGAGTTTTTGACTGCTAAATCCTTCCTACTAACAAGAAGCAGCAAAACTGGAGGAAATTTGTAAGTCTCTATCAACTTATTATGGGGAAGCGAGAACATATATAAGAATATTTAATTTTAAGAATCAACTCAATGGTAGTGTGTTTTAAGAATGAGTATGACAAATGTTGAACACACACAGGAAACAAATAAAGGTTTGTCTGGGTCAGATACAAGTGCACAGAATCTAATCATAGCCCCCTTGTTAGGTTGGATAAAAATACTCTCAGATGCTTTATCTAATCATGCTAAACTTTGATGGCCAGTGAATAATAATCATACTGGACAGATTGATCTATAAATTATAACTTGGTTGCTAATGGTTGTCACTCAAATTTGTTTGTCTCTCCGCTTTACATGTGCTCCCAAATCAGACTGGAGGAAATAGTTTATCTAATCCTTCATCAATCCATTATTTACACTTGCACATGCTTGTATATTTGGGTGTGACCCACAAAGGTCTATGAAGTTTGCCCAAAATTCCCCATGTTTGTGTTGAAGCAAATTATAAAATTTGAAATTTTTAAATAGGTGAGTCAAGTCTGCAATTGGATGAATGGGTTTGACTTGCACTGTAACTCACACCGATAAAGGAAGCATGCAAGTCGCTTCTCATTAGTAATAATTGAGAGTAATGAGAAGAGTATTGAAAAAAAGATTAAATGTCCTATAGCTGACAGCATCATGTGTTTCCTCTACAGATATGACCATCTCAGCAAAGTACTCACTAAAGTTCTAGATGAGAGACCATCAGATGTAGTCGACATTATAGAAGACATTAGTAAAGAGACAAAAAGATCACAATTCAAATCAGATGTAGACACAGTCCAAGATAAAATCGACAGATCAACTGAAGTTGCACTCTGTCAAATACAGGAAAAACTATTCAAGGTACAGTAGTACAGCAGTATTTAGTTGGCTTTTTTTGTTGTTCAATGGAGAAGGGGTGACAAACACACAAACCCACCACATTGCCAACAGATTTGAATGTATGAGAGGTAAATTCCTTTTAATTTTTATCATTTCTAGGCAAAGCAGGTAAGGCTTTCATATGGCTATCATTTCACTTAGAACAATCTACAGTAGACTATGAACAGTTACTTGGTAGAAATATTCATCGCTATTATAGCTGCCAGACTGCTCTCAAGATAGGATTTCTTTCAATTTCATTTATGAGTAAACTTCAATATTGGACACTTGGTAGGCTAAGGTTGATTGTAGTTTTTATGAATTAGCTAGCTCATGATGACCTTGATAATAACAAATACATTGCTTGAATGGGTTTCATAGGCCAATAACACTTTGATAGGCAGCCTGAAGCTAGCAGGTCAATCATGTATAGCCGTAAGTTGAAATCAATCACTTCAGGCTCGTACAAACAGTTATAATAATTGTACAGTCTATGCTCACATGATTTTCCTGGAATACCATGTTGAAGGTGCATTATGGGAAATCTGTAGATCCAGTTTGATCCATTTTTCCCTCATTGGATTGCCCCCTCTACTGACAATCCGAAGGTCAGTAGAGGGGGGGGGGGAATCCAATGAGGGGAAAAATGGATCAAACTTGAACTAGGAAATCTATGGTACCATACCATTGTGTATCTTAATATGATAGTAATAGCTATGAATTTTTCAGAAGGGGGATGGTGAAGAGGAAGCAGAGGCACAAGAAGAAGATGTAGACACACCCCTCCCCAATCTCATGGAGCTGAGCTTCTACTTTGAACAAGCCGGCATCGGATTGAACAGAGAAGAATGCTACAGGATGTGGCTTGCCTTGAAAAATCTAGTAGACAACCATCTCTTACAACACGTCAGGTACGGACCTCAGGATTAAGATAAGCTTCTGGTGCTACATTTCACTGCTGATTGAGCATCTCAATAGGTGCTGATCTCACCAATCGGGGATGAGGCCAAATGATATGCGACACTTGATCAGCCTGTCTACCGATTCAGGACAATAAAACTGTAAAACTACACACCATTTCATTTTTTGAGTGATTTGTTTACTATCGAATGAATTGATTGACATGTACATCAATGTTTATGTTACGTGGAGCTCACGTTTAGTGTCGCTTTCTGCAGGTTGTGGGGTAAAGTATTAGGAACCGAACAGAATTATTATGTAGCAGAAGTTGAATACAGGGAAGGAGAGGAAGAAGAGGAGGAAGAAGAGGAAGAGGTATGTTAGAAATGATCGGCAAATAAAAATAATTGATACCATCCTTAGATGAATCAATTTAAATCAAATTAAAATGAGTGTTGTTTACAAATATAAAAAGCCACAAGCTATGTTGAAACCAGCTTACTTCAGATAAGCAACCGTTGACATTTTTAATATTCACAAGAACTGTTATTCCATCCTAGCTGGACGAATTTTTGGAGTTACAACAACTGCAGGTAATGGCCAGTTTAATGGTCCATCTTCCAAATTGCCTTAATTTGGATTCAAGTCATCATGCATCCCACTTGTACCACTCCAGTAAATATTTGTTCCACCATTTTTTGGCGGGATAGACACTTGCCTATCTCCTGTATCCAAAACACCTCACATCCATGTCCTGCACAGCATGTAATCTACATAAGTTTATATGTATCGTCTGTGACTGTGCTGTCAGAAAGTTGGAAGCCATAGACATAATACCAAAAATTATTAATCATGTCTATGGTTTTTTCTATAAAATAAGGCGAATTGGTCGAAATTTTGGAGGGATGATTTTAATCGATAGTTTTGAATACCATGCCAAGGTAAAATAAATGAAAATTATAACTTCGATCCTATGTTATTATCTTTGTACTAAATTTGTAGGCGGAGCCAGAACAGGATGAGGATACAACAGAGAAAGAAGAAGGTGATGAGGATGAGGAGACTGAAGAGGATGACACACCTAAACCTGCATGGAAACCTCCACCTGTCACTCCTAAAGAGGAGGCTCGAACAGGTGTCAACAAGAAAACATACTTCGTCTGTAACGAACGTAAGTTTTACTTCGTTATTTCATGGTTAGAAATACTGTGTACTTTGAGTTATTTTAAGGATGGCTTTTAGGAGCCACAACAAACTTTTACAACAATAACCATATACTGAGATTTTCATTCCAACATTAATTGTTGATTAGAAATACAACTACTCAATGATGCAATATTATTAAAACATCTCTTTCTTGTGTTTCAGCTGGCAAACCATGGAAAAAGCTTCCCAATGTAACCCCACAGCAACTTGTCAACGCAAGGAAAATCAAAAAGTTTTTCACCGGACGACTAGATGCACCCGTAGTCAGCTACCCTCCATTCCCTGGAAATGAGTCTAATTATCTCAGAGCACAGATTGCTAGAATTGGGTAAGCCTACTATCAAATTTGATCACGATAATTTAACTGTTAGAAATAGAAATTCAGTATGTCAACTGTCTGACCTTATAAGCCAGTTCAAAAACATATTGTGATTGAAAAATATTGTTGCACCAAAACTCAGAAAATCGGCTATTTAAAATTGGTGAACACAAGCCTATGATCACAACAGAATTTATGCATTTGGCAGAAAATCCGTTGGATATTATAACTTAGGAGTTGCACTTTCTGTGTAACAAAAGCACAACTCCATAGTGTAAAACACTGAATTTTCTGTATAACAAACAGAATACATTAAATATCATATTTTCTCCTCAGTGCCGGCACACATGTATCTCCTCACGACTATTATCAGTTTGATGCTGAGGAGGAAGAGGATGAAGAGGAGGCACAAAGAGATAACTTTGTGGAAAACCTTGATTTTGAGGGAATCCCTGTCAGAGATCTGTGTGATCCATCGTTACAGAACTGGGTACATCATGTCCAACATATCCTACCCCAGGTAATTATAAAACTTTAGCTATCAGCTTATTACATGTACTTCTAATTCAAAGGGGTTTTGTAGTTGAAATGAGCTACAGTCTAGCCATTGCCCTCCCAATGCCCTACAAATATATATATATATATATATATATATATATATAATGTTAAGTGTAGATCAATTGAAACCTGAGTCTTCTCAAAAATATGTCGATGAACTTTTGCTCCGAATCAGTTCAACAACTTTGCTGTAATGTTTCTTCCTTATTCTTTCTCAAAGGGTCGGTGTACGTGGTGGAATCCTGTACAGAAGAATGAAGATGATTTCGAAGAGGAAGATGAGGAGGAGGAAAAGGAGGAGGTAGATGAGCCTGAACCAGAAGTAGGACCTCCACTTCTCACACCTCTCAGCGAAGATGCTGAAGTTGACAGCATGCCTCCATGGACACCTAAGATGTCTACCAATATCATTCCACAATATGCTATCTCTGTACTGAAGAGTAATCTCTGGCCTGGAGGCTATGCTTTCTGCATAGAAAAGTGAGTGGCTGTTAAGTAATAATTCATCACCTTTAATTTTGAAATCTCATGTTCTCATGTCAACGCTTAACGCATAGAAGACCAGTTGATCCAACCCAAGACTAACCTCTTGACTAACTGAGACTTACAGGATATGTTGAGATACCATTGTGAGGAAACTCCTATTGTCAGCTGAAATTCACTCATTTCTATTTGCTCGTTTCAGGAAATTTGAAAATGTGTACATTGGATGGGGACACAAGTATTCTGCTGAGAACTTTAACCCAACACCAGTTCCACCAATCATGGAGGAGTTCCCAAGTGGTCCTGAGATTACAGAGATTGAGGACCCCACACCAGAGGAAGAGGCTGCTCTCAGAGCTGCACAGATGGAGGCTCAGGAAGCAGCAGAGGAGATTGAAGAGGAAGAGGAGGGAGAAGAGGATGATGATTAGATATCAGGCTAAAACAGAGATCAGATCTCAGGCTAAAATAGAGACATTGATATATATAGTCAATGAGAGAAATGAGGATACTTGTGAATAGAGGTCAATTCATGTTCTGAACGATTATTTCTCAAGATCTGATGGCTTTGAAAATAACAGAGGTGATCCATGTGCTTTTTTTATTGCCGAGACCTAAATTTTGTAGGACCGTATCATTTTGATGGTCCAATAAATTGGTCTAATGGATTAATATGATTCATCAACAGTGCCAACAGGAAAACTTCTGGCTTGCATTATCTCCTAAACCGTTATAAATGTATAGTCAAACGGCAAAGATGTTTTCAACTATATTTTGTTTTGTATCACTAAATAAAATTATAAAAACAACAAAACAGCATAACTATGAATTTACAAAAGGAAGACTTATCATCTCTAGTAACGAACAATATCTATCTATGAGTGTCATACCCGATCACGCTGTGTAAGTGCAGCATATATGAACTTAGCTACTCCACTCAATTTCTCATCTAGGACGAGATTTACTCACCAAGAGGGTCAGGGTATACTGAAAGGTAATAACTAATGAACATTGGTTGGCATCCCTCTTACACTGCTCTGATCCATAGTACGCTGTGAGATTTAAACTGACAAGCACAAATGACGAAGATTGGACTGGTCCCACTAGCCACTACTAAACCACGCTTGTCATAGCTATAGTGCAATTCCCTTTAGGAGGAATCCCGAAATAAATGTGGATTATTTTACAGGCTGGGGAGCAATGATTGTTGACATTCAAAACTGTGCTCACTTGTTAATCCATGCTAGTTGTTACTACCATTGTTAGTGTAAATTGTTAGTCAATGCGAATGTTGTGACTTGGAAAGCTGTTTGCAATGAATAGAAAATTTAGGTCTTAGGGATACGAAGTCCAATCTCATTATGTGATACATTAAACAGGAAAATATCAAAGATCTTACACTAACCATTATCGAATGTATTCCCATGGTATTTGGCTGAATAATGATTATGGTGGAGGTGGAGATCACTATCTGATTGCCCTTGCTGAATAAACGAGTCCGCCCTGAGGTGTCGTTCCCTTTGCATTGAAAGACCAACAGAGCGAGGAATTTTTTTTAGCCTAGTGATAGCAAAGATGTGGCTCAAAAACCCTTTTTTAATTCTGATCAATAGACCAACTTATATAGCGTAGAGAAAGCTTAGATGTGAACCACCTCTAGTCTTATGAGCCATTAATTTTTCTTGTTACCTGCAATGCAACTTAGTATTTATAATCTTTGCTGCTATCTATAGGGAAGATTGTGAGTTTTATACAAATAAATATATCAGTGTAGCGTCTTTCATGCACAGTGTGGCCATTGAACAAGATCTTGATTTTTAGATATTGTTCAGAGACTTGTTTTACTTCTCAAACTGTGTCCAGTTTTCTGGTATTAAATTATCATCCAAAGCCGCCATATGAGATGGTAGACTGGTGACTGGTCGGTGTGCAGTGGTTAATTATGAAATGAAAAAGTACTAAAACTTCCATCCAAAAATATTCTTATGTATACACTGTCAGCCATTTATCTCCACTGTAGACAGACAATAATAACAGTAATTAATTCCACATCACCCTCACCCCCACCCCTGCCAGCCTGTGATTTTTACAACAAGACAGTGTAATCCAAATCATTATACAAGTGTGCATACTCCTTTCTCCTATACCAGTATAAATATTTTGGTATAGAGGTATTCAAATTGTTTCACTGTATTCATTTTGTAGATTAAAAGCTTTGGAATTAAGAAAACGCTGGTCCTGGGACCAATCTGCAACGGAGTAGCAACTGCAGCATTTGGATGTATCCAGTTCATCCCAGCAATTCAAAAAGAGTCATACGCATTTGCAGCATTTTCCATACGTATAATACAAGGTGTTAGTACTGCTACTATTTTGACAGCAGGTCACCTTCTACTGATTGTAATGCTGCCTGATCACAGCACTTTCCTGCTTGTAAGTGTCTAATCAGCGACCATATCATATCATATCATTTGATCGGCGCTTGGGGTGGCCGTGTGGTCAACACAAGACCGCAAGGATATCTACAATCTTTCACATTTAATTTGTGTAATAAATTTTGAAAATGTGTTACATCCCACTTAAAATTGATTCATAATTAATATAATTCATCGCAATAGCTTCAACTGTCTGTCTCATGAAATGTTGCCCCACTTTTTTCTCTGGGAAAATCTTTTTTTTTTCATATTATGGACAATTTCTTCCACTTTTCAAAACTCGTACTTTTGTGCAAATTTTTCATGGCTGATACTGATCAATTACTAACCGAGGAACAACCTTGAAATTTAATACCACCCAACTTAAATCTGTCCTTCAACTTCCCTTGAAACATAATCTGACATCGGGAAAAAATCAAACAAAAAATCGGAGATTTTCCTCTAATATACTATCCAGTTGTCGCACTGTGAAAACTGCTTCATTTGTTACAGAGCATTGCCTAATAAGTTTGGCATCAAAACTTGACTAGAGGTGTGAAGTACTAGCAGGAGAAAAAGTCCTCCATTTCACACACGCTTGAAAAATCTAGCTAATAATTAATCGGTATATCTGACTCTCACCTCAGCTAGCTAAAATTAAGTGTCACCTTAGGCCACCTAACATTTAGTCACTTTCAAACTAGCTAAACTAAACATTGTTCTTCTTGGGTAATACTGGAATTGACTGTTGTTTCATCAACTACAATCTAAAGGAATACTACATTTGAATAGGTATAATATGAGCGAGATATCATGCAGTATACAAGCAATTAGCATTACTGTCAAAAGATCTTCATTAGTTTGTGAAATTATGGAATTTCCTGTAGTATGGCTGTTTTTTTTTGTTTTACTGTAACAGTAACCTCCTTAATTATACCAATGTTCACAAAACATAATGTATGTGAAATTTCTGCAAAAAACTGAATTATTTTTAATTGTCAGGCCGGATGACTTATGGCTGCTCCTGGTCTGTCTATGTTTGATGGGAATATCTAACTGTTTACTATTGATACCGGCTCAGGATCTCATATTTACAATTGAGTAAGTATCTACCACAACATAAAGACTGTTATCAGAGTAAGTACTAATGTGTATCTACCTGAACATACAGACTTCTATCAGAGTAAGTATTTAAGTGTATCTACTGGAACATACAGACTCTTATCAATATTACAGAGTCAAGTTCTACTGTACTGAGGTGTGTGAACATACTGACAGGAGCTGACCAGATAAGATGTTACCTATGGAGAGCAAATTACAAAATTATATCCAAATAGTTCCAGACTGTTTTGGCATCCTACTCAAATTGTTCGGAAACCTACCGAAGGCTGTTCTCCTATATCCTCTAAACTGAAGAATAGAAAGCATTTTAAGATATAACATTGATCGTGAGATGAATAATATTTCACCTGTTCTATTTATCTGTTTGCAGAAGGCACAGATTTACTGAATATTTTGATCCGGTACAGATTAGAGCAATACTAACAGGACTGTGGCATACGTTTTACCCTTTAGGGTAAGGTTATAATTAAATGAGTCAAGAAGGTATAATGGTCGCTCTGAGGTTACAAATAATATTTATTTTAACATGAAATGATTTGCTGAAATTTTATGCAGCAGCCGCTCTATCTATAGGCAGCTAGAAATACCTTCTCAAAGAATACAGGCACAACCTATACGATAGTATACATAAGTCATTATCTGAAGATTTATGAACTATTGCTTTCCATCCCTCCAAATGTGCGTTGCTGTCAACATCAAGACCAAACACTGAAAGTCATTTGAGATTGAGCCCTGAATGATGAATTGGCACAGATGATTTCAGCAATTCTGACACTAGACTATTTTAACCGATTGACTGATCCAATTTTACCACTAGCTCAATCAAGAGCCTCAATAGACAGTTTTCTGAGCTCTGATTTAGGCCTCTATTTGGAGTTGTCCTCTCTCCAGTTTGGTACTTTTAACCCACGCCACATAGGAAAAACATGCTGAAAAGAGGGTTATCTTGAAATCCGCTTATAGTAGGATAAAAAGGATTTTTGATTCAGAATCTGCATCATTGAAAACTGATAGGGACATAGTTTGGGAAATATTTTTGGTATTCGGTTAGTCAATTATATCAATTTCTGCCAGTTTTGCGGACCATTTGGCAGAACTTTTCTTGAATTTCGTCACTAAAATTAAGATTTATCAACATTCAAGCCTCCAATGATTTGGAAACCCTGTCTCACAGGGTTTTCAATGGTGCGGATTCTGAATCAAAAATCAATTTGATCCTAACATAAGCGGTTTTCAAGAAAACCCTCTTTCAGCACGTTTTTCCTATGCGGCGTGGGTTAAAAGTACCAAACTGGAGAGAGGGCAACTCCAAATTGAGGCATAAATCAGAGCTCAGAAAACTGTCTATTTGTAACACAAACTCATAATCACTGTCAATCAACTTCTTCTGATGCCTTCTTTTCTTACCAGGTCATTCTTAGGCATGACATTAGCTGCCACAGCTGCTGAATACCTAGGATGGAATATGACAATGACCATGTATAGCGTTACCAGTGCTGTGTTTGTAGCTTTGATAATACGAATCAAATTTATCGAAATAAGTCAGTGTTGTAGCTGTCACCTCAGGAAACAACAGAATGGAATTATGGATGACTGATAAGGCTAAACCACTACCGCATAATACAGAATCAGATATTGATTGATTGGGGTCTGAATAAGCAAGGCTGTGATCATAAAAATGAACTCATGCAATCTCCCCGCTGTTATGAGATCTTACACAAGAGTAGCGTCAAATCTTAGTTACCTTCCCATGTTAGCGGTCCAACCTACCCCTGGAATGTTCCTGGTTGATTCTCAAGATTGATACTCTATTAGGCCTCTGTTCTCTGAGATTGTATGTAGGCTATGTTCCCGGAGGCTACAAAAATTGCGTGCAATTTTGCCAGCAAAGTGGCTCGCAATAACAAACTGTTGTCAAAGATATCAATAAGTGTTCAGAATAGGGAATTATGGTAAATTAAATCAAAAAGTTTGATTCGTTGCTTTTTAAAACAATTGAAACGGTATGTGCATTAGGGGTTTTATTGTAACATTTTTCACTTGTTATCTCTTTTGATGATATATTTTTTATCTGATGTGTTTGTGGCGCATTGCCCTAAGTGTGTAAGAAATGTATGCGTCCGTGTTGGTTTTGGTGACAAGATTTGCCTCTTTTTTGCTTTAAATTACACGATTATTCGTTTTGTGATACACTATCCGATCAAAGGAGCAAAGCCTAAGCATGATCCTATAGCGTTAAACAAAAATACCATCAGGAAGTCTAGAAGGCTCTAGAGCATCTGTGGGCAACCTGCTGCCTTTTTGCCAGTGCGTCCTAATGGGTAATCTTGTGCGGCCTAATTGTGGCCTTATGCCTGTAAAAGTTATTTCTCATTAATTTTGATTCCCCTCTTGTTATGTGGAGAACCAAATATGTGTAGCGCTCTTTAAATGCAAGATATTTCAAAATAGTGACCATTCTGTATTATGCATGTAGCTAAGGTTTTCCAGTCACTCTACACAAAATCAGCATAACTGTACTGGTGCCAAATACATTTTCAGGTTGTTTTTCTTTCAAAATAACAAAAAAATAGTGACCTTTGGATGGTAAAATTACAAAGTTGTCTAACATAATAGTAATTACTTTGGATGAAAGGCAGATTTGTACTAAAAAAGTCTCTTTGTTGCAAGTGCTCCTGCTTATATGGCAGAAATATTCAATATTGCCTTTCATTTCACAACCATTTGCGAAAATTTCCCCTTTGTGGGAGGGCGGGCGCTGAAAGGTGAAATTTATGACAGGGCGTGGAAAATATTTAAAAATTTTTTCGCTGAGCGTTTTGCTTTCTTTTCCATCACCACAGTCCCTGTATGAACTTTTTTTTACTTTAATTCATTGAAGGGCGCTACAGCACCCCTCCCACACCCACCCTGCCCTTTGTCATACACATAAGACTCAGGGATACAGATATGAACACAATCAAATCACGAGGTAAAATGATGTGACAAAACTCCAGAAGATAAGATAAACCAGTATTTCTGTTGAGTTGATGGTTCTCGCAACATACTGCAGTTTTCACACATAAATCTGTTTTATTGATTACTTTAAATACAAAGTGCCGAAATTGTTACTCCGTTCCAATTTTATCACTGAAAGATATGTTGCGGCCTTTTGAGTTGAGGCTCTGTAAAATGTGGCCTTTTTCAAGAAAAGGTTGCCCACTCATGCTCTAGAGTCTAGACTCTAGAGTCTAGCTAAAGTATCTTGAATTAGTTTACCTTCGATCAAAACTGTTTTGTGATAATTTCTGGTGTTAGAAAAGTAGCATTAGAACTTGTCCAGAGGATTTTGGGTTCCAATAGACATGCACCACTATTTGGCAGCTGAACATTTTGTAAATCAACAAGTTGTCTCCTAAAGGTTGCACCATTATATTTCATATACTATTCAAGATTCAAGATTCAGTTTATTTGGTAATTTTTTCAAAGACACTACTTACAATGTGTTGACTGAAGGGCTCTGTCATATGGTCATACATATACTGTTTAAGACTTAAATACTCTGGGATGTAAAACTATGTTAAAATAATGTTTAGTGTGCACTTTAAGGCATAGAAAAATATTTGATATATATACCGACTGTAAGTGCTATAAGCTGCATTTTATAATGTCCTGAACATTTTATGTTATCACCTGAAAATAGGCAACATTATTTGGAGCATGCTTGTGTGCCAGCCCTAAATTGAAGCACAGATGATCTCCTAACCATGCTAGGTGTCTCACTGATATCATGCTCACTTAAACTGGAGCCTTTGTTCTAACTAGCTGCTTCTGAACTAGAGTTCTTCCTTAAGTGAAATTTTGCAGCAAGTCAGCGCTGCTTATATTAAAACTATTTGGCAGCGGTGGGATTCGAACCCACGCCTCCGAGGAGACTGGTGCCTTAAACCAGCGCCTTAGACCGCTCGGCCACGCTACCTGTTGTTCAAGATCTGCCGAAAGGGGTAACTTATAAAAATTGTTATGTACAATTACTAGGATACCGGGCCATAGAAGTTGACTCACCTGCCAATTATAGTTCCTAGATGAATATCGCCCCGAAGCTCATTAGGGTCTATCATTTATTTCAGGTCATACGAGAATACAGTCAGTGATGACTATTTGATATAAAATATACTAGAAAAGCTATGATCATAAATGCAACAAAACTTCAATGGGTGTGCCTCACATACACTCAGGTCATGGCCAATTGGAGATGTCATTATAAGTGCGAATTAAAATGGCTGTCCTTTTCATATATGGAGACAGCCTGAGTATCGTTGTCCTATTATGTGTTGGAACTCCCCCACAATTATTCTCAGTGATTACAGCCATGGAATATAGGGCAATAAACATCTTTGTGGAGACATACAGCTAAATAGTAATCTCCACCTGCTTGGTGGAGCTGTTGAGGCACAAAAATAGAGTAGAGAAACAGAGTTTAGATTACTAGCCACAGTCCTTGGCATGAATGTAAATCAGGTTTCGTATCCCCATACACATAATATGACTGGATATATATAAATATCTGTGGTATATTTAGATATAAAATTAAGAGGTCCTCCCCATGCACCTCCTTGCTTCTATAGCAGGGGCGTATATTCTAAAAAAATTCACTCACTGACTTTTTAGAGATGAGCATAATGATCGGGCACAGCCCGATCCATACGCCGTAGGCGTGGCGGGGAGGGTGCGGGAGGGGCGCTTAAGCGCCCTCCGACCACGGAAATTTTTGCATATCGGTAGCAAAATAGTGCAAGCAGAGAGGTATTTCAATAGCACACTGAGCTGTTGGGTACTTTCAGAAAACAACTCAATAGTAGTAGAAGATTACGGTAAAAATGCTCAAGTTATAAAGCACCCATTTGAAAAAAAACTGACCTCAATGGGATGCGAACCCACAACAATCTTATTAACAGTGATTATTAGGCAGACGCTCTACATACTGAGCTATTCAGCCATTCACAGCCGTGAGTGCTAATATACGCCACTGTTCTATAGTGCCAACTTACCTATTATGACAAACTATCTACCTCTAGTCAAAGTCACATCTGGCTTCACCTTGGGATATGAACTCGGGCCTTTCACGCTGAGATCAAACACACTTACTGCTCAGTCACGCCGGCTGGTGCTTGCAAAGCTCAGTGCGAAATAATCCAGGTGTATATATTTATTGATGTAGTGAGTGTAAGTAGTAATAAATAGGTACCATAACAGAAAAGTTAAACCACCAAGTAGTAGTTTAGTTTTACTCCTCTTTTGTCTAGAACCAATGAGTGGTTAATCCTTGGTTAGACTGCGTATATAAAGAAATGATATATTAAAATCTGGCTTCCCCGATATTCGAAGTTGCAGGTCTGAAAGTCCATGTCTTTAGGTACTTGTTGTACAGTGACATGCCAGTGCACAGCATGGACCTCTTTGTTCGTAGTTGGATTTTTTTTTACTTTAAGTCATTGTTTTGAGTTTTGTAAAAAGATTTGCATTTCAGATTCATCAGGAACTCATTTGTGTAGTTTTTTGAAAGGAGTATTAAAGTACAAAATTCAAATATCATTTGGATTGGCACAATTCCTAAAATTAAAAAAAATGATGTGATAAGTTGTTCAGAATAACGCATGCTTTTTGTAGAATGAAAACTTGTTTGAGATCTGTGTTGGTGGCATTGCCTCAGTATTCATTTCCATGAAGTAAATGTGGATGAAAAATGAGTAATAAGGTGATCAACCATTGTTTTGTTATCAAAATGAGGGCGAGCTGCCCTCATCATAATTAAAATTAGGATGAGTTTTCGGTAGAGGTCTCCGTGAAGATTATATTAAAGTAAAGAATATTGCCTGAAAATTTGGTGTTGCTTTTAATTTCGAGTGATTTACAGCTGAGATCAATTGTATAGTGTGTTAAATCATTTTTTTTTTTTGTTGATTTAAAAATAATTTGGAATGCTTTTGAATAATTTAGAATGAGCCTGTTGGCTATGCACCAAGTTTCAACTGAAATTTCTTGTCTTAATTTAACAGGTTTTGGTCAATTTAGAAAATATTGTGTCGTCCGCATAGTATATAATTGAGGGAATGAGCAGCTTTTACTGAGTTGTTGTCTTGTCTTGTCTTATGTGGGGGGGGGGGAGGGTAGTTGCATGAGACCCTACCCTCCAGAAAACAGGTGATTGACACCACTAGTGGGCAAGACCCTGGACACCGATAGAACACATCCTTAATGTTAGAAGAATGAGGCATTGATGTAAATCAAGAATAACAAAGGACCTTAAATTGAACCTTGTGGAACAGGTTTCAGGCTTGATTTTTCACCTCCCACCTGCACAAATTGTTGCCGGTCAGTGTTTTTATTTTGGCTTCATATATCTTGTGAAGTCATTCTGATATGGTATACCAATCAAAATTCCAAACACAATACATTTTTCTACTCTTTTCTCCCAACTTTTGTCGAAATTTCTTTGGAACATTATGAAAAACAGCCATCCAGGATGATATTTTCAGCCAAATTTAAAAATTGAATATAATATAAACACTTTATAATTTTAAAAAGTGAATATATAATCCCATTTTGAAATTTGGCAGAACATGGCTGGGCAACTTTTTTTTAAAAAGGCCACATTTTACACAGGTCAACTCAAAAGGCCGCAGAATATTTGTCGGACATGAAATCGGCACAGGAGAAGCAATTTTGCCAGTTCCTATTTTGTACAAGCACAAACGGATTGATGTGTAAAAACTGTCTTATTTTGCAAGAAAGATCAGCTCAACAGAATTACTGGTATTTCTAATCTTCAAGTCTTGTGACGTTATATTACATGATTTTTGGGACTCGGTTGTGTACCTGACTGTAAACATGTGTTTCATGTGTATGGTAAAAGGCAGGATGGGTGTGGGAGGGTGCTGTAGTCCCCTCCTGCAAGCGGGAAATGAGAGGCAAATCTGGAAAATTTCAGCCAAAATGCAGGACACTTGTAATTTTTTATACAAATCTGCCCCTCTTGGTCCAAATGAAAGCATTGTAAAAAAATAATAGTTACTAAAATATGTTGTAACGTTGGTTATTTCTACATTCAAAGGTCATTGTTCTGGGTTATTTCGAACATAAGACACTTGAAAAGTATAGTTGGCACTAGTACAGTGATGATGTTTTTGTGCAGAATGGCTTGGGAAGCTTAGATACATGGTTGATACACAATAGCCAATAATTATGAAATGTAACTTTCTTACAGAGACATATGCATACTTATACACCTACAAAACGAAACGAGAATCCAAATTAATGTGTAATAACTTTTACAGGCATAAGGCTGCAAAAGATTACCATTTAGGCCGCACAGGCAAAAAGGCTCACAGCTGGATATATAGATATACATTGCTCTAACTTTGCTCATTCGCTACAAATTCATGGAATTCTCAGTCACAAGTGATGTAATCCTTATTTACCAAATATTAAGATAGAATATAATTGTATACCTACAGTGCCAGTTAATTAGACAGCGAATTAGATGGCAATGTGAGCTGTGATCGATCAAATACAAAACATATATTACCTTATTGTGAGAGTGAGTGTCATGCTTGGTATCAATTACTCTACAACTGTTAGATATTGTTGCATGTTTTTCTATGATTATTGGAGTATGATTTAAATCATAAATAGCCTAAAAATCTTCATGAGGAATTTGGTGTGACTACCCTGGGTTTAATTAAAAACTTGGGTCAGTCTCATAGTAGAAGCTTCGGCTAAATTTACATGTTGCTTAATTAGACATGTTTTTAGTGTACTCGCAATGACAGTGTTGCACTAACCCTCAAACAGTAGACGATAACTTCCTTCCGGTCTGATCTGTTAATCACATGATCTGGCAGCAGTGGCTTCTATCCAGCTGTTATTGGCAGGGTAGACGTTCATTTACCTACTGTGGTATTCTGGTTGATAAAGGCAAATCTTCGATGTCTCTCATCATGAGCTGTATCGCAATGGATTCCACAAATATCTGATGCTTTTAATAGATTGGATATCATTATGTGGATTAACACAGATTAACAGCACAGTTTCCTGACAAAAACCTAAATGACAACCAAATATGCAGCTTTTCTTCAAGGGTGGGCTGGACAAACTGAACTGCAGTGAGAGTTTAAGAAGAAAGGGGAGGCTGGGAGGGTAGGTACCATGGCCTGGGACTTGTGAGCACTCCTCCAGTATTTACCAGCCACAACCTTTACTAGACATGGGCAAAATACAGGTTTGTAGTGTTGGGACCCAGGAAGATCGAGCATTGGCTTTTTCGTATGATGGTCACCAGGCTCATGAATACAGAATGAAGAAGTTTATCAGAGTGAAATTTTGTTGTGTTGAAGAGAACAGAGATCGGAATGGGTAAGTCTCTGAACTACCCAGTTTTTTATCATGCTACACAATCAGTAGTTGGACAATATATAAAAAATATTTTAATAACTTGCAATCACCCATGACCAGGACCATGAGCATGACAATGATCAGGACAAACAGATGGAAGGACAAAGTTACTCAGGTTGACAACCTCATAGGTATGGGAAGGACAGACATATCTGTGTAACTCTTTCTCACTGCTCATTTTAAAACCATTGCCGATCAACCATCTAACAAGCTCAACCTATGACGAAAAAGGTTTGTACATTTTTGTATAGATGACACTCTTAGGATAAATGGGATGTGTCTCATAAATTGACATTTTTAATTGACATGATGCTCCAAATAAATAGGTTTTTTACTTGTTTTTTAGCACAGGGCAAAGTAATTTTTGATTGTATGACTTTAGTCTCAGTGCATAGTTCGCTGTCAAATAGTTATATATCATTATTGTTTCTGCTTCAATGTGCGTCACTCCAGCGAAACATATCAATAATATTGAAAATAATGTGCATTTAGTTTGCAGGTAGACGTCACTTGCCACATTATATTGGTATCATAGCTTCATTAATTGTGAAGATAATTCAACAGGATATGTATATTATGAACTTTACTTTGGATAGTAATCATTTTTCGAGAATGTTTTACAGAATACCCAAAAAATGAAAAGAAAAAATGAAAGCGACAAAGATTTTAGTGCATAATTGATTAATTAAAAGTGGTAGCTATTGTGTTGTCAAAAAGTGCAGTATTAGTTAGTGTGTAATTTGTCCCTTTCACATAAATTTAAAATATTATCACTTCGTTAAATGAGCAGGGCATTGCCTCCATGAATTATGTAATCCTCAACTGAAATGTTTGATTAATACGGTGGAATGAGTGTAAGAGGTTTGAATCAGAGAGAAAGGTATATGCTGTATGTTTGCTTTTATTCTGAATGAAACATGAAACAGATATCTGTGACAAATCTTGGGGTAAGATTTCCTAAATGTGCAAGCCATAGTTTATATATATGGCAGCAAAAGATTTGATAGTAAAAAGTTATTGCAGAGCGGTTTAAAAACATTACATGTCACTACCACTGTTGATATAAACTGTGTCCTCAGCATCACCGAAATATCTGGTATGACCGGAAATCTAAGAGTTGAAGGCCTCAAGAGATTTACCCTAGCTTCTCCCTACACAGAAGCGACAGCACTCAACCTCAACTTCAACCATTGTCTCTCACAAATCATATACATCTCAAACTCAGACAACTCCCATAATCACAACGATACAGACAATTACACTGATGGAACATACTCATCTTTCTAAAATCAACTACGTTTTATGTCAGTGATAACTCAACGTTGTCCAGGGGTTTCTGAGAACTCATCAAACAAAACTACTGCCTGGTCACATCGATACTCACAAGCAGAGTTTCCGATCCCTCCCGGAGGACATCCACAACGGAAGCCTCCAACTTATCTAAAAATATAAAACCCTGCTTGAACCGTCGAGAATGAGGTTATTCTTGAAAAAAGAAAAGTCTCCATTTCTCTCAACCATGACAATATCATCTTTCAAAATTCTGTTTCCCAATCCGCTAGTAATTAAGTGATAAATGGTTAATGATTTGAACAGTATGCTTTATATTATATTATATATGTATGGTAGGCCTTCATATTCATAAAAAAACATATAGGGTATGTATATTATAGGAAAATGTCTTGTCATGTGACTGCGTACAGCTTCTCAATTGTGCAAACTATGCTACTAAATCCAAAAAAATAGAAGTCACACATACGTCAATGACAACTATTTTAATGTTTTGGTATTAAATTCACAAGTCAAAATTTTGATGTAGTGTGCCAGCATTGTCAGCTGTGTGGAGATCAGTCCCATAACTTCCTATGCACTAAATCCTGGTTTATGATCGCCAAAATTATGTCTCTTCTCCAACAATATAAGATTAGATTGAGGATCTAATTGCATTGCAGAGCGTCTATGATTTCATTAAAAAATATCAATTAGTGTCTCTCAACATGCAATATGAAGATTAATGAACAGACATGTACAGCTAGATGAGATACTTCCGAACCAATATTGTTTGGAGAGGAACATCGACAGCAGCTATTATACCATCGAATGGGACTGTCCTATAAAATCTGGAGAACTTCCTATAATGAATGTTCTCTCTGGCCATGTGTGGGGGTCATATGCAATTTACCTAATGAGATCATCATCGTTGTTTTGACGTCAATAACCTAGTGTTATTTAACTATATTGGATGCAGGTGCAGAGATCAACTGAACTTATGACCGAGCTAAGATCTTAGCAAGACTGATACCAGCGAACCAACCAATCAGATCAACCAGGCTCAAGAAGCTATTACAAAATGCGTACTTAGTTTACCTGTCACTGCCATACACACTCTAACTGGCTCTCGTAAGGTTCTTTTCGTGATTATCTAACATATAGTCACCAGAGCTTCGTCTGATAATGATTACAGAACAAACCTTGTTTCAGTGGCCTGACTATGTCGTAGTTGCTATTGTTCTGGTAGCGTCTGCTGCTATAGGGTTTTATTTTGCATTCACTGGGGGACGGCAGCAAACTACCGAGGAATATCTATTCGCAGACAAAACAGTTCATTGGCTTCCCATATCATGTAGCTTACTTGCCAGGTATGTGCTATTCTAGTCTCTGAAGTTTTCCCTCCAAGGAGACATTTCCTCATTTACTAATTGGTACAGTGAGCCATAGCACATAATATGAGTCTTTTCACTTGGACAAGAGAAATATTTGAAACTGTTCCTTACTTCCTTTCTTTTTGTTTTGCAGTTTTATATCAGCGATTACGATACTTTCTGCACCTGGTGAGATTTACAGTTTTGGCACCATATTCCTGTGTTTTCAGCTCTCGACTCCCATCGGCATTCTCATAGCCAGTTCATCCATTCTGCCTGTCTTTCACAACTTAAAGGTTGTCAGCATCTACAAGGTATTTATAATAGCTTGAGATGGCACTTGTACTTTGCATGACTAAGGTTGTGATTTTTCTTGTAACACTTCCCCCCATGGTCATCCCTTCCCCTCAAAGCCCCTTACACCCCTTGTTATAATATCCAAGTCTATCACCCAACCACAAAGGCTGTGCCTCCAGATCTTATTTGTATATGTTTGCTTTGCACCCGTTAAGTTTCTTTTTAATACTTTATTGGCATATATTTAAATATAACTACCTTATTTTAACTTTGTTGAGTGCAGCTCACCCTTATTTTGATAACAAAGCAATGGTTGACTTGTATTCCTCCTTTTCTTACCACCATTTACTTTATGAAATGGAATTGAAATTGAATGACACAGATATCTACTTTGAAAAAAGTGTGTGTACGATTCATTCTGAACAAAAGACCCAGAGAACATGTCACATCATTTTTTTAAACATTAGGAATTATGCCCATCCCAATGCAATTGGAATGTTGTACATTAAATCTCCTTTTTAAAAACATACTCAACTGAGTTCCTGATGAATCTTGAATACAAAACGCTTTATAACACTCGAAACAATGACTTAAAGTTAAAAAAGTCAACAACAATCGGGATGAGAGGTCCTTGTTGTGCACTGGCGTGTCGCTGAACAACAAGTACCAAAAGGAGGTGGAGATGGGTTCTCAGACTTTCGTGCCCGCTGACCTGGCTTCCTGTCTGTTGGTGACTGCAGCTGGCGGGCGTTCTCGTCCGGTGCTTCCTTGCTGATCTGTCTTGTGTTTGACCTTGAGCTTTACAGTTGGGCTGTCTACACTCTAGCCACAGGCTATCAGACTGTCCCTCTATTTTTTACATATTTCTATTGCAATTATCTACATTTTGATCTAATCTTATTGCCTTTCTCTCACTCAATGACACTTTATCTATATTTAATATCAATTTATCCCTAGCAATAAACACACAAAAAATAAGAAGAAAAAAGTCATTCCCTTGTATATAAACAGTAAAATTGAAAGTAGCAGTGATGATAGCTTTAGGCTACGCTATATGTTAAACAATATTTATATGATACAAACCTGATAGATGATCACGTGTAACCACTGAATTAGATATGGAATTCAATGCGTGTAACACACTAATTAAAACTTTGACTTTCATCCAGGAATAAGCCTAAGTCTTCATTGAGGAGTACAGGGACCAACGGTTTTCAAACCGCCCCCTATACCCTTATCCGCCGGAATTCCGGCTACTCTTTTTATCAAAGAGGCAGAGGGGGATCTTTTTTCTGCATGTTGGATGTGCAAACACACAGTGGACCTCCGGTACTTTAAATCCCCTTCCGCAAGGACCTGGCTAGGATGAATGGCATGCCAGTAACAAACCAAGAATGACTGCCTGCGCTGGGAGCCATACCTGGACCTCACAGTTCACATGTTCGCACCCTTAACCATCAAACCACTCCTTCCATCACTCATCACTCCTCCAGAAATTTCAGGTCTCACGAATGGCCAGGAGTAGGTCAGACAACCGTTGGCAGCACACCAGATGGCCAGCTTCGAGTAATTATGCGGATGTGATTCAGTAATCATTAACAGACATATACATCCATTACTTCTTATTTTGTAGTATGTGGAACTGAGATATGGGAAACATGTTAAAATGGTTGTTTCCGTGTCGGGAGTGTTTGCTCAAGTAAGTTGCACATGATCTGCAATTTTTTTTAACAAAACGTTTAAGATAATTACCAGTTTTAGTTACATTCTGAACTGAAACAGAGACAAAGATTTGTGTGTTGATGACCAGATGAATAGTGCAGCTCATATCACTTCAGATGTCTGAGGATTTGAAAAGAGAATCGGAGTTTACCTGTTGTTTTCAGGTCGTCAACTTAATCCCACATGTGTACCCGCGTCGATCAATGATAATGTTGAGTATGCCTTGTATGAGGTCAGACTGGTTGCCACCTGCCTGCAGCATCCATTTGAGACTAGATGCAAACCTAAGTATATTTTAATGTCATGGAAAATATGTTCAGTGAATAGGCTCAATAATAATCCTAGACAGGACACTATATGGAGCATAAGCATTGAAGCACTTAGTTGTGGGTGACGTCTCGCCATTGGAAGTTGTAGAAGCAATGATGCTTTCATTGATTTACTGTCCATAATCTAACTTTTTTGTTGATAACTTGAAAATTTTTTGATCGGATATTGAGTTTGAAAATTGCAATAGATTTAGCAGTTGGTCATGAACACTTAGATTTTGGAGAAGAAATAACATCAAGTTGATAACAAGATGCTGCTGATTGTAAAGCGATTTTCAAACTCAAAATCCGATGAAAGATTGATCCTGGATTATGGACAGTAAACAGTGATAGCTTTTACACCTTCCAATGTCGCTATGTCTACTGCAATTAAGTGCCTCACTTCAGCTGTATATGGTGTCATGTTTAGGTTTATTATTAAGTCTATGGTGCAGTGTGATAATTATATCTTTCATTTTTTAGCTTTTCACCAATGGAATTGCCATCTATGGTCCGTCACTCTCTATTGCCGTAGGTATGAAAAACTGTAATTTTAGTAAAAGCTAGTTAACGGAAACACTGTACACAGAGTTAATAAAAGTCATGTTATTTTCATTTCATCAACCCAAGTCTGCTCATGAGATAACAACCTAGTAGGAGAAAAAAAAAATTCCAAACACCTCAAAAATAAAATATTTTTTTGAAATGAGATCAGTATCACAATGTGGAAAAATTGGTGTGACTCAGAAGGATCAAGGAATTTAGATGGGTATTTGGTATGCTACCTCGCAACTTTGTGGATGCAATTGCAAGGGTTTTGTAACATTGTGATGAACATTATACCCTAGAGGAGTTTAATTTAGCTAGAGTTTAATTTCGCTATCTGGACCTGGTACTAAATTTCACTAGTACTAAATTTCGCTAGTAGGCTTACTAGTGAAAATTAAAAAAAAATGTCCAAGCTGGGATTTGAACCCAGGGCATAAATCTCCATCTGATTGCAAGGCAGACACTTAGACCACTACACCACGCTAGCTAGCATGCTAGCTAGCTAGCTAGCTAGCTAGCTAGCATGCTTGCTAGCTAGCATGCTTGCTAGCTAGCTTGCTAGCTAGCTTGCTAGCATGCTTGCTAGCTGGCATGCTTGCTAGCTGGCATGCTTGCTAGCTGGCATGCTTGCTAGCTTGCTAGCTTGCTAGCTTGCATGCTTGCATGCTTGCAGACACTTAGGTTGGTTGCATGGTTGCAGACACTTAGACCACTACACCACGCTAGCTAGCATGCTTGCTAGCTAGCATGCTTGCTAGCTAGCATGCTTGCTAGCTAGCATGCTTGCTAGCTAGCATGCTTGCTAGCTAGCATGCTTGCTAGCAAGCATGCTAGCTAGCGTGGTGTAGTGGTCTAAGTGTCTGCAACCTTGCTAGCTTGCTAGCTTGCATGCTTGCATGCTTGCATGCTTGCATGCTTAGGTAAGGTGTATTCCTGTATAACTGTACATTGTTTATGAAACTATGGTGAGTGAGTTTAATTTGAGATACACTAAATTTCGCAACCTAGGCAACAACGCGAAAAGCGAATCCTAAATGCCGCGAAAACTAAACTCCTATAGGGCAGGGGTGCCCAACCTATGGCTCATGAGCCACCTCGGCTCATTTTGGCTTTTTGGGTGGCTCATTTTAATATTTGCAAATTTCACGCGCTTTTTGCCGCGAATTTCATGCATTCAATTCATGCATGTACAATGTACATTAAATGTATGTATAGTGTATACAAGTTCATTGTACTGTGTACCTGCATTGTAATATGTTTGTAGAGTTGTCTTCTTGCAGACTTGCCAACCTAAATTTTCCAAAATGCTTGCAAAAATTTGCAAAATGATTAAAATGCTTACAAAACTCCAGGGCGCCTTATATGGCCAGAAATTGCCTCAAAAATTTTTTCGCGCTACGCGCAGAGTCTCACACAATGACTTTGCTTTGAAATTTTTGCCAACACTTATCCATTATTGAATATGATACGTATATATCACTGACTGTTCCATGTTGTCTACACGCGACGTGGTCAGCTCATTTGGTTTAATTGATTTTTGAAATGGCTCATGTGAGAGAAAAGGTTGGGCACCCCTGCTATAGGGTAACCAAATAAACGATATAGTAGACATGACTGACCAATAAAACTGTTGACTTTATCTTTCATCTTAAATTAGTTTCTATTCCAATTCGACAGTGCGATGAAGATATATAATTTTATAAATGTTTGACTGATGAATTGTTGATTATTGAATCTGTATTATTGCCTAGTGACGTCGGGGGGGGGGGGGGGGGGGTTCTTCCATTACTCAGTAGATTAACTAGTTTCTATTCTTATTTGTAGTGACTGGTATGGATCTGTGGGTAGCTGTGGCCTTGACAACTGGTGTAGGACTACTGTACACTGTCATGGTAAGAGAGAATTATAAAAAAACTTGGGAAAACTGAGATGCCAAAAACCATCAATGTCACAAAAATTCAGATGAACGAAAAACAGACCTAGGTTAAGTTAGTTGGATGGATGATTTGCGATGGCTGTATTAGCTGTATTAGTACAGCTAATACTGATTGCATAGCATAAAATTAGGTTGTTTAGATATAGAAAATAGGCAATAATGTGACATGTGTCATTGAAAGAAAACTGATTATTAATATCGATGTAAAAACCCATGAATCATGGTAAATCCGTTGAGAGCAACATTCATGCATTGGGAACACAGTCATTTCATGTCAAAAAGAAAAATTTGTGTACATTATATTGAATATATTTTATCTTTCTTTAGGGAGGAATGAAGGCTGTTATATGGTCTGATACCCTGCAGCTGGTCATCATGTTTGTGGGTATTATTGGTGTGTTCATTATGGGTACTATCAAGGAAGGAGGTCCTTCTGCCGTATATAGAGATGCAAAATTAAGTGGCAGACTCGATATTTTTGAGTAAGTTAAGTTCATATATATATTTCTTTACTGAATTCGTTCAAAAAAGTTGCATGCCGGAATATATCGGACATAAATACTTATCCAATATCAGCTGAAACATCAACACTGACACCATTAAAATATGTATCTCTGATCGTTAGAGTCAATTAAGTATCAGTACCTGACATGTACCCACCCCTAATTAATAAAATTGAACACGGGCCGTTACACCAAATTCTTTGTGATGGTACACTAACCAAATTAATTAGTTCACTCTCTATCGATCATACACACTTTCAATAGTATATCATGTGATCAGTGTGTACTTAGCCCCGCTTTTAAAACTGGTTACTGAAAGAGTTTTGCTGTGAATGGTCACAACTGAATAAGCTTATGCTTGTTTCAAGCAATGATTACGTGACCTAGCTGTTTGTTTCGTTTTTAGGCCACACAAACTATTCGATTTTGATCCCAGAGCGAGGCACACACTATGGAATTTAGGTATAAATGGCATACTAGTGTCAATCAACGCTTATGGTACAAATCAGATATCTGTTATGAGGACTCTATCTCTTAAAAACACATCTCAAATACTAAGGTATTTAAACAAGATCCCTATATGGGTATTGCATTCCTATACCAATCAAGTATTCAATACTTCTCAGTAAAAGATTTAATGATTTGGGTATCAACACTGAAATCTTACGATTTAACCTTTCTTCGTTACCATTTAATCAATCATGGAAATAAAAACGCGAATGAAGCTTCTTGGTATTGTTTTGTAATGGATGGATGTGTTGTTGTTGATGGGTTACTGAGCAGTACTAAGCATATTTGCTTATGATCAGTGCACATTCATTGATGGTAAAACTTTTCCTATAATGTAGAACATATATGATGACAGCACTTTTATCCATGATATTTGGCTACTGCTGTATGTTTACGGGCCTTGTGATTTTCTCACACAACAAATACTGCGACCCAATCAAAAATGGAGAAATCTTCAGCCGAGATCAGGTTTGTGAGCTTAGTATTATAGATTATATTGGCACTGTCATCCTGCGATTAACTTTGTGACATCGTCTCCTTATTTTGTCTTAGTTGTTATTTAAAAAAGTTTTATTTCCAGTCTGAATAAAAATATTTGCACTCTGTTTATTCCTAATTAAGAAGAAATTTAATAAAATGATATTATTAGCTGCATTACACTCCCCATAGTAAACTTCACTGTTTGCAACCTGATTTTGTTTGTTGAGAACAGGTGAAAGGTACCAACCTGTAACTGGCATAGATGTAAAAGACAGTCAAAGCTGGTTGCATCCCCTGCCAAATCTACTGCTGCCACATAAATAGCGGTGACACTTTGATTTAAATTTGCGGTTGGCTAAAATAAGGAGGAGTTATATGCCGTCCATTGACATTAGTAGAGCGAGTGTATTGATGCTTTTATTTAATTATTTACAGTATTATCCTCTGTATGTGATGAAGCTGCTCAGACATCTGCCTGGTTTACCCGGATTTGTCCTCTCTGCTTTATTTAGTGGTTCCCTAAGGTAGTTACCTAGAGTCTAGTTCCCTTAGGCAGGCATAACATGCTAGACCCAAATTGATCAATCGGCCCTGTGGAATATTGTCATTGTTTGGAACAGGATGCTGGAGCTTTCTGTTATGAATTGCTCAAAGATGGCCAC
Source organism: Membranipora membranacea (assembly GCA_914767715.1). Lineage (NCBI taxonomy): Eukaryota > Metazoa > Bryozoa > Gymnolaemata > Cheilostomatida > Membraniporidae > Membranipora > Membranipora membranacea. The sequence goes on along the minus strand of OU612070.1, from coordinate 4,556,968 downwards.
TTTGTCAGTGTTTGTCAGCTATAATGCACTCTTGGCTGCCATATATACTGTAGCACCTTGTTATAAAGTCACCTGAGTTATGGATGAAAATGATGAAATTATACATGCAGACGCTGCTTATAATTGAATCATGTTTCCTTTTGTTGGCCACAGATAGTGATTCGTAAGTGTTTATATCGATCGCAGAGGTTATGTCTTTAAAATGATTCATTTGTGGTTTAAGTATGTTGTTGCTTTTTGGAAACACAGTTAATTGCTTATAAGTGTGCTGACTTTAGAGTTAGGTTTTATGGTAAAAACGACCTCTCAACTGATACTGTATCATAAGGTTCAGAACCTACACGGTTTGAGACCAACATGAGTTGTCATTAATGGTTTGTAAAATACAGAAGAGCAGAAATAAATGAGACTACTGAAGAATATTTATCCAAATAGATGAAAAAACTGTGAATACATTCTTTTAACAGTACAATCAGCTCGAAAGTCAATGCCGTGGCTACAGTAGTTATGGCAGACTTTGTGAAACCATTTAGACCGGAGATGACAGACAGATATGCCACGATTGTCACAAAGATCTTATCAGTAGCATTTGGACTATTATCAGTAGTCTTCGTTATCATTGCCAAGAACTTTGGCAACACTCTCATTACTGTAAGTGATGACTTAAACAGTTTCTCCCCTGTTTTCTAGAATATGATATCACTCTTCCCTGCTCATCTAAACATACTTTCTGATAATCCACCAATTCAAAGTCCTTGGATCTTACCTTAGAATTGTGAGTTCTCTACACAAAGTAATAAGATGACCATAACAGATCATTTCAGTTGTCACAGACAAAGTCAATGATGCCATACATCATACAAAATGATAGTATAAAATTTATACCATCGAATCGATCAATCATTGATTAGTGTAGATTATACATTAGTGTATACAACTCAGACTCAAAAATGACAACATAACATGTAATATGTTCCATATACTCCAAATTGAGTGAATGACAGATAAATAATAAATAATTTCAGATGATGGTTCTAATACTGGGCATACTTGGAGGCCCAAGCTTTGCCGTGTTCGGAACAGGAATTTTCCTTCCTTTTGTCAACAGAAGAGGCATCATTGTCGGTTTTATCCTCGGAGCAGGTGAGACAAGCTGCACCCTGCTCGTAAAAACATACGTGTCATACATCATCCACTTCACCTTAAACCTTATATATCCACTTCAAGCGATTACCCCATGCACTATAAATTACTGAGCAGTTCTTCTTATCCGATCAGAGCACAGCATTTTTTTCCAAAATATACTCTGCTTGTATATTTTAAAACTTACCTTTTGGTCAATCGAACAGTAATTGGTTTAGGCAATGCTAACCTGCACTGCTTACATATCGATTCTGAGATACGGGTCTCTCTACACTCTAGCGTCAGTTCCACAAAGCGGATCAATTGACCTAGTTAAATTATGTTTCCAAATATGGCCAACTTATTCCCAGTTCGGTGGGGGTGATTTTTTATTTTGAGAACTGCAGCACAGTAGTTGCTGCGGTGCAATGGTGAGCCACCTGGACTGATTGCACATGTGCAAAGTGTAGCTAACCATAAGCATAGACTAGTCTGAAATCAATTTTTATTCCAGCAGTACGAGCTTTGTGATTCTTTATTACAGCATATGGCTGTCTGATAGGGCTTGGAGGATTATTTAGCAGTCCATTTGTGTATGCATATCCTGTATCTACAGTCGGCTGCAATATTACTAACACCTCACAGATACCTGATTCCAGTTTTCCTTACTATGATCCGTCTACGTGGAACCCGCAGTCTCACTACAGGTCAGGATGTGTGTAAATATGTGATTGCCACATATAAAATATTTTCTCGATATTGAACCACAAACAAGTTATATTCTTATTAGCAGTAAATGCAATTAACAAGGTTTTTAAAAACATTTTAAAGACTTCAAAATAATTACTTTTCAGTTTACTGTTATCAGCCTGCAGGTAGTTGATTGTCATTTGAAATTGTTCTTTGAAATCTGTGAAACCTTGCACTACATGTTCAGGTTATGCCCATTTTAATGTTGTGAAGTTGATGGATGGCACTCAAATTTACTTTTCTCGGATATTTTTTCATTTGAATGTTTGTGTTTTTATGTCTACTCTGAAATTATTTTCAAGTTTTTCAGTGGAATCCTCAAAAACTTGTCTTTTTTTTGCAGAAAAGGATTTCAATCCCTGTTTGACATTTCATATGCCTGGTCTAACCTTGGTGGTATAATTATCACTGTTATTTCATCAGTTCTTGCCAGCCTTTTGTTTGGTAAGTCTTATATCATCACTTACTAATGAAAATAAAGGGATTTGTATTGCAGGCCAACATTTACACTAGTAATGGAAAAGATTCCATTGCTGATCTTAATTTTTAAATTGAATAATTGTTAGACAAACTTAAAAAATAGTAAGTATGCTGTTACATAACCACAATATTTCATCAGATCTCAGATCTCAGGACCACAACCTGTCATCACAATTTGACCAGCTGCTATCCCTGAGAATAGAATCCAATCAGTGTTTTATGTTAACCTACCCTTTTGACTTTGGTTTCATGTAATGTTAATTTTGTTTACCTGAAAACTAAGTTTATGGTAATTAATTCACTTCTTTTATTACTTAGGGTGTAAGGAGAAGGAGAAAGTGAACTACAGGTTAATTTCACCTGTTGTGGCTAACAGTAAATATCTGCCTCAATCCTGGAATAACTACATTGATTACTCAGAGGATGACGCTATAATGGCTCACCATCGATCTTATATTACTTCTACTACAGACAAACATGATCCAGAACCGGAGTCAGAATGTGGGTCAGAAAAAATTGAGGTCAGATTAACTAATTCTTAGGTAAAAATTCACAAATCGGTGTTGACAGCTAAAGCCAACATTAAAGTTTTGTAATCAAAGTTCATCAAATTCTTTGGGGTTTAGGATAAGGTTGAAAGGTGCCAGAATAGTATCAGAGCATATATTCAACCCACGAAAATTATCTGATTATACATTTTATTCTCTTATGAACGGGCAATTTTCAGGGCTATGGTGCTGGAAAAAGGAGGTTGTTCATTTTGCAATTTGCATTTGCATTGGCAAGCTTTGCAAAATGAACAACCTCCTTTTTTTCAGCACCATAGCCCTGAAAACTTCCAGTTTCAAAAAGACAAAAATTTATAATCAGATAATTTTTCTTATTCAGCTTACTCTTTCCTGCTCGAGGTAGATTCTTGTTGGTTAATCAATTATCAGAATGCCTAAATCTATATTTATTCATTCGAATAGATGCAGGGTAAGAAAGGAAAAGATGAAGAACCGAAATTGAAAGATCGGTTAGGCTGATGACTACTGTGAATTATCTCCACTTTATTTTTGTGGGATCAAAAAACTTTAGCACTCTCCACAAAGTGACCTTCTTCGTCTCTCTCTGAATAACAATCCTCAAATCTATTTGAAATTAATGAGGTGGTTTAAAGATTTATTCTATTTCCATAGAAAATTCAGAGTTTGATTTAAACTTTATTACGAGCACTATACTTAAAACTATTTTATATCTTATTGTAGGGCAATATAAATGAAGGTATGAGCATGGAAAAGATAGAACCAACATGCAATTACTAGCCTTTGCGGCAGCATTATGTTCTTCATAGTTGGACAACGTTGTGAGTCGTACTCTCAAAAATGTTGTCAGTAGTAGAAAGTAATAGGATACTTTTATCCAGGAAAGTAAAATGTGACACTGTTTATTCTGATGTTTAAAGACAGAATGTCATATTGATAACATTCTGCATTGTGCATATATTGTTCTGCATCCTCATATTATTATGAACAGCTGGCTGAATTTAATTGCATGATTCTACTCAGCGTATCCTACATGAGGACAAATAACTGGATATTTTTATTGAAAAACTTCTCCTTCTTACTTTTATGTAGATTTTTCCGTATTATAACTCATGCCTTCACTTTATGAGACAGTATATAATAAAATGGGAAAACCTGGGTATGTCTGACAACTACACTGTAATGGCACCATCTGAGTACTTACAATAACAGGTCCGAGTCATTTTTGCTTTCTCTGCATTTATAATCAGTACCTCCTGTTATAATCTGGCTCAGAAATTAGATTCATATACCAGGTACTCATTCTAAGACTGGTATTATGGATTATTTTGTTCACTTGCTATGCTCATAGTTGGGATATCAGCTATACCTCATGTTGTGAGAATTTTTTTGGATACAAGCGACGACGTCAAATTATGGAATGATGATTCACTACCATCCAAAAGAAGAGAAGGAGACATATCTGTTACTAATTCGACACACCAAAGTATATGATATATTTGTGATAAAATCCCTCCAATGTCCCAACAAAACTCTCGATGGACAAAAGAGATTTATAAGTTATTTTTTGTTCCTTTGCAAAATAAACTGACTTGCAATGTGAGAAATTTAAGTTCTTATTAGTTGGTGGAAAGTATGGCGACAGACTTTGTTTTGATATTTACACAATAAATACCATGAAAGGGGATTAAGCTTTGATATAATCGCTGATCGTTGAGGTGGGTCATTGGTCTTCTGTATTTATTTCTTTGCAGCTCAACATAGAGAGACAAACTCAGACACAACGACTCAGACACCCTTCCCTTCTTACCCCAACCAAACAAATTAAAACAGTGAAATTAGACAGAAATCTCTGCTCAAAGTCTCAACCATCACACACATAGAGAGGGGATTTCGTAGCAAATATGATCCATCAGACACCTCACGGGTGAACAGGACAGGAAGTGTGATGACCCTGCTGCGCTAAGAACCCATCCGTATGCCTATCGGAAAACCGCCGGTCGTCCGCGCAGCATCCGGTGGTTGTCCGATAGGCATCCGGTTGGCCGCCGGACAACCACCGGATGCCAAATAGGCATCCGGTTGCAAAAATCGTGTCCAGACACTTATTTGACAGAGGCGGATGGGTTCGTAACAGAGAAGGATGGGTTGTGGACACTCATCAACCAAGCAAAAGACCCATCCGGACATGTTTTAGCAGCTAAAATTACTGCTCAAAGCCCATCCGGACATGTTTTTAGCAGCTTAAATTACTGCTCAAAGCCCATCCGGACAGGTTTTTAGCAGCTAAAATCACTGCTCAAAGCCAATCCGGATGGGCAAAATGTCAAGTGGACATCCACATGCCGAGACCAAAGAGTTAACTCCTTGCCGAGACAATACAAAATAATATTAAGTGGTCGTCCATTTCATAGGAACACAAGTGCTAAATGGACGTCAATAGGTAATACAACTGTAATTGGGTGAAGGTCAACTTGTTGCACCCATCCTCCAAAATAAAATGATTAGTATGCTGATGACAAATGAGGGTGTAGCCAATTCAAAAGCACTGCTATCAGTGATATTGAACCCTGTTAATATTTTCAGGTGTATTTGCAATGGAAATTTATTGAATTAAAGTTTGAAATTCTTTTTGCAAAATCATTTTAGGAAGATCAATGCATACGGTTTGGCTAATGAAAATTAGACCGGAAATGTGTGAAAAATGCAACAGTCTTTCATATGGGGCCACTAAAAAATTCTGACAACAAATTTTCAACCCATAGTCACCAATATAGAAGAGAAGAAGCATACCATCATTTTGAGTGGTCTGGTTAAAGATTTGAAACAACCAGAAGCAGGCCTATTGAGGTGACAAGTCAACATAGTTTGCATGTAAAGCAATGGGGAAATAAATAGAGGTGTTGGACCATAATGGCTTGACTACTGCTGAGTCGAGATCAAGGTCAGTCATAACAGGACCAATAGACATTCATTTAACATTATAAAGTCCTGGTCAACTGGACACACTAATACTCATCAAGGTGGACGGCCACTTAACACTTGAAATGCTTGCTAAACGGACGGGACGGCCACTTGACAGTGCATTATCAGTTATATTGATTTATAAAACGGACGGCCATTTAGCAGTAAAGGACGGGTGTTTAGCACAAGTGGATGGCTATTTAACAGAGGTAATAAGTGGACGGCCTTTTAGCGGACACATATTTATCACAACAGACCCTACATCGCTTTTCTCTCAATCATGAAGGAAAGGGAAGGTGATATTCAAAGGAAACACTCTAGCAATCCGCAGATGGATGTTGCACATGGAAATAAGTTTGTAGAACAACTCAAACTGTCTTTATTGGTACCATGAAATCTATGGTTACAACAGCAAATACTTTCATTAAACTGGAAAAATGTTATGTTGTGACAGGTCAGGGATCTGCAGGGAGCCAGCATGATAAGCAAATAAACAAAATCGCAAGGAGCAGTTTTCATCTGGCTATCTCAGAAGGTTACGAGCACTTATCCCTGAAACTTCACAACAATATGTTATTGGAGATATTTATAAATATGAGATGAAAAAAAGAATGTGATTGACTAATTAGCCCTGAAGTCATGAGTGGAACACCATAGTGAGAAGCATGTAGTTCTACAGTAGCTAGGCTTAAGACTTTCACATAGCAGTTATTCTTACCAGTATCATGTATATTCACTCCAAGTTTTTTCTTGTTTCAGATATATTTGGGACAGAGACACTAAAAACAGTGATTGCAATTATGCAATCACGGTCACAATACATTAATATTGTACCTGAGAAATCTCACAGGCGCCTTATGATAGATCTCATTCTTTAATAAGCAAATAAATTGTATTTGCAGGACAACCAGCAAAAAGCCGAATGATTTGATGGTTAATATTACAGTATTTTAAGTGAACAAGAGATTGTGATACACCTGAGTGAATGTTTCACAAGAATATTTGAAACTTGAATGTAATGGAAGAGATAGACTACAATAATTGTCAAGGAAAAAATTTTCTGCACAACTGAGCATCAGAATGTGAAAATAAAAAAATGCAAAATGATCTTAAAACACCTTAATTAAAAATATATCACCCCTATTGTGACTGCGGGTCAGTGCGGGATTCATTGGCGCCGCAATCCTGGATCTGGTCTGGGGGCTAGCTAGTAATTGCTATCTGTGACGCAACCATTGTCTTGTTGTGATAGCTGAGTGTAGTGCAGGGCCCGGCGTTGTTAATTACAATTGCCTTTCAGTGCGGGTTTGCTGACAGATGAGTGAACATCTTTGTCATTATTATTATCAGCAATAGAGTAAATGAAGGATATAATATCCATAAGGAGCACTGAGGTAAATATAAAATATTTTTGGTGAATGCCGATTCACCCCAGCTGTGACCGTTTGAATTTTGGGTGATGGTTAGTCACACGTTCCAAGATTAGTCTCAAAACACAAACAGAAATCTCCAGATCATGAGGATGATCGGTCTAAATCTGTGTTACAAAGGCCAGAAGAAGGGGAAAAATTTCGCCATAAAATCTTAAGGCTGTTTATTGTATTGCAAATACAAGAAATTGCCGTTGATTTTTCCTCAATATCTGTATCAGTTTACATTTGGCTTCACATAATGTAAAAAAGCAGTTGATTTCCAGCGTCCTTTGGCACAAAGGGTTGCATCAGCCATGGCAGTCGAGGAATAGAAACTAGCACCACCACATCGAAAGCCATGGGGGCGTAAAATGCTCAGTGGCTCCACAATGCAAAAGGCGTCGACGTAGATAATTTGCGAAGGTGGAGGTAGACAAATCAAATAACGGGTCCTCTGAATTCAAAGCATGTTTTTTAAGGTTCCTCTTCAAATTTCGAACGGTACAGATGGCCTTTTCATTAAAGGCGTAGACTTTCACTGATACAGGGATGCTGGAATATTTAAAAGAATTAAAATGTATGATCAAAGATTTTGAGTATACAACTATATCTTTCCTGCGTAACTGATGGGAAGGTGACGAAGGCGCATGGCATGCCTCACTAGGTCTCAGCAGTCCAAAAAAACATAGGGTAAACAGGGCACAGACGGTGGTTGAAATCTGCCCATGAAGTAGATTATGAGCGCTGTTACAAATTTCTGTCAAAACTGACAGCCTGAAAGCCATGTTCGGCCTGGTCCTAGGGGTCTGGGTTTTAAACACTCCTCGGAGTATTAATTGTAGCCTTGGTGAGTCAAAGTTTATGGCCAAATCGTTTGCCTTGCAATAAAACCGAATGGCGGAGAGGCTAGATCTTAAGGCCTTATCTCCCAGGCCAGAGTTTTTCTGCTGTATTACAATTAGTTCGATAGTGTGAGAACTAAACTTATCTCGGAAAGTGTGTCTGCCACAGAACTCCGCTAGTCGGCCCAAGACTCTGTTGTAGGCTCGTCTAGTGCTGTCACCAATGGAAGCCATAATCATACAGTCAGTCTCCTGTTCTAGGGCTCGAGTTTCTGCAAAAAACCAGGTACATATTATATTTTTGACTTGGTTAATACACCTACAAAAAAATAATTCTCTTCAACCGTGATTTATTACTTAATAGTTCAATATTATTCGGGGTAATACCTAATCAACTCTCCTTTGATATGTTTTGGACATTTAGTGTCTGGCACGCCGTGGCGTCTGTTGGTGTTAAGCCAAACTGAGCAGTCCTGTCCAAGAGAGAGTTTATCTGGGATAATGTTTTCCTCATTACGGATGTATTCCATCCTGACTACCATATTGTGAGTCATGAGGATTGAAATTCACAGTTTTAAGAGTTGGTTTATCAACGTGAGTAGAGTGAGTAGAACTTAGTCAGAATGGACACTAAAGCCAAATTATCAATTTTTATAAGTAAGCAACTATCACTTGTCTGGTGTCTCCAGATGTGTAGGGCCGCGAAGATAGGGTACGGCTCCAATAGCACTATGTTCTGAGAGGTCATCAAGTACCATCAAACCAGTACGGCTCCATAGCCGATCGATCCAGAGGAGTCTGTTTCGATCAGTGGAATGAAATTACAAATCAGCTATATTCCATCTCATTACAAAGGTATATCTGCGCTTCTGTTAAATAAACAGGGAAGGCAGTAATATGTGTACAATACAGTTGTTACCCGGACCAAATTTTAAACAATAGGGAGTTCAAATCTGTAGTTGTGCTACCTTGTAACTGGGAAAATTGAAAAGACCAAGTCTGTGCATGAAATCCTATGCCCAGCTTTTCAATCGCATGTAATGAATGAAATCAGATTTCCAAAGCATACACGCACTTAAAAACAATTTGTCAAATTACTATCCACATTGCTATGATGGTTTCGTAGTGAGGACATCACAAGCTCACTCCTCTGTTTTTATAAAGATGCCAGCGATTCTGACCTTTCACCTTCATCCTCATATCAGTTCACTGTTGGAGTGCCTTGCACAATAATTCAAATTTTAACATCAATTGTTAAGGCTTGACCATAGACCTACTAATAATTAGTAGGTCTATGGGCTTGACTAAAATCATGTTACCAGGAAAGGACCCGATATTTTATGCTCATATGCACTTTACCTGGAATCTGTACTGATCCAAAAAAAACGGGATTATTCAAATCACCGGCTGTCAAAGACTAAATCAATATACATATGGAGTACAATTCAAAAACTTGAAAGGTAAAAATTAAGATTTTCCCAGTACACCAAAGCATCCTTTAATTGTGTCTTTCAATACATCTCAAACACTTAATGCAGTTAGCAAAATTTTTGGATCTGGGGTCCAATGCTATCAGCAATCAACCTGACTCAAAAACATTTATCTGGTTTTTTAACCTTTGGACTGGTTTTATGATGATGACCTATCTTGGCAAAGCAAATATATACGTCCGCATGAAAACCTTAAGCTAAACGCCCCAGTTTGCATTAAACCATAGCATAGCATGGCATGGCATGGCATGGCATGGCATGGCATGGCATGGCATGGCATGGCATGGCATGGCATGGCATGGCATGGCATGGCATGGCATGGCATGGCATGGCATGGCATGGCATGGCATGGCATGGCATGGCATGGCATGGCATGGCATGGCATGTTTACAAAGGCTAAGTGATTTTCTGGTCAATGCCAGAACAGCCATGCATAGTGTCCCAAAGCTGTCAGAATTAAATCATAGTTCAGAAAATGCTAAGATCAAACTGCTTCATCTTCAATGGCTAATTTGGAAATGGAATACCATTGCTGTGATTCGGGAAAGAACTAGCCATGAGTTCTCCTCATTTTCTCAGTTTATAGATTTTGTCGAGCATCACTCAATGATCATAAACCACCCAATATCTACTGAAGGTCAAATAGACTTATCATCTGCCAAACCAAAATCAGTGCCAGCAATCAGGAATCACCCGATCTCTCACAAAGTTGAGGCTTCTGTGACGACTCAGATTGATGATGTAACCTGCTTGTGTTGTGGTAAACACCATTTTCTCCATGTGTGTGACACATTCAAGTACAAACCTGTTGAACCTGTTTAGGTTTGTTCGAGAAAAACAGTTGTGTTTCATTTGTCTTAGAGCTAATCATTCTAGTTCCAATTGTCCTCTTGGTGATAAACTCAGGCGTCATTCATGTAAAGGTCCTCACAGCATTTGCTACACAGACAGACATCCTGACAGGTTGAAAATTCTGAGCCAAGGTCAGCTCAGGTTTGGTCAGATTCTGTCATCTCACATCAGATAAGCTCTACAAAACAGACTTCAGGTGGAGCTTCAAATCCCATTCGATGTCACACCACTGGTAATGACTCCTCCTTATTACTACCTGTCTATCTGTCCCACAAGGAATGCTCTGATAACGCCATTTATACACTGGATTATCAGTCCGATGTCAGTTTCGTGACTTACGATGCTGCTAGATGTGTTTCCGATGAGGCAACTAAGGGGACATTCAAGATGTTGACGATGGTTTCAGATAATGAGTCTGTGTTTTGCCACAATTTGAAGGCACCATCGAGTTTTGACATAGCACAATGGCCTCATCTGTCGGCTATTTCTCCTCAATTTGCATCAGAGTTACCTCTTAGTGTTGTCATCGGCATCGTACCTCAGTTCCCAAACAATAAGGTGCAAGCAGTGTCAAGATTAAAGGCTCTTGATAGGCGTTTCAGTAAGGACCCCTCGATATTCACTAAATACAATGAGTTCATGCAGGGGCTGATTATGAATGGGGATGCTGAGTTGGTTCCACCCAATGTGATCAACTCCCCAAATGCATGGTATCTTCCACACCACCCAGTGTTGAACCCCAATAAACCAGGAAAGGTCCAATGGTGTTTGATGCAAGCTGCTCATTCAAAGGATCAAACCTCAACAAACAACTGCTCAGCGGTCCAGATCTGAACAATAGCTTGGTGGGTGTGCTCACTGGATTTAGAGAGAAAGAAATAGCTGTTGCTTGTGATGTCGAAAGTATGTTCTATCTGTTCAAAGTCGATCCCAGGCATAAAGATTTTCTGCACTTTCTTTGGTACGATGGAAGCAGGGACAAGGTGTATCGTATGACCAAACATATATTTGGAGCTACATCTTTGCCAGGATGTGCCAAGTTTGGGTTACTCCAAGTGGCCAAGGACCATGGAAATGATCACCAATACTCACAGTGGTTCATAAAGAACTGTTTCTATGTCGATGATGGTTTATCAAGCTGTGAGGATGTGAATGCTGCAGTGAAGTTGTTGAAGGATACCTCGGAAATCTTCAAACAAGCCAATCTCAAGCTTCATAAGTTTATGTCGAAAGGTTCTGAGGTACTTATGTCTATGCCTAAGGAGAGTCTTGCCTTTGAGTTGAATCATTTTGTGGGTGGAGAAAGTGATCAGGTGTCTGAGACAGCGCTTGGTATAAATTGGAATGCAAGGACCGATACCTTTTCCTTCAAGCCAGTATCAAGGATGTCAGCCCAAACATGTATACACACTCGTCGATCCATTCTGACCACTGTTGCTAGTATCTTTGATCCACTAGGTTTCTTATCACCTGAGACTCCAATCGGAGAGCAAATTCTGCAGACTACATGCAACGTTCTGGGTGGGATGATCCAATCCCCCTTTGTATGACAGAGCTGTGGGAAAAGTGGGTGGTTGGCTCGTAAGTGAATATAGTGAGGTTTCTTGTTTGGAAAGGCTAGAGTTGTTCTTCTGAAAGGTAGTACTATCCCTCGATTGGAGCTTCAAGCAGCTGTGTTGGCTGCCAAGATTGGTTCACAAAAGATGGAAGAGCTTTCTAAGTGTCTGGTGCCTAGTATTGGGTATATTCGACCATAGTTCTGGCTTACCTGCAGAATCAGCAGAAACGTTTCAAGACCTTCGTAACAAACAGAGTGAGTTTAATCAGGGAACTCACCGTCTGCAGATAATCATGCGGATTTGGCCTCACGAGGTACCACAATGGACGAGCTGCTATCTTCTAGATGGTTTGATTAGCTATTGTTAGACTGGATTAATTCTTAAACGCCACCACTTACAATGTCCACTTCCTTGGTATAAGACCAAACAAAGACGGAGGAGCAAGAGGTAAAAGGAAGAGTTTGACAAGTAATTCAGTGGTACAATTGCCGGTCAGATTATGTCCATGGCAACCGTTACAGTGCAACCTTGTAAAACCAATTGTGTGTGCACAAAAATAGATCCAAGCAAATCAAAATTATGACATTTCATCCCATAATGGAAGAACATTGGCGCTCTGGGATGGCGAAGGCATAACATTCATACAATGTTACTGATGCAACTCCCCCCCCCAGCACAACCATTACTAAATACTCAGTATTACATCAAATCTATAGCAAATACATGAAGAACAATAGCTGGAAGACACCAAAGGTTATTGAGTGATGATTAATTCCATTGTTACTTGGGTGATGTAAATGATTAACACCATTCTCCCCATCGTTGGGATTTTACGGTCAAATCAATAAAATTTCCAGCAGTAAGCACAAACCAATCAATAAAGTGGTCACAACACATGTAAGTTGCCTTGTGTAGCGTAGTGTAACAAAATCGGAGCATCTTTACATATTATGAGTGATATCTTTTAGTGGTGGTGAATGTGTATTTAAAAGTTATAAAATTACTTTGCACCTATATCAAATTTGATATCGAACCAGTATCTAAAAAATTGATATGTAAATAAACAGGGACAAAAGTTTGCTTAATAGAGCAGGGTTCCCTCTGATTTTCATCTTCCAATGTTAAAAAATGCTTAAGCATTTTGATTCAGACTGCTACTCTCAAATGTATAAAACATAATTCATAAGATTTGTGAAAAAAGAACTTAAAAGCTGAGATTGTCCCATTCCCTATAGAGTTCAGTTTCTAGTTAATGTCCTACACCCACAGTCCCCTACAGGATAAAATTATTTATGTATTCAATTTAACGGTCTGGTTAAGAATCGTTGAATCCACGGGTCAAGACAATTGTAAATTTTAATTTTAAAAAAATCTAGTAAAAAGTTGTTATTGAATATATCTTGCTAACATAATATGATAATTCAAATCTTCTTGATCTTATCACTAGTGTATTTTTTTCTTTGTCCCTCCGCTTCTCCTTATTTTGCAAGTTATTTGTTCTGTCACTGCATGAAAAGCATTCATAAAGATGATTGTAGATTGACAATAAAATTATATAAATATATACATAAATGTATACTTATATATATATATATATATATATATATATATGAAGAGGATTAGCAATTAGCACACGCCCAAATAGTAAAAACAATCAAAAACTGAAATCCTGTAAGAAATCTCGTTCAAACCCTCATCCCCACAATTATTTACCCTTTATAAATACAAAGATTGGTGTTATTTATCTTGAAGCGGTGTCCTAATATGTTTTTGCCAAAGTTTGACAGACAGTCTATTCTATATAGGCGCAAGCAGTGAACAAGATTTCTTATTCATGATCAGGAAAAATATTGCCAGGCGATCTTTGCGTGAAGGTAGGACAATTCATTATGCTGGATGGACTGAACGATTTTGGACTTGGTCTCAAATTTACAGGCATGGACGGAGGTACAAATCTTTTTGTTGGGCAAGCAGAAAAAATTTCATGCACCATAATTGGCATGGAGACTTGTCCAACGACTGTTCAATGGACGGACATCATCTGCATTATACCTCTGGTATCTAAGTCCATAGTCTAATTTAAATAATTTCGATAAAAAGCTGACCTTCACTTTATTAGCCCTGTTAACATCTACAGAAATTTTGAAACACCTTTGCAATCTTAGATGTCCTCAGATGCCTCTCCTTATTCTAACAAACTGTGGCCGAATAGTCTGGCAGTGCTTGTTTAGGTTAGCAGAGTATCTTGATGGGAAAATTTACTTAAAATAAGTTCACAGTTTTATTGTTATTCAGGAGTAAAATTCACACAGTTTTTGTGGAACAAGGCTTTAAATACTGAAGGGTCCCATTAGCACACTCAATCACTATGCATACGTTGGAAAACCTGCTATAAAAGGTGGAAATCAATTTTAAAGACGCCTATCCTCAGCTTCACATTTTGTGAGCGGTGACAGTTATAGTTAAGCGTTAGGTTATGGACCTAGGCTGAATCTATTTTTACCATGAGCCTTTGCAGCACAATGTGGTGGTCATTGTCAGACAACACACACCACCAATCATTATGTTGTTTATAATATTGGTATAAATGATTATATTAAGACCCTAACTTATCACAATAAGCAACGAAGACAAAACCTTGGTATGATAGGCCCGATATGTATCAAAGTACCTCATTTCCCCGCTTTTTTTATTAGTCCTCATTGAATCTGTATATTATATTCAGTCATATTTTAAATAGCCCAGGGGGAGACTCACCAAAATTTACCCACCAATGCTCGGCCTAAAAACACGTTTAAGGGGGTGTTTTGGAGAGTTGGAGCTGCACAGTGAAATCTATAAATAAGGGGTAGTTGTGCACAACACACCAAGTGCAAAGGGCTATATGGAGTGATACGGCCCCCTCTCATGTCAAGTTGCTGGATGGGAACCTAACCAATCTGATTGATGACAAGTTTATGAGCTGAAGATGTTTACACATAACCAGGGAACAATCTTTTCTTCCCCTTGACCTCAGAAACCGGATATAGGACCATAAACAGGTAAATATAACTCAAAAAGTATTAACATTATCATACTGCTTGCAGTATGATTTCAGACTATGACCTTCATACAACCTTCCTTCAATTTGTCATCTGCAATTGGCATGTGGGAAATTGGAAGAAATGGAGGTTATTTTGAGATCAATTTTAGGTGATTCTACATGTGCAGAAGAAGTTGTAACTCTGTTCAAAGGTAAGTGAAAGTGTAAAAAGTGGTCAAAGAGGTCACAGAAACATCAATAAGATTTAGAAATGAATGATATTTATTTGGTAGAAGCTAAAAGTTTTAGTTTTCTTACTTTCTCTTTCAGTATTATTGTACTACGGAAGACGAACGATGACATAAAGAATTATTTATTTTCTATACAGGAAAAAAAATTCTGTGTCATCCCTCGGCTTTGGTATTT
Source organism: Membranipora membranacea (assembly GCA_914767715.1). NCBI lineage: Eukaryota > Metazoa > Bryozoa > Gymnolaemata > Cheilostomatida > Membraniporidae > Membranipora > Membranipora membranacea. Next base: position 4,541,522 of record OU612070.1, on the reverse strand, counting down.
GCCCGGACTATGACATAGAAAATTTAGTATACCTGCAGGTAAAATAATTCACATGTCTCACCTCGTCTACACACAAAGAGGGGAAAACTCTAATTCATAGACTGTCATATAAGTATTACTCAATCGGAATAATGTAATTGCTGTGGGTGTGGCTTAAATGTGAAATGTAATATGTGTCTTATCTTTATTATGCTGTTCTCAGATTACATCTTGCTTTTGTCAAGCAGACAACTAAATCAACCGCATAACATCCTTCAAGATTTTAAATTGGACACTGACAGGTGCAATCCAATGACTTTTGATGAGTAGTACACACCTCAGCAGTGACAGCAAGAAATTAGTCAATTTCAGTCCTTGGGCTTGGTCACAGATATAGCAACCCTTGTTTAGACCAATGGAATGGTGTATCAATGAACTAAACATTGGGTGTATCTAGATCAAGTTTGCTCCATTTTTCCCCCGTTGGAATTGCCCCCCCTCTACTGACACGCCGGCGTGTCAGTAGAGGGGGGGGGGGCAATTCCAACGGGGGAAAAATGGAGCAAACTTGATCTAGGGTGTATCATACCCTTTTTTCTGATCTGATGCCATCATATCTCCCCTTTTTTTTGGAAAATCCAATCCAAGTACAGTTCAACAAGAGTGTATTCTTCTGTAATCTGTTACCAAACTGAATAGGGTGCTTGATTCAAATATAGCAGGCCACTATTTACAATTTACAGGAATGGAGATCTCCAACTGCCAATGGAATAGTGACAGTCTAAGTGCTCAGACTCCAAGGCGCAGGGAGTTACTTGCGCAAGTAACTCCCTGCGCCTTGGAGTCTGAGCACTTAGACTACCAATGGAAGCAAAAACATGCACAGACAGAGACCTTTTGCGAAATATGATACATGTTACTCAACTCAGTCTTCAAAATAGCAAAAACATGAGAGATCCAAAGCCAAAAAAAAAGATTTTTCTTCAAGTCATGCAACTATTAGCAGAGACACGGGATATACCGCTACATCACCATTTTAATCGAAAGAGATTAAGTTAAGTTAAAGCGCCATTTGCTACTTGGTAGTGCATCCAAGGAGTGAGAGGGACTCATTGTCATGACTTCAGGTAGTAAAATGAATGAATGAATGAGTAGTCAATGATATAACAATTCACATAAACAGGTACATAAGTTGTGAAAACCTGACAAAAACAATTGATCGATATACAATCATTGTACGCCTTATACTGAAGGCCTTGTATGTATAATTACTACCCACAAACATTGCCATTAATAGTAGACAAGGAACCAATATTGATGAGCTTCTGTTTGTAAATTTTATTGCAGTACCATCTAATAATTGTTTTTTTAAAACTTAATTTATCCAAAACATACATTGGCCGACTGTGACATACACTCAGAAAATAGATGCACCCTAAATGGACAAGCCCTGTTACTGAAAATGCAAAGGTGCGGGTAACATTCTTTTAGGACCGCAATCATCAGCAATCACATTCAATGTCTTTTTCCGTGCTGCCTGAAACAATAAATACATGCAACGTGATAAAACTCATGAAATCATGAATTTTCCTGGAGTATATGATGTTTCTTTTTGGGTATAAATCACACTTCACATGGTTAATTTTGGCTGAACAATGGCAAACTTCAGACACAGAAACTCCAAGCTTGACGGTGCTTTAGATAAGTACAGTACAGTATTGAGTTCTTGCTGTGTTTTCTAACTGTAACAAATTTAGGTTTCATAAATCTGGTTGTTGATTTGTGAACTTTTTGAAATGGAGGCGCATACAAACATTGCTACAGTACAGGAAAATACAAGTCTATTTACACGCTATTGATGAATTACCCTCAGTTCACCATCACTGTTCAACATCAGGTTAACTTCCACACAGTGGTCATTTTTCAAAATGAAATGTGGAAAAATAATCCCAATAGATAACTCTTCTCACAACAAAAACCCCAAGTCTGTCCCCATTTCATGGCACTCTCACAGAATGACAATCTTGGGAACATATGCAGGATTAGGCATAGCAATACAGGGTGCGAGGGCTGCCTTACGCAATGAACCTTATTCTCAGTTCTCTGGGGCCTGCACCCAGTGACCAAGCACCCTGATTGAGTTTGCTAATATAATTAATTAATATCGCAAACAAACATAAGTATCTCCATGATTCGCTCTGTGTTTAGAGATTACCTGAAGGCCCCAGTTCCCAAGATTTTATCTGTAAATGATAAAGGGGTAGTACTAGTACCAAAGACAAATTCCCAAGTTTTGAATTTTTGCCAAGTCCTAATAAATTGACTGAATAGTGTAAAAATAGGAGTTGTATGTTTATAGCATGGACAGAATGTCAGGGCTAAGAGTTGTTTTTATTTTAAAAAGATGCTTCAATACGCAATCATTGCACACCCATCATACTATTACTAACCTGTTTGTCTTGCTCAAACTTTTTGATAAGCTTGTTCTCCAGCTGTTTTTGTGGGCCTGTTTGCTCCAGGTTCAAAGTACAGCATAATATGCTTCAAATAAGTGTATGTCCTACTTCTTGAAACCTTGAATAAACACTGTTGAACTATTTCACCACTACATACCACATTGTACCCTGATAATAAAACATCGCAAAGTAAGAATTATGATAAGGCTTCAGAGAGTATACAGTACACACTAGTTTGAGTTGTGAGTTGAGTGCGTAGTTTGCTTTGGTTGCTGGAAATGTCATTCCATCATTGAAACCCTGACCTAACCCAACACTGGTTCGGTTAGGGTAATGAAAATGGAATTTCAATTCCAGTGACCCAAGCAAAGTTTGAGCCGACAAAATTAGTCTCCCATATAATATTATCAGCTCAGTATCCTTACCTCTGCAAACATTGATTCCTGCTGTGGAAATTTGTTAGGAGTTCTCTTTCTTTAGCTGATTAAGTCTCTGTTTACTTTCTGTTCCTGTTTGGTGTATCCTGGTGCTGCTGGACAAGAGGCAGCAGGGTAAGAGCTTGCATGGATGGAAGGGTTTCTCCTTGCTGTAGTTTCAGCTATTTAGCAGGTTTCTGTTGAAAGAAAACTAATTGATATTAGATTATACACAGCTAAATGAGCGTAGGGAGGTATTCAAGAAATACGATGATCAAAAAACACAGGAAAAGGGAGTGTTGATTGATGAGACTGTTGACATATGCGGAAGGATTTTCTCAAAGAAAAATAATTGAGATAAGAACAAAGAACTAAACAATGAACTAAGAAGGGAGATTCAGACACCATGTGCCTCTTATTGGGGACTTGACACTGTGTGTTGGACTGTACATAGTCTGATTTTGGTGGGTGAGATGTTCTTAAATGTCTCATACAGAATATAAACAGGGGGAGTGGGGTGTCGCTTTTCATGTAATAAATCCGCATCTTATTCAGCCTCTTCAACAGTTTTCAAGTTTTTATAATCATTTCGCTTGTTATAAATAAAATCTAATCTAGTCTTCAGCTGTGAGACACATGTGTGTAAAAATCAGAGCTGTCAAATATATAATATTCACTTTTTTTGCAATACATTGCCACTTTCGGGGGGGGGGGGGCAATGAGAATATGCTTACATAAGATTAATGATACAACTCATTTAATCAGCGCACACTTGTTCAAAGTTAGGGTGGGCAAGCTAGGCTATTGTCCGGAGAGCTCACCTCCTTTACCAGCATGAGTAGTAACTGGGATTTTAACCTGCAACTCTCAAATTCTAACCACTACACCACCCTGTCGAGAATATGGATTTTACAGCTATGCCTATGTACAAATAATCAAGTTAACCAATGCGACAGCGAGGATGAGAGGGTGTGAGAGTTTGAACTGTAGCAGACACAGGAAAAATGATTGACCAGCTAACAGGATAGATTTCACTTACTCCTTGTATTCACTCTGAGGTCACTCTACAGAGGTGTTATACAGTTATATAGTAAATGATCTGCAAGATGACAGCATGGATTTTCATATTAATCCAATCCATGATGACATCAAGCCTACACCTATACATGCTTTGCAAATTTGTATCATAACAGTCAATTAAAAACTAAAATTTGTAAAACAACCTGTTACCATTGTCTGCTGCTGATGAGAGAGCAGCGGCCTCATGGAGGCAATGAAAGTGGTGTCATCTGTCGACTGGAAATCAGGGCAGTCATTAACATTACCATCTTTACAAGTCCCAAGTTCCACCTGAAAGATTCACATAACAAAACTGTCTATTAAATTTTTATGCTTGTGATTCACGCGAAATTTGGTTACGATCAAGCAATTAGCTGTTGAGAATCGAGATCATGATGCAAGCTGATCAAGTTCATGTTGGCCAGCCAGCCAGAGTAGCTAATGGTTAGGGCGCATGCTGATGGCTTCAGGGCACTCTAACTAACTTAAGGATCCTCTGACGCGCCTTTCGGGGAAAGCATGAGGCAGATGATAAGCAGATTACAGTGATGATGTCTGGTAATGCAGGTTGTCAATATCTCAACGTTTGTGTATTTGTAAGTTAGATGAGAAAAAGGCGCCGTTTGGTTACAAAGAAAGAAATCAGACCTAGAAGCGGCAGTGACACATCACCACCAAAATAAGAATACATATATATATATAAGAATATAGCTATGCTCCAAAGGAGGTGACCCTCTGCAAGAGTCCGATGGATAAATATCATTGTCAATCACAATATTGAATATTATTATCGCTCCAGTGACTCACTCCGATCATCATCATCTTGTAATCTATGTGTGTAGTCACATACATATGACTAAGGACTGGAGTAACAGGCTACTCCTTGATATGACCAATACAAAACACCAAGGTTGGTTACATGATACATGTATGTGACTAAGTCCTGTGCATTTACTGTAGGTAGTTACAATTATTACTGACTACTCACATCACATAATGGATTTTTTCATGTCCACATGAGGATTGGTGATTTGCACCTCCCATGTACTTACCTTAATGTACAATGAAAGAGGAGGGAGTTCATTGCAATCATCAGATCGGATCATTACTTTCAAGCACACATACATAGATAGCCATATATATAGTATCATACTCATATTATATTTGGTTTGCATATTCCATAGAACTCCCAGTTCCTCATCTTCTTCTTGGCTTATCCTGCTCAGGCTTGACTATAACTAGTACCTACATTGAGATGCTTCGCTATTCTATCAGAGACTATAGATACATCTATAGTCTCTGATTCTATTGTAATTGTCACTTTCAGAGAACTGAGTGACTTTGTTATAGCCACCAAGAAAAGACACGCCCACTAAACCTGTTACCGATTGCATAAGAGCTCTTATTCAGGCTAGGATAATTCATCCTTACTGGGAGTTACCCTCTTTCTTTGTGTAGCCGAGTACTGACAAACCTTTTTTTTACCTGCTGATTATCAAAATTTTCCCTGTCATAGCCCGGGCAAATAGCGAAGCCGAGAGATGACACACAATATTTTTCTTGGTAAAAATAAAAATGATTGTTTGTCATTGCTCGTCTTCCGTAATTGTACCTAGCTCGTCTCTCTTTTTTTTTTTGAAGAATATGTAAATGGTACTTGTACATATAGACATAACCTGAGGATAAAAATCTCAAAAATATATGCATGGTTTTTTACTGGTTTAAACAATGCTGTGATGCATCCATATCTTCACAGGCATGCTCTCTAGCTCTGAAGAAATGAAACATCCAGCATGTGGTGGTGTTAAAGGGTGCTGAAGTAAGGGGCCTGGATTAGCAAAAATAGGGGTGAATATGAGTCCAACGGACACAGTGGAAAGGGTAATGTAGTCAAATCAAGCAAAGCAGTGTTAGGGGGTAGTGGCTTTGTGGGTGGGCCTAGCATGGTGGCTTTTTTTCTGGTGAGTCCCCCTCCCCTGGGATAAATAGCCAGTAGTAAAGGCAATAAAGATGCGAAGGGAGGAAATCATAATGAATCGAAATACTATAGATAAAGGTCCTTGACTCAAGACTGAATGGCATTGAAGTTGATAAAAACATTGGAATGCTGGCGGAGAAAAATTAAGGAATAGAAAATATCAAAAAGTATCAGGACTTGGCCTTGTAATTATAAGAATGTGGCATGCTTCAATGTTGAAATGTATGTGTTCATTTGGGCAAGGTACTGTTCATCTTAGTCTAGTTGTTATAATTGGATGAAAGCTATGCTGCCACCGATTTTGAGTCACAGCCAGGAATAATAGTGATAAATGTGCGCAGAAATGCTCAGATGATCTGAAAAGAATGATTGCTACTGCAGTTGCAACTGCAGTATGTGATGAGTGCGGGTTTTGAAGTTATACGGAGTGGAGAATGACCGATGAACGTTTAGGTCTTGTTTGTGTATTGGCATCGTAAAACTGTAATAAAGATTGTCTTATAAAGTTTTTGTTCTTAGAGACAATAGGTGCCATCAATTGGAAGAAAAATAAACATGAAATGTAAATGCAAATTACATCAAAAACATAAGGCAAATTACATCAAAACATACAAACCAAAAAGACTTTATATTTACCTCAGTGCTCCTTATGGATATTATATCCTTCATTTACTCTATTGCTGATAATAATAATGACAAAGATGTTCACTCATCTGTCAGCAAACCCGCACTGAAAGGCAATTATAATTAACAACGCTGGGCCCTGCACTACACTCAGCTATCACAGCAAGACAATGGCTCGCGTCACAGATAGCAAATACTAGCTAGCCCCCAGACCAGATCCAGGATTGGGGCACCAATAAATCCCCGTACTGACCTGCAGTCACACTCCCCCTCGAATGAATATCTCCACCCGCCAACTGATGCAGACCTGATGTGTATCTCTTTGGCGTGACCTGATTTTCCTGGTAATTTTCCTTTTTGGAATAGAGGGAAATTATTGATTATTTTCTTTATTGACTAGATTAGCCTTTTTTTCGAGTGAAATTTCATAAAAAATATCAAAAAGGTGTACAAAGAAGTAAGAAGAGTAAAAAGAGTAAAACTCAATCCGCGCTCTTTGACTGCAGTTCAGTTACCAGAGCGAATCAGTAACACCAGCTTATGAACTGGCCTTTCGAGGAAAGACTTCTTGAGTGCCCTCCCAGGAGAACGATCACCGATCTGCAGACGAACGCGTCTAACCAAACCATCATGAATAACTATAAGGTCAGAAACTCGACACAACCTCCAATCACCTCTACATAGTTGCTCATCCTTCAAAAGTACCACATCCCCAACTGAGAACGATCTGACCTTTTTCCATTTAGAACGCTTTTGAAGCTCACTCAGATAATGGGACTTCCAGCGATTCCAAAAGAGATCAGTCAAACTTTGTACCTGGCGCCATCTTTTCCTAGAATATTGGTCTGAGCTATCAAACCTAGCTGGTGGTGGTGGAAGAACTATAGATGACTTCATCTGTATGAGATGATTTAGAGTGAGTGGCGATGAATCATCTGAATCTATCGTGGTCAGAGGACGACTGTTAACGATATTCATAGCCTCATAGAATAGAGTCCGAGTAGATGAGATATTCAAAGAACTAGCTTGAAGCATCAACCCTTTCAATACATTCCTGAATGTCTGGATAAGTTGTTCCCATGAGCCACCCATGTGAGAGGAGTGGGTGAATTGAACATAAAGTCACAATTCTCCTTCAGTAAGAACTCCTTCAATAGTTTATCATCCACCATGGGCATGTTTTTGTTTTTCATAAACTTATGAAGCTTGAGATTGGCTTGTTTGAAGATTTCCGGGGTATCTTTCAACAACTTCACTGCGGCATTCACATCCTCACAGCTTGATAAACCATCATCGACATAGAAACAGTTCTTTATGAATCACTCTGAGTATTGGTGATCATTTCCATGGTCCTTGGCCACTTGGAGTAACCCAAACTTGGCACATCCTGGTGAAGGCGTAGCTCCAAATATATGTTTGGCCATACGATGGATCTTGACCCTGCTTCCATCGTACCAAAGAAAGCGCAGAAAATCTCTATGACTGGGATCGACTTTGAACCGATAGAACATACTTTCGACATCACAAGCAACAGCTATTTCCATCACTAAATCCAGTGAGTACACCCACCAAGCTATTGTTCAGATCTGGACCGCTGAGCAGTTGTTTGTTGAGGTTTGATCCTTTGAATGAGCAGCTTGCATCAAACACCACTCGGACCTTTCCTGGTTTATTGGGGTTCAACACTGGGTGGTGTGGAAGATATCATGCATTTGGGGAGTTGATCTCATTGGGTGGAACCAACTCAGCATCCTCATTCATAATCAGCCCCTGCATGAACTCATTGTATTTAGTGAATATCGAGGGGTCCTTACTGAAACGCCTATCAAGAGCCTTTAATCTTGACACTGCTTGCACCTTATTGTTTGGGAACTGAGGTACGATGCCGTCACGGAATGGTAGCGGCATAGAATAAAAACCATCCGATCCTTGGGAAATCCTTTCAGTCAGAGTCTTTAGGAAGAACAGGTCATCCTGTGAACTGGACTTAAAGTTTTCATCCCCTGGCATTGTAAACCCTGATTCTAGCTGCTTTATAACATCTCTCGGCACTATTGGAGAGGTTGATTCCTCCGAACTGTCACTAGACACAACATGAACAAATCGACTCATAGAATTTGTTTCACTAGATTCCATATGTAAATTATCAGGCACCTTCAGTGTGGCTATGTTATGGCTTACAACATTAGGTAAACATTGTCCACCTCCTCTATGTGCGGATATTTTTCCAACGATTGACCAACCCAAGCTAGTCTTCACAGCAAATGGAGCCCCATCCTTACCTTGCCGTGAACACACTGGGCCAATTGCTTCCATACAGTCTCTTCCTATCATTAAACCAACACTAAGAGGTAACTCTGATGCAAATTGATGAGAAATATCCGACAGATGAGGCCATTATGCTATGACAAAACTGGGTGGTGCCTTCAGATTGTGAGGAACATGAGAGCGACCTTTACAGGTTGATAATTCATACTGGTCAGCGCAGTTATACCCACTAACAACTAGATTGGAATGTGTAAAGCAAGACACATGCTCATTATCCGAAACCATCGTCGACATCTTGAATGTCTCCTTAGTTGCCTCATCAAAACACATCTAGCAGCATCGGAAGTCACAAAACTGACATCGAACTGATACTCCAGCATAGCCAGCATATAAATGGCATTATCAGGGTATTCCTTATGGGACAGATAGACAGGCAGTAATAAGGTTGAGTCATTACCAGTGGTGTGACAGCGAATGGGATTTGAAGCTCCCCCAGAATCTGACCTAACCTGAGCTGACCTTGGCTCAGAATTTTCAGCTTGTCTAGATGCCTGTCTGTGTAGCAAATAGCTGTGAGGACCTTTACATGAATGATACCTGAGTTTATCACCAAGAGGAAAATTGGAACTAGGATGATTAGCTCTAAGACAAATGAAACACAACTGTTTTTCTCGAACAAACCTAAACCTCTCTTCAACAGGTTTGTACTTGAATGTGTTACACACATGGAGAAAATGGTGTTTACCACAACACAAGCAGGTTACATCATCAATCTGAGTCGTCACAGAAGCCTCAACTTTGTGAGAGACCGGGTGACTCCTGATTGCTGGCACTGATTTCGGTTTGGCAGATGATAAGTCTATTTGACCTTCAGTGGATATTGGGTGGTTTATGATCGTTGAGTGATGCTCGAAAAAATCTACAAACTGCAAATATGAGGGGAACTCATGGCTAGTTCTTTCCCGAATCACAGCAATGGTATTCCATTTCCGAATTACCCATTGAGGAAGAAGCAGTTTGATCATTTTCTGAACTATGCTTTAATTCTGACAGCTTTGGGACACTATGCATGGCTGTTCTGACATTGACCAGAAAATCACTTAGCCTTTGTAAACCTTCGTGATCATCATCACCTACAGGCAAACAATCATGCAACTTCTGACGATAATCTAAGGCTATCCTTTAAGCATTATCGTACCTATCATGTAGAATTGCACGAGCCGTATCGTAAGCCTCATCATCATCTAGTGAATAATAGCCCTCAACTAACTCTCTAGCTTTACCAGTAGTATAGTCTTCCATAGATAGACAAACTTTGCATCGTTATCTAACGTCAAATTAGAGTTTACAAACCGAGTAAATGATTTGTTCCAATCGCGGTACTTGATTGCTTCACCATTAAACACAGCAGGTTCGGGACAAGGCATTTTTGTGGCCAGAATAGCATTTGCAATGTACCAAGAGTTGTCATGCACAGATCAGTAGTTGGGTATGATTTGGTTTGATAGGGATTAGTTTGCAGTTGGGATGTGGGAAATTGGGGAGAATCATCATGTCTAGCTTTCGCTGTAGAACAAGAGTTACAACAGAGTTACCACATATTGAATACAATACTGGCCTTGATGAGTGATATAGCTTGGTTGCTTAACATTTTCAACGACAGGACTACGTTGAGCCACTGAATGCTTCGAAACAACACTAGCTTTATCAAGCTCATCTGGTGAATACAACTCAAATGTGGCCAAGTCAGGACAGCTACTTTTGATACTTCGACTAACAGGGTTAACAAGCTGTTGATCATGAGCTGAATTCGAGGAAAGACCAAACCTTGGTGCTAAACTTTCTATATCTGACACATTGCCTGCAGTTTGACTGACAGGGATAACGAGCTGTTGATCACGATCTGAATTTGAGGAAAGGCCAAACTTAGGTTATAAATCTTCTAAACCTGACACATATACCTGCAGTTTGAGCCCCTGGGATTTTGAGCGCGAGCTGAATTTATAAAACTCTCTGAAAACCTCACTTTGTTTGATTTTTGTGAAACCTTGGGTTCGGTCATATCAATTTGATGCCCATCAGCCTTTGTTGGCTTAGTTTGTTTACCCATTTGATTTCTTAAAAACGGCTCTTTAATGATGGGGTTGATTAGAATGGGCTCCTCAAAATTCCTAGCTGCTTCTGCTTGACTGCTTATTGGGCTACTCTGGAAGAGCATATCATTGTGTGTCTAAACTCATCAGTCAATGCAGTTGTCATATTGGATATACCTGACTGGAGACGAGATATTTCATTTTGCATCTCTCGTCTGCTTATGGAGACTGAATCATAATGCACCAAAATTTTCTCTATCAACTGCTGTTTTGATCCATAAGCTGGTTTGTTTATTGACTGTAGTATAGCTCGCAGCTCAAATACACGTTGAGCCTGGAGTTCACTCTCAGTAAAATTACCAGTTGACATGATTTAGATTTTAGATTATAAAGCCCAAATCGTACTTTGTTTCTATTTATCAACGCTGGGATAGATAGCACAGCTCCCCTGACCCTGGCCCAGAGTACCCACCAGCAATGGCCGCCCACAGACGGCGAACAAATGCACGCAATAACAACAAAGAGCAGTACAAGACCCAGCGCTGCGCTTACAAAGGCCCCACAGTGCTGATATGCAAACGAATAAGCTAGGATGCACTGGGTGTGACACATCAAAAAATAATTTTTTCTCGCAAATTAAAACCAAACAAAAAAGAAAATTAATTTTCCTACTTTTTTTGTCACAAGCTATAAAGTTAAACCACATGTAATGATACAGCGAAATGGCGTTAGCTTGGCATGTAGAAACTGAATTCAATGATAGAATAGTCACTTCAAATACCGTGGTTACTGCTGTGTCTGTGTATGTGATGTATTCTTCTTGCTGATGGAGATCTGCACAGTAAGATTTACAGTTAGCGTGTACCGATCTGCAGCAGTAAACAGTGACTGTTCAGTGGTTAGGACGTTCATGTATCGTAATGTACCTCTGAGCGGTATTGTGTCGATGAAGAGCTGTACAGTTAGATTTACAGTATGAGTGTATAGATCTGTTAGTAGTTAACAGTAGCTGATGGATGGTAAGATTTCCTTTAGCATAATATACCTCTGAGCCATATTCGCCGTTTATTGATAGACATATACAATAGGACTTGTGGTCGTTAGTCCTTAGTCATAAAAACGAGTGCGGGTTTTGAAGTTATACGGAGTGGAGAATGACCGATGAACGTTTAAGTCTTTATTGGTGTATTGGCATCGTAAAACTGTAATAAAGTTGTGCCTATAAAGTTTTGGGTCTTAGAGACAATAGGTGCCATCAATTGGAAGAAAAATAAACATGAAATGTAAATGCAAGTTGCATCAAAATCATAAGGCAAATAACATCAAAACATACAAACCAAAAAGACTTTATATTTACCTCAGTGCTCCTTATGGATATTATATCCTTCATTTACTCAATTGCTGATAATAATAATGACAAAGATGTTCACTCATCTGTCAGCAAACCCGCACTGAAAGGCAATTATAATTAACTACGCTGGGCCCTGCACTACACTCAGCTATCACAGCAAGACAATGGCTCGCGTCACAGATAGCAATTACTAGCTAGCCCCCAGACCAGATCCAGGATTGGGGCGCCAATAAATCCCCGCACTGACCCGCAGTCACAATGATTATGGTGACATGTATCGATATTATCTGCACTCCCACAACATTCACAACATGCACTGAGGAGCACCTGTTACACTGAGCTGCAGCACAAACCATCACATATTTCAGATATTACTCAATGAAACATTACCAAACTGTGACACATCAGGCATTAACCATGTAATCCTAGATATATTTCTTATTTTAGTATATAAATTGCTGGCAAAGCAGTGAATTATGTATTGGTGTAGTTTAATGAACCATTTCAAAACCATTTTTATACTGCTTTGAATGGGCATTAAAAACATGCGGGCGTGTCAGCCTTGTGCGGTAGGTGTTGTGTGGGGTATGTGTTACAGTAGTATTGTGGATGCTGTAGGGGCCGTGTGAGTGCTGTAAGACATGTCCCATACAGTCGTGCCAAAGGACCGTTCACACCTCTGGAGGTTGTATGAGGTGGAATGAACTAAGTATCTAAGATATGTCTTGGCAAACAACTTGGACTGTACCAACAAACCCTCTGCTATGATTATTTCATTAAATTGGCTACTGACCATACATAACAGGACTTTCTCTATAAGGACATAATGCGCATATTGTTTCATTTTCCTCGACCCACAAGAAAAACGACTTTTTTGAAAAGGAGCTTTATTCCTCTTTCACCTAAAGAGAATCAGTGGTTATTCGATGAAATGAAAGACAATTAGCGCTAGACAACAAAAGACAAACCATGGGCTTGCAAACCTCCTACTCCCTACTAACATTTTGGAATGTCCAACTCATTGACCTTGAGATTTTTCTTCTGTTCGCAGTTTGTGAGGAACGAATGAGGCTACTCTTGGGTTTGCTATTGATATGCATCTCTCCCCATACACTTAGGCTAAACGCCATCAATGTGAATAGTTAATATCACGGGGCAGGGCATAACAAACCACGAGAATAAAACAACACCGCAATATAATCTTGTGAATAATAAACTTACTGACATATTTTCTTTAATATATTTTCCTAACAATAATAAATGCAGGACTGGCATCATGATGCACTAAGTAAACAAAACAATGATATACCTCAGCAGTGAAAATTGCATGTGAAGAAATTTGAAGTGGGTTATGTTTGATTCAAAGAATGTAGTTTAATTATATTTAAAATAAGACTGTGAAATAGAAAGGGCTTTTGTGAACATGTGATTTATAGAATAAAACAGCAGTAAAAGAAGTAAAGAATACTATCCTGGTGCTCTATAAGTTTGATAAATCACTGGTGACAATGCTTAGATTACAGTCACAGTCAATATTTGAAATATTCATCTGACTCAATGTATGCCAGAGTTTGATCAGAAAAAGTTAGTTGTATCTGGTAAAATTACCCCTGGGCTGTAAATTAGTAGTTTAATTATTAGACCCTGTATTTGTCACAAGTAATCATTCAGTTTTGTTCTATACATGTGACTTTTGAAATCCGCAGCATTCTTAAAATGTAGCAGACAACCACAAAAGTGATATTTCGATACTTTCTGCGTAATGATGTACTCCTTCTAAATTTTGATGTTATAAATAAATTTTAAATTTGAAACTTTTTATTGTTTCAAAATACAAACTCTCTGCCACCATTTTGTTTCAGTAACACAAATACTCATACTCTCAAAATAAATATATTATTGGAAAAAAATGATTTCGTTTCTAGAATCGAAGCAGCTATCTTTTGCTAGTGTCAATCAAAATATATAAACATACATTTCATTTACAAAATCATCTACAAAAACAATATTATTGCTTTCAATAACAAAAATCAAGCATTGCGTTTGATTGCACCTGACTTTCTTTTGGAAGGCTTTATTCCAACTAGCTATAAAACTTTTTTTAGAGACAAATACTTATTACATTATCACACTGATCAATTAAGACAAAAAATCACTACAACTTTTAACTCTTTACCAATTCAGATACGCTCAGCAACCAAACTTACTCATTTTAAACAATAACTATCAAAGCACTTTATATCCTATTAATTCTTGTTACTTGAGTATTTTTTCTTTTTCTCTCCGCTTAAATTTTTTCTTTTTTGTTCTGTCACTGCATGAAAAACATTCCTAAAGATGATGGAGAATGACAATACAAAGTAAAAAAAAAAAAATAAGCATCTTCTTTGAGATTACGATAGCTTCTCAACTCAATTCAGTTTATTGCAGCCATGTGTTGGAGAGGCTGCAGACTGCCCTGTGGTGAAAAACTAAAACTTATACCTTGGATTTCCATTGTTGAGTATGTCGCCTACTGGTGAAGGTTATTTGCATCTTGATTTTTAGAGTTGTCTGCTACTTTGATTCGGGATAAAAAGACCTTTGTAAGTTATATAACATGACTTGCTACAACTACATGTAATTAACACCGTGTGTTTACACTGACAAAAATAGGAAAAAAGTAATAAAGGAAGCATAATAAACATCTAGGTACTTGTTACATACAGGCTCCTGTTACGGACAGGCATCTACGACTTCATCTTCATAATATTAATTGTTTGCATTTCCACCACCATTGTTAACAGTGGTTGCTTCTTTTCCATGTTCTACATTATCATGACTGGAGCGATTACGGAATTTTTCCACAAGAGGAATAAGAAGGAGGACGGCTCCACCGAATATGAAAGAAGATCCCAATACAGCATATGTCACATCATAGCTACCTGTCGCCTCATACAGCCATGCTGTAACATAAAATAACGGATCAATTCAGTCATCTAATTGTGTAAAATTCGAAGGCACATTTCAAAGCATGTCATCAAAAGTGTTTGCCTTTCAGACAAGTATCATCCTGTGTCCACTAAGAGGAACCTCTAGAAAGGAAGCATCTAGGGGGCAAAGGGTATCTAAGGGATAATGATATATAGATATACATAAAAATGAGACCGAATAATGCATTTAGGATTTAATTTTAGATTAAGTTTTGTTGGTTATAAAGTTTTTGTCTCTGTCCAAAGACTGAGAAACAAAGGAAACGGTCACCATAATTTGTGCCAAGTTGCTCTCAGTTTTTAGGCAGGATTGGTAATCCGAGACACAGTGCTTAGTAGTCAGTAGACTGCAGCGGGACCCTCAAACAGTAAAATGCTGTGAGATCAATGTTATGGAGTTACTCACCTCCTACACTTGGACCAAGAAGGATAAATACTGTATCTGTCAGGGAGAGCATTCCAGATGCGGTCACTATTCTCTCTACTCCTATAAGGTCAGCTAACACCATATATCTCAAGCTAAAGGGAGCCCCTGTCAATGACAATCACTGATACCATGAGAGAAAACATTACAATCATGAACAGGACTCTAAGTATGTTCTCAATGCATCTAAACCTATATGAAGACAGGACACAAACATGGTGATGTCTATCTTCTAATAATAAGAACCCCACAAGTCCTGCCTTAAGCGCATGCACTTACAGCCACAAGCTTACATTATTTGAGTTTGGCAGTTGAGCTGAAATTATATAATGAGAACAATTGTCTTACTAGCAAACAGGGGTTAGTCTAGAAATGGAAAATGATGTACTTGACAGGTAAGTTCTACTTATACAGGCTTAGGGACAACACTGAGGGACAACACTCACTTAGGGACAACACTTAGGGACAACACTCACTTAGGGACAGAACTTAGTGCCCTGTAATCAGGGAAAGTGGAAATACTTGTTGTCTGTGTTAATAATGTTACCATGTTACTAAGTTGACTGTTTTTGATATTGAACAGCAGCAGATAAGGAAAAAACTGGAACTTATCAGTTCTATTCTGTCACTCACCAAAAAAGAAACCAAAGGTGCCTGCATAGATAGCCTGATGATAGAATTTCTCACCGAAATTCACAATCGAGACGAGGCCAGCCCCTAAGAACGTAGATACATACAAATAGAGGCAATATGGCCTCACAGCTGAGGTGTCTGCTGTCAGTCCATAGAAAATGCGTCCTACTATGCTGCTCAATCCAACTATTGAGACCAGGAGAGCTCCATTCTCTGCAGTGAGACCTAAGGCAGATGCTCTGGCAGGTAATAAAACGATTGGTGCTACAGTGCAAAATCGTAGGGACGCTGAATTCATGCAAAATATTAAATATACAGGATTGCGGAGCAGTTTGATGTCTACAGCTTGTCTCAGGACCAGCTTCATATTATCTAAAAACTTATGAGGCCCCTGAATGTTGTCACTTTCCCTTGTTCTTATTGTCTTCAGGGGACTAACTTGGTTTTGTACAGGATAGCTTTCATCATGAGCAGGAGTGCTATGGTCAAATACTTCACTTTGTACTCCCAACATCTGTGAAGAAGTGGTGATGAAGTGTGATCCAATATCATAGAGCATTGTGAATCCTTTCCTCATCTGATTGTGAAGGTCGTGCCAATTATGAAGTAGCTGATGGGACATTTTTAGACGGAGTGCTTCACTGGGTGAAATGATTGCGAAACCGAAAACAACTCCTTGCAAGGTGACTCCAGCTAACAGATAAAATGTGCCACTGATACCAAATTTGTCAAGCAAGTAGGATGTTATGAGAGGGAAGGTTAGAATCCCAAACCCATTTCCAGTTGATATAATGCCAGCTGCGAGGCCTCTCCTTTGTTTGAAATAGTGGGTTGAAATGACAGTACCAGTCTGTATGAGCATATTGATTCCGATACCTGGAGTAAAAAGCATAAGCGGCCTTCACTAGTCACAAACAAACCATATAATATTATTGATTGGATTTACCGGGCATGTATATTTTACAATGATAATATTACTAAATTGATGTCTTTTTTGAAGCCTTGATTCAATGAATTGGAACTCACCATTGATAAAACCATATGAGATGTATAAGACATATATATTGGGAGCATGAGCACATATCAGTGTTCCAAATGCTACAAGTAACGATCCTGTGACCCCAACAAACCGTGCTCCATAAGTGTTTATCAAACCACTCACCAAAACTCCTAAAACAAACACAGCACACATTGGTATTTGATTCATGTTTCATATCTTACTGATTCATGTTGTTTGGTCAAGAGTTGTGACCACATTGATGTTGTCAAGACAACTCCTGCACAGGAAGAATATGATCAGTCTATTAGGACCGTGTAGATAATGGCACTTGAGGCTACCATAAAAAGTCACATCTATACAAAAAAACTCTACCCAAGCAATGTATAGATTTCGGGTCAAAAGGATGCTGTCAAAAAGCCACTGGCCATAAAGCCACTAGCCAAAAGGCCACCGGTCATAAGGCCATTTGTCTAAAAGCCACTACCCATAAGGACATTGGACAAAAAGCCACTGCCCAAAAAACCACTGGTTTAATGGTTACATAATAGAAGTGTGATATCAACTTTCAACTGACATGTTTTTGAGCCCGTAAAAAAAGTTCCATCAAGATACATTTTAATGTATTAATTGGGGGTGACGGTACAGAGAAAATCTGTGAGAAGATGTCCGGGTGGAGTCATTTAAAATAGTTATTTGCAAAGGGTGGGTGGTATCTTTTCTAACTTTACTAAAATGGGAATCAGTGAGTAAATATAATAAATCATCGATGAAAGGCATATCAAGAGCTAGAATTTTGTTTTACGGGCCTAAAAAACATGTCAGTGGAAAGTTTATATCCGACTTTATGGCCAGTGGCTTTTTGGCCGATGGCCTTTTGGGCAGTGGCTTTTTTCCCAGTGGCCTTATGACCATTGGCTGTTTGACCAGTGGCTTTATGGCCAGCAGCTTTTTTAGCCAGTGGCTTTATGGCCAGTGGCTTTTTGGCCAGTGGCCTTTAGGGGATCACCAATGTATACTTACCAGAAATACTTCTAATTCCAGCTTGAACTGAGAGTAACCACATAGTTGCTGTTCTGCTTGTGTTGAATTTTGTAACAAGGTCAGCGTACAGGACACCGAAGGATACAGTCATCCCATTTGCAATCATGATAAATACAAAACAGCTCGCAACAATCACCCAACCATATCCTAATAAATAAAGATTTGGTTCATGACAAAAAATAATTGAACAGCAATATTTTTATAACTGAAGTACATCCAAGAGTCGAGAGTGGATTAAAAGGTTAAGGGTGCAGACTTGTCCGCTGTGAGGTCATTCTTCATAGCCTACATTCTGTAAAAGGCTTCCTCTCATCCTCATCCTCTTTGATACCGTACCCTAGGAGTGATAACTCTCTCTCCATTGAAGGCGTGAATTGTGACTTTGAGGTGAAAACTATCTGATTGATCTTACACTGAAATAAATTACAAATTACAGATCTGTGAAAATAAGACCACATTCAGGTTATTAAAGTTAACCTTTCCCTATATCCTCTCACTCACCTCCATCTACAAAGTCTTGCTCATCCTGAGGATCTTTACCTTCTTGACCATGTTCACTTTTCTCTTCAGTTCCTTTCACA
Organism: Membranipora membranacea; assembly: GCA_914767715.1. NCBI lineage: Eukaryota > Metazoa > Bryozoa > Gymnolaemata > Cheilostomatida > Membraniporidae > Membranipora > Membranipora membranacea. Next base: position 4,522,647 of record OU612070.1, on the reverse strand, counting down.
ATTATATTCGCATTTCCATAAGCTTCTTTCTGTTTTACAGACATTGTACTTTCTAGCTCCTTTGGCAATCCGAGTACGGTACGATTCTTTATACGTTCTGATGAATATAAATATGAACGTTGACACTGTATTATGAAATCCTGTTTTGTACCTGCTCATAACCTTTCCCATGATCAAAGAACAACTATCTACCATAATTAACTGTGATCGCCATGCTAAGCATCAGTTGGCTTCTTTTGTTTTATTGGGCTAAACGGATGGATAAAATAGAATGCTTGTGATGAAAAGAAATAAATCATGTAGGATAAGAAGCAGGGGAAATGTAAAATTCATTGCGTTTCAATGTAAATTTTGAGTTGGAGTTGGAGCTGAATTGTCACCTCTTGGCTTGCCCTTGAAATATGAATCTATTTCCATAGATTAAGCTCTAGGTCAAACTTCAAAAACTGCCGCAGTGACTTGAACCCAGACCTCATGAGCTGCTGCCTTTCGATCATAGTTGCTCAGCAAGACTACCGGGTTTTTTGCACAGCTAAGCGCTAACTTAACCTGCGAGCTCAGCGCAAACTGTGAAGTATTCCAATGCATCGAACAGCCCAATATTTTCTCAGGTCAGTTAATGGTTTACTGTGATAGTCTCAGAACTTGAGTGACAGCTTTTCCAAATTTTCTGCCTAAATCACCAGGAAGTGTCAGTGAGCTGCGAAACAGGAGTGGCTATCCCTCACAGCTCACTGTGGCACCGTGATGCTCTGCTAGACCATTCATGGGATTTGACCTAAACTCTGTGTCTGCCCCAATAAGTTATATGTTGAACAGTTTATTGAACCGCGCGACAGAAACAATAACTCGCAAAGCTGCTTTTTTGCAAGATAATGATTGGTTTCGAGGGTTCCAGTTATGAACAACCTTCAATCATGATAAAATTAATTCTACTTATAAATGTATATTATTTAGATTTTTTTAACCGGTGAAATTACATATCAAAATGGATATTGATTATTTCAATCACAATGCAAACACTTATTCAAATAAGAAGGAAAGTATTTGAGTCCAATATTAAAGATCATTTCACTGCAAAAATAACAATAAATAACTTCCAAGATCACTGACGTCATCAAAACAATTTTAGAAATTGAATAAACCAGCTGGTTACTCTGAAGTTAAAGGAATTTGGTACCATTTAGACAATCTGCAACTCTTTGATAATTTTAGATAAAGCTCTAACATCGAAGGAGTGCAAAAATTATAACAATTCAAATACAAGATTAGTACATATGAGAAGCTTTAAGCCCTTCAAAATTTGTAGTGATAGAGTATGATTGTAATAGTCATAGACTATGTCTATGGTAATAATACTGAGGTTGATGACCTGCTGTTCCTTTGTGAATTAATCATACGTGTCAAGCCCATTTTCAATCAATGTAAAATTAGTCACCTCACTTTTATTCATTCAGCTCAGCTGTTGTTGTGCTCAGATGGATATAATATGTGAGTGTAATATGTAGCCTTGGACCCAAGTATTTTGATCTGCAGACATGATAATGGCCTTCTTAATGATATGATTATGGATTAAGCCAATAGCACCTACTATAAACTATTGGTAAAACACAAGCTTTAGCTGCTCTTAAACCTGTATGAGTGTGAATAATCCCCATTGGATCTAATTTACATGACATAGTTCAAAGGCATAATAGGCATGAATCTGTTCATAGAGGGTGACAGCTTCATTTGTAATAAGTGTACATACTATAACGGATTTTTTTATTATTATTAAGCAGTTGTTACAAGAGAGATAGGTTTCAATCACCAAGCAAATAATGATTTCACAATGTGAGAAAGTGGTAGAGTTCAATATCACAGGACATTTCACTGCTCAATGACAATGTAACATCAATGTCTGCTGTCATCAACAATATCATTTCAGAGATTGAGCAAAACAGTTGAGTACCAGACAATAAAGCAACACTGTGTACCATATAGATAATGAGCTCATTGGTAGCAGATTAAACAATACAAATACAAGATAACTATGACAAGCTAAGACCCTTTCACATTTTGTTGAATGATTTACGGACATTTGAACTTATAAATAATGTTTGTAGTAGTACTGTCGGATCGAGAAATATCACAACATTTCACTGCTGGCAGAGTTCATATGAGATTACTTTATAATACTGAATGCAGTTTTTCGGTGATCGGTCAGAGAAGATCTTTGATTATGCCAACATGCTCATGTTTTGTGGCGCATAGGTTTAATCCTGTGTTTTTTAAGTTGTCTGCAGCATACACATTCTCCGTATTACTTGAACTGACTGCCAGCTTTTTTCTATTTTTTTTTTGAGTTGCTCCTTTTACTTTTTGATGTTTCTTCCTTTCCCTTGTCTATTTGATTACAGCAGCATCAGTCTCACTCTGGAGGCATGAGTCCGAACCATCGGGGCACCAATTGTCGGATCGAGAAATATCACGACATTTCACTGCTGCCAGAGTTCATATGAGATTACTTTATAATACTGAATGCAGTTTTTCGGGAGTTTGATGATTTTATTACTGAACTACACCCTGGGGCAAATGCCCCAGGCAACTGATAAATTGCAACGCCAAGTTGTAACTGTCACACGTAACTCCCGATCGTAACTCGTAATTGTAACTCGCAATTGTAACTGCTAATTGTAACTGACAATTGTAACTGGCAATTGTAACTCGCAATTGTAACTGGCAATTGTAACTGGCAATTGTAACTCGCAATTGTAACTCGCAATTGTAACTGATTCTTCAGAGCAAAAACCACTGGTCTTTTTACTGACCTGTATAAATAGGTCGTAAAAATAGAAACGGGTGGGATGATACGTCATTATTTTGATGGCCAACCTCTGCATTTAGATGGTAATTAGAAATGTGCAAAACATGGAAGTAAAAGCGGAAGAGTATAACAATTAATCAGATTAGGACCATGGCAACCATGACAGTGCAATATACAACGCCTAACTTCATGTAGAGTCATGCACCTAGGCGTGTCACATACAGTGTATGTGACACATGCACCCCCCTGGTTGCGATTGTCCTCAATCGCTTAATAGAAAGCAGTCACAATTTAGGATGATAACAGATCAAAGCTAACAAATATAAGAAACAGCATTTATAAGACAATGCAAAAACAGAATACACTCTCAAAGACAAAAATTTCATATACCTCTACAAAAGCGTTTCATTATGACATACCAAACAATTACATATTTCCCTTCCAAAGCTGAAGAACCTCAAATTTGCTTCAGGTTCATAAAAAAAAATAAACACTTTGTTCCTCTGTCACTCAATATCCTCAATATAGCCTAAGAACCCTAGATTTGCTTAGGTCCGATGAACAGTTGAAGGTATAAGATATAATCATCAGCGGTTGTTGGAATGTTACTCCCATGCAGAAATATAATCGCCAGTGTCGAAGAGAGATGATTGCGCTCGGCTTGTGTTACACTGCTGTTGTGACATATTCATCGGCGTAGGATGTTCTTAATTGATCTCTATGGTATGTGATAGTTGCTTTTCTCTCCCAGCATGCATGAAAGTGACGATGCTATGAGAATGGTTTGTGGTTTATAGATATAACAGCATACCTTTTAGAATACACTTCAGGTCTTTTGAAGCCGCCTTCTAAGGTACTGGTTGATCACCATATACGTTGGTTTGGTAGTCGAATGATCTCTCTATCGTTGGTTTGGTAGTTGAGCGATCTCCTTATGCGTTGGTTTGGTAGTTGATCGATAACCTTATACATTGGTTTGGTAGATGACTCTAGTTCAGCTGATCGGTCAGAGAAGATCTTTGATTATGCCAACATGCTCATGTTTTGTGGCGCATAGGTTTAATCCTGTGTTTTTTTAAGTTGTCTGCAGCATACACATTCTCCGTATTACTTGAACTGACTGCCAGCTTTTTTCTATTTTTTTTTTGAGTTGCTCCTTTTACTTTTTGATGTTTCTTCCTTTCCCTTGTCTATTTGATTACAGCAGCATCAGTCTCACTCTGAAGGCATGAGTCCGAACCATCGGGGCACCAATTGTCGGATCGAGAAATATCACGACATTTCACTGCTGCCAGAGTTCATATGAGATTACTTTATAATACTGAATGCAGTTTTTCGGCAGTTTGATGATTTTATTACTGAACTACACCCTGGGGCAGATACCCCAGGCAACTGATAAATTGCAACGCCAAGTTGTAACTGTCACACGTAACTCCCGATCGTAACTCGTAATTGTAACTCGCAATTGTAACTGCTAATTGTAACTGACAATTGTTACTGGCAATTGTAACTCGCAATTGTAACTGGCAATTGTAACTGGCAATTGTAAATCGCAATTGTAACTGGCAATTGTAACTGATTCTTCAGAGCAAAAACCACTGTTCTTTATACTGACCTGTATAAATAGGTCGTAAAAATAGAAACGGGTGGGATGATACGTCATTATTTTGATGGCCCACCTCTGCATTTAGATGGTAATTAGAAATGTGCAAAAAATGGAATTAAATGCGGAAGAGTATAACAATTAATCAGATTAGGACCATGGCAACCATGACAGTGCAATATACAACGCCTAACTTCATGTAGAGTCATGCACCTAGGCGTGTCACATACAGTGTATGTGACAGTACTGAGGTGGGAGACCTTCTCATTTATAAACCTGCTGTTCCTTTGTGAATTAATCGTTCACATCAAGCTCACCGATTTTCAATCAATGTAAGATCAGTCACAGTCATCCAGATCAGGCTGTGGCTGTGCACAGATGGAATTATGAGTGTGTAATATATCACCTTGGATTTAGTATTTTAATTTAAAGGCCCCTTTAAAGCCTTCTCAAGGTTAGGTGATCCTCCCTAATATTGACTCCTCATGGTTAAAGGGCAACCAAGGTTTCGCAGCAATGCATTAATGGGTAGCAAATAATGTGCTGGGCAGCATCAGCTTTGTGCATTACGCGATGCAAAACTCAAAGTAGTTGCTGACTCTAAGCTGGGTAACACTTCAGTTTAGGGGAGGTTCCAAGACTTTGCTGTAATAATTATAGAGCACAGGCCAAATAATAACAGGATCAGGAAACTGCTATGTGGTTTTCTCTTTTAGCTGAGTTTGAGTACCTGATGGAAGGAATGTTTCACAAGAATTCTGGCTGAATAATCATCCAAATTATATTTTGTCTTTTTCCCCATGCAGAAGGTGCAATTTGCTTTTAATCAATGGCCATCAATGAGAAGTTGTTTGAAACCTTGGTTGCCCTTTAAACAAAAACTCAATCAGCTATACAAACTGCATTAGTACAAATCACCCCCAATGAATCTAATATCTATGCAGATGATAAAATGGGACTGAATGCATTTAGGTAAACTTTTGCATCATTTGTCAGGAAAAAATCCATAATTCTAATTGAGCAATGACCTTATACTCCAGGTGTAACGTAACGGCATTGAATGGTGTGGTAGCATTGATGTTATCATTGACTTGCAATTCATATACCAAGTTAGTTGTTGATAACTCAATCAATTTTGATCAGCTTCTGAGTTTGAAAATTACCATTGTTTTAGTGGGTTATTGTGAACATTTTGACACAAATTTAAGGCAAACAACTTCTTGAAGATGAAATATCATCAAGTTGATAACAAGATACTGCTGATTGTCCAGCAGTTTTCAAACATAAAATCCGACAGAAATGGATCGGGTTATGGACAAAAAGCCTAGATTGTGGACAGTAAATCAATTATAGTATCATGGCTTCTACACTTTCTAATATTGTTTTGTCGCCAACAATAAAGTGCCTCTTTCAGGTTTATTATAAAGTCAATGGAATTACTCAACAAAATTTTGATCTGTATCGGTTGTGTGAAGGATTAGAAATTGACATTGCAATTTTTATCGATTCATGATGGCAGAGTGAATGGAATTGGTTGCAAGACATTATAAAACAGGTCCATGATCCACAAAAACTTACAGTTTTATTGCTGATTGTCATGTGTATATCATTTGGAGTTTACTTTAAATTTTCTGCCAAAAGAAAAATCAAAATCATAAAAAAATTTCAATACCATTGATTACGAATTCACGCTATTTCGAAGAAATCATGCAAATCATTAAAGCAGAAATGACAGATGTATTTTTTTTGTATCATTTGAATGCTCTTAATAATGATGGGGTCTTCACAGGGTTTCTCCCCTGCAGAATGCAGAAGCAGAAAAGCCGAGCAGGGAATTAGGCATGGACGACTAATAAAGAGACATTTCATCCATAAATGCCTAACTCTACTAGATCACTTGAGATTGGATATCATTTCGTAGCTTACTGCGTCCACTGCAGACTTGGAGCTTATGGTTGGGGGAAAACTTTGAAATCGAATATCAATTTTTTTAAAAGTTCTCAAAAAACTCATTTGTCAGCATCTTGAGAACCTACGAGCTTAATATAAATTTTCGAGCTCTTTAAAATGATATATGGTGACCCTGCACTTGTCAGTTGAGCTTTAATATATTCTTACATAACATGATCGGTCGAATTATAATTCATTTGTTGCTCGACAGCCATCTTACATTGTCTGCTATGTTGCTATTGACATTATCTGAAACTACTGCTGCAATTCATTGAATTTTGAGGAAGTGAGAAATTATTTGCAAAAACTGATTGTCGAAATCAGATGGTGCAATAAATGTCCAAGTTATGATGTCTTATTTTTAAGTGGTAACTTGGTATAAATTTGTCACTATATAGCCATGCAGGCAATGACCTAAAGCTGTAGGTACAGGAATGGTCATTAAATTAATTAATAATTAGCTTATTAGAAGTAATATTTTTTCAACTTTTTGCCAGTATACCGAGTTTCTAGTGTTCACAAGAAAAACAAAATCCAACATTAATTTTTGCAGTCACAGGAGATGAAAAATAAACGTAACTACATTTAAAATCTAATACAGGTTAAATAGTAACTATCACTTTTTTTAATTCTTTGTTATGTGCCTGGTGACAGCGGAATAATGAATGTTCTCATATGGTTATTTTTCATGCAGTGATATATCCTAACTTTTTTTAGAATTCAAAGATATACAAGTTCATGTATACAACCTGAAGTCGTTTACATTAGAGTTTACCATACCTTACAAAAGAAGAATTTTCCTTTCTGTCTCTGGACTAGATTCCAGCTGATGATTCTTGTTTTACCTTGAGCAGTTCTTTGTTAGACCGCACTACAACAGACCAGCTTCCACTGTTACTACGCTATGCTAGAAGTGATCTTGACATTAAAAGTGACCATGAGCTTTTGATTTTTTCATAGATGGATAACATATAATTATTGTTAAATACATTTCAAAAAGTGTCTGGGATAAGTAGTAGTAAGTGGACAGTTCTGGCTCAATCCCC